>MU269980.1:36359728-37559728 GCA_021432705.1 Caranx ignobilis
AAGTTGTTAGATAGTCACAGCTAGCCCCAGCCAAAACCAAAGCCAAAAGATAGATTAACCTATGTACGTTAGTGTGTGAATGTAACTGAATGTTGCTCTAGCTAAACTCAGCAGTTGTGGAGAAAAACAAAGCAAACAACGTCTTGCTAGAGCTAACATAATGCAGTGACCAGTTGATTTGATGTGATTTAGTGGGTTTAAGCTAACTATAAATGCATTCATGTATGTACGAATACGTAAACCAATTCTTTGCATTTATTCACTTTAAATATTAACAGTAGTTGGTCAAGCATGTAACTAAATCGATGTGTATTAAGTTTAGTGGTACAGAGATGATATGTTTTGTAGGCTAGCATAGAAGTAACATCGCCTTCAACAAAAAGACGATTGGATTTTTCTATTACCTTTGAATATTTACAGAAACTCTGTAGCACACAAAAATTGTGATTCCATGTTTTGGTCAGTAAGATAATCTTTACAAATAGAGGACATGTTATTATTCTTGAAGCCGTAGTACAATCACCAAAATAAAAAAAGCTAATGTCAGGCTTTAAACGAACAAAGCCTGACTTCAAAGTCATAGCAGCTACGATTCCAATATGTAATTTGATTTACTCTATTTAACAGAACTGTGAATATGGATTTGTGAATAGATCAGATTTTAAGCCATACAGAAGCTTGTTTTCATCAGCCCATTATTGTAGACTATGTTCCTTTTCTAGCAAACCTAAAAACACCCTTTTCAGATGCGCTACGTCTTATGATATGGCTCTTTGCCTTTAGGAGACACTAAGACAATAAGATAATATGATGCAACAGTTACAGACATATTTTATACACAGACATCATTTCATTTTAGGTGGAGCCAGTGTTTGCCAGAAAACTGGTGTACTATTACCAGCAGAACAATGGCCACTACCCACGGGGTTATGATCACGTCCAAGAACAGAACACATCTTCAGCAATCGACTATCCTTCCCAGAGACCTTTGCAGCATATTCAGGAGTGACACGCATACTCACATGCACACTGGCGATGATAAAGGTGAATGTTAACCACTGGTCTTTCACCACGCCATGTGATTGCAGTGCTTCATACTGTAAATGGCAGACACTGGCATGCTACTCGGGGGTAGAGATGGGGAAGACCCTGTCATTTTCACTTGCACACCTATGCGTCGTAGTCTTTGTGTCTGGGACTTTGGGGTGATGTTTTTTTTTTTCACTAAAAGTATTATTTTGACAGTGTGAAGGATGCGGTTTGAGGGTGGGGGTGATGAGGGGAGCGGAGGGCGACTGAGACAGGAAGTACTAGCACAGGTGCACAGGAAGAGTGGCCCCTAAGACAAACACCGATGCTCTGAAGTAATAAAACAGAGTGTGAATGAATACTTTATGCATTTTCACAGGTAACAGTGCCAGCATTGTCACCGTCACACTCACATACTGAAATGGCACTCACCGAGTCCCCCTTTTGAACTCAGTTGACAGTTCTGGTCACAACTTTTATCATCTACAGCACACGATGTGCCATATAAGTACTTACGCAAGTGGACAATCTTAGTGCTAAGGCCTAAATTCTTTTCATTTCAAAAGATAGATGAAATACAACAGGTTGAATGCGAGAGAAATCTGGTGGTGTAGTAAAGGAAGCTGTTATCACAAACCTTTTCCCTCTTGGCTGCACTATATACTGCAGGATGTGTTTACAAAAATCTATTTCTACTGATTCAGATCTGCTTTTAAAAACATGTGATTCATTTAAATGACACCAAATTAATAAAATAAGAAAAACAAAACAAAACAAGTTTGTAGGTGATATTTACTGTAATTAACAATTTTGATAGTGGTGGTTAAAGGCTGGTGTCCATATGACCATTTTTACTGCATTGTATTATATCTTTGAATATAAGTATACGGTTATTCTGGTATTTTGAATTTCAAACCTTTCAGTGTTTGTTAATATATTGTAGCCTAATATATAGTAGTTTTTAATATTAGAAATTAAACCTGTGAATTAAGTTATAGTGCAGACAGTTATGGAATCAACAATTAAGAAAATTGGGATGTATAGAACTGAAAGGGCAAAGCACAATGTTGCATACAATGGTGGAAGGGCAAAAAGCCTGGGGACCAGTGGTGAGAAATAACAATGAGGGAGAAGCGGCCCACGGCTCACTGGCCATGATGGGTGGTTTTGACATGACTGGACTGCAGGAAGTTAACTGGAAAAATCACTCATCCCGTAACTTGTAAGGAAACAGTACCTGTTCCTCTTCACCTGAAACTAGCAGCCTCACAAATGGGAAGGAAAACTACCTTTGTGGTCTTTGTTCAGCTTCAGCTAGGGAAGAGTTCCCTGGTTCCCATGCCTGAGACATTGCAGAGGTTTACTGGGTGTAATGTCCACTAAAAGGTCATGCGTGAGCTCTACATAATGTACGCTACCCACTCAGGAATGTGCATATAACATAAGACACAAAATGCAAAATGTCAGTAGTGGAATTTCTCATTACTTTGAAAGTCCAAAAGGCTGATGCAGCAGTAGGAGGGATAAATGTTGTGTTACGCTTTTCTTCTGTGGTCCAGAGTTTCGATCTCTACATTTACTTCCTTCACACTTAAACCACATCACTTTCACAATGGCTTCAAAAGTCTGACCAAAATCACAGGCGGGAATGTTTTTCTTTTTTTTGACTGTATGTGTGTGTGTGTGTGTGTGTGTGTGTGTGTGAACCATAAATGCCCCCCATCCCAACAGCCCCCGCCCCAATATCCAGTCAGTACTGCTCATTGTCTGCTGGTTGATTTTTTTTTGTTCGCTTTTGCATTACTTCACAATCAGACATTTGACTCAATCAAATCCGATGATGAATAGTGAAAACGATACCAAGTCAATATACAGTGTGCTGTTGTGGTAAACAGTGCATGTGTGTGTACGTGCGTGTGTGTGTAGAAAAGGGCCATGCATGCAAGTGTAGGTGGCACATGTGTGTGTCACTGTTGCGGTATTACTGTTATCAGAAATTGACATTTGTGGACTCAGGATAAAACATGTGACTCCCCCACCTACAGTGACAGTGACTCAAACACAGACAAGCACACACCCATTCCTTATTACAGTAAAAGTAAAACATTCAGAGCAAAAGCTACAGATGAAATCACAAAAATGTGTGCATACTGAAAAAAAATTACTTTTCTTTTTTTTTTCAACAAAAAAAGCAGCAATAATCAGACATTGATTAATATAAAATTGCCACATGAATAGATGATTTATTTTGAAATAAAAGTATCAATCTTCTGTCACATGTCTACTGTCCTGTTTTGTCTTTGAGTGCCCTTGATTTGCAAACAAAGGGTAGGAGAATGAGAGAGCCGTATTTGGTTACAAAAAGAAAAAAAAAGAAGAAAAAAAAAGAAAACACATTCACACATTTGCCATGGTGTTTCCCCCTCTGCAGGAAGCCACATCATTTGTAGTCAGGCTTCAGTTTATCCGCTATGTGAGCCGTTACTCCAAGCGACACTGTCTGAGCCCTCTACTTGAAGCTTTGGAGCGGACTGTTTTGTCACCTAATCACCCAAAAAGGTTTTTAGAGAGAAATGAAACCACCACTGACATTGACTTCATCACTTTCTCTGGAAGAAAGCATTTCTGCTAGTTCCATCTTGACTCACTGACTATGATGAGTCTGGCATTAAACGACACATAATAGGTTAAATTGTAATGTTTTCCAGTTGGCGGTTGTCCGCTGTTACCACTGCCTTTACTACCTTTCTCAGATGAATCTTGTTTAACGAGTTTCTCAAGTGCAGCAGCAATGAACCACTGTACACTTCAGCTTTTTCTCCATTTACACTTTTACACTAAAGATCAAATGACTCAGATCTATTCTATATCATTTTTTTTTCTTTTGAAATAGTCCTGTTATTCAGAATTTAAGGTAGAATACAGTTTGTAAAGCACTGCTTTTATTTGTTTGTTTGTTTGTGTTTGTTTGTTTATCCAGTCATAGACATCAGTGGCCTGAGGCAAGCAAGAAATCAGGTTTCATCACAAGAAAAACTAGACAGCGTTTTACTGACATCTGCTGGCTGGAGTAAAAAAAAAAAGAAAGAAAGAAAGAAAGAAAGAAAAAAAGAAAGAAAAAAGAAAAAAAGACGATCGCACACTCCACTAGGCCAAGTTATCCTGTACTCAGGGCACTCAGACCTCTAGGGGGCCTCCACCATACCGCAATATCTTTTTTTCTCAAAAAAATATAATTAATTGTATTTCAATTAGTAATTGAGTCCATGTTTTTTTCTTTTTAATATCCAATGCATGAAGAATTAATTTATTTGTTCATTAAAATAAATAAATCATTGGTTTGCTCGGGGCTCTCAAAGCATGACGCCATGACGTATCACGCCATGTGTCGCCGTGGGAATTAAGCGTCAAAGCCGGCCAGGTGTGCTACCTGCCGATAAACGTAACCGAAGATGACGCTCCGGTTAAACATCATAAATGTGAAACGTTGGTGCAGAGAAGCAGCTAAGAAAAGGTGAAACGATTAAATGGTGCCAGAATAACCGAAATTAGTTGGAGTTACCGACTAGGTCTGGACTTTCTTTGAGGGGTAGCTGTTAAATGAGCAGTGAACCGGGAGAGTACGATGCCAAAAGGGACAATAAAGAGGCGTTGTGTCCAGCTCTGTTCCCCTGTGGATGTGTGTTTCCTCCAAACTTTACCCGGAGCCGCCACTGACGATTGCTCAACCGAGCGTCGGCCTAATGGAGGTAGAGAGCCACCACCCTGCAACAACCACCTGTTCAACGGCCCCTTCCTCATCTCCACCTGAGCCCGACACCGATGCTGATGGCAGAGAGCCAGTGGGAGGTAGGTCAGCGCTGCAGCACGACTTTTTTTTTTTTTTTTTTTGTTGCTGTTCAAGTGTTTGTAGCTGCAGCATTTAGATATGCCGCCATGATGCAGTTTGTTGATAATTAAGCTCATGTTTCAAAGTGGAATATCAAACCTGAGTAGGGTAGCTTGTTTATGCATGGCGTGTCGTGTTATTCCACAATTTTGTCCTTAAGCTTTGTTGCATGACTGGTATGTCAACACAATGATTCGCTTATGTATGTTTAATGCTGATTTGCACTGCATCTGCATGTATGGGGGGGGGGGTTTGTGTTGCTGGCACTGGTGTGCTAGGCCTGTGCTGAAATGGTTTGCTGTTGCTGTGTCACATGGCTCGTGTGTTAACATAAAGATGATTGTGTTGTATTTGTGTGTTTAATGCTGATCTCCATGTGTCAGAAGATGGTTGCAGATATCTATGGTTGCTGGCTTGGTCTTGATGTTTTGTGTTGCAGGAATTGGTATACCTATGGCCTATGCTGAAATGTTTTGCTGTTGCTGTGTTGCAGTGTTTGTGTGTTATAATGATAACTGTATTATATTTTATCTATGTGGGTTTAAAGCTTCTTAACATCAGAAGATGGGTGCGGACTTCTGTGGTTTCTGTTGGCTTTGTCTCGATGTTTTGTGTTGCTGGCATTGGTATAGGTTAACCTTGGCCTGTGCCGAAATGTATTGTTGTTGCTGTGTTGCATGGCCTGTGTGTTAACATAATTGTAATTGTATTGAATCTACGCATGTTTGCACGTCTGCATGCATCAGAGGATGGGTGTGGACTTTGCTGGTTTTGTCCTGACGCTTTGTGTTTGTGGCATTGGTACATTGCATTGCGTTACTGCACTTAATGCTTGCTGTTTCCTCTTGGCTCTGCAAGTATGTAAGGAAATGATGAACAATAACATTTATCCAAAAGCTATCATAGCAGTAACAGTGGTGAAATGAGACGAAAAAGAAGCAAATTTATTTAAAAAAAAAAAAAAAGCATTAAAAGAGAGTACAAAATACTAAAAATACAAAAAACTTAGAAATAAAATAAAATGCATTGATTTTTTATATTATATAATGCAACTAAATAAAACATAGACTAAAATTAACAGCTACAAAGAAATATGAACTAGAACAAAAATTAGATAAATTTGGTGAGAGCTTTTATGATGCAGTTTTAAAGTGTTGTTGCATTTGTGTGATGTAAATCCTGTTATCTTTCTACAGGTGTTGATATTGTCCTTCATTTATGATCAGATCTGTATCTTGTCTGTGTAAATCCTGTATAAACTGCAGGTGTTTAGTAGCTTTTGCTGTGAACCCATTAGTCAAAACCTGGAGCAGAGCAGGGGCTCTGTGAAGAATAAAAACTGCTCCATGAAATTGTGTATTTTCTATATGATATTTAGCAGTGCTTTTTCTTTTAAAACACTGGATGGTAAAGCCACGCTTTGACGAAAGTGATCAGAAATCAAAGATGAAATGTTGGATTAGGAGCTGTGAGTTGAGTTTGCTTTGTTTTAAAGGGTCCCAAACAAATAACAAAATACTGATTATTGTTCTGTGTTGTCATGCACACACAGTACTGTGGGTGGTCATAGTAGCTTAAAAGCACCCAGCAAGTTGCAGACATATGATCCTTTATGCTCAGCAGTAGCTGGCATATGGTTTTAGTCATAAAACAGAGAACAGAAGACCAGTGGAACTGACATGAGACATAGACATACATACGCCCCCTGCTGGCGTGAAGAGGGAGTACCTCTAGGACTTTTTCCACTTCTTGTAAATCTGACACAAAAGTAGGTTGAAATTACATTATCCATTCACATCTTGGTGTACAAATCCTGATCAGCCCCTGGCTCTGTTCACATACATTTAAAACCTTTTGCCTGCTAATATACCTGTGGTAATTTTATACCAGACTCAGAGTCGGTGACCCCTTCTGGGTTAAGGGTCAGGGATTACTGAGACCCCTGTCCAGCATTTGTTGACAGTGCTGTTAAACTCTTGTCACCACAGGCTGATCCTGCTCCTGGTTAGGAAATTGTTGACCTCATTTTCATTTTCTGGCATTTGACCTCTTTAACTGATGCTGCAAATCCCATCAGTCATCATCCATGCAAAGATGATGGGAGCTTGGGAGAATACAGGACAAAAAATATCTGCCCTCTGTGAGTTGGGGTGGATACACGTGGAATTGCTCTTAGCATAACTTTTTATTTATCATTACCTTTTGTTATAGTTAAATTAGCTCTCTAGCTATGGCCAACAGAAGGCATGAGAATTGCTCCCCATCAGCAGTAAATAAAAATTTTTATCATCACAATTAATCGGCTTGAATTGTTTTCAGATGTCTGTGTTTATCTGAGACTCCTCAGATAACAATGTACTTGACCTAATACATTACGATGGCAGGAAAGCAAAAACAGTTGTCGGATGAGGAGCAGCAAAGTAATGGAAAACAATCAGATGACTTTGGAGACGAGTGTAAACAGATAGGGATAGATAAGCAGAACAATATGGTGGGCTACCTGGCACTAATGCAAGGGCTTGGCTGTCTGTTTAGTTTGACTGGCTACTGGCAAAGAGATAAAGGAAAGTAGGAAATGCAGATTTTTTTTTTTTTTGAACTATAAACCATATTTCCTCCAGGGACATATGACACACCAAGAATGTGACATTCAAGTTGAAACCAAGTCTCTGTGTATAGATGTGAATGCAGTAAAATCAATGACCAGCAGGGAGCGATGTGTCATTGGTTGGTTGTTGTGTTTATTTAACAGGAAAGTGAAAATGTGAGTCATAATCTGCAGTTCGATCACCTCAATGGCCTAAAGACATGAATCCCTGTAATACCTGTGACACACACAGTTTTGTAGCTCAGTTCATTTATTTCAGTTCCTGAATATTGTCGAATTGTGTATATGTCCTGTAAACCATTTTCTATAACAGGTTTGAAGAGTTTGGGGTCCCACTTGTTTCACTTTTCTGTCCCTCTAAACACAGATACTATTTTTTTTGTGTGTGTGTGTCAGGTGACACGCAGGACGAGCGCTGACAGAGAGACGGAGGTGGTCGGAGTGACAGTTCATGGGTCGTGTTGCGTGAGAGTGACTCGAGCTGTTCTCAGACTCTGTGTGGTCTGGGTGTGTGGTCTCCAGCTGACGGGCAGGGAGGAGGACGGGAGAGCCCTGTGAGAGTATGTGTGTGTGTGCATGTGTGTTCAAGTGTTTACTTTATCCAGAGTCAGGTCCAGGCTCTCTGTAGCCATGGCTTTACTAGAAAGCTCTGCCTTCCACCACTCAGCAGCCCTGGGCTGAAAGATAAACATACATTGCCACCACTCTGACATGGCTCATCTAAGGATAATTTTTATCCATGTATACACTGATGGGACCTTTAAGACCTTTAGGTTAGTGGGTCTTAGGCTGGTGTGTACTGTCTGAAACTAAAGCCTTGTATGGAGTAATTGTTTTTAGTGCTTTTCTTAACTGTATTCAGTCTGAACAATTCCCTACACAAATCCTTAACCTTGTCAGGACAGTTTTGCCTGATATTTGCATTTGCGGTATGTTTTCTTTCCCTGCATTTTTCTTCTATATTTTTAAAATATTTTAGTGGGTTTTTTTTTATCTATTATATTTTTTTTTTTCTAATTCAAACTAGTCTATTATATCGACTACATCACTACATCTATTATATGTGTATTTGATAAATAGACCTCTGAATCCTTTAATTGTGATTGATGCCTCCTCTTATTTTTTCCAATCATTGTCTGCATGACTCAGCACTATAAATAGTGTAACATTCCACTGCTGCATTTGAAATATTTCTCCCACGTTGAATGAATCTGGGTTTTATGATTTGGATTTCTTCTCTTCTTCTGCTCTGTGAATATTTAGACAAGCATGTTATGTGCTGTGTCATGAAAAACTCCAATCCCTCATTCATGACATCCGAGTATCTCATTCCTTCGTGCTTTAATCTACAGATGGACCCAATTAAAGCAAAAAGGACAACACAGAAAATGTAATGATCCTCAAGATCATTAAATACAGATTCACAGAGAAGATAAGACATCATACAACCTCCGTACTCTGTCTTCTCTCTCTCACACACACACAGACACACACACACACACTCCCACAAACATCTTCAACCACTGCGCTAGCCTCCACTCCCACAGCGATCTCAGGGGAAGGCTATGTAATGCAGCACTGCTGAGAACGCGCCATGAAAATATAAATACAACCTCGCCGCATTTCAACCATGTAAATAAACAGGGCCACCCAAATTTCCAATTAGAGCTGGTGTGGAAGGCAGGAAATGGGGGAGACAAGAGGAGGCCACACCCCCTTCTCTGTCCTCCACTCCTGAAAGGAGTCAAGATCCAGGTCCAGGTTAGGGACACAGCGGAGTGCAGCACCCCATCTTTAGGCTCTTCTGCACGTCCCCTTCCAGCTCTACTGTGCTCCGCCTCATTTTACCGCTCTTGGATGCGACTCTCACAAACCTGCAGAAATATTCAGATATGGGCATGGAATGAATACATGGGATTTTATACTTATACCTATGAAATCACTATAATCATAGGAACATTTTTAGGTTCACAAACATTTCATTTACTTCATTTTGAGAGACCAAGACTTACACCAGCTTCTCTTATCAGTCCCATCGAGGTTATGAGGCGATTCCTATCAGGTTGAAATGAGGCATTCTCGCTGTATTCCACATCTTCTTGGAACAGTAAGGCATCGTTATTACGCAGCTAAGCACCAAGACCACCCAGGAACCGGGGGTCCAGTTGTTCAAGGCAGAGGCAGGGTCCTCGTGATAAGACAGACAAGCCTTCTCCAAGGAGAGATGGTGCTTTGATAGTGTAACGAGGTTTGCCCGATCGTTTCCGGGTCAAAGTCTGGCACTCAGATCCGCACTAGATCGAGCTCCTGTGCCTCTTGGTCACTGCTTCAGCTGTGGTCAGTCGGCAAACATCATGGGGCCTATTAGTTAACATAAACACACAACTTAGTGAAATTACCCCTGAGAGTCAAAGAGCTGTGTCATGAAAGTCACTTTCACTCCAGATATGGCTGTAAGGCACATCACCACATTTCTTAACGACTATAATTCACCCGGAAAGGGCAGTGCTCATTAAGATAAAGCCTAGTGAAGGGACTGAGGTAATGGGTTGATCTCACTGTGCATGTATTTATGTTGCGAATACTTAGACATCCTTGACATGGCGTCTTGCAAGGCTTGAGACTGACTGTGTCCTGTTGTCCCATGGGCAATAGATGATGTGTTCAGGACAAACAGAGATCTTCCCAGGGACGCCTCTGGGACGAAATGAAACGCATTTGTTATTGCGCCGTTACTATATATACTGTAGTTCAGCACAAGACCTGAAATGTTTGAGTGCAAAACTCAGAACTCCACTCAGTCACAGCGTACTGGCAGACTTCATAAATACGAGACAGCTCCCACTGAGTCCAGTTTACATGATAATAGACGGACAACAATAACAATCTCTGTGGTCATCTCGCAGGATAAAGCTACAAGCTACTTTTTTTGCTCTGGTTTCATAATAGAATCTAACAAGCTATAAGTCTCTGTGATCAGCTCAGATCCATGGAAAGGAGAACCACTGAACTTAAAATGTGCCTGCTTTTTGGATTGTTGCTCTGTCCAGTCTGAATGTTAATCTCACACTCTGTAGCTACTAATTCACACAGATCAAAGCAACAAAAGGACTAGACTTTAATATTCCAGTTGTTCTGTTTCATCTATTGTCCTACAAGTCATTATTCATGAATTTGCTGTATCTTATTTGATAAATGCAGTGGTTTTCAGTGTGATGCACTCCTGTCTCAGAGGTGCTCACATTCCCACACTTTAAAAACCCCTTGATGAATGTAAAGTGTGGCAACGGCTGATTGTGATAGTGTATCCGTTTTTTCCCCTCCCTCCCCAGAAATTATGAAATTCAGACAGTAATTTTGATTTTGAAGAGGAGAAACACAGTGATAATCTCTGTGTATTTGTCTTCCCGTCTTTCCAGCATATTGATTTTTCATTGTTTACATTCATTTCGGGTCATCTAAAATGGTCTGTTTTGAAACAAGGGTGAAAAAAAACCCAGAACTTTGCCTTGGATGGCATCAGCGACGATACCCCCAAAACTCTGTCTTTGCAGCAAATCCTCCTCCGTCCATCATCCATTGTTCAGTGTTTATGTTTGATTGGTCTCTGACTGCAGTGTCTCTTCCCTCAACAGCCACACAGGAAACAGACAGTATAAACACAGGGCTCAGGAGATCCTCTCTTGCCTTGACTCTGGGCTGCAGAACCTCAATGTAAACAGACACAGGCTCATTTTGAGAATATTTCCAAAACTACCGGCGATCTCTCAAGTAGAATTTTTCAAGCAGCCACTTGTGAGATTAAAAGATTGAGGGGATATTTGTTCCATGCGTGGCCCTGTGAGGCTGTAGTGACCGACACTGCTGTCAAGAGCCACACAGAGCTGGCATATGGCTAAGAAGCTAACGTGGAGGAGGAATACGATCTTCACATCAGAATGTAGCCAGAGATGATTATGATTGCAGATCATCTCTGAATGCACAACAACACCAAGTCAAATCTTCCATGAGTCACAGAGCAGTTGCAGCGTGTGATGTGCAGTCCTTTGGGCCTCTCACTGGCTGTGTTCAGACTGCCGGACTGAAATCAAAACATGGAAAAACACAATAAGGCAGCATTAATTCTTAAGTGCGCCTCAGCAATTACATTCTTTTAGGTGTAAAAATGAAAAGGACACACTGCAAACTTTACATCAATATTGACCTTCCATTAAATGAGACTTAAAGCTTTCTGTCCTGCTTAAATGTTAAGTCTTCTGCAAGCCCTCTGGGGAATGTATTTTTAACAGCGGCATGGTTTTAACAACCTTGGTTAGATCAACATGCTGAAGACTCTTAGAGCAGGGAAACACCTCAGTATTGGATTAAATGGCCTGGAGAACATCAGTGGAAACAACATCAAGGTGTATTTGCCTAGAGAATATTCATTTGCTGTGTGATAATAAAGATTACAGACAAGCTGCTCTGTCAATAGAATATGAATGGGCCTCTTGTGTGCTAGGCCACAGTCTGAATAGTGTTTGAGTCAATCTAGTCAAAGTTGTGACTTCTTCTCATGTAATAAGTAGTCTAGAGAATGAAAGTGGAATTTTTGGGATATTGAAAATATGCAGCACCAAAGAGTTGTGACCATAGAAGGCAATATTCCACTTAATGTAAGTGATCAATCCCAGGGCTAAGATTATATTCTATTTCTTAATTTCTACTCAGTGTAAACAGAAGGGAAAACAAGCGTGTCTGTACAACTGCAAATGCTATTAAATTGTTTCTATATTCGTAATCATGTTTTCATTATTTTGCCACAACAGGTAACTTATTTTTCATGTCCTCCTTTGTCTTAAGACAATTATTCATTATTCAATTATTTCAGTATTTCATGAAAAACATTTTATTATTATTTTTATGGTTAAATTTTTTTGATACATTGACAAAAATATGAACGTTTTCTTTTCTTTTCTTTTCTTTTTTTTTTTTTTTTTTACCACCGCATATTGTTTTTCCAAACTTAACAGAATGTTCCCACATGATTCAGAATAATTCACATTCAGTTTTCTTGATACAAGCCCAAGTTTAATTTCAAAAAGGGAGAGAATTTAAATTGTGACGCCACAGTACGGCAACTTCCTCATGCATGGAGGCCCAGATAAGAGGAATGAGAATTTGAGTCCAGTACCAGCCACAACAACACACTTGCATGAATTACTCTCAGACCTTCTCCTAATACTTTCCCACTATATTTATTTATGAGAGAGAGTTAATGAAAGCTGACATTTCCTTTCCCCTGCGACTAAATGGATCGGCTGGAGCCTGATCATTGTGCTGCTCGCAACTATTTACAATTATATTTTTATCTAATTCGTAATTTTTTGGAATTAAATATTAATTGTATTTGCATTTGGATAAAATAAGCCTGGCTGCCTTTTCTTCATGCGTACCCTGCTCCTGTTAAGATATTGTTGGTTTGTAATGATTGTTAAATAATCACCAGTTATTGTAACAACACTGTATATGAATCTCAACACTGAACAGTGGGAACAGGTTATTAACGCATTTTTTTTTTTTTTTGACAGTTGACAAAATCTTGTTTATTTATTTTTTTTTCAGGAAATGGAAAGCAGAGGTACTTTTCAGTTGGTGTATTATTTTGCAAATAGGTACAGTTACAAAATGAATGAATAATTAAAAAAATAACAAAACGAACAATTAATTAATTAATTAATTGATCAACAAATAGCATATACTGTGTGTAGAAACCACATTACCTGCACTTAGACACATACAAATGATCAAGACTTCTCTTGCACGTCACACATCATGGCTCTTGTGCCCAGCAGGGGCATGGTTGAGCCCACACCTTGGAGCATTTTTAAATGACATTTGGCATAGTACATGCTGGTGTCAATAGTTCACTGAAAAGGTGTGAGGCTTACAAGAACTGCGCTCAGCTGACATTCAGAGAATTACTTTTACATGAATTTTCCCTTTAACAATTTTTATTTGAATGAGGTGTGTGTGTGTGTGTGTGTGTGTGTGTGTGTGTGTGTGTGGCATTTCATGTTGGACAGCATCAGACCTTTGATCCTCCCACTGTGTACCCTGTCTTGCTGTGGCACATACAATGCTTATCAGGTGACACGTAACCACTCCTTCTGTTGCCACCTTCAGTTCAGTCCACTTTTATTTGATTTCTATCATGACAAATCCATTCATATTGTCATAATTAAGTATTGTCAAGACTTTAGAGAGAAACCCAGCAGTTACAGCTCTAATAGACTGGACACCAGGACCTTGTCATTTGCTCTGTTTATTTTCAACACTGAGTTTTTATTCAGATTTCTGTCAGACCTGTCTCTACAACATTTGCTTTAGTCCCTTTTACAGCAACTGATGGTTAAAGTCTCTTTAACCATCAGCTAAATCTGAGGCTAAAAACACAAGCATCTCTGTGTGTCAGTGGTTAAGAAATTGCAGCTCATCAGTGGAAACTCAGAAGAACCAGTTGTGAGCTGGAATATTCTTATAGTAACATAACTCAGACTATAGACTTTGTTTGCAGCTCTCTGACTATAAATCATTCACTTTGTTGCTTTTTATCCTTGTGACGGTAACAGTTATCAACACCTCCTCATTTGCAGAATACTTTTCAGCAGAGGTCTGTTCTGGATAATGTATGAGGTGATGAGTACAAGCATGTTTTTCTCTGAAACTTATTCTTAGATTAACGGGATGACTCAGTGTTTTCCTTCACCTTGCCTGTCTCCACTCATGCCTGTGTGTGTATCTCTCTCTTTATTATCTCTCCAGCAGAGACAACAGCAGTTTTTTGTTGTAACTAATATATTGTCTTTGGACTTGGTTATTCTTTGTAACAAGTCTGTGAAGCTTAAATGGGTTTAACCTGACACACCATTTTTCAGGAGGCGGCACACACATGTCGAGGGACTGTTAACCTGACTTTGTATAAACCACGCTCATTCATTGCAGATGAAATAATAAATGACCGGGTAAAACCACCAAACAAAAGTCATCCAAATGTGGACAGAAACATTTTTACAACTTTAAGATATTCTACACTTGAACAAACAAACTTTTTGTTTTCAGTGCTGTGAACATTACAACATTTCTTTTATTTTCATGTTATTGGAATCAAGACAGATTCTTGATAACCAAGCCAAATAAAAGCATCTGCACTTTGTTGGGATGAACCAATCCCTCAGTGCCTTGGGCTGACTTTGGTTCATATTTAATTAAAAGCTATTCAGGTACAGATTTCAATACACAGTATAGCCAAACTACACCGTCCAGGAGTACAAGTTGGGTCTAACATGTTTCTTTCAGCAAATACTGTCAACGTTAAGTGATAAATACATTCCTAAAAAATTAATGTTCAATTGACCATAACAAAATGAGAGCAGTGCAGACACAATTGTAATTGATGAATTTAATCTGACTACTGCTCATTTCTGCCCAGTATTAAATCATATCTAACACTGTGTTCAAACACAAATGTTACAATGCTTGAGAAAGCTGCACCCTAAGATACTATGCCACTAAGTGGTCATTAATTGGTCTTTGTTCAACTAGGAGCACATTATCAACATTACATGAAATCTGTTGTAAACATGTAAACAACTGGCGCCCTCACTCTAAGTAAAATAGCTGCTGAATTCACTGTATTAAATTAAATTATCTTAGATAATTCATGTTAGTGTTTCCTCTGAAGTTGACTGTCTGACTGCTAACTGGTTGCAGTAATATAGGATTTTCCTTATTGATTTCTAGTCTAAAAACTGTGGAGCCCTATTTCTATGACCATGAAATATGCCATATTCTGAGATATTTCTCTTCCTGCACCGCATGCATTGATCAATTGCATTGATCATCCTAAACATTTTTATATTGTATCCACTCTTTTACTCTTTTACACAGGGTTTGCAGTGCACCCTCTCAGATCTCACCCACTCTCTCCCTGCCTTTGGCTCGTTCTCTTAATTCACTCTCCACTACGTTCTCTCACCTGATAAAATAAACAACAGCTTGCTCAACAGAATGATTAACTGCTGATTATTAATCATTGTTAGTCAATCATGTCACTACTACAGCTATGTGAGGACAATGAATGAGCCTTGGGCTCAGCCATGGATCATATAAATCATATTATTAAATACATTGTGTAACAAGTGGGAGCGTCACTTTTGCACAGACTGCTTTGATATGATTATAACAAGGATAATTTATAGTTCATTAAGGTGGCATTGAAATGTGGACATTATTACTCAGCACAACCTAGCCTTCAACATTTTTAATTGAAAAGAAAACTTAAGATACCTTACTTCCATATCTGAAAGATTGTTGTGTCAGAGACCGTGTAATTTTTATTATTATTTTTTTTTCATCTGTTCTACGACTGAAAGCAAAACACTTTGTATGTATCACTTAAACTCTAGAGGGCCCTGTAGTCAGAGGTGGAGACCACTGCTGTGCCTCTATGGCGTGACTGAGCAGAACACAGCTGTCAAGAGGTGTGGACAGGCCTCTTTGCTGCTCTCAGCTGTGAAAACAGTTAAAAAAGGCCCCTTACACACACACAGGCGCACACAGACACTGTCACTGACACTCACACAAATGCAGCCACAGAAAGGTTTATTGCTATATTATGCCCTGTGACTTTTATCTGTTGACATAAGAAGTATTTTACATTGCTTGACTATACAGTATATTGTATACTGTGTGTTTTCTAACACCATCTTTTTTCATATAGGTTCATCTCTGGTCTCTAAGGGAGTGGCTGGCATATTCTGCATTATGATAGG
This sequence comes from Caranx ignobilis, assembly GCA_021432705.1. NCBI lineage: Eukaryota > Metazoa > Chordata > Actinopteri > Carangiformes > Carangidae > Caranx > Caranx ignobilis. Next base: position 36,376,068 of record MU269980.1, read on the forward strand.
AATCTAACCAGGATGTATACCTCATTAAAGTTCCATCATATGGGTTATAAAGGGAATATTGTTCCACCATCCATTGTCCCATTGAGTAAAATGACTCCTCGTCCATTCATCATCAGTGTCAAATAAATAGGCTTAAAGTTTAACCAAGGCACAGCCCATGTCTAGTCATTTGAACAGGTTAGTAACGCAGACTGATAAAAAGAGAGAGGGAAAGGAAGAAGGAGATGAAAAACAATCATATCATGTATCATTAACCTGTCATCTTATCTCTGGTGTTCTGAGAAAGCTTGTAGAGTAAGTGTGGCCACCTGAGCCTGCTGGGCCATTGTCCTGACACGCTCGTAGCATCTTACTCATCTTGGCTGTCTTTGTACACAACAGAAAAATAAATCTGCCACATAAATTTTGAATAAATATAACTAACCTATATAATTTATATTTTCAAGTGTACATACCATCACTCCATCCAGTCATAGCCATTTTCCAAACAGTTTCCCTATGCAACCAACATTAACACTCACTTGATGTTACCTCTGACCGCGAATGTAAATCAACACTTTTGTATCTGTTTGGGTCTCCACCAACTCCTGGGCAAAATATGTGTCTCTTTCACTACTAAATGATCCACCATGTTCCCCAGCTTGTTGCTAACTTTGTTTGCCCGGTGTATAGTGAGCTTTTTAGCTGCTGTGAGGTTTGAGAGTTAGGGACCTAAAACCAAAGCAATTCTAAAATGAACTCAGTTGGATGATGAATATCTAAGGGTTCATCACTATCAGGAACCCCATTCATATTTCAAATGCTAATTTGATTAACTGTCAAGACAAAAATGTACAGACTTTGCAGAAATAACAGTTTCTTTCCACTTGGGTATTCAATATCTTAGAAGAGACAAGAGAATACCTTAAATCCTTAAACTCCCTTCCAAAGTGGTTCATGTTTTCAGGTGGTCACACAGGACCAGTCCCTATCAGTACCTGGCGGGACATTCCTGTATTGGGAAAGCTGGCCATGTGATCCACAGGCAGAGCCAGACACAGGTTTGTTTATGTCCTTAAGCCCACATCGCGTGCCAGACGGGACTCACCCACGTCAACACCAGTCCTGAAGTATAGAATTCCCTTCCAAAGAGACATTAGTCATTACTGTTTACTATAGGCGATGTTTGTGCCACTACTTTGTGTCTTACTCATCAGGCTTATTAAGTAAGCTTTAAAATCCCCAGAAGAATAACACCGAGGCATTTCAGGACTGTTTGTATATATGTGCTTCACTGCCTCTCCTCAGATTGTTTAGATATGCGTCTCGCCCCAACTGACAGCTTTCATTCAAGTAATTCTGCTTTTATTCTTAAACTATTCCACCGTCACCACCGCTGAAAGCATATCTGTGTTCAGGTGTGTACAGACGTAATTCTCTTAACTGACTGATTCTGAACCGTGCACATATATAAAGGCGTCTTGCTTCAGCATGTACGTGAAGATAAACAATGACACAGCAAATGTAGCTTTGCATGCTACAAGGGTGCGTTTACTGCTGCCAGGCTTCATCAAAAAATCATAACGAGGTGTTCATAATTACAGTTAACTTAATGTCTTTTCAGGTTAACTACGAGCGGTTGCTTAGCAGCGTGTGTTTAACTGTGTATGTCCTAAACACAGGTTGAAAACAGTAATAAAATATCATTCACTGCTCGGGCACAGCAGTGATTAAAGTTTCTGAAGAGCTGTTATTACATAGACAGCAACGCTGTACAATTACAGACATCATATTTATGGAAAGAAAAATCTGACTTACTATATAAAGTGAATGTCTTTCCTCCTGTTCAAAGTCTATAGCTTCACCTTGTCTTGCAAATCTAGCAAACTTTTTTTTGCAGGAGTAGTTGAGTTTATTACAACTTGAGTTTACATTATTTCACTCGTTATGGTAACATCAGTCAGCATTGCTGAGATCTGTGAACACATCTTCTGTCCAGGGACATTCAAAGGAGGAATTAGCATGATCAGCAAGATGAGAACTGCTTTATTCAGCAAATAAAAACAGGACCTTTCTCTTTTTTCTACTTGTCTCTCTCTTTATGAAGCAGACTCGCTATGTCTCCGGGCTGTGGCACCACTGTAGAATTAACAATGTCATTATATCTATTTTTGTATTATTTTATGATGTGCTCACCCTGAAGCTTGTCTGAAATACCCTGTAATTAGTTTATTTGTTGAACTTTGTAACATGTGTCTGGAAATATGTTCTATAAATAGATCTTAATAATCATTAATGTTATTACTGCTGATAACACCAACAAAATGGTGACTTTAAATAGACTCTTACCAAAAGCCATGGTGATGTCATCACTTCTAGCTGACATGTGACCTAAGTTACACTGTCTAAATATATTTCTTTTTAAGGAGTGGTTGTATATCTGTCAGAAGAGTTTTAAAATTGAGTCTTACAGCTGTTACGTAATGACGAGATCAACGTTAAACCACGGTTTGTATGTTAAGACATCTGATTTACTAAAGGAAGACTGCACTCCACTGTTGTTGCACACAGAGAGATAATGTGTTCAGCTATTTGATGGTTGTTTTCCTAGAGATGCTAGCAGTGTGATGTACTGCCACAAACTGTAATGACTGAAGTGGCACAACAGAAGTAACAATGTGCGACTACTGTCACCTGTTGTGTGATAGCAGCTAAAAACAGCTCCTATTCATCCCCGAGCATTTTCAGCGCACTTATTATTCCACTCGCTTTGTTCCCTTCTTCTCCTCCTCCATCTCAAAACAACACCCTTCTCCATTATATCTGAAACGTTTGCTTACTGAGGGAAGCCGCAGAGGATTTAGAAAAATGTTTTTCTAAAGCTGACCTTATGTGTCATGGTGAGTCATACTTTGTTTATGGTTTTCTGAATGGACGTTACAACCTCCTACGCTCAAGTTATGCTTGCTGTTTTTTTTTTCCTCTCTCTCTCTCTCTCTCTCTCTCTCCCATTTTGATCTTTCACCACTGTAAAATCTCATGTCTTACTTTATGCTGGACTGAATCGCAGTTGTTTATAATGCCATTATACTTATATAACTTTCCTTGAGCCTGTGGATTTTCTCTCACTATGGTTACACACTTTGCACCTGTGTTGTGAAGAATTCCAGCTATTCCACAAGTCTCACCATCCAGCTCTCTTGTAACTTGATCAACTGTGTTAATTGTTGGTTCTCTCAAGTATTTGAGAGATCAATATTTTGCACTGTCGAGGACATCTAATCTTTTAAATGCTGTTTTCTTTTCTTCCCAACTCGCTTTTGGAGTTCGCTGATCGACCAGCTCCAAACTTAGGTAGAGGGATTATATACAATTAATTCACCACCTGTAAACAGAAAGGTGTGTCCAGTGGGGAGAGCTGACAAAATGCCAGTCTCCAGTGTCTCTTTCTACAGTTACAATGTCATTGTGTTATGGCCCTTTCCTTGACTATTTTTGTGCCCTTTCGCCTCATTGTTTGTTGTTTTGTTGGTAGTGGTTGTTTGATGCTGCATGAGGATCAGATTACAAAGGCTTTGTTTTGAACTCGCTCCACAACACAGCAGGCTTGGAATGACAAGAGGTCAGCGGACGGGAAGTGCTTTCATCGTGCCTGACTCTTTGACTCTGGCCGTCCATTGTGTTTATGGGCTAAGTTCATGCTTCTTGATGGAGTTCCCAGATTAGGTACCAAGCACTGTATCACTTTGAGAGACATCTTTACTTGTTGCCGTTCACGGACGCAAGTCACAAATGTCGCGAACGATCATGGTGACCTGCACACACATGTTAAAATGCAGTGATATGGGGCATCACAAAAGTGGGATTTCCTTTCTTCTCTCTCAGGCCTTCTTGCCTGCTCTTCTGCTCTGATGTCACTGTCTGGGTTCGACAAACCACAGACCCCCCAAAGGATTGACGTCCCTGTCCTTCAAAGAGACTGAAATAGACATTACAATTCACCCAAGCTCTGCATCGACCTCATCATAACCCACCTTCCCTCCTCAGACTTGACAAACACTGGGTGTTGTAAAGAAAACATCCTTTCACAAGTTGTCCCACTGCCAGTTTCCTGAGAAAAGGTAGCTTACCCAGTCTCTTGCAGATTGTCTCAGAACCTGAACTTCCCTGTTTAGCAACTGCAGCTGGTGAGTCATCATAATGGGCTGTGATTCTCACCAAAGATTACACACTGAGAATAGGTTTGGTGCATGAAACAGACCAAACAATATTGTTTCGAAGCTTTTTATAGCATAACGTTGCTTTGACAAAACAGACTGTAATGTTAAAGGGATAGTTGGGGTTATTTGACATGCGGTGGTGAGAGGTAGCCATGCATGGTCGCTGTCTTACCTGCTGTATATTTGCATCAGTGGCAGCAGGGACAGAGGCAGCTGTGCACTGGGCCAACAGAGAAAAATGTGTTTCGGACACATTTTTTAAAGATGCCCACTGATAATCCAATTTCTCTTTAAATATATTCTTAATTTAGAATATTTTTAGCCATTTATCCTCCCATCAAAACACAGTAAGGTTTAGGTCTTTCTGATTGACTAAGCTGACATGTACACTTGTGCTGTAGGTGTGCTTGTGCATAGGAATACTAGTGGTGGAGAAAAATGTAATGCCAAAAGACAGCACTATTTCAACAGGAAGAGAATGTGCTGAAAATACTTTGCATGAAGCGTGCATGTAAAAAGATAATGGATTGTTTTGGCTGTTGGTGTATCGTGTTCCCTGCTGCTGTTCCTAACTAGTTCTGCTGATCTGAATCTGCTGCAGCTTTCATGGTGAATACTTCACACAATGTGTATGTGAGTTCCTAACCTTTATTTGTCTTCTAAATGCCTTTTGAAGGCATGGTCACACTGGCATTCTGCACAGCCAAATTCCTCAGCATGGCTGCGCCAAATGGGTGGTGACATGGTGATTACCTGCAGGGCCTATTGGCGAGCTGCTCTAGATGGTGTGATATTCTCTACCACTCAAGTCAGGTTGGAACATCACTGCCAGTCATTGCGAATACATACAATTGTACAATGATACGAAAAACATTTAGCTTGTTCAGCAACAGTTAGCCACCTAGCTTGTAGAGCTGTTCTTTAGCAAACAGTTATTTGCATCATCATCTCATAACTGCTAGCTGGCTTTCTCTTTCTTGTGCTTGCTGGCTTTTTGTTTCGTCAGAGTGCAGAGTTTGAGCTGTAGTAGGTGTAGGTACATTTACATGCTGTCCCTGAAAGATCAGTGCTAACTGACTTTGCTCTCTCAGTGAATCCACAGATGTTGGTGATTGCACTCAGATGCCTGCAAATGAAACACTTAGCAGATGATTTATACATTGAGAATGAACCCCCAAAATGACAGCATTTAGAAGCCTGGGAAATGGAAATGTATGGATCCGACACAGATTCAAGTAGATTTCACAAGGTCATAAGAGACTTTCTCTTCATCCATTGGAGTCCAGCTCACCATTGTAGGTGCAGATCAAATTAATCTGTCATCTGGTATCAACCTTACCCCACATGAATCAGATACTTGGCTCATTTTCAAACACACATGTTCACCAGTCATTATCAGGAATGTTTATATAGACAGCTGATTTATGTCACTTTATCTCACACGACTGATCAGATTGATGAGGAATGATTCATGAAATGGGGTGGAGCACAGTCTCTCACGCACTTTACTGGCATGGGCTGATAATTGTGCAAGTTCATCCTTGCAAAATCTTTTGTAAGTTGTAGTGCCCAGATGGTCTTGAGTGCAACAACTACAGGAAATAATAAAAGATGGATAATACATATATGAGCAATTACAGGTACACCGACTTATTAGTCAGAAACCAGGTGAATGATCACTGCTGAGGATTTCAAATGCTGTCCATGCTGCACTGATCTCTCAGATCTCTAAACCTTTGTAAAGATTACAGGAGGATCACATTTCAAGCACAGTTTACATTCTCCTCATTGTACACATACCACACACCGAGACCAAGACTAGGTTTGCTGGAGAGTGAAAATGTCCTCAGTCCTTGGAGAATAAATTTTGAGAAGTGAAGATTTCCCAGGAATACTGTCACAATTTCATTGGGCTTAATACTCTGAGGTGCTTCATTATAAACAGGCGCTTTATGAAAAAAAACAAAAAAAGTGTTGTTTACATGAGTTGTGTGACCGGCTCCTGTCAGATCCTGTTACACAAATTCATGCGTGAAAGGGGTGAGACACCTGGACTCGTGACATTCTTTTATACATCATCTACAGAAATGTCTGCTGTCTGTCAGATAAACCTGAGTCTCCAAAGATTATGAGGAAATAAGGTGTGGGATGGTTCTGTCACTGACTAACAAGGAACAATTGTTTTTAAAAGGTGATACATTCCCAAGTCTAAACAATATGCCAAAAGGCAGCTCACGTGGCACATGACGAAGACTGGCAAACTCAAACGTGCTCTTTTCTAACCTTTCACCTTTCTTTCCCTCTCTGCCATACTCCTTTTTGAATCATAGCTTTCACAAATATGTGACATTTGTTGTAATTGTGGTTGTTGAGACAAATAAACCGTTAATTTGAGCTCATCAAGTCTCAATATGATAACATTTTGAGAGCATTTCATTCTTCTGTTACAGTACATGTTATTCCTGTGCCATATCAGAATATTCCTGGTGCCTCATGCAGCATATTGCCTGAGAAACTCAGTCAGTTGGCACTGTGAACTGCAACGTGGAGATTTTTCTCAATGTCTAAAAAGTAACAACCAATTGCAGATCTCATTCATAAAATATTTAGGTCAGCCAGTGCTAACAGCCAGGTATTGGGCCATATGAAATAAAAGCTGACCTAGTAAAACCATAAAATGCTGCGTATATCAACACAAGATTGCTACAGAACACCCACACACCCAGTGATTATTGTTTTATATGCAAGGAGAGAAACAGTGATTGCTAACTACATTTAAACGTGTTCTTAGAGGTCAAGGTCATAAAATGTTGTAAGACCATGAGGTAATGTGATTTTACCAGTTTACTGTCACTGATGTAGGTCTGCTAATAACTAAACCCCAACTCGTGATGCCACTGTCATTGTTCCACTTAAACCAAAAAGTAAGTGGAAACTGTGTGGACATTGTTCCTATAAAGGTGAAGTTATGCATATCAAGTATACGTTCAAACGTAAGTGTTTATGTGGGAATTTCCACTGGGTCACCTTTCCAGGAGGATTAATTACAGATTTGGCATTTTAGGGAAATGTTACCTCAGGAATCCAAGTCATATGAACTAAACTGAACCTAAAGTAGCTAGGCTGTGAGGATGCACTGGCACAGCAGTGATCTGAACTAAACTGGTCAGCTTAGTTTAGTCTGTTAGCATGTTATCTTTACAGCTGAGGCAGATGGGATTGATGTTAGTTTTTCATGTATTTCGTCATAAACCCTTGGTATTGGACAGTTTCAAATTTCAACCCTGTCATGGCACTATATAAAAGTCAGAGGATCAACAAAGTTATCAATGTTGTATATCCTCAGGAATATGAATGATAAACTGTCAGTGAATGCACCAACCCATCAAAGTTGTTAAGCCACATAAAATAAAAATAACTGACAGGGTGACAGGAAAAGTCAAGAGATCATTAAAATCTTTAGAAATCCTCGAGGAACCATTAATGCCTGGAAATTTTATGCTAATCTGCTTATTACATCTGACAACATTTTTCTTATAAAAAAAAATATACAGCTTCTGGTGGCATCAGAGGAAAAATAAAGGGAGCCTAAGCCTAACCCATTGAGTTCTTCCACTGGGAACCGTAAACATCTATGTTAATTGTGATATTTCAATCTTGACCAAAGTGGTGGGCTAAGTGACCAACATGAAAATTCCTGGAACCACAGTGCAAGCAAAGTGTGACTGTTACAGCTTATGTATTTAAGCTCAGGCCTGCCCTGGCGCTACCTGCAAGAGATAGTCTTTGCTTGTGCTAACAGTGAACAGAGGGGCTGATCTGATGCACCTCTGCTGTGGGGCTAAAAAAAACAGAGAAGTGTGGACTGCAGCTGAGATTGTTAATCTCTTTTGGATGGCAGGTAGGAGCAGGCTAATTCACCTTCTGGAGGGTTTGTGTGTATCCAAACTGTCATATAAGATCCATTACTTCTGTCAGCGTGTGCGCAATCACACTCTTATAGAGACTGCACAAGGAATCGGTACAGAACCAGATAGGAATGCACGCCCATACACATGTACTTCATACACACACACTCGTCAAGCTTGTTGTAAACATTCTCCATTCACAGACATTACGAGTAAACTCGCACCAGGTTTGAGGCAATGCATTAGGCTCAGGTCTAGCTGAGAGAACAGATCCAGAACAAGTCTGGAAGTGTGTGGCTTGGAAATAAATATCATTAAACTCAGCTGTCAGATTGCATTTGGCTCTGGTGAGAGCGCCGCCATCCATAAGAACTTGGCCATCCTCCATGCGAGTGCTGTTTTTCTCTCTTTCTTCTGTCTTAAACACACACATGCATTCTAACATGCTAAAAAAAAAAAAAAACACCACTCACAAAGAAACAGACACAAATACATCCACGAACAAATCCATACACACACACACAGGCACGCACACGCGCACACACTTAGACCACCTGGGAGATCTGTTTATGGAATCCAACAGAGACCACACGAGAAACAGACGTCGCTTTTATTTCACTTAAAGCACCGAAGATCTAAATAGCCTCATTCATTTACATCAGAAATTGAGTTTTGTCACTGGGAAGCAAGGATTACGAAGTTATCCTGTGATCGCAGACAAAGACCTGCTGTTGTAAACATGCTCAAACACACACTGGAACAGGGTTACTGGTCTGTAGCTAAATGCACAAGAGTAAATATTTTTTACAGCTACCTTGCCTTGTAGCCTTTTACAGAGATGGGGTAGTTAAATTAAGAAAGACAACCCTAGCAACAAAAGCTACCAACACATAGTATAGCAACCAAACACTAAAAATAAACACAATGATAAAGATTATCATTATCCTGGGACATTAAATCTTCTTGACTTGATGGCATTTGCCCTCTGATTGACTCCTATTTGAGTAGGTGTAAATAAGGTGTGTGCTGGTAAAACTGTGTTGGTTTCGTGCAAAGCCAACGTTTTACAGGCACTCACCTAAAGGGAGTTCCTCCCATTTGCCATTTGCACGCACGGCCCTTTTGTTGTCTACGCTGTGAGCCCTTTTTTTCACCCTGTCTTCTTTTCTCTCATTTGAAAATAACCCAAACAGGTCCTGTAGACGTAGTAACGGCGATATTATCTAAGCATACTTCACCTGAAGGGGATCCCATCACAGAGATTTTTTTTTTCCTGCCTGCACGAAGGAGGCCCGGAGGCCTGAAGGCAGGCAAAACAAGTTGAGCATGGTTGGGGCAGGCTAAGCCCTGCTAACAGCTTTTAGTTTTTTAGTTTTTTTTTTTTTTTTTTTAAACAGGTTGCTGTAATTGCTCAGGTAATGCATACAAAGTGGAGCTGTCGCTTTTTACACATTAATGGAAAAGCAGGTAAATGCTACTACGGAATGATGACAGTGGTTTTCAACATAAAAACCTTTCTGTTCTGTCTCTAATCTTTCTGAGATGATGTTGCAATACTTTAGTTAAGCTGTCAGCATGCAAAACTTGAAAAACAGACTTGAAATAGAGTATGATTAAAATGTTGATAGCATCAGAGCCTCCAATCAAGATCCCACATGCCGATTCACGAGAGCAGCCTTAAATGTTTAGGCACAGGGCAGCAGAGCATGGCCTCACGCAACTGTTGTTCTTGGAGATACAGGCTATAGATTACTGGTCAGTCATACCGGCATTCAGACTTGTTTGTATTGAGAGAAAGACGTCACACCTACTCCAGCCAGTGTCAGAAGCTTTTGTGATACACGCAGTTCGCATTTCAAAACCGACATTCCTTAACCAGTTAGATGCATTTGATACTAATTACATTTGCAGTACTGCTAATGCTACTAGCTCCAGTCTGTTGATGAGTTGAGATTGAATTTGCATGTATGTTTTGATTTACAGTCACTTATCACGTTTCCAAAGCTACTTTCATCAACATATCTTCAGTGTTTTCTCTGAGGAAGTGTGTTGTACTGCAGTCTTCCTCAGAGACATGTGGAACTTCTCATGTGGCCATGTGGATGCTGTGTGCTGTTTTTTTTTTTTTTTTTTGACATCACAAAAATCAAAGTTAGTGTGAAAATCCAGGCAAAACAAAAGAAAGAAACAAACAAAAAAGTCAGTGACCACACACAGCAAAATTATTGAAACTAATTGAAGACAAATGTCCAGAATATGGTGAATTTTACACAATGAAGTAATGAGGTGTCAGAGATTAGAAATAAAATAAAAGTTATCGTCCTTTAGTCTCCAGCTGGAATGAAAAATGTCATGATGTTTACACTGTTGTACATTTGTTCCTCGGGTGCCAGGTTGCCTGTAACCATCTTTGGATAAGTCATCAGGATCAGAGAGGGAAAAGAGGGCAACTCGTCGAGCTGTTTCAGTCTAACACTGATTGAACTTAATGCTGGTTGCCATGTAACTGCTGACACGGCAACACCAACATCTGACTGGTAACATGCAAACAAGTGGAGCAAACAGATGAGCAACAGAATCTGCTGATGTCTTTAATTAAACATGTCACACGGTGTGACGCAAACTAATATCAAAGAAATGAAGTTGAATTTGGATAAACATATTTTCTAGCTGTATAATATCCTCTTTCAGTTTACACAAGGTGCTGACTCAGTGTAAAGGTCCGCCCCCGTTACCTTGATATTTTAATTCCAAACTTAAGCTCGTCCCACAGCCGCGCTTTGATCGCTGCGGTTGCATATGGCTTCGGCTTCCTTTTGGAACATTTTGTATTTGGCTGAATTTTACCAAATGTATTTGTTGCTATTGGCAACATAAGTAACAAGAAGAAAAGGGGGAAACGTGCTTTTAAGTGTTTACAGCTTTGATTTGTTACTATTTTAGTTACAGTACACGGTGCCATGTTCTGAAGCTGTGGACATGAAAACAGATGGAAACAAAATGTTTGAAGAATCTTGGTCAGAGTTGGTACAAGTGAAGTTACCTGCAGGAGATGGTGGACCTGCTGTCCCCCACGCTGCACACGACTCATTTAGTAATTGCAGTTCTTTTGAGGGGATTCATATTTTTGTCATTCTGTAAGTGAATAGTGTAATTAATATCCAGGTATGAAAGGAGGCTGTGTACAATATGTCTTATGAAGCTATAATTGCAACCATCTTCTTCCTCTTCATTTACAGGCATAACAGAAACCCTGTTGCCTACTGGGTAAAGTGTGTTTTTAGAATCACTGGACTGCAATTGTTCATAAGTTTGGGTTAATGCAGAGGGTAACTTTGTTTTTCAAAATAAAATCATGAAAAGAAACTGTTTCTGACTTGTGGCGAAATCTAAAAAGAAATAAAACTGATTAGAGTAGACGTTGGAGCCACCCACGTACCTGCCATACAAACTCTAAGTCCTACATGCAAGGCCCTGACACAGACCTTGACCCAGAGCCTCGAGGAGAATAAATCGAGAACCTCCTCCTCAAGCTTTTAAATTTTAACTCTTTCACTGTCATCACTCACACTATTATACTTGACCTCCACTCCGTGTGGAAAATTGACCCCCACCCGCCGTCGGTGCTGCGTCTTTTGGCATTCCCTCCTTTTTATCTAAACATCAGAGTGGAGTTAAGTGGTGGACTCACACATGGCTCCCATGAGGCACATGTGACTACTTTTACACCAAACCAGTCTATACCAGCCGACCAAGCCTGGTCCCAGCATGCCTGTAATGGTATGTGATGGTGTATCAAAACAAAATGAGAACAGTTAGTTTTCAATTTTTTTTTTTTAGTGTTTTCTTGTACAGAGACCAGACTAGGGTGTGCTGGTAGTTTGTCTGTCAGTGAACTTAGTAACGTTTTACTTAGTCATGCTTTTGATTGTTAATGCAATTTCACTAAAAAATCCAGCTCATTTAAATGATGCGGTACAGACCAGACAGAAGTTTATTTATAAATGGACAAGCTGGATAAATACTGTAGTGCAGCACTAGAGCACATGTAAAAATATATCCTTGATACATGTGAAAATATAGGCTGCGTATATAATGTTACATCCAGCATGAAACAGAGTTTTAGAAAAGGAGACATGGACGTTGTTTGCTAAAAGTACAAATGTAAAAAGCGAACATCGAGAAATTCACCCGTAAAGAGACGATTACACATCTGTAGAAGGTTAAAGATGGAAAATATGATGGTGCTGTACCACAGAAAAAATATTTTCTTATTTTGAGCCTTTTTCGCAATATATGTCTGGTTTCTGAACTGGTCCCCAGTCCCCACATGAAAGCGCAATGGGAACATTTTTGCTTCTCATTTGTTTGACAGCTTTTTACCTCTGAAGTGACATGACCAAGACGGAAACATCCAAAACCAGCAACAAGCAAGGCCCTGCTTTCCTGCTTTCTTACCTTCCTCCCTTTTTTTTATTTTTTTTTTTTTTTACTAACACCGGAGATGGGAGACCTGAACGTGATCTTTATTCTGTGTAATCTTTAAATTCACATTTCACACATTGGGTATATATTCAAGCATATTAAAGGGTGAAGAAAATGACTGTGCTTGGGAAAAGTCACGTAAGCTGAAATTTTGAGTTTCCAGGCAGTTACACCTGAAAAGACATGTGCGTGCATTTATAGGGTGGGAGCAGATATACATGAAGAAACATGTGGAGCCAAATATACTGTACATGAAGAAACAGACTGTTCTGTAAGCTGTATGATGATGACTAAGGACACACGCATGTTTGTGCAAAATCCATAATGCTGCAGTTAAATACTAAGACACTTCAAAACAGGCCTGTCAAAATACTATAATTAGTGGCTGATGAAATATTTGAGGTGTATTGTTTGGTGATAACAAACATGCGGCTGCCATAAATAGCATGAAGGAATGCATGGAATCAACATGAAGTGCTGTTTCTATTTTGAACCACTGAAACACGTCCCTGACTGAGCTTTACGTTCTCAGCGGTGTAATCTTCTGCAAAACATCTGAACATGCAAAACCTTCAGTGGGAGTTGTGCAAACGAAATCCTCATCAGGTTGACGTCTTCACAGTTATGTTTAGACAAAATTGTGTAACAGTTTACATTGTTCAAATGCTCAGCAAGGTTTAAATATTTGCGTACTTCGAAAAATGTCTGTATAATCTGTCCTGATATTTAAGGCAGTTATTTTAGGGAATACCATATTACCATATTGTACCAAATTGAACAGATGAATATCACAGTAATAATAACAATAAATCAAACTATCTCAAATTGTCAGTGTGCACTGTCATATATTATACACATCTGGATTTATGTACTATACACATGCGCGCACACACAATCTTCGCAAGTTATAAAGATATGTACAATGCATTCTGCTTGTTCTTTTCATCAACAAGTGTTAAAGGACTCGTTGCTCTGTTTGCTCTGTTTCGTTAACTTATGCTAAGAGGCTTTATCTTATGAGTAGATTATATTGTCCCAGTTTGTTCTGATCTCTAAACCTATAGCACATCTTCAGTGTTTTTTTTTCCATGAAGTTGAAGCATGATTGAGAAATCATTCAACATAAGGACACACACACTGTGTTGATGCTGAATCGACACTGACATAGCAAAGCATTTTGTGTTTTCCCTTGTGTTCTGTGTTTAGCCAGAGCTTTGTTCTTTACACCTGCAGTCAACTAAGAATATTTATTCCTTTTCCTTGTGCCCTCCAACAGATGACTGGAAAAGTATTTTCCTCTACAAACAAGTGGACAGAGGGAACTTATTAGACATAATGGGCCTGTGTCATGAGTTACTGCTCTGCCAGCTCAGTGCTGTTTAACTAGAGCGTAGAGCAGAGCTCCCATATTTTATGTGCCACATATGCTAAACCGTAAGTGAGTTCTCATGCAGCTACTGTAGATATATGGACATGTGGACTGTGATGTGCTGTCTTCATAAATCTATGCATACAATTTATTATTCTGGCATGACGTTAGTGATTCTTGGCTGTTTATAAACTGAACAGAGAGCCAGCAAATCATTGAACTGTTAACAACAACCAGGGTGTTGGTCACAGAAGTCTGACTACATGGTTCACTGTGTTCCACCACCCAGTACATCAACAAGAGATACCTCAAGGCCACAGTCGAAGCTGCAGTGACAGTATGCTGTACTGCACCCAAAGGCACATTTGCATAAGAAATGTTGAAACCAGATTGATTGTCATCAGAAATATAGAAACATTATTATGCTGCACCCACTACAACATTCTTCATTCTGTACTTAGTCCTTTTTTCCATTTCCATATCTAACAGGTGTGTACTCTCAAAACGAGTGAATGAAAACTAAAAGGCCTTATCTGATCTTACTGTCTGGAGGAAAAAAAACAAAAAAGTCAAGCTGTAATTTAACCTTCTCGTAAATCTCACAATGCTGACATTCAGAATCAGAGAAAGGGTGAGACGGTAAGAGCAGAAGCTTAGTGCAAATTATTTATGGCTGTATGTCATTGACTGTGGAAAATGTACTACTACTGTATATTGACACACATCCAGTCTCAGGACACATGGTTATCTGTCATCTAAGGTTATTATGGCTGCCTGGCGTTTGAGCGTCCACAAATACTTGTTTCCATTATATAAGGAGTTGTAGGAGAGGAAAGAGTATGTACATTAGGTTAGTTCAGTGCCCTTTATTAGGGCTTCAGTGCCCTATTAAAGGGATGATGACATGTAAGTAGGGCCTTGAACTTTTTTTTTTTTTTTTTTTTTTTACAATGACTCATGCTGTATCAGTCAGTTATAAGCCATTATCAAGCACTAATTATGGGTTGCCAAGTCTGTGCAAAAGTGAAGTTGCTTTCATTTGGAAATAACCCGGTAATAAATAGTGTTATAATTCATAAATCAGTTTTTATCAATCATAACATTTCAATCATCAAGTCTCCATGGTTATGAGTGTTGGTGATTTTGGCCCATGCTCTCTCTATGTTAAATGGTGATTGCATTTAGCATTGATTCATTACTATGATTGTTATACAAGGTGTTTTATTAGAAAGTGTTACCTTTTTTTTACATCACGCACCTTTGGCAGTACATGAGGCACACATATTCCTCTCCTGTGAAACCATAACAGATAGGGCTGTTATTAAGTTCTGATGTATACAAGAACGCGATGGCCTCGCAAGCTGCTACATGCAGTGAACAGAGTGAATACATGGTATTTGAGCTCCTGTCATTGTGTGGTTAGCTTACAGGAATCCATCCCTGACATGCCACCTTTCAAAAATAGTGACTTCACAGTGGATTGGGTGTCATACTCAACACAAACAGATTATTACCTGAAAATCAAAACATTCATGCCAAGCACAAACATGTGTGACCTACATATAGTTTGAAAAATACAGTTTGTACAACAAAAGTTACACCACTTGGCCACATAGACAACATTTCAGAGGCTACATTGTAATGTCAGTGGTTTCCAGGCACTGCCTGCGGGGTATAATTCTTTTTTTTTTTTTTTTTCCCCATTGGATGTTTGGTGACAGCAAAACCCAATGATACTAGTGATCTGGTCTGATAATTTGCAGGATATGAGACTACCAATTTGCACAAAGATGGGTTGCTGAGTTCACCGTGACTGCCGGATGAACCCAAGGGAGTGTGAGGGAGGAGATCCGGCCTGTGGCGCGGTGGCGCTAAATCAGAATGAAACACTGACACAAGCTATAAAAGACATAATGTAGGCTTCAGAAGCATCTTCAATGGGTCTGCTCACCTGTTGGCCTATTATTGAGCCGCTGGAACCACATCACAAGTGACTTAAAGGCCTTCCAAAACCTTTAGGCAGTTCTTTCAGGAAGAAAATAAATCACCAAAAGGTAATGTGCTGGGTGAATCCCCTGTTCTGACATTAAGCAACAGGAAGGACCAGACCCACTATTTGTCTGAAGGGAAAAAGTCACACAGTCACACAGGTTTCTATGTGGGCTGTTAAACTGGCGTGAACATGTAAAGTTCACACCTATAAGCACAATGCAAATCTGGAGAGCGCCTGTGTGTCTATATCCTGCTCACGTGTAGCATCCTCTCTCATAGCTGAAATAGCTGACTGCACTCCGGTCTGGAAAAACAGAACTGATTGCATTACAATGGGGATGTAAAGAAGTTCACTTTTGTATATGGGGTATTTCTGGCTGACATTACAGTGCTGCCTGAGGTTGACAAATGATATTGAACTACCTGGAGGCACCGCGCCTTAAAAATACAAAGGAAACATACGCCACCTGGTTGTCTCAGGTGAAACAGTCCCAAGGTGTTGGGCAGGATCACATTTCACAGGTGAGACAGTCATAACACTGCACCGTGTTGTGTTCACAGTTCATCACCTCTTAATAATTGCTAAATGGTTAAATTTAATGTCGTGATGCAGCTTTTATTATGATTCATTGTTGTAGTTTTTTTTATAGACTATCATGCACGCAACAAGAAGATGTTGTGTGATGCTCCAAATCATCTAACTCCGCCCACTTTGGGGTTGGTCCTGAGGTGAGCCGGCTATAAACTGCTGCTCACACGAACCGAAGGTGAGACGGGCTTTCAGTCCTGTTGCAGGTATGACAGCTGAGAAGGGAGTTGTTGGATCTTATTCAAAACAGTCCGGGGCTTGACGCACACAAGTTTACGGACTTTACGCCGGACAGCACTGGGCAGTTTTTTTTTAATCAGCAAAGACGAACAGAAAACATGAAGCTGGAGGTGTTGTGCGGGAGCCACTATGACATGAGGCATGCAGAGATGTCTAGTGATGCGGAGGGGAGCGTGCGCTCTCCTCTGTCTGCTGAGGAGGAGCTGGGGTCGGATGGGGACTGCGTGGCGCACAGCCCTCCACCTGTTACCCCGTGCGCCGCAGCAGCAGCAGCAGCAGCAGCAGCAGCAGCAAGTCAAAGCCGTACACGCGGAGACCCAAGCCGCCCTTCTCCTACATCGCTCTCATCGCCATGGCTATCCGGGACTCCCCGTGCGGACGTCTGACTTTGGCGGAAATAAACGACTACCTGATGAAGAAGTTCCCGTTCTTCAGGGGCAGCTACACCGGCTGGAGGAACTCGGTTCGGCACAACCTGTCGCTGAACGACTGCTTTCTCAAAGTGCTCCGCGACCCGTCGAGGCCGTGGGGGAAGGACAATTACTGGATGCTCAATCCTCACAGCGAGTACACGTTCGCCGACGGGGTGTTTCGGCGCAGGAGGAAGCGCATCAACAAGAGGCTGAGCAGCAGCAGCAGCAGCAGCAGCAGCTGCTGCACGGAGCAGGAGGAGTCCGAGCACGAGGAGGAGCAGCGGAGGTCCGCAGCCTCCGGCGGCACTGAACCGTGCGCCAAGTTCACCAGCTCATTCGCCATAGACAGCATCCTCAGCAAGCCCTTCAGGAGAGACTCAGACAGGGAGCACTTCCCTCCCCTCCCCTCCTTCACCTGGCCGCGCTACACTGAACTCGTGGCGCCTCGCACAAACACACCTGCCTCATTTCCATACGTTAAGGCACCTTATCATTTAGACTCCTGTGCTCCTGCGCATGTGCCCAGCATCTACGGCTCTGGGCTGCTCTCTCACACGGTCTTGCAATATCAAAGATGAACTCTCTCTCTTCTCTTTTTTCCCCTAATACGATGATTATTGATCATCGATGTGCACTTAAGTTTGATGGACACAGAAGAGAAGGGACCATGAGAGTGTTTTGGATGTAATATCTTTTGTGGTGGCATGCTGTTACACTTTCTAATGTTTGTACATTTTTAAAGTTTTATCAGATTTGGATATTTTATAGACACGTGTTTGTTGTAAATGTCGCTGATAATAAACATGTCAAAAAAAAAAGATGCACTTTGACTTCCTGTGTTTGTTTTTTTTTTTTTTTAAAAAAACGCTCTTTACAATGAAATGAAAATAAAACCTGACTCATTCTGACTTTGTTCTCTGTTCTTCTAACACAATGGTTCCTGTGGAGCTACAGTGGAACTCACCTGTATGAGACAGGATCACCTGTTAGATGCCAGTGTTAACGCTCACCTGGGCGTGGCCATGTTACTCCACCTCGCTCCACTGCTGTCAGTGGACGAACAGCCTCCTGTATACAGCACATAGACCTATAGTAGCTATAACCTGCCTCCGATTACGTCATTATTATTCTCCTAATAATAATAATAATAATAATAATAATAATAATAGCTTCAATAATCGCATCTTAGTATATTATATAACTACATTGACATGAGATGCTCCCCTCTGCTGCCAAAAGAAATAGCCTTATAAGTATTTACTTTTCTGTGTTCAAGAAGCTCGCTGCTGCCGGATAGGGGCATTCAATATTTATGTTTTCTGTCTGGCGCTGCAAATAGCTGTCGCCTCAGTCACCCGCACATGCGCGGACAAGAGTTTATACAAACGGTGCATCCTGAGCAAACCGAGCTGGAATCCACAATAGGAAGAAATGTCTCGCAAAGTGGGAGCCATTCTTCTGAGGCTAGAAAGTAAATTTCCTTTTCAAAGCAGCTGCGCATCCTGAACGCAGCAGGGTCGCGAGTTTGATGTCGCCGGATTGTGTTGTAAACTTTTGGTGTGTGGGAGATTATTTCACGTCATGCAGTGATCACTTCTGACTTTAGGTGAATTCCAGTTGCAGGAGTGATATTTGAATATAATTATCTGACTTTTTTTTCCTTAGAACATCACAATCAATCCATTTCTCCAGGGATGTAATCCAGGCCCCCAAGAGGTAAACTGACTCTTATGCGCTGTGTGTGGTATGTTGGCACGCTCTGATGGAAAAAGCATGCTTCCTCTCATGTCAGAGCTCTAACCCTGAACAGATCCCAAACATATCAAGACCCCCTCTCCTTTACACCTTTTCAACATTAAAACCACCAGCAGGCTTTGTCACTTTTTGCGCAGCTATACGGGGGAGTAGGGGAGTTGGGAGTCTCTTTTATCCAAATTGTGCCACTTTTCTTCATCGCGACATGTCAGGGGATCGTGCCAAATATTGGGCTGACAAATGTGGACAGAGGTGTTATGGAAAGAGAGTGGTAGGAGGAGATTTGTCTTACTCCACTGTGCCGTGTCCGGCTTCTAGTCTGGATCCTGGCCAGATGGGGAGGGAGTAGTTCCTGGAGATTTCTTGGAGGGATTTGTGGGATAGCGGGGCAGAGAGAGATTTAAGAATTGATAGGTGGTCGAGTTGTGTTTGGCCGGGTGGATATGCGCAAGCAAAGTCTTGGAGCTTTATCCCCCCCTCATATGGGATTATTGCCAGCAATGGACAGAGAGAGGAAGGAGGCACAGCGGCTGGCGTTTCTTGATTTTCACTCCTATAGACGCGCAGAGCATCGCACTGACCTCTTTAATTGTCACATCAGGGGTCCTTTAATAGTGTCTGAAGTATAGGGAGAGCGAGTTGCCCAAGTGTTAAAGAGACCTCACAGTGGTCGGATCCAAAAAAGAGGCGCAACCATGACGACCGAGAGCTCCCAGCAACATTTGGATCCATCTAATCCTCCGCGCCCCAGCCCAGCGGCCGGTGCTCTGAACGCAGCGCTGCTGAGCGCTCAGCCAATGATGGAGAGCGCGCACGCTGCATCGGCCAAAGGGAAGAAGGGAAACTCGGGTCTGAGGCGCCCAGAGAAGCCCCCCTACTCATATATTGCCCTCATCGTGATGGCAATCCAAAACTCACCGACCAAGAGGCTCACTTTGAGTGAAATCTATCAGTTCTTGCAGGCCCGGTTCCCTTTCTTCAGGGGATCGTACCAGGGATGGAAGAACTCCGTTAGACACAACCTGTCTCTGAACGAGTGTTTTATAAAGCTGCCCAAAGGGCTCGGCAGACCTGGTAAGGGGCACTACTGGACCATCGACCCGGGGAGCGAGTTTATGTTCGAGGAGGGCTCCTTTCGGCGCAGACCCCGGGGGTTCCGCAGGAAATGCCAAGCTTTGAAACCAATGTACAGGATGATGAATGGCATCGGGTTTGGTGCGTCTATGTTGCCGCAAAACTTTGATTTCCAATCACCCTCGGGCTCATTAGCGTGTCATAACAGCTATAACTTAGACCTGATGGGTAATCCGGTGCCAGGTGGTTTCGAGGGGCTTGGAGGGGGGCACCACGTCCCGCAAATGTCAACAAGCTCCGGGTCATCGTACATGACTGCCTGCCAGGGGGGCTCCAACGCGGACTATTGCCCGGACAGCAGCAGCAGCCCCCTGCAGTCCTCTCCAGCGATGGTCGGCACCCTGGACTGTCAGGCGCCTTATGCAAATGCAGCCTCACACTGGAGTTCACCGGGTGTGCCTTCTTACATGAAACAACAGTCTTTGGCATCGAGCAGCCCCACTTCCTCCGCTCTGCACACGGGGATGTCATCCTACTCCCTGGATCAGGGTTATCTGCACCACAATGCGCGAGACTCTTCTGACATTTCAGGTAACGCCTCACCTTTCACTCATGTGCATTTCTATATGTGTGTATATATATATTTGACTGAACTATTCGCACCGTGGTGAGTCATAAGGATCAGAGTTAACACTTACAGTTTTATCCCTCCAAAAAAATCACACAATCTATCATTAAAACAGTGAAAGAATAAACATCGTCCCAGGACATGTGTTACCAGTTGAATGTATGAGGAAAATCCGTTTTGGACTGAAAATATCAACCACTCTGAACGAAGCTTTATTTACAATAAATGAGGTAACAAACTGATCATGTCAAACTTCATCACTGAAATGAGTGAATCATTCCCAAACTAAACCCCCAATAACAATGATAACAACAAAAAAACATTTTCAGTCTCAAATTGTCACTCCCCCTGTATTTGTGTGTAACATGTCCAGACGTTGAAGTCCACAGTGTTTAATGAAGATGTGCAGAAGGTGATGGCAGTGTAGCTGTAGCTTCTTTTAAAGGCCTCGGGGGTCTTGCACACGTTTCAAATAAATAACCAAATGACTTTAAAAATTCTTTTCTTAAACATGAAACAGAAGAAAATAACTTTTTAACAATTTCAGCACAACTTCATTTTGGCCTTTAACGTAAACCACAGCCCCTCAGAAACATTTTCTTCACACGGACTCTTGTTTATATTGTTTATTCTGTTTCATCTTTTTGGGTGATCATGAGGCTGGAACAAGTCCCACCACTTTCTAATAAAAAAAAAAACTGGCTTTATAAATGATTAACAAATGATTTGCTATAAGGCTATCTAGTCCTAATGAGACCAACTCTGCACCGAGGGCCACGTGCTCTGTCACTGTAGCTTTCTTACTTTATCTGGGGGTAAAACGTGCTTTTGAACCATAACGCGTTGCCACAGCATCAGACCATTGTCTTATGGTTGATTGGAACATTAGAAATCTGAAATCTACCAAATCAAGCATAAACATCACATGAGTTTGAAGTGATCTATAAAGCATTAGTAAGCGTTTTAAATCCACATGGATAACACACTTCACCTAAAAAAAAAACATTTGGCCTGATGCTCACGTCATAGAAAATGCACGTTTGTTATTTGGACTGAGGAAGATGTATGTAAACCGTAGAGAATGCAGACACTGCCGGGATGAAGACACGATGGATTAACCTCTCGTCCTGTTCGTTTCCAGTGGGACTGTCTCGATATTCCAGCCACTCGGCTCCTGTGAGTGACAGGAAGGACTTTGTCCTCAACCTCAACGGGATCTCTTCCCTTCATCCCAGCAGCGGAGGATCCTTTTATCACCAGCTTCATCACCACCACCACCACCAGAGTGTCTATCAGGACGTAAAGCCGTGCGTCATGTGACCGAAGAAAACGCAAATGGCCTCCAGAGACAGAACTGTCCATTGGGCTCCTGTGATCTGTGTTCAACCCTCAGGTGGAGTTTTTATATGGAGAAAACTTGTGGTGACGAACAAGGTGGTTTTATTTACTGCAGGCTCATGGTGGAAGCTTTCTGCAGTGAACTTTGACCTTTAGTAATGGGTATGATATGGGGACTTGTCGCACTTCTCTTCACTCATGGATAAGCAATATTTGTACTGCAAAACCACACAGAACACGTACCAGAGTTAATCTTAATTCATGCACTTCATTTTGTTTTCCCCGAATTGTACTGAAATTGTTGTTGATCTCTTGCAACACGTCATTAAAAAGATTTATTTTTATTCCTTATTTTATTTTGTTTGTCTTTCTGAAGGCTACACAGCCTTTTTCTTGCAGCAGCACTGTTCCTCCTTTCTTCCTTCTGCCCATTGGATTATTATTATTATTATTATCATTATTATTATTATTATTATTATTATTAAATAATAATGCGAGAATTGAGACAAAACCTGACCTCAGGTATCTGTCTCTTTCATATGAATAGGCTATGTGGAAAATATAATGATCGATCTTTGATTTACCACATTTTAGCAGTGTATAAAGTGAATGGTATAAATAGACGTTTGAGTTCCTAAAATGAATATGAATATATATTGATAGCACCTCCATGATTTTCAGTTGTTTTTGTTGTCTTTCCTTGAATTGTCTTCTGGAAGGTCCGGCTAGAAAACGACTCAAAGGGAAGTTGCGATTCTTTTTTTTTTTTTTTTTTTTTTTTTTTTTTTTCCTGTCGATAGGCTCAGAATCTTTTCAGAATAATTGGTGTCGTATCGGTCGCCTCTCTGTGATGTAAAGGTTATTATTAGATGAATTAGCAGAGAGAAACGAGGACGATGTTAAAAGTCATTCCCATGTAAAGGTGAGGAGGGTTCATCATGAACAGGAGACTCAGATCAACAGTTCACTCTTCGTCAGTCCTGCTGGTTTTCACGTGACTGTATCGCCACCTTGTGGTGATTGAGAGTTAAAGCACTCGACAAAATTCCCTACTCTTTCTCCATAATGGAAAACATGTCCAAGACACGTTCAAAATCAAAAATGGAGATACTGGTGCCCTACTCTATAGTCATATAGACCATCTAATAGGTTTCAGTTCACTGTCATCATTTTCTGTCCATGCAAGTCATCTAGGTCACAGTGTTCATTTGATTACTCTGAGTAGGTGCACAGCCAACTGTAACTCAGCCCTAAGTATTAGAACTTTAGTCAGTCGATGAACCCAGGTCTGCTAGGTTTCATGTTGACAGTAGCCTGTTGTCATATAAATGAACAGTAAAATCATGGCAGACAGGTTGGCCACAGTTTACTGTTAGTTTTGCAGTTCTTCTTCTGTAGTCAACTCTACAGTACGTCCCTTCTACAATATGTGTTGAATTACAGTCCGTTGCCATATCTTCCTGGTTACAACAGTAGACTACTGCGCAGGTTTGCCAGTAAATGACCATTTTCTGCTGCTTTTCACTGTTGTAAGGTTTGATAATTACAGCGGTAATAGAAATGTTGATCAGAGTGATTCCAGTGATCGGCACAATTTTCCAGAAGTCACTTTAAATAGTGTATATGAGTCTGTTAATACTGTCCAGGGTGCTGCAGAGAGCTGTGGACTTTTTTTTTTAACCTATCTTATTATTATATTTTATATGCTATGCAGTTATACATCAATTTGAAAATTTCAACATGATGGTCCACTTGAATCTTTTCTTTTTTCTTTTATAATATTCCATTAGAAGATGAAGCAGAATGATTGGACTTTGGAAAATCCTAAATGTGTTAAACCTACAAACAGTAAGTCATACATGAATGTGACATGAGTTCATGATACCAAAGTTGGCAGATGCTTTTATCTTTAGCTCATAATTAGGTGCTCTCTGGAGAGATAACTCTTGAGATACAGTATGGACTGAGATTACCTCATGTGTAGGGGTCACACTGCCAGATTCCTGACAGAATGCAGTGACTGAGGGAGTGTATAACAACGTATGCAGACATAGAGGTCACCCTTTAGGCAAGCATTAATGTCTTGAATCTTATTTGACCAGCCATGGGTTGCCAGTCAAGGTCTATGAGCAGCAGAGTGACATATGCATCAAAGGCTGATCAAAGACCAGTCGCGCCACCATATTCTGGACCGTCTATAATGTTGTGATAGTGTTTAAAATATATACAGTGTGGTCCAAAAGTCTGACTCCACTGTGATTGGTTCTCAGCATGGTTGCTGTCAACATTGTTGTTTCTGTCTGGCTGTCATACATAGACAAGAAAAGGAAGGGGGGGGGGGGGGGGTGATGGTGAAAGAAGCTGGCAGTTCTGGATTATTGAAGGGCCATGCAACACATGGCATATCGAGCTCAGATCAGCAGTCACTGTAAAGTATGAAACAGGGACCCCGAGTGTAATGGATCCAAGCTGGGCGCCACTGACTTGTCTGTTATTGTAAACTCAGTCCGTCAGAGCTGCTGGTGAATGTATCTCTATAGTCAGTTAACAGTTCTGTTATGGAAATTCTATTTCATTTATTTCAGAAAGAGAAACAGAAACAGATTTATTGGCAGATAGTTATACAAGTAAGAAATTTGCTTTGGTGATTGGTGACAGGCAAAGTGTATGACATATAGAAGCACAAGACAGCAATTCTCACAAGGTCATAATATATATTATATATTCTTAAATAAGGATATAAAGAAAATGCACAAAATATGTACAATAGAGGAATTTTTAATCATGAATTCATTTTAATGAGGCACATTAAATAACGTAGAAAGTATGCCAACAGAAGACGAATCTGCAAACAGTATGAGGGTTGTACAAACACACTCTATGAAAAGTACTCACAGTAATTATCAGAATCTGTCACTTAGTACAATAAAAAGTCATGTTGGTACTTTTTCATCCACAAGCTTCATATTTCTGGGCACAGAAATGCCCACAACATGAACCGTGCTATTTGACTTGAACTTGGCTTGGCTTCTCCTCGTCTGATGGTGTCCTCTTCCTGTCTCTATCCGGATCCCTGTTATCTGCCAGTGATGCAGCAGCTTCTCTTCCTGGTGACCACATGCAACAAATTACAGATAAAATACAACAAATACAAAAATAACGTCCCCCAAAAATGAAAATAATATACAGAATGTACATTACATACAACAAACATAGCATACAACATATTAGATTTGAAACAAGACATAATGCATGTGTCACTGTATATGTTCCCATAATTTAGTGTCATGTGAAATAATAACCCAACCCCCCCGATTGTTAGGGCTGTAATGGCTGTATGCATTGTCTTCATGATGACTAATGACGAATGATCTTTTACGCCCGGTCGATCATTGTGTGTAGTACTGAATCAGACCATGAGGTGGCAGCAGTGTCCCATAAATCTTCGGCTGCCTCTTTGTCCCTGGTCTCCCCTCAGCCACCAACACACACAAAACAGTGAATTCATCGTGTCAGACATCTGTTTTTATTGTTGTGTTTTGTGAAAAACACAATGAGTATTCTGACATAAAATAGTCAGAGGCTGTTAAAGTAAGCTACAATAATGACCAATAGCACTCCCATTAAAAGTTACGCAAATCAGTGTAATCGCTGAAGTGATGGTACTACCACTGAACGCCAGAGGGAGCCAAATTCATACTTATGAACTCTCTCTCTCTCTCTCTCTCTCTCTCTCGCTCTCTCTAAAATAACAATGAGCTGGGTTTTTTTTTTTTTTTTTTTTTTTTTTTTTTTGCCAACATCAGTATCTGAAGATAATGCAAGTATAGAATGACTTGGCAGTATATCACTATACCCATAATAATAAATCCACACTGCCATCGTGTGATTATTTATTATGATCCCGGCTTTTGTTGAAACACAGGCTCCTAATAAAACAGCGAGGTGCCGTATGTTGATATGCTCAGGTGACACACATACAGTACAAATAAACACAAGACCATAAATAAGAATAAATCAAATAAAATTCGAGACCAAACATATTTCAGGCAGGTGTTCGCCTCAGCGTCAGAGAATATTTACACTGATGACAACCGTCAATATGTAGAAGTTACAGTGGTAAACAATATAACGACCATCAAATAGTTCGCCTTTAGATTTTCTGTTATTTCGTCGCGTTTTGACACGTTTTCCATCGCGCTTCAGTCGCGGCTGCCTTTTAAAATGATAATAGAGTTAAGGAGGACTGGGTGGGCAGGCCGTGGTATTAAGTAGAAGGCCCGTCGTGAATTGTGTAAACAGCCCAGGGCGGTGGAAAAAGTTCATACCCGGGTCCATGTAAGGAGAAACCGGCGCAGCACCAGGCCACTGCACGGACATTTAATTAAGACGACCTGCGGAGGATTACACAGATACTGGGACTGTAACTCTGCCTCACAGTGACCATTAACAATTTCATGCGCAGCCGCCTTTGTCAGCACGGGCTATGGAGAGGCCTTCAGGGGTGTGTGTGTGTGTGTGTGTGTGTGTGTGTGTGTGTGTTTTTTTTTTTTTTTTTTTTTTTCCCACTATCTTCACTCAAAATGTTACATGCTTTTGATTTTACTCCCCCAAAAAACCTATCCTTGTACTGAACGAAGAATCACATGAAACTCTGCAGGGGCTTTTAAAAGAAAAATAAAATCCCAGGGATGCTGCATGTTTTAAAGCAAAGCACGAATATTTGTCCATTGATGCAAAAAAAAATAAAAATAAATAATAATAATAATATATACATATATAAATATATATATATATACACACATATATAGGACCTACTTAAAATTCAACATCAGTGCTGTCTACTTCTTTAATGGGGCAGTGACTCCCCCAAAGGCCTCAACCCTGACCACAGCTGAGACCCTGTGATGATGAGAAGCCTCACACAGCTACGAGGTGTCATGGATCGTCCCATTTGGTTCTTTTTGTCTTCAAACCCCCCTCTTCTGTTGAATAAACCCTCACCCCTGCTCGCTCTCGGGCCCCAAACTGTCTTTAATTCCCGTCGTAATGAGAGATTGCGCTTCACCGCCCACTGACAGCGGACAGCGAGGCTTTGATCTCACTGCGATCAGCTGCTGCTGCTGAGTCTGATAACTAATAAAATGCTCTTAAAAAAAAAAAAAAGAAGACCTTAAAACTGCCATTTGGTCTGCTGCTGGTGTGGCTATGTCCTCTGTTAGGAAAAAAGAAAATCAAAGAGCAGAGATATGATCGTTAATTAACTTGTCATTAAAGGCTGCTGCCAAATAAATTCACCATGTTTTGCGCAAAATGTGATTTATTTTTATTTGTAAACATTGTTTATGTTTTAAAGCCATAATATCTAGACTATAATAGGAAATGATAATCTTTTAAGATTTTAGAGATCTCATCTATTTCTATTTAAAGACGCACAGGTCTGATAAGAAGGATGTGTGTTTGTGTGTGTGTGCGTGTGTGTGTGTGTGTGTGTGTGTGCACCTCCGTGATGTGACTGTCCACGAGAGTTTGCTCTGTCACGTCTGAAAAGTCTTTGGCCGGAGTGGGGCTGGGAGTTACCGACACCTTCTCTCGTTTTTTACTGAAAGCCTCTGAGTGTGGCCAGGAGCTCTCTGCGCTCTCTCTCTCTCTCTCTCTCTCTCTCTCTCTCTCTCTCTCTCTCTCCGCCGACTTCCCATTGGACGGAGCCGCGCACTTTTACTGGGAGGAGCTCCACTGGCAGCAAAAAGGAGGAAAGAATTTAACTGCGCAAAAGTCCTGTGCGGTGACGGATGTCCAAAGTTCAGCAACTTTTTCAATGTGCACTTTCAGAGAAGGCGCAAGAGATGGGGACGGCTTAAACGCTTGCTGAGAGCCAGCACGCTTGCAACTGTTGTTTAGACTTTTCCCCCCTCTCCCCTTTTTTCTCCTGAGGTGAACAGTGAGGAACTGTGATTTGTGCGCCTCAGAACTTCAGAGGAGGGAGAAGTGGAGCTCTCCGCCTGCCTATTTTGGAGCTGTTATTTTTATTTTTTTTTTTATTTTTTATTTTTGCCGGATCAGAGTGAAGACATGCAGGCTCGCTACTCCGTCTCCAGCCCCAACTCACTGGGCGTCGTGCCGTACATCAGCAGCGACCCGAGCTACTATCGAGCCGCTGCCGGTGGGGGATACACGGGGATGCCAGCACCTATGAACATGTACTCTCATGCGGCTCATGACCAATACCCGGCCAGCATGGCCCGGGCATATGGACCGTACACTCCCCAGCCTCAGCCCAAGGATATGGTCAAACCCCCCTATAGCTACATTGCGCTTATCACTATGGCTATCCAAAACTCGCCTGACAAAAAGGTGACCCTGAACGGGATTTACCAGTTTATAATGGAGAGGTTTCCATTTTACCGAGACAACAAGCAGGGCTGGCAGAATAGCATCAGACACAACCTGTCTCTGAATGAGTGTTTTGTCAAGGTGCCCCGTGATGATAAAAAACCCGGTAAAGGCAGCTACTGGACGCTGGACCCGGACTCGTACAACATGTTTGAAAACGGGAGCTTCTTGAGGAGGAGGCGGCGGTTCAAGAAGAAGGACGCCCTCAAAGAGAAAGAAGAGCGGCTGCAGAAGGATCTGCCGCCGCGGCAGCAAGGCCGGGAGCAGGAGCAGCCGGTGCAGGGCTCCCAGCCTGTGAGGATCCAGGATATTAAGACTGAGAACGGCACGGTCACGCCGCCGCAGGCCGACTCCCCTTCTTTGAGCGCCGTGCCCAAAATCGAGAGCCCGGACAGCAGCAGCATGTCCAGCGGGAGCCCTCACAGCATCCCATCCAGTAGGTCCATTGGCATGGACAGCTCCGAGCACCACCAGCACCACGGCCAGGCCTCCACGCAGGGCTTCAGCGTAGACAACATCATGACCTCCCTCGGGGGTCTCCGCAAGGGGCCACAGAGCTCACCTCCACCCTCACCGCCTCCACCAGGACAGGTATAACACCGTCTTTGTCCTTAAACTATTCTCCAAGTCAGACATCTGTCTATAGTTCACCCTGTAACCAAAACTCCATCTCCACTACCTCCAATGCAACCTATCATTGTAACATGCAAGCCATGAGCTTGTACGCCGGGGACAGATCTAGCCACTTGGCACCGAGCACCACCGTGGACGAAACGTTGCCAGATTACTCAGTCACAACCACCTCATCCTCCCTGACCCACGGTAATCTAAACTCTGGTCAGGAGGGCCATCATCCCCACCAAGGGAGGCTGACCTCATGGTACCTCAACCAGGCCGGAGACCTGGGTCATCTGGGCGCAGCTTACCCAGCACAGCAGCAGAACTTCCATTCAGTCCGAGAGATGTTTGAATCCCAAAGAATTGGCTTGAATAACTCACCGGTGAATGGGAATAACAGCTGTCAGATGTCATTCCCACCGAGCCAATCCATCTATCGCACTTCGGGAACTTTCGTATATGACTGCAGCAAGTTCTGACCAAAAGCGAAAGAAAAAAGAAACAGAAAGAAAGAGCAAAACAGGCTCCATCTTTTCCTCACCATGTCTGAACTCTTTCAGTAATCCCCCCCTCTCTCCTGCCCACACCACATGGACTAATATGAAAAGAAAACCAGAAAAGACTCACTCTTGGTTTTTTTCTCTCTCTCTCTAAAGAACAGTGTTACTGCAAATAACACGTAAGTCTCTCTTTGCTTTTGTGGCTTCATGTGATAGCCTGTGTTAAAGATAATGCCAGTTTTCATGGACGTGTAAATTGCATATAGTAATTTATTTCTAAACTGTAGCCGGATATTATGGACCAAACACCAAAAAAAGTGTTTCTAAATTGAACTGCCTTAATTGTCCAAAAAAGAAAAAAAAAGAAAAAAAAATGTTCCATTATAAAAGTTAAAACAGGAACATGTATATCGCCGTACTATTTCAAAGATTCTTCATTTGTTGAAAAGTATTTTTGAAGGATTTTGTTTGTTTGTTTAATAAATTGTCATTTTATGTGAGTTAAAGTTGCGCCTCGTTTCTTGAACCCAGGCTAGTGATACTTTACACTCAGTCTGACCCGGGTTAGTTTTGTGCTGGGAGGTAAAATAGACCTCGTCATTCTTCTGATCTGAGCCTCAGATGTCAGTTCTTAAAGCTGGTGAGTTCATCAAAAGATAGAAAGAGAAACAGTGATGTTTGGGCTGGAATCTGCTGCAAAGACTCAGCCCTCACTGTCATGAAAAGCTCATTTATTTACTTATGATAATAACCCGGAAGCGAAGTTATATGTTTTTCTTCTTTTTTGTTATTGGAAAAATATTCAAGGAAATTGAGGAAGGGGGGAGGGGGGGGGGGGGAGTAGCCCTTAAATCCAACCCATCAGCACGCGCACGTTCGTAGAGAAAACGCATCTAAACATTGTGTTTATTTCTAACTTTCATATCCATGCTTCATATTCAGTTTCTGCTCTCATTGTCGCATTAGAAACGTTTAGGAGAGATGAGTGGAGATGATGTTGACCTCGAGGCCTAGACGTGGGGAGGCAGCCTGCACACTGCGCCACTTTGTTTTGGATTGCGTTGTGTGTTTACTGGCGCATACCAGCGCTTACTTAATATCATACCACACATGCCAAAGATAGTCCCGTTGTCACCTCAGTTTTGATGCTTCAATTCTGGCCGGTCTGACACGACGCCGACGTGACCGGACACAACCGACTGTACCACTGCACCGCCGTCAGCTTTTCAGTGCGCGCGGCTCGCGGATGTTTTAATGGCGAGGAACAGAAACGCTGGAGATATGAAATTGGCTCTCTGCATCCGAGATGTCAGATGGAGGTTTTACTGTAGTCCTGGTGGGCAGTCGTTTTCAAAATGACAGAGTTATAAAAGCTTAAACAGTTGGTTCTCCTCAGCCTGACAGGGAGTCAGTCTCTTTTAATCACATTAAATGACAACTCATAAATCACCTTCAAATACGCCTTTATTTTCTTACTGCGCGTTTTATCACTAGAAATTGTTTATAATAATGTCAAAACAATGTATGTCTGTCAAACCTTTATTTTTCACTTCATGTTTTGTTATTTTAGTACTTTTTCCACTTTATTTTATTTTATTAAATCCCCAATTTTGAGTGTTTCCAAATACTTAGGCTATTAATAGGTTAATTTAAGGATGTTTATTCTGAATGTCATTAATATTTACGACATTAAAAATACATATTAAAATAGTCTTAACCAGGACAGTGAATAGTATTATAACTGCTAATATTGCTGCTAATAATATAATACTAAAAGTAGTGTAATACATAATATAAAAGTCTTCATTACCAGCAATAAACAAGAAATCTATAATTTGATTTAAATATTATAACATGATAATAACAGTGTTTGTTAATAAGTCAAAAAATAATATGTTGATAAATATCAAATCAACTGGGTTTTAATAATAATATTAATAATAATATTGTAAAAAACTATAATAACACACGTATAATTTGGACTTTTTGGAGCTTTTTGTTTTTGTCTGTAAACTCTGACTCCACATTGTTACAGGCAGTTCACATGTTTCTGCATATTTCCCCACAGGCTCAGAGTGGGTGGCAACAAGTCCCACAGATGCTTAGTCAGAACCAATGCGCTTTTGATCAAATAGCCTGTCATATTACAACATGTCAAATGTGATTCTGAAACCCTGTTTCTACCAAGCTGGAGGCGGCTCTGGTGCTCGGGCTTTATTCCTCGTGTCTTTTTCAGTTGCTCCAGGCCCTTTGGATCAACAAGGCGAAAGCGACGGCAGCAGCAGAGGGACAGATCACAACAACAACATATTGAGGGGTAGCAGCAGGGCTGGATATAAACAATAGCACAGGCCCTTACCGGCGTGATCTATATTTGTAAACAAACAACGAAAATATGCGAGTTGTTCACTTGAGCCCTCAGTGCCCGTCTTGCCTCGTGCGCACCAATCAGCCTCATAAAAGTCATTAGATACTTTGCCAAGTATAGGCCCAATAAACAAACGTCGTGTTAGTCAAAAGATTGATGGCGCCCTCACAGAATAGACCAGGTCAGGAAGAAATAAAATTCAATCAGAGAGCTGGAATCGTTTTTCATGGGACGGAAAAGGCAGAGAGGGAGACGGGGGTCAATGAGGAGGATGTCGGTCGCCAGAGCACCATCAACATTATAATGGGACATAGCAGAGAGAGAAAGAGAGAGAGAGAGAGAGGTTGAGGAGGAACACCAGAGCACAGTTGAACTTGAGGTGTGTTATTTGAATTCTTGTAAACAGCCGTAAACAATGCAATTAAATAAGGAAAACAGGCTGCGCATAAAGAAGCTTTAGATGAGGCTGCAAACCTGATGTGGCCTTGGAGATGAACTGATACTGTAATTAGGAAGGAGCCTATAGTTTTCTATGGAGCCCGGGACCCTTCATCCTCCACAGGGGTCCCACAGTAAAAAAAAAAAAAAAAAAAAATGTTACAAATTGAATTTCACTTTCATTTCCCCCCTTCAGAGAGAAGAGGGACTTGTACTTTGTGCTTTTACAAATGGGCTGTGCCCCCATCTGAAATACACACACGGATATGGCAGTGGTTTCCACAACAACAACAACAGCAACAACATGGCTCGGCCGGAGGGGCCCATGTCTGTTTGGGGGTCCCTGGGCACTGAGATATTTAGGGTCCCCGTGTTTTTTCGGCTGTACAGAAACTTTACTTTCCCCTCTGAAACGTTCCGCCACATTCCTGAAAACGCACAACTTCCCTCGCTGCTTTGGGTCGAGTAGCAAAGACAAAAGCGTCTGTGGAGGCCACGTCTTTAATATTCTACACATCCAAACCACGTCCTTACTCTGAGTTTTTCTACTGCTTATTATACTTATTATTCTTATGATATTTTTAAAATAACTTTTTTTCTATTGTTATTTTTTGGGCCTGACACGTTGGTTTTAGATGGAGCGGGTCTTATTTAGGTGGAAATAATAATCTAAACCATTTAATCTTGTACATTTTGGATTTAATCTAACACAGTTAGACGCCTGCAGGTCAGCTGCTCTGAGTTGGAGGAACAGGCCCAAGTTGAAGTGCACATTAAATAACTGCTCTCCTATTGTTTATTATAAGGATTATTATCATAAGATAGCATGGACACAGTATCTACCAAATGCCAATATTTATAAGAAATATAAGCACAATATAAGAAATTACTTTTATGAAATGTTGCCTATAGACTTTTAAGAGCAGCAAAAAACTTCACGTGCCAACCTTCAGCTTTGGCTCTGCTCTCATTAGCCTGACTGTCCAAGGGGCAGACGGCTGTAAACGGGGAGTACATTTGACTTGTGCACAGTTGATGTGGACTGGAGCTTTTGAAGCAGAGATGCAGAGACTTATCTGACGCAAGTTTTAATATGCTCATGTATTTTTATCTCCGATGCAGTCAGGACGAGGCGGGATGACATTTTCCACAATTTCCTGCCCACCATCTCTCCTGGTGCGTTTACGGTCGCGGGGGATAGTTAAAGAGCAGCAGCGAGACTTCAGTCTATAATGCTTTGCAATTTTTGGTAATTTAGTAGGAACCGATGATTATTCCAGCCTTACTGGTCGCGAGCTGTGCGTAAAATGCAACGCAACTGGGCCAAAGTTTTTCCCCCCCAGAAGGCAACGTATACGAGGCAAACAGAGCAGTAATGCGCTCTTTGTCACTCATCCTCTGTTCGGTTCAGTGTAAACGACAGAGGGGGAGAGAGAGAGGGAGAGAGAAAGGGGGCAGGGCAGAGAAATGAGGGAGTAGATGCTGAGCCCCTGCAGACTCCGTGCACCTGTATGGCTGGGTGACCGTGCTCGAGCTCTGTATGGAAAATGCAGTGTGTTCTCTTGCGTTACAGTGCAGGCTGCAGGACCCGAGCCCCGAGCGCCATCTGCTTCTAATTAAGAGTCCATAGACGCAAATGCTGTCTGCTCTGCGGCCAAACGAGTGAAAAGTTGGAGGTGCACCACTTGTCTCTCAGAGGGAAAAATAACCGCCGCATGCAGCCTCTTATCCTGCACGTCTCATTTTAAAGACAAATGATAATTGTCACAGAGATGATTCACTCGGCTTTGTCAAAACAGGCAGAGCGATGAGGTGTAAACAAGGCTTCTGGGTTAAATATGTGATTCTTGAAATCAGTGCAGCGAAGGAGTCAGGGAAGGAGTGAACTCGCGCAGACCTCGTATAGGCACGGGGATGGTGGGATAATGGGGTACTGTGTGAATTCAGACTGGGGGGGGGGGGGGGGGGGGGTGGACGGCCGACCTGCGAATAACCCGGCAGCCTTGGCGAGATACCTTCAGAAAAACGAACAGAGTTGCCTTCAAGTTACACAAAACCTGCCTCTCTGCTGCTCGGGTCTGCGGTTTCTAATTATAGCACCTTTTTTTTTACGCACCGAGCACTTGAATGTCCCAATTATACCAACATGTCATACAGTTATTTATTGTCAGGTGGTTTAATTTTATGAATATATTTCTGAAGGTCTCACAGCAGTGGACTTTACAACCTTCTCCTTTTGAATCTGAATGGTCAGGGATAAAGCCCCAGTCTGCTGCAGGTGTGCTAGATACAAGTGCGTCCTTCAATTTACACACTTAAAAAAATGTACAGAATCATAACAAACAGGCGCGTAAGACAAAGCAGTATTTATTTTTTTTACAGTGTAATGTAACCGTATAAAGGAAAAACAGTGAGTGATTTGCCAGCCCCTCAGTGGGTTACTACAGTAGTACTAATGATAATATAGATTATTTTTTTAAGTGTCTGAAACTCTTTGTAAAAATGTGATGAAACGTGAAAAAAAAAAACCTAAATATAAAAAACAGTTCCATAATACCACAGTGCAGTGATTATCAGTTACAAAATGCTGTTGAAATACTGTTTATTGCCACTTGTATAGATGCACATGTGTAGTAAACAATGCAAATAATTCACTTTCTGTGCCACTGCTAACAGCAAGCTCCCAGCCTCAACCAGCTTGAACTCTGTAACTTGTGACTTGATGAGAGGGCCGCCTCTAGCTACTGCTATTTGAGCCACAGTAGCAGTTGTCTGTGTCTTTCGTGGGTCTCATATCATTTTATGGTGCAGGGCTGCCACTGGCCTATGAAAACATCAACAGCAGAGTCAGAGTGTAGGACTGACATAAGAAGCAGCCTCTTCTTTTAATGTGCAGACATGTTTTACAACAGAGTTAAAATTACACTTCAGGGCCCATCATCATCTCCTTCAACAGTATAAACAGATATGTTTAAACATTAGTTTCAATACTACAACAAGCTGACTTTTATGAGGCTGCGAAGGCGTTAAGTCCTTGCCTTTATTTTTAAATGTTGTATCTTGTGAAATGCTAAGCAGTACTTGAGGGAAAAAAATAACAACAGCAATAATAATATCAACATTAATTCATCTGTGACATGAGGATTTTGAGGAACTCTTTTTTCTTTAAATTCATTGTAAACTTAATGCTGCTACTTTTCAAACATCAGGACTCGAGGCCAAATCAGAAAACACTTGTTCAGGCCCATTAATGTATAAAGGACAAACTCTTGAGACATTACAAAGAACATGACTGCAAATTCATCTTCAAAGAAATGTAAGTAATGACAACTCCCACTGTACGGGCCTCTGTGCACATGTTGACGTCATCAGTTTACACTAGACTCTCCTCTGATCGCTCACATCTTTTCTGCTCATGGAGGCGGGTGGATAGGTAGGGGTGGGTGTCACCTGCACCAGAAAGAATAAGGATATGGTGCTGCAAATGACCCATGTCAGGTTTTGGGTCCTGTAGTCCCTCGGTGGAGGAGAAAAGAGGGTGTCACACCATCCAGAAAGAGAGACAGTGATGAATTGGACTGAGGAGTAAATGTTGTCTTCATGCAAGAAGTGGCTTTGCACGGGAAGGGGATCACTGAGGAAAACAAAGTTGCAAAGTTGAAATTTGATTTTTGTGTGTGTGTGTGTGTGTGTGTGTGTGTGTGTGGGGGGGGGTAGAGTGAGTGCAGTACTCCACCATGCAGGAGAGACATGTGTGGTTAAGTTTTTCTTTTTTTTTTTCTTTTTTTTTGTATATGGTAAGCAGCAGACTTCCTCTTGAATTATTCCCCACTTTTGCTCGGTCAGATCCCCCTCCCTCTCCTCCCATCGCTTTTATTTTGAAGTTCAAATGGCAGCAGTGATTGTGTAATGCAAAAGAAGGCGATACTGAGCACGGCCCTGTGCTCCCTGGGACACTGAGACCAAACTAATCCAACAGACTACAGCTGATTTATTAAAAACAGATTCATCTTTTTTTTTTTTTTACACCCATCATAGATTAAAATATCTGATCGCATATTAGCTCTGTCAATCACAGGGGGGAGGTCGGCAGTTATCTGATGGAAAAGTGATGAAAATTCAGAGCTACTACTGAACATCTGAACGTCAACAATAATACATCCAATTAGGGGAGATGTTGTGTCAGTCTTTCCTGCTCTTTCTCCTCACTCCTTCCTGCCTTTAAAACGCTGACACACGTGGTAAGTGATGTTTAAGTGAATCATCAGTTGCAGAATTAAGCCCCTACAAATTCCATTCACCGATTCAGTGCTGCGTTTCTATCGGTTACGTGATGACACTTGTTACCACGATTAAAGATTATTTCAAGCTTGAAACACGAGCAAATGTTAAACATTGCTTTTCCTTGCAGGTCAATTACAGCGTGACTGATTGACTTTGCCATGGCTGCAGTTTTATTCACAACACAGTGCTCCTGAAAGACTGACAATGACGCAGTGTGTGTGTGTGTGTGTGTGTGTTGTAGAGAGAGAGAGAGAGAAAGAGA
This sequence comes from Caranx ignobilis, assembly GCA_021432705.1. Taxonomy (NCBI): domain Eukaryota; kingdom Metazoa; phylum Chordata; class Actinopteri; order Carangiformes; family Carangidae; genus Caranx; species Caranx ignobilis. Next base: position 36,412,921 of record MU269980.1, read on the forward strand.
GCACCCAAAGGCATAGCTGTGTTTAAGTGACAGTCTTGCAATCATGCATGCTGCCCCATGTTTCACCTACATTGTGATCAGTCGGGGATTTACCTGCAACCCCTCCACACACACCACAACTACACCACACACACACAAATAACATGCTGTGATAGAGGGCGTGAGGTGAAACCAAGGCGAGGAGAGGAAAAACAAACTTTTTCAAAGAATAACACTGACCTAAGCCACGAGTATTGCAAACTTTCACAGTTTCTGAGGGGATGCGCGAGTGAATTAAAAAGTGGACCTCGTGTGCAGATGAGGCAACACGTACTCACCACATGGATCCCATTGGCAGCTTTAACCTCGGATGGACATGTTTCTCGTGACTTGATACAGCGTCAGCAGCATACTGTGTAAAGCTGTGGAAGCGAGGGAACAGGCAACGTGGAACGTAAACAAAATCCACAAAAACATGGCAACAAATTAAACATTTAATCATCTCATCATGACGGCTTTGCAAAAATACGCAACATGTAGAAGCAAATGTGGAAAAGCAACATGTTGTTTGCAGTCACTGAAAATGTATCTCAAATGTCAGCTGTCTGAGCCAGTGTCAGTGAACAAACTGCCCTCTGACCCCTGAGAGGAAAACCCTTCCTCCCGACAGTCTTTTTGAGCGGCCCATTGTTTACCTTTCAGTCAGTTAACTCATTTTCTTTACATCCTCCTTTCTCTCTTTTCATGCTTTCTTGTGTTGCAAAGAGCTTAAAAAAAGAGTTGCAGATAGTCAAAGAGTGCGAAAAGAATGAAGTTGAATCAGTAGAATTTGACCTGTAGACAGCAAAAGAGAGAATTACTGAGACAAGAAGGAGGAGGCAGTTTTCTTTTTTTTTTTTTTTTTTTGAATGCGAACCAGTGGCAGTAATGGCCTTTTTCAACTTTCCTCCACTTTTTCAGGAAAAATCCTGAACGTTTACACTTTATAGCTTTACACAGTGTAGACAGATTCACATAATATTGTCAGTGCGTGTGTGTGTATGTGTGTACGTGTGTGTGTTTCTGTCGGGTGTGCAGGTGTGAGGTCTTCTCCGTCTGGTGAGAGGCATCCAGATGGTGTTTGTGTGTAATGGCGAGCAGCAGCGATACAGCGGTGGTTCCTTTCACAGATCAGCACTCATATCTCTGTTCCATCTCCAGGCTCTCCGCTCATATAAACATCCCAAGTCCAGGGGCCTCTGATGTTTCTGCCATTGTGTTTACAGTGAGAAGTCAGGCAAATACGTGAACTTTAAGACAAAGAGAACAAGCATGAACAATGGACGTAGGGGTTAAGCGCATGAATTGGTCTGTGGTGAAAAATTATACTTGTGCTCAAAGGCAGATTTTTTTTTTTTTTTTATTTTTTTAACCGATATACCATACATAAACAAAGATGTGAGAGTTGCTCCTTTTCTATTGCCTTTATGCTCCTCTATATTACCTGTTGCCAGTGACAATCAGATCTTCCAGTGGGATTAAACAAACAGTGTTTTACCCTTTTCATATACACTGCACCCTTTGGTTTGTTCACCATCATCTTACACACAGTAGGAAACAAGTTCAATTACACTGATTCAGCATAGACATGGGTGGACCCAGAACAAAAAAAAAGAAAGAAGGAGGAGAAGAAGAAGAAGAAGAAGAAGAACAAGTCACATTTCAGTGCTCAGGGTCTGTGGCAGCTGAAATGAAGAGTTCAGGAAAAGTGGAATGTAACACACATGCACACACACACGAATGCCCCCTCACAGTTCTTACTCATTCTGCCATAAGCTTAAATTGTCTGTCGAAGCTAATGAGATGTAGCGTTCACTTTTGAAAATGGAGCTTTGTTTGAAAATAAGCAACAATAGCATGCACATTTCCAATCAAACCCAAACCCCATGCAATGCTACGACTGCCGACATCAAAGCGCGCTCAAAGCGATTGTCTCCCCCTTGCTCCCTTTAAACTGCCTCTTTTTCCAATGCAGAAAAATCCCCTTAACATCAAAGAGGGAGACAGAGAAAGTAATTTAGCCTTATCTTAATTGAGCTGCAATTTTAATAATGATCTTACACATTGGGACCTTGGAGGAGAGAATTAGCTGCAGGCTGCAGGACGAGAGGCTGGCTTCCCTGCTCTGTGCTCCGCCGCGCTGCTCTTGGTTGTCTAATCTCAGCTCCAGACATGTCATTGGCCAGTGATTTATGATGACCTAATGTTTTGTTTACTTCATGCTCATAACAGGCGGGCAGATTGCATAGGGCATGCCGTATGGGGAAACATGAAAGCGCTGGGGCTGCAGAGAGCTGCAGTCCCCAGCAGTTCACCGAAATAAACAGCTCTGTATTTCAGCCACCTGGCACGGCACCTCCTGCAAATTGAGGGCCAGAGCTGCTGGCCACTCCGAAAGTTTAGAAAAATCCCAGGCTGTGCGTTTCATCTGCTGTCATGAGGCAGCCATCAATCTTCAATGTGGAGGTTACACACTTGATTTAACCCCTGGAAAAACACATTGACCCCTCTGTTCATGCACTTTCTCAATAATTGACTTGCCTTTGCCATATGCGAGGACAAACATATGGGGTCTGACAACTGCTTGACAGTAGGGTCAAGAGTCCAGTAAGTCAGTCCACTTTTAAATGTCTTGGATTCAGCTTCTGTCTGTGCTGTTCTGGTATTTAGAGGAGCGACTGAGAGGGACTCAGACAGAACTGGTTGCATACAGGAAATGCTGTTGCTGCTAAAGAAAACAAACACAAAAGTAGCTTTGTGTGTGCGGTTTAAATGATATGACAATGCAAAGCTGTCACAGTGGTTTCCTTCATTGGTGAGCAGTTAATGACCATCACAAAATGTGTTAGTGTCCACGTGTGTAATATCCTTAAAGCTTGTGTTCCTTCCAGAAACCTCACCCTGCATATCTGATCTGGACACAGTGACTCAAATGTCTTTTCTCTCTCAAAGTAATGAGAAATATTTGTGGCGTGATGCGTGTTTGTGGACAGTGAGAGCAGGGAGACAGGAGAAAGCAGAGGCCACCTCGGCTTGTGTCTCCACCCGCTGTGGGAGTGTACACATGGTTCACCTTACTGATGCAGGCAATAAAACAGTTATGGCGCCACCTTCTTTCTTTTCCTGCTTCATTACAGTTGACAGCTCATCACAACATCTATGAATAGAGGCCTCAAATACTAATATTGACTTTTCAAAGCAGTCATATCACTGTAAGTTTTCTTTGTCATGTTTGAGTCTTTTAACTTTAATATGTCCAATATATTGGAAAATAAGTGATACACTCAGTCGTCATGCTGACTAATGTTACTTCCATCTGAAATCAGCCTCAGGTCACTCTCCTTATGAGAAATAGTCCTTCTATGTGCGTGACACTGTTACAAAATGTTACATTGCATTTGGAAATACCCACACTGATATTAAAAAGTTACTATCAGGCTGGTTTGAATGAAATCAAGTGTTGGGATTAAGATTAAATTTGTAGATAAAGGTCAAATGTGTAGTTTATGTTCACATTATATGTCACAACATAAAGGTTTCAATGATTTTACTGAGCCTAATATTAAATTCAACATTAAAAACCAAAATAGTTTTGTTTTGACAATATAACCTCTAAAAATCTACTGTGGCAGTTTTCTGATCAAGATTTATTGTAATGCATTTCTTACGTCCAGAGTGAGAGGTGCTGATAGGTCACATAAACAAAACACCTTTGACCACATCTCGGCAATCTTGTGAGGTCACGTGTTCAATTTAATGTGTTTCTGTTGTTTATAACACTGCCCAGAGGCCATGCCAACAACTCCCAGAGATGGAGATGTCAATAGTGTAAATATTTTTCTCCTTCCCTGTCTGGCCATTCAAAATCCAATTTGAAAACCCCATCAGATAGGCATTTCCTCCTTCTGCACCAGCAACCAGAGCAGGCGACTGCTACATTCTTATCTTATCAGTAGCAACAATCTTACATCTCGTCGTGCCCAAACAGGGAGAAAGAGAATCATAAAGAAAGTGGTATTTTAGCTCCCACCTCTGCCACAAATAAAGCACATACTTAAACCTAATATGCAGCTTCTTCAGTCATCGACTCATATTGGATGTTGGCTTTTTGTCAAGCAAAAGAGCATAGAGGAAAAACCCTCTTCTTGCTCTTAATACTCCCCCAGCTTCCCCTTCTTTTCTCCTCTCCTGGCACAGTGACATGCATGATAAGAGCAGCGAAGCGAACTGTGAGCTCTGTCTGCGTCTGTACAGGAAGCACAAGGGAATCAGTGGTGTTGTCCATCAACGACAGCTCTGCTGCCGTCAGAGCCTAGAACAATGGCCACAGACTCCCCTGACACTGGGAAAACTTAGTCAGCCAGCGGTTCTCTCTAACACCGACAGAGGAGATAAAGTTAAGAGGAAAATGAGAGAAAGTAATCCAAAAATTACTCACAGGCACGTGGGCACACAGGCAGATTTTAAAATAACCTGTGGTGTTTCTGAATTTTAAAAATGACTGAATATCTCGGTGGAGATTACCCTACAAGCCTCTAAGACGGGAGTCATGAAAGTGGGTTGGAAAGTTCACCCATTGAGTCAAGTTACAATTAACCCTTTAATACCTGGGTGCCTTTAGATGTGCACACTGCAGTAAATGCAATACATGTGTCAAAGTGTTTCTAATACAGTAATTTTCCACCTTTATAACTCACAACTAATATATCATCACACTGATCATTCACTAATCACCCCACCCAGTTTTCCATTCTGACCCTGAATGTAAAAAAGTTTTTGATAAGAAGAGCAGCCAATTATTTATTCATTAATCTCTTCATTTATATGAAGTATTATTTATTTCCATAGCTGGGGACTGTCAAACTGTTGGTGATAGATTTTTATTAGCTCCATGATTACATGTGCTGTCTTCTGCTCATTACTAAAGTCTAGCCTATATTTAGGCTAAAGCTAATATGGTCATTCTCTTGCAGTGTAGAATTGGTCATTCAAATAGTAATGTATTTCTGTATAAGACAGGTGTGCTGGCTTGCCGGTTACTTTTACTAAGTCTGTATCATTTGTCGTTTTTCCTGTATTCAATGAGCAAGACAGAGCTGCCAGTGTTAGCTTAAATGTTGGTAGCGGTAGTATCTAAGACCAGAAAATTTGTGTTAGCCATTAATGGGGATATGTTAATGTGATGTGGTTAGTTGATGATGTGTTCCTGAGCCTTGCCTGTTACCTACTACCATATGTTAATATGCAAGTTAGCCAGACATGCTAACATCTGTGGCTCACATTAGGGCCCCTTAGATTCTTGCTCTTATATTTTTGTTATTGGAAATATGTTTGAATAGATATATCTATAATAGATATCTAGTGCCTCTTTTATTGGAGTTCTCTATACATTATTTATGGATGTAGAGAGTGCTCAGTTTGATAGGTTGGCTCTGTCGAGCTATGGTTGCTAAGTGATTATAAATCCATGGACAATTAATCTTCTGGGGAAATGTACTTTCCCAAATTGAGAAGATATCACACTGGAGAAATGTTTTAAGTGTCAAATACATATTTTGGTTAGAAAGCATTCACATTCCTGTCTTGGCTTTCTTTACACAGCAGGAAACCTAACCCGATCACCCAGCTGTAAAGTAAAGGCTAGGTATACTATGAAAACAAACAAAGCACAGAGGCTTGTTAATTTAATGCCATGGTATACACTATTGTAGAGGAAATGTTTTTCTCTGCCAACATAAATACATTCCACCCTCCCAATGCACATACTGAGGATGAAATATAATCAATAATGCAGTAACTAGTGTAAATAATGGCCCACTGCGCAGCTGTAATGATGATAGATCTAATTGCTTCTGTACAGAAATGTGTTCAGTGCTTCTGAAACTTAAAAAGGGGGGAAACATGTGGGTAACCAACGGCTAACATCCCCCGAAAGAATTTTTACAGTGATGGAAAGTAGGGAAAACATAAAGCCATCTAAAGACCCCTCTGACACACACACACAGACACACGCACACACACACACAAACCATCTGTACTGGACAGGACACAGCGAGTGCATCCTTCAGCGCACACTTACTGCAGGGGAAGTTGAGCCTTGAGGCTGTTATATGACATCAGCACAGCAAAAGCGACACCATTTATCACCGAGCACTGAACATGGAGACATTCATAACATCCTGACAGGAAAATCTTGTGGAAAATAATCACTTTGTCTTTGATAACAACTTGGCTCCTTCTTTCGCTCCTCACTTGGACAGTGTCCTGTTCGGGTATGCTATTCTTCATCTGTGACCTTTATTCATTTATTATGTATTCAACCTGCTGTCATATTATTACATGCTTTAATGATTTTACTTATAGGCTTATTAGGCTGTCTGTATAATAAAGTAACATCTATACTTAGAATTCCTGATACTGAAAAAGCTATTTGTCAAGTTGAGTTGGTCAAATCATTGTAAACTTTAATTGCATGTCATCATATAGGTTATCATTATCTATGGAAATACACTTATCAGTGTGATATCAACATTATGGAAAACCTACAACAGAAGAAAGAGGAGGTGACCAAATCTTTCCAGAACACGCTCATTTGGGTCCAAAGGTTATTCAGGCCTTTCCCGTTCAAGCCGAGTGGCGAGTCTGTAGCTGCTCTTTGTAACCGACCTGCTCTCACTTTTGGTCTCCCTTTTGTGCTGAGGTGAGAGAGGAGCCTTTGTCACATGTCAGAGGAGCATGGACTGCAGCCAAGCCTGTCCGTTGGTCTTCCTATTTTGACACCCTAAAGCACCTGCCCTCACTGAAGCATGGCAGGGAACGTCACAGAGAGAACAATAGAGAAAGGGCCTCTTTCCAGCCACTCCTTGCCGGCTGATCCAGCACTGACTGCCTGTCACTCAAATCCATTAAAGGGTCATTGTAGCCTGCTCTACAACACACCTACAACACATTGTAGCCCCCTCCCATCCACACACACCCCCCCCCCCCCCCCCCCCCCCCCCACCCCCCCACCCCACCTCTCAGCCCTCAGGAGGACACGCCCTAATGGACTCTGCCACTTTTTACATTCACTTTTTCCTCTCCACCATCTCTCCTTTTCCCCTCAGAGGTCAGTAGAAGGGGATATCCCAGAAGGAAATGCCTGAGCTCTGAAGGAGGTGCCTTTTGCTCTCTCTCCTTCTCTCTCTCTCTCTCTCTCTCTCTCTCTGTGTCTCTCTCTCTCTCTATTTTCGTTTTTTCCTCCCCGCATTTCTTTTACCATAGTCCTGGGTGTTATCGCACTTATGTAATGGAGTGCAGGGCGCTAATAACGAGATGTCAGAGGAAAACACATCCCGTCTGAACTACATTACCCCTCTCTTGGCTTTTCTTTTCCTGACAAATACACGTTTACTTAAATTAAGCTGGTGAAAGACAGACGGCGAGGAATTTATTATGTTACAGTGAGATTTTTTTCGACATCTGAAAATGGAGAACCTCTGTGTGTTCCCTCTCTACTGATACTTGTTATCTCAGGAGTTATTGGAAAGAATGAAAACAAAGTCGACGCCAGCTTACTGTTCGTGCTGTTCTTAATCAGTAAAACAGGTAGAAATATCAGCTTTATTTCCTCTGTACAGTTGATCTGATAAAAATCCATTATTGTTATTACCTATATTGTACCTCTCCTCCTACTCACTGTTCAGCATTGTGAGGGCATAATTTTGACTGAAAAGTGTTTCTTCCTATAGTGTTTCTTTGTTCTGAATCTGTTTACAATCACACATCACCATGGATGCAACTGTTCACACAAGTGCCTCACTTCAAACGGCAAACTAGTATTTCAAGTCAGTTAACAATCCATAATATAATACATTCAAAGGTGATGATGGGTTAATTGAGGGTGCCAACTGACAGTTGGTAATAACCCATTGCTCAAGCAATAACTCACTTGCTTCCGAACTTACTAATTAGTCTCTAAAAAAGTATGGAATGTTGTTGGCACCGTTTTCACCTGAAATCAAACTGCCATTCAAAGAAATCAGGTCCCTTAAATAACCCCATGCACAATTGTTTTGCAGGTCAGGTGGTTCTAGATCATAAATTTAAAAATTAAATGAATGGTTTTCTTATCTAAGTTACCTGGAATCATCTCCCGCATCCGTTAGACCACACTGAGGAAGGAAAACTGCTGCACCTCATCAGAGGGCCTGCACACAAGCGTGCATGCACACTCAAGCACAAGTGTGTTCAGCCATATCAGCCCTGGCATTCCAGCCCCTAGCTTGGATGCGAGAAATGATTTAGGTCTCTTCTCCTGATAAATGCATGCCTTCAGTGTAGTAAAATGAGGGGGTGTAGGGAGGGAAGTATGAGGCACCTGAAGCGGTGAAACTAAGGAGACAGGACGTTGCGGTGATACTTCAAGCGGCACCTTGTTCGTCTCTGGCGTTGTGAAGACAGATAAATCTCTTTTTTTATGGCAACTCCATCATCGGGTGCAGGAGATAGAGTGCCCGCTGCCATGGTGATGTCGACTCACCCCTATCGCTGCACCACACAGGCCTGAAGTATAGGGAGTTATGTCTGACTGCCTGCCCTCAGTATCCATCATGACCAGATATGAAAGGACTCTGATAGAGAATATCACCTTTTTGGATGAAATGGGGTGTTACCTTGTGTGCTGCTGATGAAACATGTAAGACACATATTTTCTATATAAGGGTAGAATATCCAAGATGAAAATACATATGGGTCAAGGCACACAAAAGACACAAATGTGCCGCAGTAATCAGGCCTCCGATAGCAATGACTTATGCAGAAAAATGAAGATAAGATTGAGAAACATTCCTAAATATAGAAAAAATATGCATTTATATATATCACACATGGGGAAGGTAATAATGTAACAACCTATAAAAAGCAATGTCTAGACTTGCAAAACCTTAAAAAATAAAAAGCTGCAGCCACATAATAAATGTCCTTGTCGTCTTCAGGATTATGCATCTCATGAAGGTGGAATAAATGGCTAACCTCAGCAGTGATCTTATTTTCCCTGTTTAACAGCTGAATCGCATCAATATCCTTTTTTTTCCCTCTCCAAGGACAGGACGTGAAGGGAAAAGTAACTCCTCCAATGATCTACTAATAGCCCCGGCAAGCTTCAACCACAAGGCTGTCCATCATCAAGCTACAGTTCCTGCCTCTGGGTTAATAGTGAACATGCAGATAATGTCAGTCAGTTTACCTGCTGCAGTGACAGCTTTACTGGGCCTGTTAGCTTCTAGCTTTTTGGTGGTAGCTTTGAAAAAAAAGTCTTAGCCTGCCCCAAGTTATTAAGTATACTGTACAAAAATAAAGTAAAAAGTAAAACAAAGTCCAAGTAGAATGTGATGTTTTCTTCAATTTAAGGAAATGCAAAGTAGAAATGTGGGCTAAAAAGAGTTTTTTTGTTTTATCATTAAATCTCACTAATACAAAAAATCCACTCAGCACAGATGTTTGCATTTTTATGCTTTTTTCTTCTTCAAGATCAGATTGCTTTTGAACTTGCTAGTGTACATGAAGTTGAGGAAAAGTAAGCCTTTGAATAAGCTGGAATAAAAAAAACAAAATGTGCAATGTGAAAGTGACATTAAGCAGTTTGCTCAAGATGCCAAGATAATGTCAAGATAAACCGCTCTGACAGGTAGAATCATCAATGTGCCAATAAATGTGCTCATAACTATGTATCATATCACAACACAACCAATCAGCTCATCTGAGCACACTGGAGCCAAACCCTGCTGTTACACAAGCTGAATATTTCATCTCTGCCTGATGAACAGATTGTGAGCAGAATCTCAAGATAAATATCGCCAATATATAAATGATTTGCCGAAATTTGAAAGGAGGTCGAGCAAAACGGAGCTCATCCCAAACTTCTGAGCCGAGTTGTAAACCATGTGAGCAGAGGAGATGATAGCAGGTCGCCTGCCTCGTCTATGGCAGCTGTCAGCCTTGGCTCGTGGTTCCCTTCTCTGGGTCAGAGGTCATCCAGCTGTGCCCCCCCTCCCTCCCTCCTTCTCCTCACTTCTTCTCCCCCTGACGCAGCAGATGTGGTCGGACCACCATGGCGAGGGCCTGACCACATCTGGCTCTGATTACAGCCAGACAATCCAGCTTTATCAGCCCCATCCACTTTGCTGAGCTCTGCTACACTCATTCTCCCAGAGGTGATGTGTGACACATTCTCAACTCACCAATACTGGCTTTACAGGGTGATTTACACAATATGTAAGTCACCAAAACTCAGTTATATGGTGTTGAAGTTCTATTTTATTTAGACTGCAACACATGCACTTAATAACTGACTTATAAAACTTCAAAAAATCACTGCAATGAACTCCACGTTTCTTATCTCCCTCTGTAGTAAACTTTTATGTTCCTTGCCTTTTATTTTCTCTAACCTTCCTCTTAAGGAAAAGTGATAATTCTCAGCTTGTCAAACAAAACTAAAAACTAATGACTTAATGATATACTGCTGTTTCTGAGGGCTGCACAACCTCCATCAGTTTTTTGACTGTTGGTGAGTCTGTGTTTAAGCATTCTCCTGCACTTGAACGTGTCAGCTCGATCAACAAATCATCCGACAGTGCTCTCGTGAAGCACAAATCATTTTGCCACCCGTTTTCCCCGCGCACATGCCACCTTTACTCTTACGGTCAGTCATGTGATCGGGATGAGAAATATGTCACACTTGCAGATAGAAATCCCAACATCCATAAACAGGGGAGTTTGAGAAAGGATTGTGTTGCATGCAGGGATCACTGGCTGCAGTTTATTTTCCCAGGGTGCCTTTCCCATTATTCCCCCACCCTTTTGCCAATGAAATCTCTGCAGCCCTTAGTTCCTGTGGTTACATTGGGATATCTCAAATCACTTCAAACAAACAGTTGACAGATGAGATGGAATTCCACAAATATGAAAATATGAACCTGAAATTGAGTCTACCGTGAAAAATTCATGAATACTAAGTGCATGTGTGTGTCTTCGCCTTCCTGCTTGACTTTTAACACATGCATCTACGCTTCATGCCACTTCACATTCATGCCATGTCTTGCACGGCCCGCCGTCCTCATCGCACCCATGGGTTAACACAGAGAAGTTGTCGCGGTGGTTATCACACAATGCTTTAAACCCTCTCCCCTCCTTCTATCCTTCCAACCATCATCACCCACTTTAACCCCACTCAACCCTAACGGCAGCCCAGAGCCGGGCCGCTCTCTGCAGGCTTCCACATGTCAGGGGTCCCCGTGCAGTCCACTCGCAGGGACACAGGCATGTGCACTAAAGCTGTCACCGCCTTCTACTGCTGCCAGTGCTGGAGGTTATCTTCCACACAGAAGTCCCAACTGACCCACTACCGCTGTTTGATCTTTAATTCTACCCAGTGACTTTTTGTTTCCTTCTCTTCCAGCTGTCTTGGAATTGAGATTTACAAAAATCCTGGCAGCCATCTGGACTCATGACATGGAAGCATCTAACATTAAAAAAATATGAATACGCTTGGCAACAAAACTGCACATGCAACCTAGAGCAGCTCTTGATGAGAGCTTGGCTGCAGTTCTTGTCTCACTAGCAGGTCACACTGCTGTTGAGGCCCCTGTTTTATGGATCCTATCAGCAGCAGGAGGAAGTGGGTGAAGTTTGTTGCTCTTGAACTGTGAGGACAAATAAACAGAATGCTAATTAGAGAAGTTCAGTTGTAAATGGCCCCCCACTGATGGTGAAAACTGCCAATCGGCGAGGAGGGTGATTCACCTCTTTATTACCAGTAAGGTGATAATAGCCCAAAAGGTTCTTCAGGTTTGGTGTAGTGACTTCGAATGCAAATGTCCTTCTCTGTGCTTCAATTTAACAGTTAACAAGGAGTAACACATTATATTCTAACCAAATAATATAAAGGACAGTTTGCACTTATACAGGGGGGTTATGTGTTAAAGTAATTCTTGGCTGGGGGCAGTAACTTCCTGGTGGTTCTACTGGTTTCCTGGCCACTGGTATATAAATAGCCAAAAGCACAGCCTCCTTTAAAACCACTATGGATTAAACAAATGTAATATAATGTGGAGACTAGTTGAATGAGCCGTGCTCTCTAAGTTTAAGCCACTGTTACATATTTGCATATATTTATTATGCACTTTTGAGAACTGTATCGACTTTCTCATTTAATTCTTAACTCTTCATTGAAAAGGTTAAATAAGATGAGAAAGGCTTTTGCTACAGTTCTCACACATAATATCTGTCCTTTTCCCACATCATTCCAAGATCATTTGCATATGACCAACACCTAAGATGAGATAAACTTGTGCAGATCTGCAAATCAGTCAGCTCCAGTGTGAAAGACATCTCGCACCACACTGGTAATCGGGGTTTACTTACACTGAACCCTTTCTCTCCTTTAAAGTGGAAAATCATTCCAATCCAGACGTGCTGCCAACTGGGTTAGGTGTTTGCTACTTTTTAGGTGTCATCAAAGTGACCCAGTTGGTTAAACCTCCAACATGTGTGAGAGTGTTTTCTTTTGGGGGGGAGGAGTGAAGGTCTAGGGGACTGCAGGGAGCTAATTAGAAGCTATTCTCTAACTCAGGGCCAAATGGAGCAATTATCTGGCCGAGTGAGTAGATAATTCCCTCCCATTCATCTCCCACTGTCAGGGTCCCTCTACCCACCAACCTGCGTTAGAGAGGACTGGATGCAGGGCCCTGTTGATCCTAACCTCTCACTCCTACTCCCCGCACCCCTCCCTTGTAAGTAACTCACTGGTGTCTCTTAGCAATAGCCAACATGGTGGATCACCAAGCTGATAATTTCTCTCATGGTTGTCACATACCATCGCCACCCCCCCCAAACAGGATTTATGAGTACCACATCTCAGGTTCGGCTAATGAGTCTGTTGGACACTGGTGGGAGAGCTGGCTGTAAGGGATGATTAATGCAACAGCCTGATAGGCCCCATGCTTGACACAGGAAAAAAAAGTTTGCAACATATGGAGCTGCTGATTGAATTAGAATTAAACATGGGGTTGGCAAAAGGACAAAAAAGAAAACCTGATTACCTGGGAAAACAAAAGCTCGGCCGCAGAGCCTGGACTCTGCAGGTTAAGCAAGCTCCTGCTCTATGCGAGGACTTACAACAGGTGATAAGTTTGTTTTCATTCAAGCTCAGTATTTTGGAACGCTATGTGAGAATCGTAAGCTAATATTTTCCACACATGGGGAGTTGCAGACCTCTGTCTAAAGTTTAACATTTCCCTGCACGTCCCAAGGTTGGCGAGAAGGTTCATGCCGTTGACAGGAGTTGCCATTTATTACCATGAGTATCTCACTTAGAACCAATACATAGAAGGCATCCTTTCAACATGTTTCCCATACTGAAAGGGAGTGTTGAGAAAACAGGGCTAAAAGACGTCAGTCATGCAGAACTCAAGTACGTGAGTCATAGGTAAGTTGTTAGAATCCCATAAGGAAAACATAATGAGAGTGGGACTAATTGCACATGTTAAAATGCATGCACTTGGCATTTTTATATGATCAGTAATTAATTTTTAATGCAGGCAACAGTAGTGAGATCTTTATATCCATGTTGCACAATCATCTAAAGTTCAAAGCAAATGCTAAGTGGAGTTTGGAGCTGGTCAGAGCAACACAGATGTTGACAAAGAACTGACGCTGGTGCAGAACTGCAACAGCAGCTGCAAAGCAGTTGACACCTGACTGGTCACTGGAAACTGACGTTGTTTTCAGTGACTATGGAGTTCACTTATTCTTCACAAAAGGATTCATTTGACTGTGAGACTCATCTATGAGATCTATTCACACAAATAATAAATAGTATGTTATTCCAGCTCATGTGGCTGTGTCTCCAGTGGAATCAGGTATCAGGTTCAGAGGGAGAGATTTAGAAATGTCTGATATCTCTATGGGTTCCATTAATAAAATCAGAAGCCAGCATCAACCTGCCCCCCCCCCCCACTCCCATCATACCTCAGTAATCTGGGCTCTCAGATCTGTTGCATGAGGCAACCTCTCACTTCAGCCTGTTGGTGTGTCTGTGTGACAGAGCCACTTTCTGAAAACCTCTCTCTTCGCTTCTGTCGCTCACTTCCTCTCCTTCCCTTGCAGCTGAGGTAAGCAGCAGACGGGGTGAGAGGAAAGGGGCCGAGGCATCCACATGACCTTGGAATTAGTAGAACTCCTGGGACAGAGCTCGCTGGGTGGGACTTCATTGGCAGCTGCTGGGTTTTTTTCCTCCCGGGTGTACAAGATTAATGCATGCACTGGGGGCTTGGTGGGGTGGAGGGGGGGGTGGACCCAGAGTGATTTGGGACAGGTCTGTGCACTGTGGTGTGTAATCATAATTGAAAGACTAATGCAGTACTGCTCATTAATTCACTCTGAGTCTAGATAAAAAAGGTCAGCAATAGAGATGCAGCATATTTTAGACTGTCTGACCCCTGCATCACACTGTTGCACAGGATCTGTGTACTGCTTCCTGTGCGGCCCACACACACACACACACACACTCACTTACACACCGAACACTCCGGAGACAGAGAAATTTCCCCCTTTTCCTTCTTATTTGTGCAGAACAGTGATCCATTCACAGCACTTTCATGCTCTCAGGATCACAACAGCAATTTTTCATTTGTTACCCATGTGTTATACAATCTAAATCAAAATCTAAAATCAAATCATGTTTACACTGTAATGTCACTTACAATCATATGTTTTTCCTTATCTATTGCCAGTGTTTTCAATTCATTTTGATCTGAAAACAAATCATAAGATCTTTGAAATATTATCATGCTAGTCAAATGGATAAACACAGATCTTCAGAGTTTCACAAAGAAACTTTCTATAGCATTCTTTTGAAAATGATTGCCAGCAGCCCTTTAAAAAAAACAAGTAGAGAACCCTGGATGTTTGATTTAACAACTGCAAATGCTGCTTAAAATATTGCACCTACCTAGAGGCTAGGCAGGATGGCCATGTGCTAGCTGATGCCCTCAGTAACAAATCTTGACTGGCCATTTTCCCAGAGTTCAGCACCCCAGGAGGCACTTTTACCTTCAAGTCCACCACAGCAGCAATTTCAATGGAGCTTCCAGACCTCAGCGTAGCTCAGCTGCTCAGGCAATCAGTGCTCTCTCTTTTTTTTTTTTCCTTTTATATTTTGGGGTGACTGTGGCTGTGAGCGCACGTGTGCTTGTTTGTACACTGTAAGTTTGTGTGAACATGCATATATCATAATAGCGTGGCATAAATCCCATAGCCTCAGGTCCTACGTGTCACCAACGTGGACAAATAAATACTAGATATAAAAGGTGCGGACTGACTGACATGTCATCTGCTGTTTGACTTCTGTATGTGTACTTAGGCCACATATACCTATTCATCTAACTGTATTTTGATTAGCTGAACAAATGTAGAAAGATAAATGCTGAAACTGTTGGGTCCGTCACATAAAGTGTATATTTGTCCTGGCACTGTGCAGTACTTTATAACACTAATCCTGGAGAGTATTCATATGTAAACAGTATTTGAGATTATGTAAAAACATTTTAGGATTATGTAAAGGAGCAATTAGTCAGCAAAGCTGCTGGGCTCCACAGCGCGCACTGACGCAGCTCAGAGTGGCTGTACTCAACAAGCTCTTTCATCTGGTATTAATTGAGACATTTCATTTAAGTCTCTCTCCTCTCACATGTAAGTTTGCCTATCTTTGTGACAGGTGTTGAAACAGGAAAGCTACTACACATTCTGACAAAGCGATGCCGTTAGCTGTAGCCCCCCTCCACCCCACCCCACCCCTGGAGTCAGCGATTCACTTCTTTTTATTCCATGATTTCTCTCTGTATTTGAATTCCCACTGACCTCATGACGCATAGCGAGGAATCGGGGTATTAATCGGGACTTAGGCCCAGCCTGTTCCCGGCCTCTCATCTTAGGAGTGCCTACAAAGGTGCCCGAGCAGACCAAATCCTGGCTTCATTTCTCCATATGAACTCATTTCCTTGTGGTGGTTCTCGAGTTCATGGCAATGTAACCTGAGCAGAGCATGGGCCGAGGGCCTCCAGGGGATGAAAGCATCCAAAAGCCTGAGAATTAACCCCTCGGGTCAACTGCATTATCCACCTCTATTTATAGTTAAACTTTAATTTTTAGCGGGTGAAAAAAGGCAAAAAAACAGGATTACAGGGGTCACAGCGAGAGATTTGCAGTTAATTAAATCAATCGTAGCGATTGACTAAATCTGTGGCTTTTTCCCTTCAATATTCTATCCACTTACTGACATCTTAATTAGATTACATGACTAAATTTCACTAACAAGTTTTGTGAGAGAGCCCAGGATCTTTTTCTTTTTTTTCCTTTCCTTTATCTGACTGAAAAACCCCATGCTAGAAACATTTCTACTAGTAATCTTTTTTATTATAGAAGAAACGTGTAGTCAATAACAAGCGCTATATTTAGTAAATATATTTTATACTGGCTATATTATTATAGTGTTGATTTATAATCAAGTCTGTAATCAATTCACTTCCTGCGTCACATCCACTTTCATATTTGTTGATTGATAATGAGGTAAAAACAGTTTCTTTGATTCTCTGTAGGCTGTCTACACAGGACAGAAGAGGCCTTTCACACCATTGCGGGGCTTTTTTCCAACTTTTCTTCCGTTTCCAAGTAGTCCAGACACATTAAAAGCAGATGTTGTCTACTATACTACAGGAGCAACTTATATGATCAGGAAAAATGTTCCATGAGTTGACTATCAGTGATCAAAACGCTGGCCGATGGCAGGTTTGCGAGACAGGAATGTTAACATCTGAACTCCAGCGGTGTAAACTATAAACAGCCACATCCAAGGAAATTCACCGAAATATCTTGACAGCTATTCTGCAATAATAAACATATCTTAAAATATTCAGTTTTAAGCTGTTCCTCTAAATCTTTTTGAACTCCCACTCAGCTCCCATTGGGAGGAAGTGGAGCAGTCTGGCCTGGTTATATTTACTCAAATCTCAGAATAGCGCCAGTTACAGTGATAGTAACATCAGAATTTAGTTACATTTTGGCTGACACGTTATTGTGCTTTTAAGGCCATGCACAAGTGATTTAATGAGTGTGTGGGTGAACTAAATAACAACATAAATAGAGAAAGGGAAAGTGAGAGAGAGACAAACACACTTGATCAAACAGGATGCTCATCAGAATCCAAATAAAAAGTACTTAAACAATCCTGCACAGCCAATCACCTGTTGTCACATTATTAATGATGTCTCCTGTTCTCAGCTTATCATTAGATAAGTCCTAAACAATGCTAGCATCATATACTTATAATTTTCATCCTGATTAAAACCCACCAATCACAGGCTGAGTATTGAAATGTGTAATGTACAGATATTGCGTGAGTCCTGACGTGGAGCAGGGTTTTCCTTGTTGTAGTACAGATCCCAAAGCATCTGCAGTTGGATATCGGAACATTTTCAAGATGTTACATCTCCAGATTTCAATTTCTCGTCTCATTCCCTAAATGATTGAACAGTTTGGCCCAGTTGTGTTTGCTACATTGCATGACTGATTATTCACATTCATGTCCCACGCTGCAGAAAATGTACAGCCTGCATACATTGCATATTTCAATCCACACGCCTACCACTATTTCCAACACAGATAACTAATCAGAACAGGCTGAGTTTACAAACTCATGACTTATTGACCAGTCATAGCAAGGAAAAGCACAGATGAAACTAACAACATGAATCATGGTCTTTTTCCACTGAGGAGTGCCAGTAAGCTCTGCCAGGAGGTGAGCGTTTTGCTGCAGCAGGGCCCTCTTACTGGCACAACGGCATGAAATGCAGCCATTACTAATGTTATAAGTTACACCTGCGTATGTGAAAAGCTGGACAGAAAAGGACTGGCTCCCATTTGGGACAGCACACAATTAATGAGTGGTTATTGAGACGGAAGAAAATGAAGACCAGGTGACACCTTAAATGAGAAGACAGATGATCATGTGTGTGAACATGATAATGACTAAGTGGTAATTGCTCTAACAATATGGTCTTCTCCTCGTATTGCTCCGATTTTCCACGCCCCTCTCCTTTACTGCAGTTTGCAGCTGCCCTCCACCACCTCCTCCTCCTCCCCTCAACCCCATAGTAATGCAAACCCCTGCTCAGAGCACAATGGGAGCCTGTGTGAGGTGTTCACCTACCCCCCACCCCTCTGCACCCACCCCAGCCAGCCTCTCTCTCTCTCTCCCTCTCTCCCTCTCCCCCAGTGTGGCTGATGTGCTCCATTTGCTGGATGATGGACTGAGCGGGACAAGGCAAAAGTTCACACACCTTTCCTGTTCACATGGCAGGGAGGCCGGTTTGACCCCGCTGAGCTGCTCGGGGGGCCACCTCCCATGTGCCACTGCTGGCTGCTGGCCCTCCTCGGTGCACTACAATTTGTCCCCTCATTTAAGGCCGGCCACGCCTCTGTTGTCCTAATGCCATAACTGTTCTCAAATGCGCTGGAGCTGCCATTTCCTCGCCAAGGGATGGAGAGAGGAGGGGACGCAGGGGGACGTAAAGAGAGGAGTTTCTTTGTATGAGTTCAATAGTCACGACTAAATGAGCGCACAATGAACACTCGATGGTTTACCTAATATTTTGCTGAGGAAAAGAAAAATGGACCAGGCTGAATCCATGAGCTTGTTCTTTTCCTCTCATACCTGCACCACAACATCCTGTTAAAACGCGGTGGATTGCAGTTTTGCACTTTTTCCCCACATGGGTGAACATATGTGACACGTCTGGTAGAAAAGTGTGTGCTTGCGTTGTTAATCAGTATGTATTCAGCATGTCTGGATGGGAGGCTGCAGCAAGCAAAACAAATGGCAGAGCCACTATGCTTCCTCTTTTCCCACAATTCAGCTGTCTCATTGAAAATGATCTGTTGGTGACTGAGCACAATTTGGCATCCTCCCCCTTTGCCTCCTCCTCCTCCTTCACGGCCACCACCACCACCAGCACCACCTTTCCACAGCAAACATAAACTCCACCCTGCACCCCCCCTCACCCCCTCCACTCCCACACATGCACGCGGCCCTCACTCACTCCCCCTCATGAACACACTCCACTTCAGCCCAGAGGAATTCATTTTCTAATTTTCCTTGACTGAGAAAACAATACACATGCCTTAACAATGTTGACATCTCTAATGCCTTAAAACACAGTAGTAATGGAGCTTTGATTGGTAGTAAGTGGATACCCGATTACAAACACACATAGGGAGCTCCCTCACTGTACTGCAATCTCGCTGACCTCCACTGAGCAAATATATTCAAAGTAGAACAAAGGCAAACACAGAATGAATCTACAACGGATATGTTAACCTTTAACAAAAACTCACCCTGATAGAAGTGTATTAATAAAGAAAATAATAATGTGATGGAATACAGTGATGATTTGAAGTGAATCCAAAGCTTCCATAGGATTTTAAGTTAACTTCTATATACATATGTCATGAAGGACCAAGAATCAGATAAACATAAAGTTCTATGTTCTGGTTTTCAAGATTCATACCCTTTGCATTTTCTGTGTGGTTATACACTAACTACAAAGGGGCACATTTAGACTTTATATGTGATTTATTTCTATTGCAATAAAGGTTAGACAGGCCTGAGGCACACGGCTGAGGACACAAATCAAAACACACATGCGCACACACACCATTAAGAGCTGACGAATCTGCTTGATTTTTTTTTTTTTTTAATCTCTTGTGATGAGGTTATTTGTTGACAAAGCAACATTTAGACACTTAACTGTGAGGTTAATAAACATCAAGCGCTGCCTCTCGGAGCATACTTTGGCAGTGGTTTGCTTCACAGATGGTAAAAGGGAAAAGAAATCAGCAGAGCAAGCTTCAAAAAGGAGATCTGGCTTCATGGATGTTCTCTGATGGTAACAGGCTTTGGTACATTAATCTGCAATAATGTATTCATTTGCAATATTTGTGTAGCTCTCTCAAAACCGGCCAGCCTCATTAACTTAATCAATAAAAATCAGAACATGACATAAAATATAATGCTATCATTCTTATCAATATTTTTAAAGGTTTTTTCCTTTTAAAAGTTTCCTTTCCTGTTCTTAATTTACCTCTCAGTTTTGAGTTATGAAGCATATCATCATCTTTTTATGTAAACATTTCTTTTGTAAATATCCTTATTTGACTCTGTACAATGGTTACAGTATAATGTTGAGACCTGTATTCACCTCATACCTCCAGTCCAGTTGTAGATTAAACAACAGTTACATTTCGTCCTATACAGCTGTAAGTGTGTTTGTGCTTAGTAGCTGAGTTTCAGTGTGTGTGTGTGTGATAGTGTGCATGTGTCTGTTCCCCATCTGTTAATCCTTCACAGTCCATTGACAGGATCATTTTCAGTTTTTGTCCTCTTATTCACAGACACCCTCCATGACTACTCCTTCAAGTTCAATATTGCTGCCCTCAGCGGGGCTGTGCTCCAAGAAGAAATCAAGTGCCTCATTCACAGTTTGTCGCTCACTCATTGTGGTGCTACCACAGGATGACATGTGAGGAAAATAGAAAACCCTCATTTGTAGACCAAAGTTATGAAAGCCAATCATAACTGATCAGCGCAGCAACGCGTCATGTCCCCATTGGATCAAATTGGTTGCAGAAATCTAGTTCAAATTTCATTCAAATTTTGTTATCTTTCAGATACGTTGAATGATGCAATTCAAACGTAGCGTATTCAAACTCCTGCAGAGGGGTTAAACTTTATCTTTATGCAAATGCCAAGCAGACTGATTTTTATCACTGTCCATTGCATTAAGACTATTAAGAGGGCAGAGCTGCTGTATGAGCCTGCGATGAGAGATTGCATTAAAGCAAATGAGGCACTACATAGTGTGAGTTAGCTGCATTCAGATAAATCCTGCTGAAACGTAACACGCAGCAGATGCTGATATAGTATTTGCTTAAGGTCTGGAAGATGACCGTTATCTTCTTCATGAACTGGCGGTGGCCATTCAGAAAAATGTGCAAGGTGTATCTGCTCTGTGGGTTTTCACCTCTCTCAGGTTACGTTCTGCAGGCTTCCCATGGCAAGTCCTTGTCTGACAGCACTCATTAACCAGTTTGTCTCCCATGAACACCTCTGTCTGTTATAAAGGCTAATTGTTAGCCAGGTTAACGGCAGCAGCAACCTCTTCTCCTCAGCAAGGCGATTCACAGTGGTTCACATTTTTCACACCAGAGCACCTGTCATCTCCCACATACACCACAAATAGTGGTGACACTTGTGACGCTCCATGTGATACATAAACTGTGCAAAGGAATAAGCTGTTTTATTTACTGGCTTTTCTTTTTTTTAAACAATTCAACTTTTGTAACTCTTGTGTTTATACTGACACGGGCCAATGTGTAGATTGATAGCATCATGTTCTGCATCCCATTAAGTTAGCATTGTGGCTAATATGACTGTTTTTGCATATGAGCGTATATTTTATCTCATAAAGGAAGTGGTATACCATATCTATGGATGCAACAGCTTGCGCTCTCTGTATCTTGTGCTGCAAAATCACACAGTGGTTTCAGAAAGACTGTGAACGTTCAATCCAATCCTAACAGGGAGGTACTTACTCTCTACCTAGAGAAGATTGACTGATGTCACACTCATACCTGTGTGTTAAATATGAAGCAATAGCCAGCAGCTGGTTAAGTTAGCTGAGCATAGGGACTGGAAAAAAGGGAGGGAGCTACCCTCTCTAGGTCATGCATGGCTGCTATCTCTATGTATACATTTAAAAAACAAATATGACAGTAGTATTGGTCTTCTCATTGAACTCTAAGCAAGAATTAAATAAGGCGTAAATGTCTAAAAATGTCCAACTGTTCGGGTCAAGAAAGTTTCAAGGACGTGCCTGAAAAAATAGACCTGGGGTCAAGCAGTCATTTTAATATATTTGCATAAGCATGTCGCAAAACACTTGAACACATTCGCCGTTAGAGATATGAGACTTCGTTTGACCCTCAAGAGATGACTTCTCTCCCATGTCCCTGCTTCTCTGACCTCATCATGTCCCCCTCCGTTTATGTGTTACCATAAAATCATCTGTTTCTGGCAAACCGGCTGCTGAGTGACTTATGCCTGGCCAGGCAGCCGAGCGGCAGCAAGGAAGGCGGTCCAATCCTGGAGACAGGATAGTTCGAGTTCAGCGGCCCACACACACAAAAAAAAGACCCCTTCAATCATTCCCATGGTTCTTATTCTGGGCAGCAAGCGTGGTGTCTACAGTTTCCCAGGCCCCTCCTAAAAAATGACACATTCTCAGACCAGATGCTTGAGACAGCCAGTACAGAGCTGTGATTATTAGCAGGGCTCTCTTTTTTTTGTCTGAGAGAGGGGGGCGGGCTATTTTTAACCAACGCTGAAAGTTTGAATATCCTTCCACCCCTAGAGCACACCAACCACTGCTGCCAGATATTGCAGGGTTTCAGCCCAGACGAGGGGTGTCTGGAGGGCATGGCTCCCATTCAGAGCAGCGAGACAGCGTTGTGCCATTACAGGCAATGCTACATTTACTTCCTCTCAGTGCACATAGCCCGCAGTTAAATGCAAAGGAGCGCTATCGATGAGTGATTGAGAATGCTGTGAAAGGTTGGTCTGGAGCTTTGTGAAGCCTTTCGACTGCCTTCTGGTTCCTTTTGTTAGCCAGCCAGTGATTGCCAGTGGCATTCCACGAGGCTGTATTTCCCATACATTCCTACATGTTTGGAGGGGGCTTTGTGCAGTGTGGGCTGTCAGGAGCGACATGTGGATGACGAGCTGGGATTGAGGGTAGAATGAGGGCTGTCAAAGCTCGGCTGTATTAGATCTGATGAAGGAAGATAAACGCGTACAGTCAGGACAAAATAACGTCTGCTGCACAGAAAAGGCAGGAATCATTGTTTTTGGTGCTTGCACTCGCTTTGAACTGGGAAATGATTTGGGAACCAAAACAATCGTGTTATTGTGGGATCCTGCGATGCCTCAGTGATCTGTCTTCTACTTACAGTTGCTTGTTGCCATGAGAACACATGACGCCATGACACATGTAGCATAGGGAATATGTGTTTGCCAAAAAAAAAAATTAAAAAAACTACATCTTTATGAAATTTTTGCTCACAGCCTCAGTTTTAAGCACAAACTTCTGATTTCTCAACACTGATTAAACAAGAACTGGTTTGTGTGCTTTTTGTACAGTAGGGGGAGTGATGGGGATTTAGATGTGAGGTCAGACAAAGTGCCATTACACTGCATCCATTAAATTGTTGTCAGACCTCAAGAAGTGGCTGCAGCGCAAGAGGCGCATACTTCACACAGCCTGTCTGGCCCACATTCATACAAACTGCTTTACATGCTGAAGCTGGCAGATGTATAAGAAAAGCCCATGGTCAGTCCCTGCTCAGAACCTCCAGTTCCCATCCTTCTAATAAATAAATAATATTAAAGAGACAAAAGAAAAGCATAAAACTGAGAGGAGTTTTATGGTTCGACTTCTGAAAGCTTATCATGTACAGACAGTCGGCGTCCACCGCACGGGTCCCACGAGAGGCAGCCATAACTCTAGGGCCCAGCTCCAGTATCAGCTGAGTAAGCATCTATGACGAGGCTGATGAATAATGTGATTATCAGTGTCCTGCACCCACAGCATTTGCCAGAATCTTAGCCGGCACCACATCTGCCAAATACTTCGAGATCAGCTGGGTGTGCGCGCATGTATTTTATTTTAAACTCTGCCTCATAAACAAATACAGGTACAGATTATGCAAATTGTTTTTTCATACACATGTAAGCGATAAACCTGACATGCTCTATCGTTCTGGCGATGGCTCGCTGCCAAACAACTAGTAAGAATTCCTCTTGCTCCTCAGACTTCTGCAGGCGCCAGCCACCGCTGCACTGGAAATGTGTTCACCAAGGGGAGGAGAGACGAGGAGAGAAAGACTATTTTAGGAGTTTGGCTAAAAATATTTCATAAATGAGTGTACATAGGTCAATGTGAGTTTATGAGTCACTAATAATGCTTGGAAAATGTATGCGATGTGTGGAGAGGCGTGTGCTTTTGTGTGTTTGTGCGTCCATTGTTCTGCAAAGAGGGTAAATGGAAAGAACATGCAATGTTCTCTCGTTCTTTTTTCTCTCTTAGCCTCTCTGTCTCCTCCTTCTATCGCTCTTTCCCTCATCTCTCCATCTCTCTAGGGGAGGAAGGTCTCAGAGTTTCTCAGGAATGTTGACTTCTCTGTGCCTCGGCCCCTTGGGGGATGTTGGTTGGGGTCTTGACCCCTCTCCTCCTGTATCCCTGGAGCCTATCAGCTAACTAAGTTAGCATGAGATAACTCTCTGCTCCTGCCCCCCTTCATTGCAGCCTCTTTTCCTTCACTCCCTTTCTGTTTCCCTCACCCTGGGCTAATATGAGACAGGAGCTTCATTAGAACCAAGAGAACATCCATCACACCACTGTCTAATCATGACCTGTGGCAAAATTTGTCTTTCAGCCCCTGTCCTCCTCACTCACAGTCAGCGCCCAGACACTGATGAAAGCTACTTTGCTAATCTGTTATTGTGCATCCGTTGGTGTATTATTATATGATAGTTCAAGTACCTCTTCACACTCACACTCTTCACATTTTGCATTTCAATCGTCCACACTAACTTTAATTGTGTGTCAGATGTAAGGGATCTAATTATGCTGTATTGTATTGTTGACCACACACACTCAAGGTCCCTAAAAATATACAGCAGTGCAGAACCAAAGAAAATGCATCAGAGCTGACACCCCATGTGCTCTCATCTCTGCAGCATAAGCAGGTACATTGAGACACTGCATATGTCAACACAGTTGACAAAATCAACCACTTCATGCCTTTAGGGAAGTGGCAATACAGTACTTTTCCATACACTTTCACAGTTTAATCTGGAATGCTGGAAGTGGGGGGGGGGGCAGCACTGCCTTTAAACCTCAGCCATAACCATAGCCATAACTCCTAACCCTACCTCATCAATCCTATTTTATAGGGTGTCTTCTGTCTTCTGAATTTGAAGGCTGGCGATCCTGGTGGTAGAAACAAGCATGAATTTAAATAATGACATGTTTTTTTTTTTTGTTGTTTTTTTTTTCAAGTATACAAATAACTTCCCTGACCACCAGCATCAAATGGCCATAGCAGTCAAAAAAAGATGAATAATGAAAACACCTCAAATCTTTATATTTCTATTTGACAGTTTATCGCTCTGTGCTAAAATGGTGTTTTGACATTCTGTAAGCCACTGACTTGTGCAAACAAAGTGAAATTAAGCTATTAAAAAAAACAGTTTTAATGTTGGAGCACAGGGTTCAGAGCCATCACCCTTCATTCCCCCATAAATCCTTTCCTACATTTAGTGCTAATCAATGAGGTTCAACTTTAGTCCCTCAAGGGCAATACTAGAAAAGAAATGGCTCATACCAAGTGTTTATTGCTGACACTGGCCATCCATCATAGACATGGGAATATCGTTTTAATATGGGGATAATGGCGCACGTTCAAGAGAAGTGAGCAGGAAGTTCAAATCCAACCCACTTTCTCACACATGCACGGTTGCCCAGTCACGGTGTAAGGTGGGGTGTTGGATTGTTTGTTTCCAGAAAGTTTGGAGAAATGATCAGACACAGACAAACCCCTAATCTTCAGTGATAATTATGATGCTGACGATGGTGTAGGTGTTTTGCTTTGTGTTTCTTTAGAGACAACACCACCTTGAAATGCCTATCATCATATAGCCACTGGCCGTCAGAGCTGCCGACCAGCCAACCCATTTTGTGACCTCTTCATGTCAGGCAGACAATATTTATCAGAACCATGAGCCGAAGACGACTGTGATCTGCCTCCTGTTTGTTGTGTATTTTCTCAAGCCTTTCTTATTTCCCTGTAAGGTCAGTAACCCTGCAATTTTCTCCCACACACTGCAGAGTATTGCCTGGCTCTAACACTGGTCCACCTCTTGTTCTCCTCACCCCTCACATTGCCTGGGGTGCTGCATGAACTTAGGGACACACTTCGTCCCTCAGTGGGAGAACTTGGAACTAGGAGGAAATGGACTTTTTCCCAAGGTTGGGACAGGCAGTGCTAGAGAAAACATGAGGATTGGCTTAGAGGAGGAAGTATGGAGATTACTGGGGCTAAAAAAGAAATGGACAAATGCTGTTTTAAAAAGTATGTCACTACAGAGAAGATGTTAAAGAATGTGTTTAGTACCGTCATGGTGACTTTTAAATAGCCTCAGGGGAGAGTTGCCTGACTCAAAGGTCAAAGTTTGAATGCAGAGCTTCAAATAAGAGAAGCATCTATGAACTTCCAAATTGAAAAATCTGGATTTGGTTACTTGTACAAGTTATTTTTGCGGCATCATTTCTCAGTGCACCCTTGTTGTGCCATGCTAAATATGAAACCACATAATACTGGCTATTATTTTTTATTTACGATTTCCATTCTGGAACTGAAAAACAAAGGAAATGGACAAGTCCATACCTTGTTTAAAACAAACCACACTATTCCCCCCCCCCCCCCCCCCCCAACTTGAGCCATTTATTGCTCGTCTCTTAAATGAACTAGCTGCCTGCAGACGGATATTACTCATAACTCCAGCCACTGCCAAGTCCTGGTCTGAGGGCCATTAAGGTGTTTAAAGTCAGCCATTCATATTTGTGCTGGATCGCCTCTCTCTATTTTAAATATCCCTCTGAAATTTTCATATGAAATATAACCATGGAGATTGTCCGAGAGTACACTGCATCATGCCTTACCATCCTGCATCATTCAACACCTTACATATTATACAGTCAAATTACACCTTCATATTTTCTTGCAGGTATAGCCTGCTATATTTTACCTTTGAACCAGCTGATTTGGAAAATGGCACAAGGAGGACTCGGCCCGTGGCATTAAATCCTGGCAATTCTTTTTTTTTTTTTTTTTTTTTAACTAATTAGAGGTTGTGAGGTGTTTTACTTTGTTTACTATCCACGGTCTTTGGCTGCTAATGGTCAGTTCATACTTGTTGAGTTGTTGCTAGTGCTCTTCATCATTGTTTTGCATATTTTACTTTTAGATATTAACATTGTATTACCTGTTAAATGATTTTTTTTCTAGACAACCTGGGTGTGTGATTGGCCACTAAAAACTAAAAAGGTTTCATTTCGCATTTTCAGTGCATACCTACTGTAGCTTGAACCATTCTGTCCTCCTACAGCACTTTTGGTTTTTAAGGTGGAATTTATAAAGTAAACATAGTGCCCAGTCTAATCATGCATATACCTCCCAATCCCGCACATAAAGCCAGCGGTATGAATGTAAATACCCTCAACAGGCGTGTGCAACTTGAAAAACTAAGAGGCTGCAAGGTTTCGCTGTAATTGCTGAGCCAGGTGATTTCACTCAACCACCCCCCTCCCCCTGATTGAGGGGGCGCTAATCAGTGCAACCAGCTGCTGTCATTGGTCAGTATAAAAACGAGCATGCTCTTTGGATGCCATCGTACCGCTTTAAACAGAAAGTCTTTGTTAGGAATAATGAGTTTTGGATCTCGTAGCTTCCCTCAGCGTTTAAGCTCCTTTTGTTCTGCTTGGGAAAACTACAGTGTCACACACCGCAGTCAAAGTTCAATAAAGAAATTGAGTAAAACTGGCTGACTCTGTGTGCTTGTGCAGAAAGGCCCCTTGGGGGTGCTTTACCCTGGAAGACTTCGTATATGAGAGGCTGGGGTGTTGTCCATGCGGCTTGTATTACACTGGGCCCCTGTGACCTCGGAGTCATGGGGCTAAATGCAAAAGTGACAATGTGCATAATTGCCTGCTAAAGATAATGGACTGCTGATTGAGATCAATGACTTTTCCCAAAACACAGAAGTGGTGTAAACCAGTACTGAATTAATTTAAGGCTAAAATGTCCAGAAACACTGAACAATAGGTAGCCTGAGATGCTCTGCTGACCCAAAACAGGTCCCTAAACACCAATGTCAATCACAGCATACTCACATTCACACACCCAATGCTTGAGAGCTCACAAACAGGGGTGTGGGGTAGGCATGCACACACATGCACATTCGCGAACATGACACACAAGTGGTGCATGTAGGAATCGTGCTCTGATCTTACTGTACGTTTCAATGTTTCATCAAAATCCAACCAGTGTGTAAGAGAAAAGTATTCCTGGACAAAGATTACACAAGAGGCGCTTTGCTGTTTCATCAAAATAAATGGAGCCCGAGCAGACACAGGAATAAACACAGACATGTACCCACAAAAATGTATCCACTTAAACTCATGCACGCATAGACTTTTTTGTTAAGACTGTTTTCAACACATCGCTCCCGCAGTTTGAACCACCTTTTGAAACCTAAGCCAGCCCATTCTTCTCTGGTGTCAAACACTCATAGATAAGGCTGATGTGCACGAGTGAGGGCCAAAATTAGAGATGCAGCTGGTGTCACGAGAGAGAAAGGGTGAAAAGACCTCATTTCTACTGTGTTTGCAAGAACAACAGTATTTTTTATTGTTTAGTATTGTGTTTTTTTGGCACTGTTAATACTCTTAAACTTTAGCTTGAACATATTGGATGCAACTTGTAGTTTGCTCTTGCACAATTTACTGTAGCTCTGACTGCTGACATACAGTGTCTCTCTTATTGATGAGTACATTTAAAAGGTATCATTCCATTCTTCATACTGGGCTGTGCTGTGAAGAGCCACAAGCAGACAAACCTCCCTGACCTGATTTGACTCTGCCCTAGACTGTCTTACTTGGCTTGCTCATCTTGATCACATCTATAGGATTCGATTTGTTG
Organism: Caranx ignobilis; assembly: GCA_021432705.1. Classification (NCBI taxonomy): domain Eukaryota; kingdom Metazoa; phylum Chordata; class Actinopteri; order Carangiformes; family Carangidae; genus Caranx; species Caranx ignobilis. Next base: position 36,441,847 of record MU269980.1, read on the forward strand.
CACTGTTGTGGTCCTGTGGTGTTTCTCTTGCTCCAAACAGCTTGGCTGAGTCTGTGGAGCCATTCATGTCACTCTGAATTTCTTTCTCCAGGCACACTACGATAAGAGTCTGCACCTCATTGTTCAACTAGCTGATAGTGGACTCCATTTTTCAACATTTTTCCAAAAGTCAACAAAGCCAATCACCAAATGCAGAGAGGAGATGTGTGACTGTTCAAATTATCCTCTCTTATTATCCTCTCTTATTTGTATGATGACAGATTTCCAAGACAATCTCATGACTGGGATGACACAGCTATCTTGAGGTGGCGGCCATGCTTGGCCCTGCAGGACCACTGAGATGCAACCACTGTTCTGAGGCTGTAGTGAAATGCTGCAGAGCACCAACCAGGTGTAAAGTTCAAACCATAACTGCAGTGGTGACGTGTAAAAGCAGCTAGGAATTGCAAAATTACTATTATTATAACCTTTATTTTACGTCAAATGACCATTGAGGAGGAGTCCTCATTTACAATGGTGTCGAGAAAAATTTACAGCAACACAACAAAACACAAAATCATATCAGGGAAAGAAAACGAAGAAATACAGAAAAGAAAACATTAGAAAATAAATAAAAAATCTTTTGCAGATTCTTCCATCTGCATGGTGCATTATAAGAGAAAGACATTTTTCCCATTTTGGTTCTGACAAATGGGACATGTAGAGCAACAACCAATTCTGTGAAGGAGTACCAATATTTTGTGATTTCAGGGTTGACAGAGATGATTTATATGGAGGCAGTAACTGTATCAAGGCTTTATATATGAATAAAAACCAATGCTGATCTCTCCTCACTGCCAGGGATGGCCAGCCAACTTTTTAGTAGAGAGTACTGTGTTGGTGGTGGCTATAGAGATCCTTGATTATAAACCTTAAGGCTGAGTGGTGCACAGCATCCAATGGAGCCAATGTAGAAATAGCTGCTCTTCCATGAATGATATATCCATAACAGATAAAAAAAAAAAAAAGGTGCTTCCAGTATTCAAAAGAATAGGTTCATGAACAGAAAGCACAAACTAGCAAAAGTGTGTGTCCACATTTCTGTCACTCAGGTATTTCTGCTTTAATTAGTAACCCAGGTTTCCTCCTTAAGGCACAGAGCGCTCTGGGATGGTAGTGGTCAAAAGTGGTTCTCTTGAGGAAAACTCTGCTAAAGTGAAAGTGTATGAAAGAACCGGGGCTCCTGTGTCATGTTTTTAATGAAAGATATTGTAACATGTAAACTCCATAGAGAGCTATAATAAAAAACCAACATTACTGTATCAACTCGTATCGAATTTTACGTAAACACGCCTCACAATTGCACTGGGATTAAACTGCACATTTTAATGTTTTGGAAAAGTGAGATGTCAGAGATAGAGAGCAGATGCAGACATGTTCAACCACAGTTTAGGCTGGCACAGTGTGTATTGGAGGCTGGCAACATCTCTCTGGTTAGGAGAGAACATACACCCACCCAACACTGTTTCACAACAGCATCCATCTACCCTCATCACACACACAGATAGCTGGCTTCAAACTGCATAGGAACAAAAAAGGAATTGACCTTGATTAGAACTAATGTATGGCAGGAAAAGAACCAGTGACAGACTAAGGCAGGTTTTTTAGCCCGGGTGGGATAATGCTGATGGGGGCTTAAGTGAGGGTGGTGGAGCAGGGCGGGTGTAGTGATGCTTTGATGTAAACAAGATGAATATCTGGCATGTTTATGCTTAAATTTGGTGCCTAATTGTGAGAAGATTGGTTACAAATTGAAAAATGAAGATCAGATGCAGAGTCTGGGAGTAATACTCACCTCACTTAGTGGAAACTGTAGATGCCTACAGTACTTTCAAACACTCAACCACAGGCACTGAGCATTGAACCCCCCCCCCCTTCCCCATTTTCCTACATCCCCTTGAGTAAGCCTCATCTCAGACCATCGCAGTGACCAGGGTCCTCTGCAGGTCCACAAAGCTCAGCTGTCTCCTCACCACCTCTACCAGGCTGGTGGGTGTTTGTACCTCCTTCAGCCAAACGTGTGCCCATAATCTCCGTGTTAATGTATTTTAGTCACATATTTAAGACAGTTGTAAGAGTATTTATAGAGCGTCCGCATGTGAGGAGGGAAGAGGGAGCCCTAGCTTGACTTGCACTGCTGCTGCCCGCTGTCCTAGGAGAATAAAAACATCTTGTTTTCATTACCGGGGGGTCAGGGGTGGGAGGAGGGCAAGAGGAAGGAGGGAGGAATGGAGGTAGCAGTTTAATATATATGTTTGTCTGAATGGTGCTGTGTGCACGTGTGTGCATATGTATACAGTTGAGGCATGGTGTGTGTGTGTGTACTTGTCCATATAGAAAGACTAGCATAAGCCCTGTTAGGAGGATGGTTCAGAGCCTCTGTGGACAAAGACAGAATAAAGAGCTGATGACATCCAGATGACAAACACCCCCCCCACCCCACCCCTCCACCCGTTTACACAGAGCTGTCTGTCGCCAGAGCGCTGCGGTTAGCTGACATGACATAACTCTGCGTCCAATTTTGTTTCTACTGTGACAGCCTCTTGTTGTAATGCACTGGCCCGGGCAGCATGTTGCGTGATGGCTGTGGTAATGTGATCAACAAGTATACGGCTTGCCTCTCAAACACAACAGACTGCGACATGCACGAGGCTCAGGGGAGAAAAGTTTAGCATGCGCAGAATCCTCACCCGGCTACCTTCAGTCATGAACTGCTGACCCCTCTCCAGCCCGTGTTTCTACACAGCTGGCTTTCTGATTGTATACAGATGCATGTGCACAGGCATATTTAAAGCAAGAACAACACACACACAGGCAAACAATCTGTAACTTTAATGCTATATTATATAAGTGACTGGACTCTTGCTTCCAAATTCCAACTTTTTTTTTTTCTCAGTCGTTCTTGGTTGGGGTGTTACAACAAACCATGTTCATGGGTGGGAAATTAGTGAGTGACTCCTCCTGGTTTGGCACGACACATGTCTGGCTTGAACAGACACAAACTGGCAGAAGCCTCTGCCTAATGCATAATGCTCCTGGGAAAAAGTTGCTGTCAGTGGAAAAGAAACAGCAGTGGGCAACTTGTGTATTAACGACAGCGCAGACACATTCAGTGCATTTGCATATGCAACCAGTTTTCTGTCGGTTTCGCGCACTGACCTCATTTCTTAATCATCACATATAAAAAACCCAGTTTCCTAAGTTATTCTATATTTGAAGGCAGTGAATGTACATGTGTATTTTGTGCTTGAATAAGGGATCGACTGCAGTCCGGAACAGCATGGCTCTGTTTGTACTGTATGTCTGTGAGATATAAAGTTATATATATGGATATTCGACAGAATATATATACAGATACTCAACACATACACATGCTGAGACCTTAAATGGGACTCGAGGGGGATGTTACACTGTGACAACAGTGCGGCACAATGAATTGACTAAGCCAGACTAAAATTGAAACAAGATAGCTTTTAGATCTGCATAAAGTTTCCACTGCATTTAGAATGATATAAAATACATGTAAAACCAACCTGTAGTCAGATATGTCAGAGTAACCTGGTTTCTTGTGTAAGTGTGTGTACATGTATATGTTCTTTTGCAGAACACTGTGAGATTAAATAGAGAAAACATTAAAAACTATGATAATACAGTTTGACCCAACAATGAAATGTTTAATGAAGTGAAGTCGACAGTATTTTCCTCTGTCTTGACTTGACAAAAGTTTCATTGTCTTCCTCATTGAAAGAGGATTTATATTAACTGATGAGTGGCAAAGGTGTTTGTCTGAGCAGACTGATTGTGTGAGATCTTCTAAACACACACACACACACACACACACACACACACACACACACACACACACACACACACACACACACACACACACACCTACCTACCTGAAGCCACCCTGCTGTTAGCAACAACATGGGAGATAACGCTGCTTCCTCTCCTTCCTATGGGCTTTGGCTTTATCACTTCACGTGTGTTTATAAATGCTTGTATCTATTCATACAGCAGGAGCTGTGAGACACAAAAACCCCTGCTGTCTTCCTGAAACTGTTTTTCTTCTGTCCTTATCACGCTTGGCTCATCCCCTGTCACAACTCACAATGTTGACTGTCCATCTGCACCATCGGTGTCATCATAATACTGTATTGTATGCCATGTTCAAATGGGTTGTTTTTTCAAAAGCAAGTCCCTTTTATCGACCTGCGGGATGTGCGTGCATGTGGACTTTTTCACATCAAGCCACTCTGTGAGAAAAACTGAGAATTTTGAAAAGTTGAAATGACATATAATGACAATAAAACAACCTCATTGCTTTGATGAGAAAGAGCGAGTATACATGTGATAACATTTTCAAATAGAACATCTTAAAATGAATGTGAATTAAAAACTCCTAAATTCCCAAATATTCACTTTTCTTTGAATATTAAAAACAGTAGCTAAACAGCAGTGACAGTAGCAAAGCATCACTGCTGCAGATATTAACACCAACTTCAAAGGTCTCGTGATTAAAAACAAAATCTTCTATGTACAGTAGTTCCAAAGGCGGCACAACTGGTGTCTCCATCCTCTGTAGGGTCTTTGAACACAGCGGCAAACACATGTAGTGGAAGTGTCGGAAACAGGTGCTTTGTGGCTCAGGCAGCTCTCCCTGTTTGATATCCTTTATAAGAAACAGACGGTTAGGGCCGGGCGTGTCCATAAACACAGCGAGCACAAGCCTGCGGAGACCACTGCATGTCAGTTCCCCCCTGTGCTGTTAGCCAGTGAAGAACAGGGCACTTCAACACAGTTATTATATCAGTATTAAGGAATAACCATGGATTTATGAAGAAGAAAGTTGGTGTGATCCACAGCTTCAGAGAATAATTGACATGGCACAGTGTGCCCCGTTTGACCCATCTGTTACTGTGCTGTTTACTAACATGAAATGGGAATAAAGTAATAAGCCACACTGATGCTAAACCATAATCATCAATGTGCCTCTCATTCTCCATAACTTTTCTTAGATACTATCATCTTCAACTTTTCTTTACCTTATGTTTCTTCTGATAGACTCTCTTACACACATGCACTGAATCTTGAGCAACTTTTGAAAAAGAAAACACCCACCCACACATCTTAAACACTCTCATGTGTTCCCAGGAGCGACGGTACAGTGCTAATCTCCTGTCTTCATCCAGAGAGAGACATCAAGGCTGAGCTTGTCACTGTGGTGCTCCCCAGGGGAGAAGCAGAGGCCAGAACATACTGACATAGCCGACCTCCACCCAAATGATGCTGGCACAATAAAAATAAATCGCTTCTGATGATGTGTTAATCTGCTCTGACAAAGCGTCTCGCCTCTGAATTAAGATGTCATTTTTTATCACCAAAGTGACACCTGTTTATAATAGGAGGCCTGGAATGACTTATGTGGCTGTTATTCTTGCCTGTGTGAGCAGCGAAAGTGAGGGGAACTGGGCTGATACGTGTGGCCTTGTGTTTCACCATCTTTAGAGCGTGGCTGAAATGAGCTCACAGGGGAGTGCCATGAAATTTTACTATAGGAATTAATTCATTTGAACAGTTAAATTGGGATCACGTTAAATGCGCAGATGCCTCAGTTCCCACACGTTCTTCTCATGCCATCTGTCATAAGAAAACCATGCATCAACTAATAAACTTATAATATAATGCGTGGGAGAGAAATCCCTCCAATGATTGTATTCAGCATGCTTCATTTATCAGGTCTTGGCTTGGTTGGGTCTAACACAACAGTTAAGTGCTAGCACACAAAAGACCGCTGCCACCAACGTCACTGATCAGAATCAGCTTCCTGTGCAGCCGAACGCTTCGGCTCTGTTGCTGTCAGACTAAACTATGGGGAGCAGGAGCATGCAGTCCAGATGTGGGCCTAGGTGTCCACCCTCTCAGGCTAATCAGATTGATTAGGGGCAGTAATCTGGCGGGCTGGCACTGGACTCTGCACTTCATGAGTCTGAGCAGTGAGAACTCACAAGATGGCTGGATGTTACACAGTCCAGAGCTGCTTAGGCCTGCGTGCTCCTCCAGCACACTGACATGTGAACGCTTAGGTAGAGAGGGGTTCTGACTATGGTATTGTGTGTCTGTTTTAAATCAAAGCCGCAGACTAAAAAAAGACCCGCAGTCACATTGGGCATTCTCAGACCAGTCCTAAGCAGAATTTTTATCCTGTTTTTTGATGTAATATTGAAATAATTCTTGCCTTCTCAACTTGACTTCCTTCCATCGGATGAAACTGCCCCAAACTTCAAATCAAAGCGGCAGCGTATAAGAGCGGAGCTTATAAACAGGCGGAGCAACAGGAGGTCTTACTCAGCTCCGGCCTGAATTTCAGACTTTGAATCCAACCCATTGAAATGATTTTGAGAGGGATGTGGGAACTGAGATAGCGGCGCTGACAAGCTCACTCAGTGATCAGAGAAGGAAATGCTGCTCTCAATGACCTTACTGTTACCCTTAACAACGCCACATAAGTCTCCCCTTTCTGATACTGGTCTGGGTCTGAAACATCCAATTCATAGTCCCATCCCAGGAACTAGCCTTCCTCTCATTTCCTGTCTGGGCAACAGCCGTCGCCTGTTTAAATTACGCCCTAGTGCCTCCCCAGTTCCCTTGCACATAGCTACCCTGTCTCCTGCTGTCTTTCTCTTCTTTCTCTTTCTCCCTCACTCTCTCTGTCCCTATTGGCTCCAACTGCCTCCCAAGCTATGTTTTCCTGGCAATACCACCAGACGCTAACAGGGTAGATTGCTGATTGATGCCCTGTGGGTTCCAGGGAACAGCTGATAAAGAGAAAATGCATTGTTTTTTGCCCTTGAAGTGGCAGGAGGGGTTTTAAAGGAGTAGTTCCACAGTTTGGGAAACATGTTTATTTGTGCTCTTGCTGAAGGTTACATGAGAAGATCGGTGCCAGCCAGGCAACCAGCGGAGATTCCGGGAAGCTTCTTGTCCAAGCCAAGAAATAGCCGGGCACAAGCCCCCTCCTCTCCCCGTCCCCCCCGGTACTGTAATAGCAACTGTTGATAACTTAGCTTCGGGTTTTGCATTACTCCCAAGCAGATTTGTGCTAAAGCTAGCTATTTCCAGTTGTTATGCTATGCTAAGCTAGGCTAAGTTAACAGACTGTGGTCAGGTTTTTTTTTAAATTCTTTTTTCTTAGAAAAAAAAGAGAACATGTAACTTGATCGGTGTAAACCTATTTCAGTAATATGCGTGATTTGTTTTTCATATGAAAATACATGGTCAATTTTGAAGAGAGATCCCTTCTTCCTTTTCCTCTCCCAGGCTGACCAACATCCTGCAGTCCCCAAAACACACTGACTACTGACTTTATAACTTGCGACTGAAGTAATAGTTCATTTATACATCTGTAACCGAAATACCTCTCCTCTGTCTGACCTGCTCCGCCGGGCCTCCCCTGAGATGCATATTAAAATGTCATTACTGAAAGCTTTTTGTGATGCTATTGTCATCATCTTTGAGTGAGTGCACCGTCAGCTGCAGCAACACTACATAAACAAGGTGAACCATGTGAAAAGTAATCAAGAACGCAGCTATAAAAAGGTCAATTTTGGAAAGTGTGAAGAGACACTGGTGAAAACCCAACGCGCCCGTTGCCTCCACGTTTTTAACCACAACGTCTCAGAGCACAGATGTTATCACCCGGCTTCTCTGCACACATGCTGCAGCCTCCAAGAGATGGACACTGTAACTTTAACGAGGAATGATGTGGCTTTTAATGAAAGTACGAGAGTTCCTTCGGTCCAGGCTATGTGGCTAATTCCCAGCAAGGCCGTTAAAAGCGAATTTATTGTACTCGTTTACATTTCAATTCATGTTCCAGAGAAATCAGGGAATTATAAACCACAGGTCTATTTTTCTCCTCTCTGAGCGTGCACCAATGTGGAGAAAAATGCAGCCAGTGTTTTACATCTCCCCCATTGCTCTGACTGCACTCTGAGGACGCTGAGGGGAGGGTGTTCTACTTCACTGCTTCTCTCTACACATCTAGCCTCAGCAGTAATCCCACACACATACACATATGAGACATATTCTGGTACATAACAGCAGCAGTCAGTTTAGATTCAACACAACAGAGCCTCCTCTGCTTTCTTGCTGGCTGATGCAAAATTATTATAATCGGTAGAACAAATACTGTGAAGTTATGTCTGAAAGTCATGATATTTTATGTAACCAGTATATTCAATGAGGATTTATGTGCACATGTGTGTACATAAATGCCTCCACAAATGGTTGTATGTGTATACAGGCTTAAGCAAAACACAGGGAAGGCATGGGCTTTTTGGATGGATGATGATGCGTGGGAATCATATTCCAGTCAGTCTCCATAAAGGACCAACACATTAGTCAGGCAAGCAGATAGGTGGCTCGCCCCACACAGCATTTGTCAGAGACCACACCCTGGTCAAGCCAAGATCGTTGGTCCCTCATGGTCCAACCACCCACTGGCTGCGGCTCACTTGCCGATCAGCCACGGACACGATGACCGCTTGCCAACAATATCAGCTTCGCATATTTGAAACCTTGGAATGGCAGCGGGGGGTAGCACCGTGAACTTCAGATTGAACTTTAGATCCCAGAAATTGTGCAACATGATGTCAGTAAATTGCACACAGCTTGCCCCTGTTTACAAACCAGATCAGTCTGTGCTCTCTTTTTTTCTTTCTGATTCGTTTGTCTTGCAACAAGTTACTCCTGTTTATGGATTTTGAAAGTACTAAAGTTTAGTTTTAACTTTTAAACTGTCATGTCCAGGGGGGGGCATATATGGGCGAAGGCTGGTCTCATTATATCATGTGAAGAAGATGGATATAGAGATCTCACCTTACTTATCTGTAACAAAATCTCCTCATTTACAGCTAATTTCCTTTGTCTGAGAAGAGGTTGTGGAAGAAATGTAATTGCTTCTTGGATTGCGTTCACCGGCAATATTTTTTGCAGTCAGGGAAGAGTGACTTCTATATTGTAGGGAGGAGGTTGTAGTGAGAGGTTTGGGGTGAATGGTTGGCTGCACAAAGCACAGACCCTCGCTCACAGAGACCAGGGATTGTGTCGGTCTTCCCACATGTTGTTACAGTAGGTTCAGGCTCCTATCACGGCTGAGGTTAGAGGAAGGATCGTATTTTCATTAAATATTTAAAAAGTTAATGCACTCCATCTCGTGCTTCAAGTCAGTGTTTTGCATGTGCCCCCACTGTATTTTGCATTGGCAGTGAACACTTTGCAGATATGTTTCATATAAAAACCCTCTCTCAAGAAATGACTTTTATATACTACTAATCTGTGAACAGCAAAAGTATGTGGGAAGTTGCATAACACTGATACTGAACTCAGTGACTACATCTTACAGTATCCACTCACAGCAGCAATGATTAAACTAGCTTAAAGGAATTATCTGATCATTACTCTGTTCACTAATAAGAATGCAAACTGTGAAACTGTTGCAAAAATAATTTCCATGCTCACATTTTTTGTTATTCAGATTATTTAAAAAATAAATATTTTGCAAAATTTCAAATCGAAACCCTGCTGGAAATCCATGGCCCTGTTTAATTGGAATGATATCACAAGAGGAGAAAACTCAGGTTTATTCATATAACTTTTCTAAAGAAAGAAAAAAAAAACCAACTACATATATCTTCAATCAATCACATTTAATCAAAACTATCTTTCCCAAAGTGCTTATATTCCTTAGACTTCATTCTCCTTTGTCAAAGTCCTCCACTTTGATCAGAACTTCCTATCAAAGTGTGTCATAGTAATATAATTTTGTGGAGATGCAGATTTTATAGAATATAAAATTTACTGTTTACTTTGATACATTTTTGTATATCAATGCTTTATTGTTGCTTTACTGCATAGAAAATAAAACACAATTAATTCCACACACTCTTTGCCACAGCTTACTTGTTCTTTTATAAGCGGCTGTATATGAAGGTTAATGTTATCAAACTTTACATATAGCAGTCTGTGTGTAATGGACATCACTGGCTCAATCCATGACTCTGACCTTGTGGCCACAGTGGCTTCTATTTAGTGAGAGTTACATAATTCCTTTAAGCTCCATGTGTTGGTGTTATTTTTTTCTTTTTTAAATCTTATTTCAACAGTATATTCCTCCACAATCTATGTAAAACCAAGACGCAGATAATTACCTAGAGTATAATATTCTATATCATTGTGGTCATAGGGAAATCCCTCTGTTTATTGTTGCCTCCACAAATAGGACAAGAATTCATTTACCAAAGCCAAACGTATCATTACACCGTTATTCAGCAGTGTCTCTCTCCAGTGTGTATCTACAAAGACTTACACTGTAGCAATGCAGGTCTTTTTTACCACAGAGAGCAGACAGCCTGACATGGTGGCCAATAAAATCAAAAGTACAACAACCCCTGTTGGGTTTCATGGTCACATTTGACATCAATCACGATGTCCAGGGTCAGCAGTGCGATTTTTGTCTGCAGGACTCCTCTGATCACTCCCTCACAGTCACACAGCAAAACAGGCCTCTACATCAATTCTTCACTGGGAGGGCACTTACTGGACATGAGGTCGTTATTGCCAGAGGTAAAAAAAAAAAAAAAAAAAGAGGAAAAAAAATCTTCAAGCAGTAATACTGCTGGAGGTCTCTTTAACAGCGCTCCTTAGTCTATGAGCAGCAAAAGGGCAAAACCTGCGAGTGGGCTTTTTTTCCCGAAGAAAGAGAGAAAATTGTGTTGACTTTGGAGTCTCCCTTGTTTCTCTTCATCACAGGAGTGAGGGGTCCAGTGATTTTTATAGGGCATGCGGCTGACATTTTGATTTCGGCAGTGTACTTTTGACTTTGATGTCAACCCCTGCAATTTTCCCTGTTAAAAAAAAGAAAAAAAGAAAAGGTTATGACACGTCAGGGTGGTATGTGCAATATTTACTGTATTTCCCTGGCTTTACCTGACTCTTTGTCCTGAGAGACCACTTTAGTGTGAGAGATTAAAGTGGAAATTATCAGTCGCTGAGCCTATATCCACACTGTAACCCACAGACACACACACACACACACTGTATTGTGTTCACACCCCATCCTGTCCTCCACTCCCCATCTTGACCTTTTCAGTTATGTGGTCCATGAACAACTTTCAAAGTCCTCTCTGTGGCTCAGGACACTCTGAGACTTGTTTTGTCTGTTGTCAAATTCTGGAGTTGTTCCCTATAAAGTACATGGGGAATTCCCAGGATGCATTGTGAGAGTACAACAACAACATGGCCTTCTCCATCACCAGCACAAGAATGAAGCAAGGATTCTGCTTTGGGAGGTCAAGATTGTAAGTTCACTGTCGTACCGTAAAATCCCTGTAGCTTGTTTTCGTGAAACCGCCTACAGTTACTCGTATATGTAAAGATTCATAATTCAGATTTGACATGTCATGCTCTGGTGCCAAAATTCTGAGGCCAAACCATGCCATGTGTTTTTGTTTTTCTTTTCTTTTCATGCGCATGTGAAAGACCATTTGGAAGCAATTTTTCTTTGTTAATATGAGTATTATTTTAATTGTAGTAATTATAGGTTAAACTGTTCGACCACTCGCAAGGTGCTCAGCAGCTTTTTGACAAGAGGACAGCTCAACTCCTGTTAGTCCCCTTTCCTCTCCTTCACTACTTGGTTTCCTCTGAAAACTCAATATTAAAATAGGATCATCCATATTGTTATTGTGTTTTCCTTAAAAGCTCGATCAACTTTTGGATCTCCAGTGATCCTGTAAGAATGTCATGCTTTTGCGTCTTCTTTCTCATTGACTGCAGCTATCGTGATCCTTCCCAAAATGAAACATAAATTCACATTCGTCGACCCACGTGTTGGCTTGTTTTGTCGAGAAATGGCTGAACTTTGACACATCCCGCACTGTGACAAATCAGCATATGATGTGCAGCAAAATCTGAGTAGGGAAAGTTATTGGAAGTTCAACAGGTTGCTGGCTACCCTCCTTGCGGTTTCCTCTCTCTGAGACCTCCGAATCACAACGGAGATATAGCAGTCCAGCTTGGAGTCTGGTAAAATTTAACCTTCAGCAGACCCTGGAGGTGGGTGGTACAACATATTTCGCTTACATGAAGCCTTGTTAAAACTCAATTATGTAAAAGACTTGCATGGTTTCAGTGAAATGATGTGGAGAAAAAAAAAATCATAGTGAAACAGTCTCCATTCTGTTTGTCCTTGCTACCAGAGAGCTGCATGGAATGGGAAGCAAACTATTTATCTGCTTGGACCAGCCCTGGAGGCTCATAAAGCTCTTTTAAAGTAGGATTTTCAAGAGAATAGTTTATGTAAACTGTATTAGAGTTTTTGTGAGAAAGTGAAAGTGGTAATTGTCCACATTCCAACAGTTTCAATACATAAACTATGGAACCGTCAGCCGTGAACAACCCAGCTGCTAGCAATTTGTGCAGCAGATAATAATCAGGCTACATGCAAAACAGCGTTCCTCTGTCAGGCATTAAGGCTGTGGCCCATGCTGTAAGGGATTTGAGACATTTAAAGGAATGGTTGGTTTAGTTTAAATAACCTTGGACAAGAGGGAAAAACTAGACCTCCTCTGGCCACATTAACAATCTCACTCCAAGAGCAATCCAGATCATTTATCAAGATGAACCAAAAGCATGGGTACACTCATACTGTATAGTCTACACAAAGAACACATGTGGCATTCAGGCAAGCTCTCATATCATATATATTACTCATCCATAGTGAATTTGCAGAAGCCAGCAGTGAGCATTAATCATGGATTCCAGTTTTAGCAACGTTCTAAAACCAGTGAAACATGGCTTTTTATAGGATTTCTTGTTTGTCAGCTCTGTTTTTTTTGTTTTTTTTTTTACGGACACTGTGGTGTTGTACTTTTAAGAAACAGGAGGTGTTTATAGGCAGGGGGAGATTTATCACAAGAGACACATTTACAAAACCCAAGTGTAAACAGAATAATAACACAAACACGTCTAATGACAAGTTCTCAAAAGCAGCTATGGCAAAAATCTCAATGTCTTCACCAAGTGCAGACACGAGCGGCAACTGCGGCGTCCTGCTTGGTGATTTATGTCCCTGCTCGGTCTCTCAGGGTCCTCCTCAGCACATGGTCACCTCATGAACAGCTGGGTGAGATATTTGATTGGTTGTCAGGCAGAACTCATAGCCTGCGCTGTATGTCTTTTCATTGGTGCTCTATTCTTACATGAATGATCTGGTTTCATTTGGGTCAGATGTCTCCCCTCAGCAATGCTCCCACAGCAATCGAGTTTGCTCTAATGTTTCGATGAAGCTAATATTTCTGCTGTGGGAGAACTGCCCCAAAATAGGGCTGATTGAGTGATTGCATGAGTAGTAAAGGTTGATAAGGCAATATAGCAAACTGCCAGTATTGGAAACCCAAATATTTTTCATCAGATGTCAACTTACATTTTAGTAGTGCTCACAAAGTTTTATCAAAGCCCATCATTCATCCTGTTTGTGGAAATTGACGAGCAGTTGTAGCAGCAGCCAGCACCATCTGATACAGAGGGAAATGTATCGGGTCAAACCAGAGCTGCCACTGATCTGGATATTTCCCTCTGCTCCAGTGCCGTACCAACAGGTGCTGCTTCAGTCGCAGAGATTAGGTGATCAGTGTCCTCAGATTCCTTCCCACGTGGAATGTCCCACATGCAGAGGAGGACAGGCCTCTCCCCGGCTTCCTGAAGGGGAGGTTAAGGTAAGGTGGGCAGCTGGATGAAAGGGTAAGGATGAGTTGTTGAGGAATGAGAGCAGCCTTCCATGTCATTCTGTGAGAGTGAGAGCTACAGCTGATCGGTCAATTAATCAAATAGGTATCCATTAAAAATAGTTTGATAATCAATCAGTCTTTCCATGCAAGTCCTTACTCTGTGTCTGTACTCACCCTTCCTGTGTGATTTTTGGCTTCCCCGACGGCAACCTTATCATCAGACCAGTGGACGATTGTACAAAACCCTGGACTGTGTTTAGTGCTAATGTTTTTGTTTGTTTTTATAATCTCTTTCTGGTTAAAAGATTTTAGTCATGGCAAATTAACTGTGGTTAAGGTATGGTTAAAGTTAGGCAACTGAAACAGTTTGATTGCAGAAGGCAAATTTTGGTCTCCCATAAGAAGATCTGACATTCGTCCAGCCACCACCATGACTTCCACACCCTTACTTTCCACTTGGAGTTATAAAGGACACACTACTTTTTGTCTAGGCCCACAGAATCATCCAACAAGGACATAATTCACAGACATTGTTGTTACAGGCCCTAGTTTTAATATTAGGCCACATTTGGGGTGTTGTGATTATGATGGGAGCTCTTGAAGAAGTCAGCTGTGCTACAATGCAGGACCTGCACCTTCCGAGGGGTGCATTTGAAGGTCAGTTGAGTCACTTCAAATCTGGCCCAGAAGGATGATCTTTTGTGGTTAAGCCTAAGGCAACATTCATTGATTGATGGTAATAAAAATAATATAGCAACAAACATTACCAAGCACAAGAATTATCCTTTTAATTAAAAGTCTTGGGTTTCAGCTATTGAAAAAAACAAGGGCCTTAAAACCAAAACCAAAATGTTTTATCAAGTCAATCCACTGCAGAGGAAATCCTTTTGCAGTGTGTAATGCCATTGTGTGAAAGATATGGCCACTGAATTGAGACACACATCACAGCTCTCATCAGGAAGAACAACATGACTTTGACTTTGTGAATGTTTGTTTTACCTATGACTTTTCCACAACTGAACTGATGGTCATGTGTCTTTACGGATGTAGTTTACCTAAAACCATTACATTACCAAGTTTCAGTGTGCTTGCAACCAAAGCAGAGTTTGCCTATTTGAGGTGACACTTGTGGTGGACAGAAACAAACAACCTCCAGTAGATTGTTTAGGTTGGAGGACCAGTTGAGTTGCTATGTATACAGGGCTGCTGGTGAGGTAAATGTAACATTATCAATATTTAGTCAGCAGTAGAGTTAGAAGCAGTGTGCTGCAGGGTTGGGAAAGGCATTGTTTAGTCTATTGCATCTTTATTATTATTATTTTTTTTAATGTGTCCAACTTTTCCAAAGCCAAATGTCTGTGAAGGTTTTCAGTCATCCAGGTCATTGTAGTTGTTAAGTGCTAAAATCAAAAGCAAATGGACTTCTTTTGGCTCTTGTCTTTGTAACATTTCTTCATGTTTTGCCCTTTTTTTGAGTGAATTGAGTTGTAGACATTTCATTTGATGGCAATTTTGGAATAATGAATAGATCAGGATAGTAATTGAAATGAAAAAAGGGATTTTCTGGTGTTTAGTACGAGTTGAAGTCTGTCTGTCAGAGGGATTGAGCATGGAGACAGTGATGATACAGTGAGGGTACTGGAGGGTCATGTGTAGATGGGGTTGCAGGCTGGGTAAAGGGAGGTCACACATGCTTTGTGTCCCCCAGGGAGTCATGCGGGACGAGACAAGAGTGGTGCCTGCGTTTGAGGTGCCTGGGCGCCACACAGATGAGCTCATGAAACGCTATGCTGTCCGCCTAGCCAGGGGTGGGGCGTGGAGGGTGAGAGGAGAGGGCATCCTTGCCATCAATCACCCAGGGTGAAGCTGGGACCCACTGCTCCTGGATCAGCCCGACCAGCAGGAGGAACATGGGGCCAAGGACACATTAAAGGCATTGAGTGTCCCCCCCCCCCCACCTCAACATGAGAGGGTGGGGATTGAGTCAAAGGAGAGAGGCTGAGGGGGATAACCAGGAGGTGTGGTGCCACGTAACTGGAGAGGTGTAGTTGAGCATGGAGACAAAGTGAGGAGCCATGACAGGGGCAAGGGAGGGCCAGGATCTGAGGGAGAGCGGCCTGTGAAACTTGAAGACTCCGGCAAAGATGGAAAGAGACAGACACTGTCAGAACCCCTAGCTTACGACTCAAAGCTTAGTCCGTGAACTCATCACCTTTGGTCACATGTTGTGAAGCTCGGAGAAGAATGCTTTCTAATTCTCAAATGTGTCCATGCTTGCTCAGAGCCAGGAGTCAGTCAGGAGTAATTTCGGGACCCTCGAGTGCTCTGGGCAGGAGTGTGATCCATCCACGTGTTGGCAGCAGTTACAGACTCTGGGTGAAACGGTCTGCCGGCACTATGGCTCACGCACAGGGTGTCTGGTGTTGACAGACAGGCAGCAGACACACCAGGTACCAGTCAAAGTCCATCAGGAGGCAGTTCTGGAAATTCAGTCGAACACAGACAATCCTTACAGGAGAGGCTGAACACTCATATTACTTAAAGCTTGAGTGTTTGCAATCGTAATGTTCACAAAAACTTCTAAAAGAAACAAGGCCTTGTTTCTTATGATGGACAATGGACTCTTTGTGATGACAGAAGTATCCGCTCTACTACATCTTTCATGTAATATATAAATCTATCAATAGGACACTGGAAATGAATAATCAGAAGTGACACAAATTTAATAGAAAGTATCCATTGTTCAAATCTATGTGTAGCCCTGGCTGGATTTAGTATGATAGTCTGCTTGTTATTGGTTTTTGCCCGTACCAGTGTTCACTAATATGTATGCACTTCACAACTTTTGTGCAACACTTTTCTTCTTGTATGCAGATATGTTGTCTTGGCCAAACTGTACGCTGTAACCTTGCAGACTTTTTTTTTTTTTTTTAAATAGTGCACCTGTGACACATAAATCTGTAACAAACTCCTAGACTAGTATGTTACATTTCTAATAAGCGTCACCAAACAGGGAGGGGGGTAAGTGAAAAAGAATGGCTACTGTATGGATTTGTAATAAGAGCCAGCTGTGGATGACCATGTGGGCTCTGCGCCTGGAGCATGTTGCTGGAAGCTTTGAGCCAAGGAGAAGCTGGCAGGCCCATCATAAATCCAGCTTGTTGGGTACGGGTGCCTATTTTTTCTTTTCTTTCCTTTTTTTTCAAACCTGGCTTTTGATTAGTGAGAAGTCACTGCTAATGATATGGCAAATGCCCTTACTGATGGATTTCTCTGTAAGCACCAAAGCTATGCACAGAAGAGAGCGAAGGTTTTCATGCAGATTTCTATAAGCTTTGTGTACCTAGTATTTACTTTTAAAAGTGTGTCTTCCTGTACACCCTACTACTAAACAAGCTACAGCTGCAGCTGCATAAGAGTAAAAACAGCACAGGCTTAATGCTGGATAAAGTGCAAATCAAGTCTGAGCACTGTCTCCTTGGTTTTCTATTCCAACAAGTTGCTGGAGTCACTCCAGAAAGCAGCAGCCCATGATTGCAGTCGCTGTAATAATTCTAGGAAATGGGGTGGCATTTTACAGCAGCTAAACCTGCCCCAGTAGAATTTGTCTGTGTCCTCTGCTTAAATAATTAAAGTTAGCAAGGTCTGAAATAAACCATCCGCAACGCCACATTTTCTTCTTCTTCTCTCTCCCTGCGCCACATGCAAACATGTGAAAGTGTGTGTAGGTATGAAAAAGAGAAGTAAAAAAGAAACATTCCTGTCTGGGCAATCGCTGTAAGCACTACATCATGTTTATTAACAGTACTAAATCAGAGCACTGTGCCGCGGAGGGGAGCTACAAGACTCCTGAGGAGCGTCCAGACTGACTTCGCCTGGGTGAGCACACCAGTGCACGCTTCAACTGTGTAATAGGAGGGGTGGGAGTTTTAAAGACAGAAATCTTCTCTGTATCCCCTCCTTTCACCTTTTTATTCTTCCTCCCTTTCTAACTTAGAAAAAAAAAAATATTCATTTTAGGAATTTCCTCTGAGCTCGGTGACAGTGGAGCGGTATAAATAGCCATGGACTTTCTCTCGCTTATCTTGTCTCGCTGTTGTTCACTTTTCCTCAGGCTAGGACTGTTTTCTTTTTTATTGCCTAGTTAAAGAATGAAGCCACAGTGAAAAGAAGCCAGTGGGTTAAAGCTCTATATCCTCCAAACCTTCTGCTGCCATGCTGTCTCTCTCTCCCTTTTCTCTTCCCTCTCACCCTGCACCGTAGACGTCCAGGGCCCCCCGCTCTCTGTGTGGGCCTGTGGCTGGGCCCAAGACCCAGGCAACCAGGGAAGAAGTGGTAAATTCACACATATGCTCCCCTAGCCCTGCACTTCCTGCTCTCCTGTAACCCCATTGGCCCCTGTGTTTGTAATTACCACTGTGAGCAAATGCACTCTCCCTCAGATACAAATTGCTGATAAGTTGCTTTTCTAAAACGCAGTCCACTACTACCAGTAATTAGCGGCATGAACTTATACGCCCACCCTGGTGCCTGTGAAAACACAGGCCCCAAGAGAGGCAGACCTCATGATGGTTGGCTTACAGTAATGTTTGAAAAAAGTGAGCATGTAATATCAACCATTTCATATATGTTTTTGTTTTATGATCTTAAAACTGATAGTGCTCAGCTGAGTTACCACTTACACTTTGACCTGAATTAAAAACAAGACAATATCTTAAGATCCCCAAGTCAGTAAATTTATGCTGCCACTTCTGCCCCAACAAACATGCACAATGTAGGTCTAATATAAAGTTTGCATGGCTACCGGGCTGCTTTAGCTGTTGATGTCACTTAGATCAATTTTTTTTTTTTTTTTTTTAACAACAACAGTTACATAAGCAAGACCTTTAAAACCAGACAACTGACAATCAAGTAAGTAATGGAAATCTACAAGAGTCATAAAAAAACATGGGGTATGAGTAAACCTTTAAAATCACCCAGGGGGATGAATTAATATAGCGCCTGAAACTAGTTCTGCCAAGATAAATATGTATATATGGAATATTTAAGGTTATGGATATTATTGGCACAGAACTGTAGTTAGTAGATCTAATAAGAGTGGTAATGTAAATTGGTGTGGAGGCTTTGAAACTACAGGAATTCACTCATTTTAGGGTTAAATGTTAGAATATGCAATGTCATGACAGTTTGGTTGTCAAGCCAGATTTTCAAATGTTTGTATGACTCAGTGTGAGTGATTGTCCATGAGATCCACCAAAACCCGTGTTGTTATTGAAGGAAAACCCTTACGATCACAGACCGTGACCTCTGAACCTCTGTCTTTGCCTTTGAATATACTACATTTTAAGAATGTCAGGCTTGTGGTGCTGGTAGCAACTATCACCAGTGTCTTTGAGTCTAGTGGGAAGAATATTTTTCGTTAGTGAAGCTTTTAATTTGAAACACCGATAGCCCTTCCAGTTATCTCCATGACATTCAGTTGCACCTGTTCTTTTCCCTTTGGCTGGGGAACTTTATTGACAGTAATAGTTTTTATTTGAGGTTTGGTGGACCATTTGGACAGCGCTCTCTTGGTGGAGTTTGTTTTGAATGGTCTTAATATTGCTGCATGTTTCAAAGTGCTGTTTGAAACATCAGGAGCACTGACAGATTGCGGAGCTTGGCTTCCAGAAACCACATTCTGAAGTCTGCCTACGGATGGGTGACAAATGATTGGAAAAAACAACATAAAGTGTCTTAGGAAGGTGTTATTCCATCTTGAGCCTCCATAAGAGTTTCATTGCTTCCTTGTCATAAATTCTTTAAGTCTCTGGACTCAACATTCGAGCGATAGATGCTAATTCTGTGTTTTGATGATGCTGGAGCAGAGTACTGTCTAGCATGTTGTTCCAAAGTCTCCCATAGGTGTTCAACTGGGTTGAGATCTGGAGACTGTGAAGCCCATTAGTGGTGGATTGATGAAGCCTTATTGAAGCAGGGATGTTTTTAAGCCAAATGTGTTGAACATTTTCACTTAGGACAGAGAAAATTCAGTGGAGGATATGCATCCTCCATTGCTGTAAACACTAGCTGTAAACACTTAAAGGAGACATATTATGCCCCTTTTCCACAAATTAAAATAGTTCCCAGGTGTCTTAAAGACATGTCTGTGACATGCTTTGGTCAAAATATCAAGGATCAAACATCACAGCTCTCTGTTCATCTGCTCAAAACAGCCCTGCTCAGAACAGCTGGTTCCAGTCCCTGTCCCTTTAAATGCAAATTAACCCCTGCTCGCCCCACCCCTTCTACTGGTACCAGTACTCACAGGTAGGGGTGGTTTTATACAAATTCGAAAACTAATGACATCATTGTCTGAAAACTGAGGTAACAGCTCATAAAACCACATGGATTTCAACCTGTGGAGCCTGCACATTACAGATTATTATTTTTTTTGTCAGTTCTCACATTTTGGGGGCCGGAAGGCAAGACAAACACCCAAATACGTTTTAAAGAGCCTTCAAAAAGTAATGTTTCCATAATATGTTCTTTTTAAAGTCACAAGATTTACAATGTAGAGAAAATTAGAATTACTAAGCTCACATCACTCAACTACAGATTCATTTAATTGAATAATGCACTTGTCATCTGTGTTTATTCTGATTGCACCCATTTATTCAGGTTTTCATTTTAGTTTGTCACCAATCTGTCATGCCTCTGTCTAACAGTGTATTGATGCCAAAGCAAAAAAAAAAAAAGTCCTTATCAGATGTTGACCCATCTTAGATGCTGTCTAATTTAGTTACACAATCTTATCTTATTTGAAGTGTGCAACTCTGTTTACAAGGGATGGGGAGGTGAAAGGTGCAAGTTAGATGGGGCGAAGCGAGGCTCAGCTTGTAAGGCCTCCAGGCCGTATGATGCTGAGTACTCTTCACCCGGGCAAAGGTTCACTCCGATCATCTGGGCCAATCTGTTCCAGACCTGGTAAATGACACATTATTGGATCCAGACCTGACAAGGGCTTTGTGTATATTACATTACCAGACACCGGGCTCACTTAAGCGTCATTACCTATATCCCTCCTCCCCACCAAGAAGGAGAAAAAGGAGAGAGTGAGAGGGGAGGAGAGAGAGAGGGCAATGTCAGATCTTACCCTGAGCCTTGCACAGAGGGTGCTTTTTCCTCCAGGTGAGGCCGATACTCTGCAGTCAGCTCGCCGTCACACAGCTCTCTTTCTCTTCCCTTCTCCTTTCCTCCTCTTTCTTCTCCCTCTGCTTTCTGTGCTGGGAACCCGTTAAATATAACAACACCAGAGTCCACCCTGGAACACCCAAGACGATCCTGCCCGCAGGGATTTTTGGGGAGATATTAGAAACACACCAGAGAGGTCACCCCACCCTCCTCTCTTCCCACACTGACGGAAAGGAGCGAGCGTGAGCCGATTTGGGAATCACAAACTTGCGTAGATGCCCTAGATATTTTCACTTCGACTTGTTAGTGATTGAGTCAATACATTAGCTCTTTTAAGCAACTACGAGTAATTACACATTTGAGTGATGCATTTTTATGACTAATTGGTGGATAAGACTCTTACGCCTGACCTCAAATTAAAGATTGACTCCCTAAACTGAATTAATGCCCTCAAGACTGTGAAGCTACTGTAGCAGCAACACTCAGAATAACATCTTAACTACAGCATGTTATGGTGGGAGGTTTCCTGTGGCTTGGATGCCTTGCAGCGGGATATGTGCCATGAGCAGTTGGTGGATTTGGCTAAACCTTCCTTTATTCGGATGACACACACACGAACACCCATACCACAAATTTCTGGCAAGGACCCCTTGCTTAAGTTTCCATTAGGCACTTCTTGAACTAGAGGCAGGTGTGTATGTGTCTGTTAAAATGAGCATCTGCAGCGTGTGTGTGTGCAACAGTGCTCAGGTATACATTCCTCAGTGTGGGCTGAAGGCTTGGATTTCTTATTTAACATGTGGGCATAGGATTACAATATAAACACGTAATCCCAGGGAGGGGCAATTGGTAATGAAATGATTTTGCGAGATACAAAGGCCACACCCGTTGCCATAGCATTTGGCCCTTGTCAAATAAATTACCAGTGTGGATTTGCAGATCACCACGCCCTCTTGACCTCTGGTCATAGACCTTAATCACACAACAAATGGATCTATTTTCTGAACGGCAAGAATTTAAATGACAATCGCCTTCCACAGTTTCTCGGTTGCATCACCTGCCAGGGTGCAAGGACAGTGGGGTGGGGTGCATGGGGGGGGGCTCTGCAACAGAAGTCCGACCAAAGATATATGTGTCTCCAGGAATGATAACTGAAATGTGCACTCACAAGCGTCAGTTAAGATATATGTGCCACAAGGATTACTGTTACAGTAAGAGGCCCACAGCTGTAGCTTCCTCAGCAGCCAGAGAGAGGTCGAGAAACCACATTATATACGGTTTGCCATATGTAACATGAAAGCTGCCATGTAGGACATTAAAAGGGATGATGTTATTATTTTTGTGCTCAGACCACTTTGGTTCACTTAGTTTTTTTATGTGATAACTGGGTATTAAGGAGAACGCGTTAAGTGAAGAATAGTGTCAGACGTGGGGAGACGTTCAGCTTTTGCCCACACACACACACATATATATATATATATATATATATATATATACATACATACATACATCTTAGCATGGCATGCCTTTCAGCACCAAAATATACTTGGAGTATTTTTTTTATCAACATCAGCTTTGTCATTCATCACTTTCTACATGACATCACTTATGTCTGTTTTCCTCCTCCTCTCAGTCATCGCTCGGCTTTCCTGTTTGTTTAAACTCTGTTCATTACAACCCACTGGTTGCAGGGGTCACTTTGATGCCAAGAACTGTGAATACACAATAGTAAGTTAGCGTCTCTGTTAACATTATTGAAGAAAGAAATTTGGCAGGCCAGGTTTTTACTCTTACTAGAACTCCAAAAGATGATTATTTTTATCTTAATCACATGGTTTTTCACGTAACGGACAGATTTGCCCCACGATAACGATATAATTTTATCTTGTTAAACAAAAAAAAAAATTAAAAAAGAATATTCTGATAACTTTGTTTCTTTCGTTATCAGAGACCATGTTTATATGTAATGGCAAACTAACACTACAAGTAAAAAATGCATCTGTTATTCAGCCCTTCACACGTCTGCCCATGTCTGACATTACGTGTGTGTGTGTGTGTGTGTGTGTGAGGTTAGATGGTCATGGAAGGCAGCTCAAGCTACACTGTTCCAGCTCATTAGCCGTGATTAATCGGCATGTGAGCTTTCCCATGGTCCCCTTTGCCTGGTTGGAGACAGAGCTCACCTTGGAGGGCACGGAGGGGACCAGGCTGTTACACTCTGCCACATGTAAGAATGACTTGTGTACATTCAGCTTTTCTCATCTCTGAATGTATTTGCTTACCTTACCACCACCTCTGTGAACATGTAGGAATTCACATGTTTTACTTCAAACTGATCATTGTGACAGATTGTGAGTTTGTGAATATAAGTTTTATATTTGAACTACTACTACTGTCTTGTAGGTTACAGTCTATTTAGTCTATTTAACTCTTTTATTATTATTATTTACATTAGAGGTAAATTGTTATTTCACTGTCCAGGTAGGTAAACAGGAGCAAAAGTTTAATGTCATTTATGAGGTCAAATAATAGAGAAAGTCAGGGAGACAAAAAAAAAAATGGATAGAGTGAATTAAAAAAAAGAGAGAATAAAAGTTATAATCCAGCTACAGTATGGTGCCACATAATGTATATATGAAAAATATATGTATTATTATATATATGTTGTAGTAGACTGTGTCCTCCAAATTAATATGAATTCATTTTTAAAATGTATCAATAACACAATTATACAAAACACTTGACATGATAATATTTTACATAAGGTATATGTAAAATTAGCTGTTTTTGAAGTTTCCCTGTTTTGTTTTCAAGTACCACCAAACTCAAAAACATTATTTTTAGATGAAAATGTTGATGAAATTGCATGTAATTTTGGACGTGGTGGGAACCTACCTGAGAAATTGTGTTTCTAAATATCTGACCGCATGTAAACTCCACTGATAACAATCCCTGAACGAGATTAGAAAACCAATAGAAAAAAAAAAAATCCAGCAGGTTCGTTCACACAAAAATATACATTGATGTAGGTCTCCTCAATTAAGACATAATAAATTCAGTGGAGCCTTTGTTGTTTTACTTATTGAGGAAATATGTTCTCTAATCCACCGATATAAGAACCATCTGTGTAAATTCATGCCCACAGAGGATGGACACTCGCTGGCTGCAGTGCACTGTATCTGCTGTGAACAACTGTGAGGAGACTGTGATGAACTTGCAGTGATTGGCTTAAGACTTTCTAAAGGGGGATCTGTCTCATCTTCATTCTTCCCCTTCTACTTCTCCCTAAAATAAATAAACCTTGTTTCTGTTGGTTCCCTCGGCGCCCACACACACACTCACTGATGTATCAGGTTTTTTCTTACATGTACAGTTGCATGTTTTTATCCCACTTGTGTATTTATGAGGTTCTTATGCTGATACCTCTATCACATACACACTCACAGTAGCGGAGGGTATTTTAAAAACTAAAGCGCAGGCATAATAATATTATAATATAATATTGCCACTTTCATGATCCTACACTCTGTTGGTAGACAAAGTTTTTCCCTTTATTTCCACTTTTATTCACTCGTTCCTTTGCAGCTGCAGTGATTAAACAAGCATCAAGTGTTTCTAATAAAACACATTATTAAACTCATTCATCAGACTTGGATACACTGGTGTGTTAACAGGTTAAAGGGACATGGAAAAATAAATCCAAATACACATGGAAAGTAATTTTAAAAAAACATAAATAAAAATCATCATTTTTTGAAATAATGTTAGGTATGAACTTAGAAAGCGTGGTTGGTCATCTCGGCCGAATGAGATCTCCATTTAAGCTGCCCGCTGACCACACATGCCCAGAGCGAGCACACGCTGAACCTTGTTTCAGTTTTGTTTAAATCCGCTGTTCCAAGATAATTCAGACACAAATATGCTTAAAGCTGCAGAGGTTTCTTAATTTCCTGTGTGGGCCACACACAACTACACAGATCTTTTGGCCGCCGACAGCACTCTGAAACTAAGACGCACAATCTGGTGTCATTATTTTTGCTGTAAAAATAGGTTTCCGTGAGGAACTTTGTCTCCCACTTATGAAAAGTTAAAAAAATAATTAATGGATTAAATTAATACTCATTCCTCCGTGCACAGCAAGTTTCTGATGAATAGAATTTTTCCCACAATCTCAGAGCAGGATCATGCCAAGAGCATATTTCTTTTTATACATATAGACTACAGATAAAACCTGCAATATCTGTTTATATAAGAATAAATGATTTACTGCATTTTTTGTCCTCCACAGTAACTCAGCTGACATACCATCGCCTTAATATATTCCAAATTAATGCACTTATATCTTTCTATCGAATGTATGAGAGAGTGTGCGCAGTGAGCACAGTTCACTCTTTCTTGGCACATGGCTGGCTCTGTGACACCATCCACATCTTCTCATTTTCGCCAATTAGTCAGCAATTCATCAGTGCACGGCCCATGGGTCCAGGTCCAGGTCCAGCCTTCTGAAACTCAGCTCGCACAGGATGGACCCGCGTGCCCCATAAATGCAAAGAACGTGCTGAGAAGAGAAAAGCAGAGCAGCAGGAGAGAGGCCAAGAACCTGGAATTAAACGGGGCCACCTGATCCACACCAGCAGAATCACAGCCAGCCAAACAGAGCGCTCATTGTCTGTGGCAGACACCACTGAGCTCTGCACTTTGTCGCCCCCCTTCCACCTCCACACACACTGTCCTTCACTACAGCTAGCTGCAGGGAAGAATCAGAGAGTTTACAGAAAGTTTTCAGTGTTGGGTGTCTATAGTACAACTATGTCATTTTTAAAACACTTTGAAGAGTTTGTAGCGTTTTAACATAAGAAATATCCACTCCATGCAAGTGTAAAGTAAAAAACCAAAGAGATTAAACATCATATCAACCCTAACAGTTAGTTCTTCACTTTTAAAAAAAGACCTTGAATCCTTCTCAGATTCCCCAAACAATCGTAACGGTGCACAGTCTAGATAAAGACACAATGACCCCACTTAAGAAACACATGCATACCCTAACACACGAGCTCAGCCACTACACACATACAGAGGTGGAATGAGAGTCAGCAGGCAGCGGCAACTGCTGAATAATTCAGAAGTGGAAATGCATGATTGATGTGGGACGTTTCATTTCCACACCTTTAAAAGGTCTCTTTTAGCTCCGGCACCAAACAGGCCAAGTGGTCTTTGCAGTTCAAAGCCTGGCATGGATCTGGCCTTCCTAGTCGTGCTGTCTAGGACAAGAGTGGCTTTATTCTGAGGCACGGGCACCAGTGGTGGTGGTTGGGATTCCACACCTGTGTTTGCTCCTTACCCAATAATTGAGAGCTGCAGCTATTTTGAGCTCGGAGCACAAAGTGCTTCACTCATGAGGGGATCGGGGTTGAAGAATCTTGGCTCCCAGTTTGATGTGGCTGGAAAACCTGAAGGTCTGCAGATTAGCCCAGCAGGGTGCAGCTATACTCAAGAACATATGAGCTTGAAACACAAACACATTTTAAATAGAAGATCCATATCATTGTGACTGATGTATTATTAGCATGATATTATTAATGAAGTTATGTATTAGCTGTAACTACAGCACTGGAAAGTCAAAATGGAGGAAATTATGTGTAAATGTGTAATTCTTCATGTGTACACACACACACACACACACACACACACACACACACACACACATATATAACGATTGTTCTGCAGTTGTGGAAAAAGTATTAATATCTGTTCCTTTCTGTCAGAACCAATACCACATTTTCAGTTCACAAATTTACTTTTTCAAAGAACATACATTTTAGTAGCAAAATGTGTCATATAATCTGATCATTGTCATCTTCTTATATTATAATTTTAGGTGATTCATATGTTGCATCTTTCCGTAAGCTTCATTTTCATTTAGTATTTCAGCTATTTCAGAAAAAATAATTGTAAAAAGCATAAATAACTAGACAAAATGGGCCTCCTACATTTCCCATCATGCAACCAGCATCATCATAAATGAGCATCCAGTCTGTCCATTATCGTTGGACTTGATAAATCTCCTCCAGTGGCACATAGGACGTTATCGAACTGTTTCTGCAGGCTGGCTGTCACTCTTTATCACTTTTCTAGTAATGGAGAGTAGAAGCCGGAGCTAATTTAACCACTTTATGTACTGTAGTAATCATATTTTACGATCTGTTCATAAGTTTTGGACAAAAGATCGTTTAATTAACTGGTAACTACAGCTGTTAGATAAATGTAGTGGAGTGAAAAGGGCAATATTTGCCTCTGACTTCACTTAAGTCCAGTACTTGAGTAAATGTCCTTTACCATCAAAGGAAACCTACTTCAGTGTAGAATTATTACATGTGTTTTGCCAACGCAATAAACCAGGGGCATATGAAAATTCATAGACAGGCTTAAGAAGCTGACTAAGTAAGGATAGACAAAATGGAAATGAGCAAAAAAGAACAGCGAGTCTGAGCCAACGTGCTGTTACTGAGCTAAGTCAGTTTAGTGGAGGGTCAGTCCAAGTGCAAGGAGAACTCCAAGTCAAAACAAACACTCACTTTGGCTTCTGACGGGACGGCGCGCTCACTTTTTCCCACAATTCTCCCGAACAGCTTAATTCATAGTCACACAAACTAGGTGGTCATGAAACTCATCACAACAAAATGTTCCAGATGTAATTTAATTTTCATGAAAATGTCCACTTTTCCTGCCATATATGTGATGCATGTTATATATTTTCACTGAATGACAATGATAGATTTAGAGTTGTGTTTCGTGTTTCATGACAGCTCCGCGTTGCCAGTTCATTATGATATTAATAGGGAGGGTCGAAAATGTCAAAACATTCCTCAGTTGTCAAGCAACCTTGCCCTAGTTAAACCTTTAAAAAAAGAGAGAGATGTTGTTACCAACCAAGAGAATCCAAAAGGGACCCATTTTTATTTAAAATGTTAACTGGCTGACCAAGCCGGTCGGGTAATTTATTACCAAGAGACAGGAATTTTGACAAATCATTCAGCTCAGCAAACTGGGCTGTGGCAAAGTTCAGCAATTAGGCTCCTATGTAAAGAAAGTCTACTCCTCTGCATCGGGTGTGCTGGATTTATGTGTGCTCTCCAGCTAGTGGGCAGGTTCAAAGCCCTGCGTAGGGGAGCTGGAGGTTGACACATGGGGAATTTCACAAATATGGTGGAACACACACATTTTGCCGTAAATCTGACCAGAGAGTAGTGGTCTTCAGGGGGGGAAAGGAGGTGGTCAGCGAGGGGGGGATAGAGGTGGAGTGTTGAGTGAAGGCATAGCTAAATAATCAACCCGAGATGGGGGTCAGCTATTCTCAAGTCATCTGTGATATTCAAGAGGCAGAAGAAAGGATAAGAAAGCAAGAGGACAGCGATTTTTTTACAGCCTGATTGCTAAATAATAGAATTTGTAAGATGCCTCTAAAGGTTTCAGAACTCCCTTTTTAAAGATGCAAACTCCTAATGCAAGTCACACGTGTTAAATTTTGACTTCCAGTCAGCCAAGCCTAAACCCTCTGTCAATATTTAGCTTTCTTTTAATGGGGTGATTTTATGCTACTGTCTGACCATGATGGCCAATGAGTAGCTGCTTGCTCAGTGTCATAGTGAGTGTACCTGAGAGAAGTGTTCTGGGTAAACCATTACAGTCTGCTGGTTCATAAAGCATTAAGTGATAGAGATTCTGGACATAATGGTTTTCAGTTTCAAAATACACAAACTCAAATGTTTGGATGTATTATTTGACAGAAAGAATCCTTTAGTTTACACATCAGCAAACCATTAATGTTATGATAAACCCATATATGAAGGCTTTTATGTAACTGCAGCTATAAATCCTTTAAAAGCTGTGAAGTAAAATACTTGAAACTGTGGTTCATATTCATGTTTATTCTAACTTCTAGGCTTTAAGGAACATCTTCAGTGTCATAATTTGCGAACCCAGAGACCTGTTAATTTAAGTTAATCAATTAAATGATTTAGTTTAAACACGGTGCCCTCTCCTAATTGTTCAATAAAATGTGATTTAAAGGTGCAGTAAGTGAGTTTTTTACTGTCCCACTGCACTAAATGACCACAATATACAGTACATTCAGATGTTTTATTGGGTTGTAAGATCAATACAGTGAGCCATCGAGCACTTTGCCAGGTGTTGATATTTTTGGCCTCGAAAAGTCACTTTGTGGCCTGAATAAAAAGTTACACTGCACCACCTGCTCAGATTTCAGCTGAGGATATCCTGAAGAAGAACACAGTTATCTAAATATCTGCAGAATCTGAATCACATGTTTATTTTTTCCCCATTATGCATGTTTCAGACATCATCTGCATGAAACTGCTCACATGCAGCTTTGTTTGATGCTTCAGTAACTCTAAAAATAGAAAACCTCATGGCAACTTTTCTTTTTTCTTTTTTTTTAAACAATACATCCCAAGTAGGCATTACATTAATTAATATGCCACCAGCACAATGTGTAAACTCTCCATGTCAGTGTCTTTCTGTCCTGTGAACATACAGTAACCAGTGCAGACTCTGTTTCAGTGACCTGGTGAACTAGATTTTATTCCAGAAAGAGTGATATGACAGCTGGCATACAGGAAGAACACTGTTTACTTTAAGGACTGGAAACTGAGCGCCACCTAATGCAGCTAAATCGAATAATTTTAAATACACCTCAATCAGCTGTGATTCCACTCCAGCAAATCAGCTGAGGACATCCCTACTTTCAGCAGCCCCCAGATGAAGAATATTTCAGTGAAGCAGCATTTTGTTCTGTATTTTTTACTATTTTTACCAGGTTTATTTGCATGGCTTTATTTTCAGGTGTTATGTTGCAACTCTGTGACAAAGGTGAACAAGAGTCATGTTTGACTGTGGTTCCACAGTGAGTCATTTACATGTGATTCACCATGTGGCTTCAGGAAGCAGCTCATTCCTTAATTCATCTATTCTCTCACTAAGACTATCTGCACCCTAGTGGTCATTAATAGCAGTGGCACAGGCTAAACACACTTACCAGCTCTTTGCAGCAGTGCTGAGCTCTAGATAATACTGTGAGAGAGCAAATACATTAAACTTTTAATTACAGTCGATTTAAAGATATCTGACTTACTCCTGTTGAAACAAATTGACCAATATGACAAAAAAAAAAACATTGTTACTTTAAACTTCAACTTGAATTGAAAACCACCATTTACTAAAAGTAGCTTTGTGTTATAATTTTAAGGGCTCACAGTCTTGTTAAATAAATTACAAGTATTAAATTGATGTTTCACTTTGTTTAAAGGCTCCTGAACATATTTGCATACACCAGAGATTTTAAGTGTTAAGTTGTTTGCATAACCTATAAAAGAAGCAGCCATATGGAGGACTGCTTTTAATGACTCATGGTCATTGATTAGCAGATAGTTGTTGGAGGCAGTTAACAAGCATTAGAGCCTTCACACATTAATTGTTTATTCCAGCTAAGCACACAGAGGGGGAGGGGGGTGGTCGACGGTAATCATGTCAGTGCTGATGAGTGGCATCTGTCCGTATAGACTTTAAAGTTGAAGATGCTGCCTAAAGTCTCTGATTAAAGAAAAGAGGAAGTGATACATTTGGGTCAGATTGAGAAAGGGGGACCATGAAGCAAGAGTTGTGGTTAAAGTTAAAATGTAGTTAGTTAATTAGTTTAAATAAGATTTTTGCAACAACTTTTAAAAAATCAACAGTTAACATCATTACAGTGGTACAACACTACCTCCCATGTGAAAGTGCGTTACAATCTAGAGCACTTGCTATCATACTTTGAATCACTAATCTCTAATGTGAATGTGATGTAAAAACACTGACCAGCTATTTTAAACCACAACTGTGTAACTACTCACTGTAATTGTCTGATTTCCAGTTGATGTAGAAGCTGTAGAGTGAGAAAAACAAACATCTGTTTTCATCTTACTCTCAGCAGGGAACACTTTAAGATCCCCAAGCCTGCAGTTGTGTGTGTGTGTGTGTGTGTGTGTGTGTGTGTGTGTGTGTGTGTGTGTGTGTTGCTGTCATTACCTCAACACCCTTTTCTTTCTGTTGCCACCCCCATCTCTCTTCACCCTCCCCCCTGTAGTCAGCTTCAGAGTGATGCAGCAGTGCAGTGTCATATCAGATCTGAGCTCAGATCTCCTCAGTGCTATTCACAGAGCTCTGAAACATCACGCATATCAGCAACATGTCTTTATAAAGCAACAGCAGCCTGGTGTGTGTGGGGTGCAGTGGGAGCTCTTTTGCCTATAAATGCACTGCAACTTTGTAATCAGTTAAAAGCAATTGCTGTGGGGCTGCAGTGTTTTGACACTGATTTGCTAATAGGCCACTTGATTGTGCCTGTAATGGCACAATTCTTCTTGGGAAATCTGTGGGATTTTTTTGACCCATAACACACACTGGCATACACTGTAAACGCTCTGAGTAGAGAGATAATCTAATTTCAGATAGGATGGCATCCAAATGGCATGGAAAAAAAAATCATGAGAACTTTGATGGAAAAAAGGAGATATGCCAAAATGTCTAATCATTTACATCTTTAAAAAAAAGTGCCCTTGGTCACACACAGCCTGGCCAGTGCTGTGGTCTGTGGCTTCACAATGATGTCATATAAGTTTGTCCTACTCTCTTTATCCCCTGCAGGGCTTGTGCAGAGGGGTCAGGGGTGTAGGACACACACACACACACAAACACACACACACACACACACACACTATGTCTTCTACAACTTCTCAGCCAGTGTACAAATCCTGGGAGTCGACGTCAGCCGTCATTTAGTTGTCAGGGGTGGAAACGAAATAGATGAGAAATGAAGTGCTGAGACTGGCCTGACCTTGTGGGATGATTGCCGCCTAAATAGCTGGGACTGAAATTGGGCATTTTACACCCTGGCAGCTGCCCAAGACACAATTTGTCCCAGTTTAGAGGACAACATGGCCTGAGAAGCATGCCACGTCAAATAGCAATTTCCTGGGAACTCTACAATTCTACTTCATTTAGAACTGTGAGCAGAAATACACAGTGTTCATCAGAAAATTACATCAGCAGTGAAAGTTCTCAGTGATTAATTACTGCGGCCTTCGCTCTCATGGTACAATGTGTTTATTGAAAGGTGGTGTAGAATATCCAGTGTGTAGTTTATTCTTTACATCAGGGTAAAAACCTGTTCCAGTCAACAAAGACCAATATTTCAGTTTCTGTTTAAATGCCCCATGTGCACTTCTTCTGCCCTTATTCTGCACTTGAGTTGTGACACGCTGCTTGAGCTGAATTTGTTACACTCACTGACTGTAAGATACAGCATACATACTGCACGTTCACTTGTAATGCCACAGATAGTTTTTCATTTTTACAACCAACATAAATATGCAGCAGTACTTTAATCGGTCTTCTCTTCCCGTAGGTTGCGTGTTATTATATTTCTAGAAAAGGCACAGTTCTCGCCAAATAGGCTTTCTGGTGGCACAGGAAAGCAGCAGGCTCAGCCACTCTTCAAATCAAACAATAAGTGTTTCTGATGGAGACGTATAAGACAAAGTTCAGGGGGTTATGTACTGTACGTTCCACCTTACTTGTTATGTGTTGTATGATGGGGATACTGCAGTATACGGCTTAAGTATTTGGAAGCAGGAGGCAACATGGCATGAGTTTACTGCAGAGGCTGAAGCTCGCTTGGAAAGGAGTGAATAAGCATTTTCTTGAACTTTATTGAACTTTGAATTAGATCATACTGTATGTAGTTTTGTGGTGTATTTGTTTGGTTTGTACTGAGGTGTTCCCTAATATTTCCGCTCTTTATGCTAAGCTAAGATAACCAGCTGTTAGTTGCTGCTTAATATTTATACCACATGCATGAAAGTGGTATTGATCTCAGTAAGCAAGCCAATAAATGCCAAGTTATAGCTTTGCTGTTCTCCTGTGGCCTGGTTCCTACACTCTGCACCAGTCCAGAGATTGTATCAGCCACAGGTATTTGTGAGCTGCTACTGTAAAGAATACTCTGTGGCCCTTACCTCAGTGATTTTGTTAGTTTAGGGGCTTAATCCAGAGATGCACCTCAGCAGCATCTGCCTGGGCCTGGTGTGGGCTTAAGCCTCAGAGCAGGGATCACTTATAATGGAATCCAATCCCTAGCTGTCTGTTTGAGAGGGCTGGAACTAATCGATCAGAGGAGAGCATCTGTGAAAGACATGTTCAGAGGGGCAGCTTCGACTGCGCTGGAGCCAGAAGGGCTACTGTCTGATGCCCCGGTTCTGGCATTACAGCGCTGCATTACCACTTGATACGCCAGTCAAGCTCACTTTGATGCAAAATACAGTGAGATGTGAAGTGGTGAGGCCTGCACATTTGTAGCCCGACTTCTAATTTTGTCATCTCTGCCGTCTAAAGGAGTTATGAATTCACCCCTTTCTACTTTTAATCCTCTGTCCATGTCCCTCTCCTTTTCGCTCTCTTGCATATTTTATATCAGTTTCTGCGTTAAGTCCTTCCCCTCTGAACTCAATCCCCAGTCTGGCCCTCTGCTTGAGCCCCTCAGCTGCTGGTCTGCTCTCACACTAACCCCCTTGTTTATATCGGGGACGCAATTAAGTCGAAGCCAAGTAGAGGAGTCCCAGAGAGAGAGGCAAGAGTGCAAGCTTGTGAGTCAGATTTCAGCTTCTACACTCACACACTCCTCCCTCCTCTATTTCACTCATTTTCTCTCTCCCTCCTTCCCTTTTCCTCTTTTTCACTTTGAACATGCAAAATATGTTTATTTTTACTCTTGAAACCAGAAGAAATTAAAGTGAGGACATTGTTTGAGTAATGTCTGATACAGGATTTTTTTTTTTTTGTTTAGCTGAAAATGGTTCAGTGGGGGAGAAATATGTGACTTGAGATAGCCTGATGTGCAGCCGAAAATGACTAAAGCAAGACATTACCTCACCAGTGTGTGATGTAATTTTAAGTGGAGAGCATTTATTTATCCTAGCGTTACTCTGTTCACCCAAATATCAGTTTTATGATGTGATTAATGCACTGTTTTATGCACATTTGTGTGTCGAAAACATTCAATTTAAATACTTGTTTCACTGTCCGGTGCTGACTACAATTTCTACAAGTTTTTTCGCCCTGGAGGAACTGTATGAGCGCTGAGTTCACGTTCTCCACATGTGTGGTCCATCGGCCCAAGGGACCTATCCCAGAATCCCAGACACACGTGTGCAGGCAGAAGCAGTAGTGCAATGCAGAGTAGATAAACAGTGCTCGCACTGGCCACTGCACACACTCCACATCTAAACAATGCCAAGTTAAGTACTTTGCAGGGCTGTGCAAACGCAAGCAAAAATAAAACCAGGTTCATCTCAAGGAAATCGATACAGGATTATTAAAAAAAAAAAAAAAAAAAAAAACTCACTCACTCTGACATGTACTTTGAGTCATAAACTGCTTAAATGGTCTCACATGTTGGTGCTGGATATGTTTTGGGACATCATTTCCTCCTGGTTGAATTAAGTGTCAAGCATCTTGATTGTCCCGCTTAAGCCTTACAGCCCAGCAGTGCAAGTGTGCCTCACTTTCACAGGGGAGATGCAGGAGAAACTCCAGGGATGTGTGCAGCGTTGACGGACAGGGGGATAAACAGAGGGATTGTCCCTGACCTCCCAACACCAGTCTGGAGGAAGACGAATAGCCCCCCAATGGGCCCTGAGCAGATAAAATACACCCTACCGTCTTCAACACCAGGTGTGACAGCCATCAGGGGTGGCCTATCAGCAGGAGGCACAGAGAAGGGGAGGTAAGGGTGAGGGGGCACATTAGGAACATATCAGCAATTACTCTCTGGGTTTATTTTTCTTCCTGCTTTAACGCCTGGATACTAAGTTACATTCATCCTGGGTGTTGATTGTATCTTAAGGTCCAAGTGAGAACACTTTGCAGAGTCATTTGTCGATTATCTGATAATACACTGAAACATGTTAATGTTGTGTTATGTTATGGCGACCATTTATATGCCCTGCAGCTTGTTTATTTGTCATAGCTGAGTTTTTTTCCGACAGTGAATTTTGTGTCCTTGGCTTTTCAGCCTTTAGAGCTATCTGGGAAGTTCAGCTCCATCTTTTCTCCTCGTGCACCCAAAGTTGCAAATCAACTTCTTTATGTAATGGAATTCACAGGGTCGAGGACATGTTTACCTCTTTTTCCAGGCCCATTAGGCACCAAGCGGCTATATCATATCTGACACGACAGAATGGCCTCAATCTGTTTAAGCCATGATCTCTGACTGCATGGGCCCCACATCTTCAGACCGACCTGCACCAGCTTAGATATCAAGAGGGATGAGTAGTCATTTATACATCCTGAACTTTAAACAATAAAGGTGTTATGCGTGCCGGCATCCCACAGTTCAGACAAATAAATGGGCTCAGCTGTGTGTAGTTTTAGCTGTGGAGCAGGACAAAGGTTTAATGGACGTTCACATGACCACAGAGGATTGATGAAAAATAACCCCACAGACGTGAAATTTAAGTTTATGAAAAGACACTCTTCCCCCCCTCATGAATCAACATATGCTAATTCTGTCAAAATGGTCTTTTGCATTCTGAAGTGTCAAACTGATCAGCAAAAATAAAAGAAAGTGGTTGTGTGCAAGAGGATCTCGTGTGAAAAAGGGTAGCCCAGACCTCTAATTTCCTGTGTGAGCATTCGCCGAACGGGAAGGCCAGACCGCTCTGCGGCTATCAGGAATCAGCCCAATAGTCCCCTGAGCCACCCCTGCCCTCACGATACCCTCTTTCACCCACTCCCCCTTTCCTCTCAGCCCAGGCCCCAGGGCCACTGTGGGTTAACCTCGCTCAGCCGTGACCAGAAAACAGAGTGATATCTTACTCATCTAATCCCCCTCTCAGTCATCATGCAATAAAGTATGCTTTGCAACCCTTGACCTCGCCAGTCAGAACAACCTCCCCCTCCTCCAGCAACACAACCCTACCAGCCCCCATCAAGGGACCAATAAAGAAGAGAAAATGTCAGATAGGTTGGAACCACAATTAACAGCCTCGGCGGCGTTGTCATCGCCGAGACTGAGTGAGTTTGACACCCATGTGTCATGAGTTGAATCCTGAACATTCCATTTGATGTGACACAACTTGTACTGCACATACAGAGAGAAAATGTGGATTCATCACAGTGAAGTCCCATTTATACGTTTTCTTTGATAATATCATCTTTGTTCAGCAACATATAAACACTGAGTTGTGAATAGTAAAATTATTGATGAGCAAACAGTCATTTTCTGTTATTTCAGCCTGGTTTCTGCTGGATTTGGTAACAGCTCTACATACAACATCATGTGTTATTAGAATTTCTTCTCAGTATTTATCTATACAGAATTAGTGTCTGGATATTTCTTACTGCAATGTGTCTTGGGAGTTGAAGTGAAGGCTTGTACCTTTCTATATCTTTTGTACTGATGATTCAATCCTGAGAGTTTCACGCCCATAAAGCTCCATCTGTCAGTCACTTTACATTAGAAATAGATATGTAACTGGACCTACATGGTCAAAGAACTCTGTATTCCTCTGAGTGTCTACCCTATTATTTCTCTCTGTACAATTAATCCTTGGACACATGGATCTCTGACTCCTCCTCTTAGAGGCTGGTTATACTGTGCCGTTTTCCAGATGGCGACCACATTCTCTTGACCATTCAGATGCTTTGGACAGATGCAGATTGAAGTCGACAAATACATACAGCAAATGCATCTGTTGAGGCCCCACCTCTGTCCTGGGCCTCTGTTCATTTTATGAGGAATATCACAGAAGGAGAGAGACTTTCTGACAGTGGGGGCATGTTGAGTGCAATATGACTGTATGCCAATTACAAGAAAGACATGGGCTCATGTGGAGACCTTTGAGCGTAGATAGGTGCATGTCTGTGTGTGCAAGTGGTAGTGTGCCTCGGAGGATGCGTGCACAGTCCTGTTAGTTACCTTGTGTGTGCATATGTTGATATACAGTGCATGGATGTATGCATATGTGTATGTGTGTGCAGAGAGAGAGAGAGTCTAGAGCTGCTCAAAGGGGTTCAGGGCTCCCTTGCTCCAGCACATCTGGGCTTTATATCAGGCCTTTAATTAATCCTGAGTGAAGGCCAGGCAGTGACAGGCTGACTGGGCAGGCTCCAGTCCAGGACAGGGCCTGATTTATTACAACTGAGCTCCAACTAGCATTGATTTATTTCAGACTGAGGAGAGGGGAGAATAGAGGGGGTGTGTTTTAGGGGATCGGGGGGTGTACACAGACACAGCACTGTTTGTCTGGGAGGGGATAGACACAGGAGTTGAGAGTGACTGAGAAAGGTGAGTAACAGAGTGACAGGCCACGAGTGAAGACTGGGGAGGGTTTGAGATGCTTGGAGCCTCCTCCTACTGTTAGGGCACAGTAGAGAGAGAGAGAGAGAGAGAATGAATGAATGTGATGAAGGAAGAAGGAGAGATCATGAAAGCTGAAAACCCCTCTCCTTCAGGTGGGTAATGTTCCCTCCCAGCCATGTGCTGTCAGTCAGAGCCACTTCTCTCGCTTTATCTCCCCACACAGGGAGGCTGTAAATCCTCCTCTGCTCATTTGACTTAATCATGTCAGTCATCTGAGTACAGCAAAACACAGGAAAGCATATCCCATCTAGTTTCTCACCTCCCCAAGGCCTCTTCATTGACAGCAGGAGGAGTATGTAAAAAGGATGTTCTTTTTATTATCTTACGCATGCATCTAGTAGCCACAAATGGTCCTCTGTGTTGTGGAATGTGATAGCTGTGTGTGTGTGTGTGTGTGTGTGTGTGTGTGTGTGTGTGTGTGTGTGTGTGTGTGTGCGTGCATGCGTGTGTGTGTGTTTATATTGCTGGCTCAGTAACTCCTGTTGCGTCCTCATGTGTTGTGGAAAATATGCCAAGTGTACTGGGTTTTTATGAGCGTCTGTCGCCGTGCGTCCTCAACATGCTTCCTTCTGATAAGGAATTTATGACAGTCAACTTTCACACCAATAGATGACTGAAGCATTGAAGATCACACTGAAAATGTATAGGGGGAAAACATCTCCAAAGTTACTTGTGTTTTACTCTTCCTTTGTGACTCAAATGCTAATGAACTTTCAAAGAGTAGGTGAAGTTTTAAAACTGAGCTTTGGAACAGTCTGTGTTGTTATTTTTGGCTTGATGACGACAGCAGGGCTAACTGTATAAATGGGTCTGTCACTGGCCGACTGAGTGACTGATGGGGTTACACCTTTGCTCAGCTGAATGCTGTATCATTGGGTAATAAGATCACACCATTGGTAGAGCAAATGTTGGAGTCTCTCCATTGATCATTATTCTTTCAAAATCATTTGGCATAATCAGTGTTGACAATTGAGCTTTTATGTCGATGGACTAACTGGCTTTTCAGACCTTCTCTGTGACTTCTTTTCAAATCTGGTGACTTTTAGTCAGTATCGCCCTGCAGGCACAAGGTCTGGTTTACCTTCTTTAACACAATCCTCTATTTTGACTTACACTGAGCGATCATTTTATAATATCAATAATAAAATCACAGCATGAGTTGTCTATGTCCATGATGGTTCTTTTAGCTGATGTCACTACTATAAAAACAGGTTTTTTGCAGCACCAATCACCAACTCATAGGCTAAAACATGTAAATGAGAACAGCTTTCCTGTGAGTTCAGTTGTATTTAAAATACTGTATATGTGAGCACAGAGAGTGGGAGTGAAGCAAACAGATAAAACTGACACTGGGCAGAATGCAAATAGCCTATGACAGTGTTCCCCAATAAACTACGTTTTGACAAATGTATAAGAAATCTAGTTAAAAATTTGGATCTATGTGAAAGAACTAATCTTGAAATCTCATATTCTCTCATAAATCGTGTTGGATGTTTGTAGTGTTGGCCTCAAACAAACCTTGAACTCAACATTTTTAAACATTGTTTTCTTGAATCGCTGAATCCTGACGTTGCCATTTCTCTGTCTGTGCCCCCTTGTGGTGACTGCACTGAATCCAGCAGTGTGCTGTGATTAATGGGCCTTTTTAGTGTTCCTTCGTCACAGAATACGAGAGATGGACATATAACCTATATTTGTCATTGACTACCCAGCTGACTTTAAATGACAACAAATTTTATTTATTTTAGTCTGTGCCATTTTGCATCTGCCCATATACTCTTTCAGGGGCATTTATCTAATGTCAGCAAAACACAACTGGACGACTGCAGGGAAAGAGAGATGTTCGATTATTGTTGTAATTGAAAGTCGGGTTGACGTGTGACAAACTCACAATGTGACACTGGGTTTTACCCACAACTAGAATGGCAGTATTTTATGTCAAGATGTTGTTGACATTTTAAGTGATGTATTCTGGTAGTCCTGACATTGAATTTAAATCACTTGACATTGCAAACTACATTCAACCAAACATCATTGTTTGATAATGTTTGACTCCAGTGTTGAATGAGTTTCAGCAGTAATGCTTCATTTCCTGGTGACTGTGACCATCACTGCCACCTCAGTCTAATAAGGCCTTGTTTTGTACTGAACTGAACATAACTGTTCAAACTGAAAACTGTCAGACCAGATATCAAATTACTATGAATGGTGATTGACTTGCTGATGAATTTTAAATATCTTACAAAGTCAGTGTCTACAAGTATTAGACCTGAGCAATTCACCCAGTGATTCATAATTTCCACTTCTTATGTGCCATACAAAAGACAATTATTACTGGTTCAAATTCAGTGATTTAGTGAGTGACAACCCTAAAATTGTAGTGGTCATTACAGTTTTGTGATCCAAAAGACAGAGTAACAAAATAAGGATTCAAAACACCATAAATTAAAAAAAATGAAAAGAAGTTGCTTGTTGCAGTTGCAGATCTGCTATTCTAGAAAAAGTATCCTGCTATTTTATGTGCGAAAGCCTCTAAAGAGTTTAAATCAGATATCCAGCGGCTGGCTGGAGAGTGAACTAAGGATTCATGGGAATCAGGAAATACCCTCACTGCAGAGACCAGACATGTTACCGCCAACATCTTTCAGTTTCTGGAGCACTGCTACAATAAAGTTATTATGTCTGACTGGTTAAGGATATAGCCCTCAGTGTCAGAATCTGAGGAGGTCACAAATGAAATAGGAAACTGCAACACAGTGGCCACAACTTGAATTGCTGCATTATAAATTTGGTCTAGAAGCCAGCAGGGTTCATGTTGTCCCAAATCTTCCCGCCAGCACTTCACCGTTGCCACAGGAGAAACGGAGTAACAGAGTTTAAGTTCTTGCCAAGAGTGGAATGAGCCTGGGCTGTTTGTGAGGTCGAGGCTGGGTCTTTCGAGCACTGCAGACTCGTATCTCCCTCCCTGTGCCTTTCCTTCACATAGGCCAGAGACGGCCACTTTCAGTGCACCCATGGGAAATGAGGAATTCAGGCTGCCACCCCCTAGGAACATATTTTTGAGCAAGACCTCTTTTCATAGTCATATAATCGCAAATACTGCAAGGAATGCACTTTTTATAAACAGAAAAATGCCAAAGTTAGATTTTTATAAAGTTTTATCTTGTGCTCAAATATCCTTGTTTATTTAGTAGGGGTTCCTTAAAGATAGGAGCACTATTAATGCTACCAATGAACGGAGGCTTAAAAGTCCTTTGGGGACATTCAATAAAATGTATCATGACACCCTAGCAGTGCTGGAGAAAATATTGTAAGACTGCTTGGACTCAAAATGTAGATTCATTAGTCCATTAAGCATGAAACTGACCACTTCCTGTGGAGTGGACATCGAAGTGGTGACAACCTATAAATATCTAGGTGTACACCTGGATAACAAGTTGGACTGGCCCCTTAACACAGATGCATTCTACAAAAAGGGGCAGAGCCTCCTCTTTTTCCTAAGAAAGCTCAGATTTTTAAACATCTGTATTAAGATGCTGCAGATGTTCTATCAGTCTGTGGTGGCAAGTGTTTTATTTTATGCTGCAGTCTGCTGGGGAGGAAGTTTGGGGAAAAAGCAGGCAAAGAGGCTGGATAAGCTTGTCAAGAAGGCTGGCTCTGTGATCGGGGTAAAGATGGACTCTCTGGGGGAAGTGGTGGAGAGATACTCAATGAGGATGATGGAGGCCATCCTGAGCAACACGGATCATCCAATTCATAACACCTTGATGGATCAAAGAAGCAGCGGCTCCTCTCTCTTCGTTGCAGGACAGAGAGATACAGAAGATCTTTTATACCCACAGCCATCAGGCTTTGTAATTCTTCTGCAAATGGTAGATGAGCTGACTGACTAATGAATTTCCCTTTAGGGATTAATAAAGTAATTCGTATTAGTGTTCCTTAAACCCTCCTTCTAATGGCAAATGACCAGTTTTTTTGTAAATGTAGCTAACTATGGCTGGTCTGTCCAGTTCTGGGTTACTCTGCATGTTGAGAGGGTGTGCATACTGCTGCTGTACTTTGGTGCGCTCTTCACCTGTTTTTAAGCAGACTAATGTAAACAGACAATGTTAGTATGTCCGCCTAAACTAAGTTGCTGCTATTGTATCCTAACCTGCGTTCCTTCCAAATCTCAGGAGCATTTTACACTACATTGTTTTACAAAGTTGCAGTTTGTCTTAAACAAAGCCTTGTTCATGACTCACTTATCCGTTGTGTGGAAGCCAGCTCTGGGTGGTATCTGTCTGCGGTTTACAGTAACAGCATTCCCAACCATGGTACATGACGTAGCGTTATTTTTGCTCGTCATAACCTCTATCATGTTAATCCTTG
Source organism: Caranx ignobilis (assembly GCA_021432705.1). Lineage (NCBI taxonomy): Eukaryota > Metazoa > Chordata > Actinopteri > Carangiformes > Carangidae > Caranx > Caranx ignobilis. The sequence continues at coordinate 36,483,694 of MU269980.1, forward strand.
TAGCAGTCATGGGCGTATGGTATTCAAGACCCATCTACAGGCTTGTTTACAGCTACTGGAAATCCAGTTCATGGAACTTTGGTGTTAGCATTAGCTTAAGCTAACTAGCTCAGCTGATAAAATCCACTTGTGAAAGGTGACATTTGAAGTAACAAAATCCATGGACATGGCCACAAATACAAGGCTTGGTTTTATCTGCTTTGGTGTGAAGTCAGAGATGCACTGTTTTTAAAAACTGGTGTAAATTTGGGATTGTTAGGCTAACCGTCACATGTATGAGTGGTCAAATTTAGGTAATTTTTTTTCTCTTTCTTACTCAAAGGCAAGGTAACTATCTTGATTATCTCTATTGTCATTGTCATCATCATCCCTACCAACATCATCATTATCCTTTATTACTGTCATCACTACTGTCATTAGCTCACTCATTTTATCTGGTGTTCATTTGGTACCAGGCTACACCAAATATTCAGTCTGTTCCCCCTGAAAATTACACAGATCATATTTCTGTTTAGGTCATTTTTACATGCTTGAAGAATTGTGTAAATCACATTTAAAAGGCATATACACCTCATTATACCACTGAAACTCTAATTCAGCAAAGTGCACTGGAGAATATTCAGACCTCATTTGTGGTGTAAACATGTCTTTACTTATCCAGATTAACTCTGCAGATCAGATTACCCTTTTTCCCCAACGTCCCTCAACAGTGCCGTTAAGGAAACCTATTCCAGTATCCCAAAGCAACCAGTTGCCCTACAATATTTTCTCTTAATTAGACGTGTTTTAAGTCATTACAATCAATTTCATTCCATGCTCATGTTACAGCAGTTAAGCATTTTCTTGTGTATGTTACAGTGAAATGCGCTTGGCCTGCTTGCTGGATGTCTAGTGAAGCCCAAGGCCACAGCAAGACCCGTCCATCAGTGGCAGTTATTAGGGGAGACCACCAGTGAACCAGGGCCATTTGATGGGCCTAATAACAACGTGAATGGGAGAGCTGAGGGACAGGAAGCGCAGCTAGACAAGCCGGTGCTGAGAAAAGCACTTTTCAGTGAGGGAGGCCTCCTCAGAAAAAAACAATGACAAGGCCTATTTCAGGACGAAACACTCCCGTGACTTACTTCCAGATGACAGGCCAATGCTATCATTTGATGCTTTTTGCTCAGAGATTGAAACAGTCTGAGCACTAATGGTGGAAAAGATCTGGAAAGTAACTGCTAACAGAAGCAGTAATGAAAACAATTGAAGCCACACCAGTGAGTAAATAATTTTATCTGTCTTCCACTCCTGTAATCCAGGTGCTTGGTAAGAACTAAAGCCAGTTCGACAGTTAAGATTTGGGACCCCACGTGTTTTAACTGCCCATCAACATGGGAGGCTTTCACTTTACAGCCCGGGGTTTATTGTGCGACAGCTTAATCGTAGCTCAGGTTTCATGCGGGACTGTTTCACTGCTCTGCTTCTACTCTGTGCTGACTGCAAATGGGAAAAGAGACATCATGGCTCAAAGAACCAATGTGACCTCAGTGTAAAGACAAAATAACAAAGGGATTACCCCGATGTCTGACCTGAAAACTACAAAAAACAAAACAAAACCACGATTTGAAAAGTCAGAAAGACACAAGATAGAAACAATGTGGGCAATATGATCACACTAACTTACAAGTTGTAAGTTTTTACTTTGCAAGCTCCTGACCTACTCTCAGGTCACCACTGTGAGCACAAAACAAACCATAAAATAGACTTCCTAGGGGTCATCCTGAGTGAAGCCTAAAAAACACGTGGGGATAAATTCCAGGAAAAAGTCATTCTCATATTCGAAGATATATGAATTGAGCAGTTTTGCACCTTGTGTCCACATGTGTCCAAGCTATACAAATCTAATATTTTCATTCTTTACAAGCTATAAATATCAGTGCTTTGCAGGCTCATTTAACAGTTTATTTCCTGTGATGTCTATGTAAAAACACTGAGAGCCAGCCACAGTCATTAGTGGCTCTGACATCAGACTTGTGTGAGGCATGAAATAACTCCTTATCTGGTTAAATGGACCAATGGCCAAGACAGATTTACTGTTCAGCATAAAGGCAGCACTGAAACACGAGACATTACACCAGTGTTTTTCAATCACTTTGAGCACTGTAATTGCACAGAAGGGAACAAGCAGCAAAACGATACTCTAAACTACTGAGGGAGTCACAGTTAAGGAATTCCTGAGCTGTCATTCTGAACAAAGGTACATTCATCTCTTGTATATGTGACACGAAAGCACACTGTGCATTTATTGATTGTAAATATCAATATTGGTATGGGATTTCCATTACAGTAGATAATAAAATCCTGTGTTGTCAAAAATCAGTGTTTTCATTTTCTCTGTTGCTAAGAAACAGTTCTGGCTTGTAGATAGTCCTCCCACTATTTGTTATATCTGGGGATCTCATTGGGTTGATGTCAAATCTGCTATGAGAGACAGAGGAAAGATGAAATGAAATGATGCTTGGCCAAATGCGGATCCAGACCAGCAGCCATAAGGCTGACCACTACGACCATCTGCCATAAAAGTAGACACAGGTTTTTATTTAGCATGAAACCTATGAGACAGAGATGCTACAACTAACAAAAACAAATTGAGAGTTTTCTGGCATATTCAGTTGATCCATTTTTATAAACTGCAAAACTTTATGGCAGTTGGGTGTATTTGATTTCAACCTTTTTTGTCAGTGACAAAGTGCTCGCATTGTGTGGTGCTGATGACTGTCTATGAGCAAGAAGAGCCACTATACACTGCCTCACAAAGCCTCCTGACCATTTCGAATGATTTACAGTTAATTTTGGCTGAAGATCTATGTTTGCACTGTGAGCTGTCCATAAAGAATGAGGTTGATTTTGTTCATTTTAATGTCATTAAGATTATTTCTTCTCTCAATAAACTCAGACTTCTCTGAAGATAGAAATATCTAAAGAGGTTAGATGTGAATACAATACAAGAGAGGAAGTTGAAAGAATTTCCTAAAACTACTGATCACCAAATGTTACTTTAACTGTAGTAAATAGTCAGTTGATTGTGGGGCTGTTTTCATGTGTCCATTAGGTGTGCTACAGTATTTATAGCAACCAGACAGTGTATGGGACTGACTCAAACTACAGTAATCATGTTCATGCTCATGAAAATGAGTTGGCAAATGTGGTTTTCCAGAGTTTTTGAACAATGCAACTCTATTTTTGTACAATAGTAGCTGCATGACACAGAGCTGCTGGTAATTAATGTTTAAAAAAATACATACAGTGTGTATATAGAATATAAATCAACAGACACATCCGTTAAGAAATAAATACAAGCACATTCATGTCGCAGCCAACTATAATTCACTAAAATTCCTAGAGCGATGAAACTGTAAACGTTGACTCAGTGACCTCTGGAAAATAATGGCTGACACACTCTGTGACGTAGACTGTCTGTTTGTCTATAATGTTTTTTGTTTCCTGCGTTGCAGCATTAGTATCTGGAACAAAAGTGGGTGTTTTTTGGCCCTGCTGAATTCTGGGAATTTGGAAGTTGTTGTCGGAGGGTCTCAGCAGTTCTGAACTCCCTCTTGGCAGAACTTCATAAGAGGACTCATGCAGCTCAAATATTTCGGCTTCAAATGATCTAGAAAAACACATTCCCACTGGGTGGTTAAAAGTGGGCGTGTACTCTTTGTGCACTTGTGAAGGATGGGGTTGAGTGTGAGTGTGTGTCAGCGTGTGTGTGTTTATGAACTGTTCTCTGTTAGTCTGTCAAGACTTTATTTGTCTATAACGTAACTGCCAATTTCAGATGATCTTCCAAAAAGATTTATCTGTTCTTCTGTGATTATTTAGTTGATTAAGTGAAACCAAACAAGCTCTTTGTTTTCTGCTGCCGCTGAAAATTAAAATATTTTAGAAGGAATGAAATCATACAAACAGATTGAAAACGGCCTCGCAACTACAATAGCTCGCAGCAGTCGTGAGAGAAAGCCCCGCAGCCTCATTATGAAGAGTCAAAGCTACACACTCTCACTTTCATGACCCTCAGCCATGCAGCCACACAACGCATTTCTATGAGGTCAATATCAGCCTTTGGGCGACTGGCCAAAGAAAATCAGATGGAATTTAAGTTTATCAACAGAAAAATTACACAAATGGCTTTGTGAGGCGGTTGTTGGGTGGTAAGTAAATCAGAGACTATATTGGTGTGTGCTTGTAAGACCACCCTGGCTTTCCAGATCCTAAAGCCTACCCACAGGCCAAAAAACAACCAAGCCACCAGACCAATGAACTCCCCTGTTCCTTAGTACAACAAAAATCAAAAAAGCACAGACCAGAAAAACAAGCAGCCTGATCTGCTCGTTCAGGCCGCTCAGACCAACAGAAACTTCTACCAGCAAATGTACAGGAGGACGAAGCATCCTGTGTCAGAGTGAGTGTGCCCAACTATACTGCATGAACACGACTAGAGCTCCGCTGTTACTGTTTATATTCATTATATATTATTATTATCATTATTTTGTTATCAGTGAAATATAGCTCTGTAAATAATATAAGTGAGTAATTTCAAATGTATTCAATGGAATTTAGCTTTATATTCATAATTATAATGATGATAGATACTCATTCGTTGTCCTTTTGATTTGCTATGTTCCTTTTGTTACAGTTGTGAAAACAGGAATATATCAGTTTGAACGTCACTGATCACAACTCAACACTTCATCGGCTTTATTAAGTTGGCAGTGTTATATTTAGATTATGATTATCTTAAATTGTTGTGAAGACATCTCTCTTCATGAAATAGCATACACTATATCATTATAGTATTCAGTATATCATTAGGGTGTTAATGAGCAATTGAATGTGTTTTTTTAATGATAATCAATCAAAAAAAAAGACTTCATATATGCAGTGCATGATCAGAAGTGACTCATTTCAGATATTTATTTGTTGAAAACTTGACCTTTTAATTTTGCATTTATATTCTAAAAAGGTCATTAAAAAAATTAAGTGAAAATTAAAATTAAACTTGTATAAAAAAAATAAGACATAAATATCTTTATGCTGATGTAGTAATGCAAATGTGGTTATACATATTAGGAACAAAGCCACATAACTATGGTCCCAAACAGCTCTGTCTGCTGATCCATATTTATCCACTCATCAGAACATATTTGTGTATTCTGTGGACGTAAAATACAAATCCAATAATTTGCAATGTGCACAAAATGATTATGCCTCAGCTGGAGGAAATTTCTATTACATAAACAAGCTACGTTTATGTTCATGTTTGTCTGGGCCTTATATCAAGTTTGGAGCAATTAACATGTCTGTGAGTGCACAGAAAGGGAAATCCTGAAAATGTCACGGTCTGTGGATATCATAGGACATTAAAAAGAAGACACGGCTCATTTACTCTTTTTACTTAAGCCAAAGCCAACACTACAGATCCTCAGGTAGTCAGGACCTTTGATTATACTTTGATTTCAATCTCAGTCAAACATATTTTAATCTCCTCTAATTCCAATACAAATGTATGTACTGGAAATAAGTATATAAATATCACATTGTAGCAGTATTTCTGGGCAAAATGAAACACACTCTTGCACTATTACATGTGTACTGTACAATTAACATAAACTTTTTTCACCAGTGTTTCTCCTGCTCTCCAAACCTTTAGCTCTCTCACTGTCTGGTGGTGCTAATTTGTTTCTTTTATAAGCCTCAGGTGGCGGCCATATTCATGACCCTGTGGAAAAGTCTGTAGATAGGTTTTTTCTGAGTTTTAAAGGGCCAGGGGCTAGAGTGACACAAGCCTTTAAGTATTGATTTGATTAATGTACAAATTAAGAAAAAACTACATTTTTTTATTGCAGAGCACAATCATGGTTCCTTTTGCAACCAGGTGCTGTAACAAAAATACAGGTGTGGACCCGGGGGAACTCCGAAAACTCCTCAGAGGGGTTCTTTACTGATGGTAAACGTCTCAAGCTGCAATTGAAAGTGCCAGCCCCATGCTGACCGCCTCCCATGGGTGAAACTGGTAAACAGGCCCTGTGCGAAAGCTGAGAGGATGAAGTAATTTCCTACTCATGTGGGCTAAGAAGTCTGGCAACTGTGTGGCACTGTACCTCCCCAGCATTTCTGGAGACAATGATGTCATGCCTGTTACTTCAGCCCTACAGGCTAAGTGCTGTAAAGTACCACAGAGGCCACAGGCAGGTGACTCTTAGCATCAGAGTAGCCCCAGCTGGGCTGTAATAATATCCTGACTTTTCATAAATATTTTCCCTCCAGACTTGTATTTCTCAGATTGAGACAATTATATGTGCGCAGAGTTGAAGTCGGGCTGTACTGAGTGTCCTAATTTTCACACTGTAACACGTTCTGTTTCTGAGCGCTAATTGCAACTCGTAATAAATGCCGCTGAATCTCGGAGGTGTGAATTAGTACACCCAGATTAAACTGAACACATCTGAAATCTGATTTAAGATGTTTACAAAACTTTTTTCCACCTTGGACACTGAAGAAGAAGAGATTTTTAAGTGAGATTTTTTTATTATTATTATTTTTGAGACTTAACAGTGTTTCATCTAGGATAGTTCCCATTTTATTTTTCAACCTTGTAGCCCTTTGTTTGACTAGTGGCTTGTCACTACAGCAACTGTCCCACATGCATTCAGAGAAGTAACCAAGGACAAAGTATTTGTTGAAATACACATCACACTGAAAAGAATGATTTCCTGGTTCATCTTCGACCTGCAGTAAACAACAGTGGTTTTCTTTCCATGGAGGAACTACTATCCTTTTTGCTTCCGATCTTTTTCTTGCTTCTGTCCTCAACATGAACTTTCACATAGGCTATTTGTCCCTGCGCTTGGACGACCCACAGGGTTGTACCAGTGGCTGCACTCCTGCCGCTGGCACCCTATTATACACTCATGGTAAAGAACAGCCTCGCCAGAAATGTCATCCGCTGGTCATCCGAGAGCTTCATTACTTTGACAGGACTGTATTTCTAAGAATTGAGGTTAGAAGTTGTCGACTCTGCAGTGCATGCACAGGCATGACTCCACTGAAAAACCCCACACTGAGTTGAATTATCAGGCTGGGCTGATCCAGGTCGGTCTGCTATTGCCATTATTTACAGCGGCTCCACTCTGCTTGAAGGGTGCAAAGTGCTTCTAATAAACGGTTTAGGGTTTCCTCATCTGCTCCCTGCCTGCCAGCCGCTTTACAAAAGACTATCAGACTACTGACAGTAAATGGAGGAGCTGGACCCTTCCCGAAGTAATAGATGTTGGGTGGGTGGACAGTGGGAAGGCAAGTGGGTAACACCACTATGCAACAGATGCATATGTATATGCATCTGTTGCACAGAGAGAGACAGACAGACAGACATGGAGTATAAATAACAGGCAAGCCATGGCATCCATGAGTGTAATGAGAGAACTTTTAGGCCTTGTCGAAAGAGCTCTTGTGTGGAGAGAAGCCAGGCGCTAATATTTCATAGGTAAAGAGATGTCCACATGATGATAACACCCACTAGCAGAGGGGATGAGTGGGAGATGAGTGAGAGGTCCCAGGCCCACTCCTCAATGGACCGCCCGCCCGCCCGCCCGCCCCCTCCCTCACGGCTGAGAGGAGATACCGCAGGAGCAGGGAGGCTGTTATTCTCATGGCTGCCAGGTTCATCAGCAGATTCTTATCATGCCTACAGGCTCGATCTTAATTCCGGTTCAATGATACGGGCAGCCCTAGAATTCCTAAAAAATGCTTAAACTCTGACCAGTGGTGTCATTCTAGGTCACGTTTAATCAGCGAGGTTGCCAGGGATGAGAACTCAGAGAGGGAAGGTGGCGTACACTCCTCAACTGCCTGAAGAGATGAAATTTTATCTCCCGCAGGCACTTGACTATACTGTAGTCTGTCACGTCTCATATCGCCGTCATGCACTGCCATTAGTGGTGCATTTAGCCAACAATGAATATGAAACCTAATCGCCTCCTTGGTTTTATCTCCTGAAAGCATCAGTTGGCTATGGAATTAGAGGTTTAATATTTGATAGCGCCTGCCTCATCTCCATTCATGAGAACTCTGAACTCTTACCGTCTTTGTATTTTAACTGACCATGTTCACAGATTTCACAAGTGCTGCCTCCTTGTGCCACTTCCCCTGCCACCCTCCCCCTGCACTCGTGGTTATGATGTTTAATTTGCTGTCTTGCCAACATTCTTGTGTCTGAAGGGTAAAATGAAGTTATCGTGAGTAGCTGCTTAGCTTAGCACAAACACTGCAAACAGCAAGCAACTACACATGCCTTTTTGTCTTTTTTGTTTTTTACATTTTATGTTTTATATTCCATAGAACATGTTATTTAGTGAGCTTACAAGGTGCTGTAAAGTTGGTTTTGATACTTTCTGGACAGAGCCTGACTTTTTCCACTCTGTGCAGACATGACACTGCTCCCAGTCTTCTCAACCAGTACTCATGAAGAGAGCAGGTAAAGGTCAAACTAGCAGGTCTAATCTTGTCGTTCTCTGTCTTGTCTAACTGTACAGATAGAAAAATAACAGTAAGGTCTTTGTTTCCCTTTAGGGAATAAATGCTAATAATGTATATAATTGTAAGGCCTATTTTTTCATTCGTAAACAACATATGTGTTGGACACCTTTGTAAATTTCAAGTTTCGCCTGACGATTTCTGTAACTCAGCTGAGCGCTTTTAAGATTTATTGGTTCATTTACTTGTAGTTTGGTGATTTAGTGTTTTCCGAAGTAGCGCAACGATATTGTCCCAGAGCTGGGGGAGTAAACTGTGTGTGGGTGGAGGGTTTTGGTTTGAATCAGTGAGATGGGTTGAGATGTCCAGCCGTCCTCCCTGCTCGCTTGAGAGAAATGGAGAAGGGCAGAGCTGACTGTCCTGCTCTGAATTAATCAACCGCATCTGACTGGTCAGTAAACTCGAGTTCATCCGGAGAAGAATTGAGAGAAGAGACAAGGAGAAGGTGAGCGGAGCCGGGAATGTGACACGAACAGGGAGCTCATTTAAACTCACAGCGTACAGTCATTGTTTTTCTCTTCATTACTGTCATATTGTCATAGTTTTACGAGTTGATACTAAATGAAGATTAGGTTTACCATATTTTTTACTTTAAAAACAATGTGATAAAACTGAAGTGATCCTAATTTGTTGCCTTTAATATATTCAGCAGGTTGTATATACTGTGCATAATAGGTGTGATGAGATGAGAAAATAAAAACATGCAGACTAACTGAATCACACCAGAAAATGAATACAGCTAAGATGATCCTGTAAACATCTGTCCTGTAGCATCATATGCATGTTTCTTATTTGTGACTATCTTGTCAAAAAGCAACAACTTACAAAAGTCTAATTAGACAACAACTCATCAGACTGTGACAGAAATGTTGCATCAGCATCATAGTGTAAAAGTAATCCATAATATTGGTGGGTGCAGAAAAGTAGCTTTTTAGTAGCTTCTTACCTGATCAAGGGGTCAAGGACCTTGTCATGAAATACTCTCCAAAGGCTCCCAGCTGTATAAAACCTATATGTTTGAATTGGTCCTCATCTCCTCTGAAAGCACAACAGAAGCAATTCCATGTGCCGGTCTGAAGGTCACTGCCTCAGGCATGTTAGCTCTGCACAATTCAACAAGGAGGTAAAGAAAATATTATATTTCCTGAGCAGCGTACTCATACAGAGAAAGCTGATAATTACTGAACAGCACATCAAGTTTCTTAATCACTATCATTTCAAAATAATGGTTCCTTTACCTTTAACTGATAAAATGTTCAAATAAGGGGTTCAGTATAACTGCAGTTTATTTTTTAGTGTCTGAAATCCCTCCCTTGTTCTCCCAGTCATTACTCCCTGTATAACACACCCAATATGTAAACAGTAAATAGCAGTGTAAGTATTTATTTTGTGTTGTCACTAGGGGTAGGGCTGGTCAAACAAAAGTATGTACAACTTGTATACAGTAGAATAAGTAATATCACTAGTATGATGATAGCTTGCACAGTTTGCATCTCTCATTTTTGCATGCAACAACCAATACATGAAAGAAGAAGAGTCGCCTCAACTGTTAGAAGCCACATAAAGTCCTCACAAGGAGAACACTTTTAAAAATGGCATCTGAAAGTGCTGAGACATTTTACAACTGTTATACATTCAGATAAAGTTTGTCTGAAAACAATAATCATTGAAAAGAAATATCAAAACACAGTATGTTAGCGACGGGACTAAATTGCAATATTTTCACACATGAAAGGCAACGAGTCAGGTAAAACACTGCACAACAATGAATGATGGTTGAGGAAACTGTAATGTAATGTAAGTTTTATATAAATATGTGGCACTCATGTTTTAAACAGGAATGTTTCAGTGAGAGATGACTTCTTGCATAAGATATAAAACTAACATGGATGTATTGAATTCACAAACATGTCTTTGATATAAATCACTACATATACATATATTATGAAAGAAAAAAACATCATTGACATAATACTAAACTTTCATTTGTAGTGTAATAAAAATGTTGACAACCCAAGCTCTTCTTCACTGTCCTCCATCCTGCAGCCTCTTATCCCAAAAGAAGGAATGCTTAGATAGGACTGATAACGGAGGCGGTGGGTTGAGCGAGGAGAGAAGGGAGAGCTTAAGCTGCTCCTTGTAATAAGCAGAGCTGTAAAACTGTGTCAGAAAAATGTTGCCCCCTCGTTCTTCTTCTCTCCCCTCCCTTTATTCTTTATGGGTCTGTAACCGCATTTGTTACTCGTTTGATGGGGTGGGGGAGCCATCCTGGCCCTGGAGTACAAGATATTATTCTTCACTCGCCCCCTAGCCCCTCGGCCCTCCCAAAATAACAGCCTCTAGCCTACTGTTTAAAGTCTCTCACCAGAGGGAGTAAGGGGGAGGAGAGCAGAAGGGGTGAGAGGAGGGGAGCGAGGAGAGGAGCAGAAAGATGTCTCCATAGCTCTCCTCTGAGGAGATCAAAGTGGACTATTCCTTCAACCCTGTGGCACCATAATGGTTTGGCGGAGTCAGAGTGAGAGCTCTCGCTGCTCAAGATGTTGTAACATGGATGATTAGTGACAGTGTAATACTTTGAACATTCTCCGTACAAAGGGAGAACCCAGCTGAGCGAGGGGCTTTAAACTTTTTCTTTGGAGGGGGGGCCTGGAAATATGGGGGTTCCTCTTGCCACCAGAGAGCACTGAGGACCGAGATGTAAAAAGATATCACATTCACATTCATTTTTCCCCTTTTCATACGCATCAAGGGAATAAAGGACAACAAATAGAGTGTGGGAGGCAGCGTGCATGCCTGTCATACTTTCCCTTATTAGAAAAGGGAAGTCTGGGACATGTTTTTCAATGTCTCAATGACACATTTTTACAGCGAAGTGTGGTTATTTGAGCCCCACGCCTACATTATAATTCAGCAAGACATTTGTTTAAACACATCTAGAATTTTTTTTTTTTTTTTTTTTTTTATTAAAATGAATTAACCATCAAGAGTCCTTAAATAGTCACTGGGATATCACTTTCTTCATTGTCACACATGCACAGTTTCTACATATTTTAAGATTTGCATCGTCCGCAGAGTTGGGTAGTGCATATCATTAGAATACATGGTTATAGAGAGCGAGTAAGTCATGGCACAATCATTAGGATATACCTTAAATGGAGAATAAAATAGGTGTTTAAACATGTCTCATCCAAAAAACAATATGAGCCCCAGAGTAAAGCTGAAAATTAAAATCTATTTAACATTGTCCATTCAGGATAACTAAGACATAAGATGCTAATTAGATACATCACTGACTGCATAGAGAAGTATGAACACAACTGACATTTTGTGATGAAATAAGATAGAAGTATGTTTTGCTATGTGTTTGTAATGACAACATGAAAATTGTTATATTGTTATAGAGTGAAATGGTCCTGTTGTGTGCCTTTCATGTAACATCAAACATCATAACACAAGCAAACCACTCTATCAAGTACAATTTACTCAAAAAGGCACTGAAGTACATGTAAATAGCCATCAAACTGATGCTTTAAAGACTGAATCATTTGAAGAGAATGAAGAACAACAGAGACAAACAGTGTTTAAGACAGCCTCAATTCTCTCTCTGATTGCTCAGTCCACCCACATGTCAGTCCTACTGGTGCCTGCCCTGTGACTTTGTGCAGAGTCTTGTCAAAATCTCCAAATTCCCAGGTTGTGACTAAAGGAACATGCTTTTTCAATGATTTCTCGCCGAGAGCCTTATATAGCAAAAACAACACACACACTGCTCTTACAAATTCATGAAGCCGCCACAGCAGCAGCATCGAGGAGGCAGTGCGAGAAAACATCTGAGTACATTGCGTGTTTGTTGTTTGATTACGGCGACAAACTAATTGAGTTTGGCTCCAGGAATTGAACTGTTTTGTTTCATTCTATTGGAGAAAGTTGGAAATCGGTGGCTGGAAGGAGAAAACCACTTGAACATAATATCTGTGTAAACTGAGCTCCATTTGCTCTGTCAAATCTGATGTGGAAGTGATTGTTTGCCTTTATTCCCTCTGTGCTTTCTGTGCGTTTTACTCAACAAACTCCTTCCTTTCCTCACTCTATCACTTACAGAGAGGCACCAGGGGATCGCCGCTTACTGACAGGATAAATCGAACAGTACTTAAGGAAACCGAAGCAAGGAATTGCACAAATTTTGCATTCCATACAATTATGTAGCTATTCTTGTGGCAGTGAAAATGATTATTCTGGCGTGAGAGTTTGAGGAGGTCAGTCATGCTTTCTCATAACAAACTTAATCCCATCTCGCGCACTCATTTTGGCTCTGAAAACTCACTCCACTTGTGCTGTTTTCATGCATGCATGTGTTAGTCTGGACTTTAAATCTGCTATAATCAGTACTTTTATTAACATTGGATCAAATGACTATGTAAATATGAAAGGAATGTCATACTGACCATTATGGCCCAACTCTGCAGTTCTCCTCAGCTGTGTGTGTGGAGCATTGTGGCATCTTTCAGGTTATTGTTTTGTTTTGTTTTTGTTTTTTTTTTACTGTTTTGGTTCAGCCTCATTGCTTTCATCAGTTTTTCTGCCAAAAACCTTTCATATGTCCACTATAGGTTATACCAGCCATGACAGACAAAGTTACTACATAAACTGGTCAACAGGACAACATTTAGCAGCTTAAGAGCAAGATTCTTTTCTCAGGGGTTTGTGGAGACCAGAGCAGAGCTAGAAAAACAGACAATCTTATGAGATTTAAATTTGACACCAAGCCTTTTTTTAAAGGTTGATGTGACAGAAATATACATTTTTTTCAGTCTTACTAAGTTTATGTGCTGAAAACGCTTCCTGAAAACAACAGTCCGATCCCATGCTTGGTGCTGTTATTAATTATTAGTGACCATTTAATAATATCAAAGTGAATAAAACAACAGAAAAAATGCTAACAAATTTCAACTCAACTGAAAACACACACACACACACACACACACACACACACACACACACACACACTCACACTCTCTCTGACCTCGTGTGATCATCCCCACTGCTTTACTATTTCATTACAAAGACAGGCCCAGTGTGTCTGTGTAGACGACTGATACGGTCACTGCAAGGCTTAAAATACAGACTACGTAATCCACTTATCTTAAGTGGGCTTTGCCTGCCTCACCTGCCCGGCTTTTAAGAAGAACAGGAAAGAGGGAGGGAAGGAAACGCTCACCTGGCCTCAGGCAGCCATGACAGAATGAACCACTGCACTTTGCTCCACAGCACATGAAGGGCACTCAGCGCTATTATCACCCGTTGGATCACTTCCACAGGTGGAGGTGTTTTGGTGGTTGCTTTATGGTTGCAAAGCACAAAGCCGGATGTTGTGATATTGCCTTTTTGCGTGACGTGTCGCACATGTAGACGGTTGTAATATGCGACTCCTAAGTGTGCGCGTGCGTGACTGTTTAAGCCATCTGTACCTACTCAAGAGAATTCCTCCATTTCAAGCCCCCTGGCACTTTTCATTTAGTCTAAAAATATTCTAAATATTCCTCTCAGAAATAAACAAGTTTAAAATAACACAGAATGAGCCTTTTATGGCTCAGAATAGACTTGTCTCTTTCCTTGTGGCTTTCATGTTAGAGGAAGTGCAAAACAATCATATTGTTACATTGTTACATTTCCTTCTGTTGCTTTGAAAGCCTCACATTGATCTTTATGAGGTCACAGACAGTCTTTTGGGCTCCCTGCAGATCCACATTTATAAATAAGTAGACCTTGTGTTATGAGTGTCTTTTTATACTTTACTGTTACACATACAGTATAGCATGACTCTACTATTCAAAATCAAGTTTACAGACAAAGGGAGAACAGGTAGTGTATGAATGTCTAAGTATGAGATTACACAAATGCACTGGATATTTATCAGCATACTTAAAAAGATCAATCAAAATGTGTTATAGTCCATTTGCGAAAGGGCCTGTACTGACACTGATATGTGACAGCATGAGAAGTGATAGCATTACATCATGTTTTTGGCATTACATGAAATGACCAGAGAATGTTTGGATTTGAATTTATTACATGAAGAAAGTCTTGTTTCTCACACACTTCTGTATTTATTGGCCACAGATTTTACCACAACTGTGCAATATTTAATAGTATGAATGTACATCTCCCCGTGTGAATGAGTGGTGTGACACAATTGTGTGCACGTTTGTTTTCAGTAGATTGTACATTTTTATGTTCGTTGCACTTTTGTACAAAGACAACAAAGTTTTGAAATCTGAATTCCTACAGGATAATAGAACAAACATTTTCACAGAGATCCCTTCAGTTTCTCTATTTAAGACTTATAATGAAGAGCTTGTGCGTTTAAAAAATGATCTGTTCTATAGTGAACACATGTATTTCTGTATGCTACCAACAAAGCTACTATTCTTGTAGTTTTTCCATAAACTAATATTTGGTGATGATGTGGTCACAAGTGAGCTCTTGATAAAGAAATGCATTCTCCCATGTTTCTTCTAGTTACATAGGCTACAGTTAGATGACTAAGGACACTTGAGAAACCAAACAGAACCTGTTTTCCTTTTTATTGTCTTGTAAAAATCAGTGGCCTTTAAAAGGCTTTGCAGCAGTACTGTGTAAAAAAAAAACATATTTGAAAAGCAGAGGGAGGTAAAACTGACAAGAGCAAGACGGACGTTGAGTGATACACAATGGATCAGAGATGTCACAATGTTGAGTCATGTACTTAAACTTGGCAGAGAGAGGTGAAAGATGTGCTGAGCTCAGACAAGGACAGGATGAAGAAAAGAAAAGAAAAAAAAGGCGATCATCTCAGTGACTGGCTCATTCTCACTGTCAGGACCAATCACCGAGGGGGAGAAAACAGCATTCTTGTACTGCAGCTGGGATTAATGAACTGACAAACTCTGTTAGCAGCACATGGTGTGGCATCTGTGAGTGGTAAGCACAGATAATGGCACAAGAGAAATACAGGAGGATAAATAGTCTCCAATTCCCTTCAGCACAATTAGTAATTGACCTTTTTTGTCCTGAACACATAATACGTCATAGATACTGGAGACAACATTCCTCTGGTCAGTCTCAACAAGTGAAATATGAGGCAGGATCTCAACTGTTATGGAAAGTCCCCACATGTAATTGCTCTTTTCGTCCCTTAACCCTCACCATGGTGTCTTCCAATGCTCACCCGCCACCTCCCACCCCCACACTGTTGTAGGGCCCAGCTGTTGCTGCTGCTGCTGCTGCTGTTGCTGTCCCATTTGGTGGTAATCAGGTACAGGCCAGAAGGCCCACATCCTCTCCCTGATTAACACTTCTCAAATTCTAACACAGCTCCCGACTCCTCCTCTTCTTGAATATTCGACCACAGACCCCAAATCTGCTCACCCTCTGGGAGACGAATAATCCCGTTGTTGACGTGGAAGACAGCGCCATCTCCGCTACCCTGTCGCACTCTCTCTCTCTCTCTTTTTTTTCTTCTCCTTCTTTTGCCTTTGAAGAGAGAAAATAAAGTGCCCTCCAATTCTACCCCACCACTCTATTGCAGCTGATGGGTTTCCATGCCATATTTGTTTATTTTACCAAGCCGGCAGTGGAAGTGTTCTCCTTTTCTGTAATCAGCTGAGTTTCTGAAAGGTTCCTGGCCTCAGGTTCTCTACCTGTAGCGGAATCTGGACCATTCATACGCTCCATTACCTGGCCTGTCAGGCCCGACATTTTTGTCTAGCCAGAAAAGTCTGAGGCAAAGGGGAAAAAAAAAAAAACCTCCCTTCAAGAAACCTTGTCCAATTTTGTTTCCCCTCTGATCTCATGGTAAATGAGCCAGAATCTTAAAAGGCTCATTTTGAACATTAACGGCTAAATTCAAAGAAACCTTGTGGAGTTTTTTGGCCACCAGCGACACTATGAGGCAATGTTTGGATAATTGTGTCCTTATTTTGTTTGTGTTGTGAGTGATTGATAGTGAGTATGACCGGAGTGAAGGATGAAGGTAGGTGACAGGGTATATCGAGCGACCAGGTTTGCATTAGGAGGAGGTTTTGGAGGCGATGAAATCATGATTTTCATAGGACGCTTCTGTTTGTTTCCTGTGTGAAACCGATACATTTGTCTGTTCCACAACCTTAACCGCTCATTTATAATTATAACCATGACGACAAAAGTCCTTAAAGCTTAAGTAAATACTTTAACCAAAACCACAATATAGCCAAGTAGTTTGTCTGCTTAAATATAACCAAACTGCGACCGTCCCACCAGAGTAAACCATATGTTTATGATTGCTGCTATAACAACAGTGGCCTGGTACTTCTGCTGCTTAGTAGGCTATGCCCCTCTGGGTTGTATCAGAGGGTAGTCATAACTGTCTTTTCATTTTCTTCAGTTGCATATACTTTGGTGTAAGTATATCCTCAGATACTTAAAAGTGAACTGTTGTTCAGAGCAATTTATCAATACTGTCTTACTCTGATCAAAGTACAGTATAATCTTGTCTGGCACATTTTATACTTATATTGTTTGACTCAAGTTGTGACTTCAGGGTACTGGGCATGTGGTTCAGTCTGTGTGTTCTCTCTGTTTGAGTGTGTGTTTGTGTGATCTTATTATTAGGATGCTGCCTGTTACAGAAACTGGAGTAAGCTTTGTGGTTAAATAATCAGAGACTGCGGGGGTCTCTTCCCTCCTCGGCTCAGGCTGTGAAGTTTACAACCTTGCCATCCTCCTTTAATTCATCAGTTATTTTCTTTTGATACATTGAACATGCCTGACCACATTTCCCTCCGGTGACATGCTTCTTTTCATTCAACCCCCAAACACAGTCTTTTGTGGCAGGGCACCCCACTGTCAAATCTACTTAGAAGTTTCTTTGAAGTTTTTGGCCCTCTGTCTTTGCTTTATTAACCGTGGATCCAGGGTGACAACATTTTTAACCTCAGAGTCTCACAACCTTCAAATCTACTTGGTAGGTGATGACCAAAGATAATGAAGTCCTTTCCTTCCTGTAATAAATGTTTGCACTGATATTGTGGCACACTTGTATGTGATGGATGAAAAAAATGAATCACCTTCTCTAAAATCCCATCAGCAGTATTTGATTACAAGGGGATTGTTTGGCCATGGTTCTATTTCTAGTTTGGCATGGCATGGAAAGGAAGTGACCTAAATTTATCTTGGGATGATTGGCAGATGCATCTGCTTTAACACCCTTCATCATGGACAGAGTGAAGGCAGGGTGCTGTATCCTGGGTCCAGGCCGGGACACTGTATCTACCCTAAGAACTGTATTCCTCTTAGCTGCTAGTTTATTATGCAAGATGTTTGTTCACACTGTAAATGCATCAGTCTGTTTGGATCAGGACATACCCACAGATTAGAATCCAGTACACGGTGTGAAGAAAATGTTTCTGTCTAGACATAAATTAACAAACCAAAAGTACTGGTTTTGGTTTGTTACAGAGGTTTGAACGTTACCTGGGCAACTGCTGTCCCCTTCTTCCCTAAGACAGCACCACCCACTGGACGCCAAGGGCACTGTTGTGATGAAACCACGTCGTAACTTCACATGCAGGTGACAGCATGTGGTAGAGGTTAGTTACCAATTCCAAAAGTGTGACCACCTGGCACAAATGAGCTCCCCTGAGAAGATTTACAAACCCCTCATCTGAAACCTCAGCCCTTAAACCAAACTCTTTCTCTCTACCACCTCCCCTTGCCAATTTCGGACTATTAAATCTCCCCTCTGCTGCAACAAAATACTGACTGACATGCAGAAATACACACATGGGCACTTCTGCATACACATAAATGCATACAGACTCCCACAGAAGCCCTCCTCGAATCA
Source organism: Caranx ignobilis (assembly GCA_021432705.1). Taxonomy (NCBI): domain Eukaryota; kingdom Metazoa; phylum Chordata; class Actinopteri; order Carangiformes; family Carangidae; genus Caranx; species Caranx ignobilis. The sequence goes on from MU269980.1 coordinate 36,502,127, forward strand.
AAATGGAGGCATGTAGAAGTGACAAACCGGGTGTGCAAGATGAGCTTTGCTATTATTTGTCTAATGGGCTCAAGGATGAACAGTGCCAAGATCTTGCAAAGCTGCTAAAGTTTCCTGTTCCTCTTCATCATGTTTGTCCTCAACATTCTTGCCAAAGCTTGGGATTATAAAGAAAATCAACATTGTTTTACAGCAGTTGGCAGAGGAGCCATAGCTCCACTGATTTGCATCATATTACACTTTAAAATTCGGATCGGGCATTAACACCAGCGCAAAGTGTTAATTGTATGTTATCTTGTTAGAGAAGTCAAGAAAGAGTGACATCTGTTAGTGAGTCATGATTTGGCTTTTACTTTAACAGAATTAAAAATAGAGTGATTTCAAACTGCATGTGAATAACTGGTTGTTTTTAAAGAACGAACTGGTCTCCGAACAAGTTAATGCATATATGAGTGATATTGTATGTTGTTTCCCTTGTTGATTCCAAAACTACTTGGGTTAACGTGCCCCTTGAGGGATAAATGTAAGTAATTAGAAGTGAACTGAAAACAAGGAGTCTTTCTTTGTGTGAAGTGAGCCACAGAGAGGCAGAGAAGGAGAGAAGGAGAGACTGATTTTTTACACTTTCTGCACAATTTCCTCTCTATTTCCTCCCTGAAGACCCTTGTCTGCAGAATTTGCAGAGTGTGCTTTCCATGGACAGGAGGCTATGGAACCTGCCAGAAAAAAAAGAAATAGAAAAAAAAGGAGAGCGAGAGAGAGAGAGAGAGAGAGAGTGAGAGAAATGCTCCTCCTCCCTCCTGCACAGCAATACAAAAAGATGGAGTTATTACCCAGAAAACCTCACCGCCTTGTTTTTTCACTTTTTATCCCAGAGTTCCCGGAACACTGAGCTACTATTACGACCAGAATACTTGGACCGCACACCGGTTCTGACGTTGAGAGGGAAGAAAAAACAAATGCTCCTCGCAGCAAAGTGCATCGGCCTTTATTTCTGTCCTGCATCACGCCTAATTGGTGTTCATGTGAGACAGCCAATGGCAGACTGGGGCCGAGGTTCAACTGTGGGTAGAAATATTAGAACAGTGGGATAACGTTCCCAGCCTTCCCCCACGTAACTGTCTCAAAGAACTTGGTTCCATCTAATCATGGTGAGGAGGCTGTTATTACATAAACAGTTGGACTGTGCCCAGATATAAGATATCCATGTGAATTCAAGCTGAGGTCTAATATAAAGCCCAATTAATTATTTTCTTCAACAATAACTATTTAGCCATTACATCAGCTAACATTAACTATTTTCTCCTCATTGCCATATACGGTTTTAATATGTAAACATCTAACAGTAGGGCCACTATTTCTTGTGGTAATAGTCATCCTCATGAATATATTACAAATAATATCTTCCATGGAGCTTTTTTTTTTTTCTGGAAAACACCTCAGAGCTATTTGTAAGTTTTGCTATTGCTTCCTAGTCTGTTTATTGTTTACAAGCCATATTATTTACAAGACAAGTGGTATAACAAACCCTCTGAGCAGCATTGCTTCTTCACAGATGATTATGTTGTCGTTGGCTATATAGCACTGGTTGGTTGGATGCTTTTATGAGACTTTTCTTTCCTGTAGATTGCACTTTGTATCTTATTGTAGTTTCCTATCTCGTCTTTTCATTGCAGTAGCCTATTCAAGTCATCTATGGAACTTCATAATTGAGTGCTTTACCCACTGAAATGTTGCCCAATCTAACATTCAAGCACATTGTCGTAATGAAGACTTTCCAGTTTGCCACATGATCACGTCAACACACAAAGTTGCCCTTGTTCGTACAGGAAAACAAAATTGCCCTTGCAGTAATCCATGAAATAATATTTGCATTCACTGAAATAGTGGCTTTACAGCCTTGCTCTTCTCTCAGTAAGCTATCATCCATTTTGGTTCACTTAGAAAAAAAAAGAAGTGTAAATATCAACAAACCATCCCAAGGTAACGTTTTCACAAATTGATGCCTCAGTTTGTCCTTTAAAGCCATGGTCAATGACAGCTCTCAGTCTGGTTCCTCACAGTGACGCCTCTCGAGACAGGTGGTGAGACTGGCTGCAGTTGGCGGCCATTTGTCCTTTAATTGTCCTTAAATTAAAGCCGAAGTCCAAGGGCCGCTGGAAGCACCTTGTAATATACATTGGGACCTGTGAAGCAATACTTTGCTCAATGGGTGTTATAGCAGAGGAAGTAGGAGTCAAAGAAGGAAGGATGCTCTCTTAAAAACTAGGAAATGAGACTCCAGGATGCCAACTGCTCACCATTAAGAATCAGGTCAGACTCACTCAGTGTCTGTTTAATCTTCTGTAGTGTCAACATGCTTCATTTCAACACACATAAGGCACAGTAGCAAACCACAGGAATGTAACGTTTAGTCATTGAGAGGGGTTACAAAGCACTAAAGCTAATTGACAATCTTCCCCTCATGGTGTGCTTTCAGGTTATGACAGGTGTGTTTTTATGAGTCTGTAGTGTGTTTGTTTCTCAGACAAGAAGTCACGAGTCATCAACCTCAACTGACACTAGCTGTCAATATAAGAAAACTTAAATCTTTTTAAATCACACCTCTCTGGATATTGTAAGGCGGCTCAACAATAACTTACTCCCATCTAGTACAACACACACACACACACATAAAGACAGAAACCAGCCCTGGATATTTGAACAGTGGGAGGATGCAGGAGCAAGGCCAAGTGCTGGGAAAAGGGAGAGGAAGGAGAGGGGAGATGGGTAGATAGACAGAGTCATTAAGATAGCTTGGGTGTCAATGTAATTCATCAAGCCTGATAAGGCTGTGGCCCGCAGCCAAAGAGCAAGGTGTGGCACTTTCCCTCACCAATCACCGTCAGTGGTTGCGTCCCTCGTAGCCAGTTTGTTGTTCTGACTCTTGCTATTAATACCAGTGCTGGTGAAATGGAAATGAGAAGGAACAGCTGGCACATCAGGATCTGTTATTTCTGTGAATAACCAATCACAGCAAGTTTTTGTTTAGCCTATTATTTAATAAGCTATTATTTTTATCTAAATTTTGCTTATGTCATATGTGTAGTGTCCTTTTGCTTATGTGGTCTGACTTGACTTTTTAATTAATTAATTCATCAACTGAGTAGAAACCTATAAGAACAACAACAAAAAAAAGAAGTACAAAAAAATGTATTCTTGATGTTATAGTGCTTAGTGGTAGTGATAATGACAACATTATATAACTTTATATAATGGTTCAAGATTCATTTTACACACAAATAAAGCAGAAATAGACAAAGAATAAAAGTATAATACAGATTGTTTACACATGTTGTGACAAGACATTTTGTGCCCTTTTTTTTTAAACAGAATGTGTATGTTTTATTGATGAGATATTGCTGAACGTCCCACATCAACACTTTCAACTTGTTTTTTTCCTGCCATTATTAGTTATATAGTCTATGAATAATGCTACAGAAACAAAACCATGCATCAGCGTTTTCTCCAGTCAACAGAGAGGTGTAAAAAGAGTGTAAGACTCAAACATGGAGCAATGAAAGTAGTTACTGATAAAGACATAAAGGAGGCGCAAAGAGATGTGTTCATCAACATCATGACAGGCGTGTATCATTTGCTTTTCCACTCCTACTGTCTCTTGGTAATGACACACAACCAGCTGGAGGAATGAACTGTGCCTCTGCATGTTAACTCTCCACCCTTGACTGGGATTGTTGGAAACCATCTTGACTTCATTGCACCTGGAGCAAAATTTTCAGTTGCACAATCTGTCAGGTACATACACACACAAACACAGTTAAACCCATCAAAAAATAAAGGAGTCAACCCTTTGAGCACTGAAAGATCGTAACTATGCCAAGGGAAGGGCTCAGTGTTCTTTTCCTCTGTAAATTAACCAGAACAGGATGTGTGATCCATTGCTGTGAGTAAACTGTCTCACCAGGCGATGATGGATGGATCCATCAGCCATGTTGTCTCCCAATTAAACGACTCAATCTAAACTCCAATTTGCCAATTTGAATCAGTAGCAAACCACAGCTGATTGATTGTGCAGCAGTTTCTCACTGGCTTCCCCCATCCATTTCCCCCGTCGAGCACAACACGACCAACATACACTGTTTCCCAAGCGACTTGGCTTGCCACAAGCTCTGTACAGTGCAGAGCCACACAAATGGTCATTCATATCAGTCAATGAACACCATCAAACAGACCTTCTATTTCCAATGGCATTGAGGCAAACACACACCCAGTCCTGAAATGAAAAGTTGCCTGTGACTGAAATCCAAGGTGCTAAAACACCGCTCCAAAGTGTTGAAAGTCAAAGGCGAGATTCTCTCTCTGAAGGTTTTTATCAACGTGGCGGAATAGAAACTCAGGAATGTTTCCACTTTCAACACCTCCTTGATAAAGTTTGCAAAATATTTCATATGGTTTGTGAAGCGTTGATGAAAGAGAGCATTATGTTGATCTTCAGGGTGGGGGGGTCACTGAGAAGGAGGAGGAGCTGGGGGGGGGTTGAACAGTAGGTCTGAAAATTAAGTGGAGGAGAAAGCTAAGGCCTCCTGCATTTAGGAGGTGTGAAGGGCTGTCCAGGTTCCAGTGTTCAGCATCTGTCCCCTGAGCAACAAGGGTGGCTGTGTGAGGACCAGCGCACCTCGCTGCACAAAGGATGTCCTGTGTTTTTCATGCACACACACACACTGCAAACACACACTGAAACACACACTGAAACACATGACCCCTGACGCCTTTCTCTTTGTCACAAGGCGCACGTTTCTGAGCCCCAGCTTACAAATACTTGTTTGCTGACAGCCTGCTGGTTTTGTGAGCTGCAGAGCAGAAGAGTGAAGAGCTTCAACCCTCATCTCTCTCCCTCAGGCTGATAAAGTGCTCTGATAAGCTGTAAGGTGCTGGTGAAAAGTGGCTGGCCCTCAGCCCCCAGGGTTACAATATGAAAGAGTGGCTTGTCTGGGGCAAAGCAGAACCACACGGAGAAAAAAAGGATGGAAAATAGCAAAAAAAAAAGTCCAGAAGAAAGGAATTGGATTAATGATGAAGTGGTCTGGGTGCCGTGTATGTGTCTGTATATGCATTCGTGCAGGTATGCGTGCATATGTTTGTGAGAACCTACCAGCTGTGGGTGGAGAGAGGGGGGCAGGGTGTGTAGAAACGGGGGGAGGCCCGCCATGTGTTTATGTTGACTAATGAGCTAATTACCCAACCCCTAATCTACCTCAACTTGTGTCATTTCACAGGAATGCTGCAGCAGTCAAACGCTTGCAGATTATGGGTCATTTCCTGACAGTTAAAGGCAAACTACTACAGCAGTAATTCCTCCACACACCAGGCGTTAAACCACAAGTGCTGCAGCCTCTCCATTTGCCTTTATCGTCCTAAAATGTGACTACAGGATTAAAATTTACTCGGCATTTTAGTATTTATTAGTCGGCGGATTTGGCTATCGATGTGCTTGTTTCAACAATACAAGTGTATCATAAGGTTTTGATTGAATAATTGGATCAACATGCATTCATGCAGGTATGCCAATTCATACGCAAATGTAATATTTTATCCAATATTTTGCTTTTTTGAAAAGTTTTAGAGAGTTGAGTTATTGACCTACTTTTGCACACTGTAGCTGTAGCTCTCCTAAAAGTAAATTAACCATTTTAAAACTGACGGCAGCATCACAAAGCTGAGAGCAGCTGTTTTCAGAGGACACCAGGCATTAATACGTAAGTAGCTCAATCCATGCGAGATATCATCAAAGCTAAACACCATTATGAAACCACTGCCACTGAAAGCTTGGGATGTTTCGAGTTCATGAGAAATATGAGGTAGCTTCACATTTAGCAAAAATATTACAATGCAATTGTTAAAGATCACATTGTGTGGCAAGTTTGAGAATAGCTTTAAAGTGCATACCGTGGGTGTTGACTAATCTGCTCAGCACCACATCCGCTGAAGCATTGCTCACTTTGATCTGTGAAGTATTTTGAAAATAATATAAGTTAAAAAAAAAAGCTACCGACACACACTGCAAGCTGAAGTATTAGTCATTTTTTCTTATTAAGGGCCTTTTGAAAGGACATATTTCTCATCTGTAACAATGTAGATGAAAGAAAAAGATTTGAGGAAAAACAGGCAAAAGTTTAAAGTGCTTGAGAGGATGAAGTCAATCACATTTCTAAGTCAGACAGCATGGGAGGTCTCCATCCCCTCCACCCACGGCCAGAGGTGTGAGTGGGGATTTAGTGAACTCCCCCCCCACACACACACACACATACGCATACTCACACTCATCTCCCCCTCCCCACTTGTTCATCATCCCCCTCCCCTGGGGTGTATGCTGCTCCGCTCCCCCCTCAACAACCTCCCATCCATCACTCCTAGGATTTCACTTTAATAGGTGGTCCCTCTTCCTCCTCTCACACACCCTTATGGGAACATTCGCCAAAGCAGAGCAGGACAGCAAAGGGTGAAAGTAGGACTGGCTGTTGTTTAAGAATTACTGTATAAAGTACTCATCATTTTATCGTGCCCTGACACAACCTGAGCTTGAGTCCAGATACTGAAACAATGTCTGAAGGTATTTTTATGTCTCTTATTGTTGCTGATATTATTTTTCTAATTAACTTTTTGTCCATTAGATATTTGCCTGAAAACAAGGTAGCTACACCCCTCAACTGTGTGGCATCACTTAATGTTTGTTTGACTTGCTTGCACTTGTGGCCACTTCTTATTTTTTACCTTTGTTGTATTACAGTTCAGTTTCCCCATATTTTGGGAACTGTTTCTGAGACAGTGAAAATAAACTCCAACTCATAGTATCGCCGTAAGTTATTTCAAGGGATATAAGGAAACCAGTTTTTTTGAACCAGCCATAAAAGGACTTAAACAATAGTCTAAAAAGTCTAAAATATAAATTTAAATCAGGAAATACTGAAACAGTGTCTCACAGTTTTTTACATTTGCATGTCGTTTTCTATTCCTGCCATAAACAGACACATGCCGTGTATTTATTTTCACAGTACACCTGCAGAAATTACCACCACAATGGTTTGTTTTGCTGCTGTTCCCCACTTTTGGTCCAGATCCACAGTTCAGACGGCCGGACACATAATTCCAGCATGCTGGACGAGCCCGGGCTGCGCTGTGCAGTAGCCCCCTTCCATTCAAACAGAAGGCAGGTTGGTTGATATTTAAATGGCCACTGTTTGTTTTTCTTCTGGTCCCGTGTGTGCATGTGAGCCCAGTATAAAGGATCGTGTCCTTTTGAAGGGGATAGCACCAGGAAAGTGAGGGGGAAGGAAACTTTGCTTTGGTGTTTTATATATCAACGGAATGACTTCCCTCAAATAAAGACGTGTTCCATTCTGCCGGTGGGTCTGGAACAAGCTGCTCGTTTCCTGTCCTGAAAACTCGCAGTATGTTTGAAACAATGCACCAGGCCAGAGTGGAGGAGATGTCACGTTTTGAAGATGTGGTGCGGTGCTTTTGTTTGACCACAGGTTGAGTATGAATCATATGTTTACAGTATTTGTGGCATTTGAATGAACTCACACAATTGTGCCATTTTGAATTAATATAAATGCTGAAACAATCAAGAGCAGCTTTTGAACTGTCATCTGGAACAAAAGGCAAAGATGAAAGTATGCCCTTGTTGTGGCTGTAAAAGTCTCTTAAAACTCACTTTTCAGCCATAAACGGTAGCCTGCACAATAAATCTGCCCATGAGGATAAAGACGGTCCTCCTAATTAATGAATCCCAGCTGAATTCATCTTCCTCCAAACCTTCACTTTTCTGCCAACTGCCATGTCCATGCCGTGGACAAAGGCTTCCCTTTGCCTCTCTCCGCCGGGAGCTCGCCATGCCGAGTTTCTCACTCACGCTGCCCCCTCATCAAATTACAGCCCTGCTCCCTCCTGTCATGTTGGCAAACAAAGGTCTTAAAGCACACTCCCAGAGTAATTGCCTCTAATCTCAGACATAATGTGGTCTTTCATGTCAACCAGTCGCAGAGAAAAGGGAGCTGTTGTTCTCTCTGCCTGTTTTCACCCTTGTGTTCTTCCACTTTCACTTTAAGGGCCACAGTTAAAAAAAAAAAAAAATGTTGCTTTGCTTTGTTTTCCCATCTATGGGGAGGATGGAGACTTTTATTGTGACACAGTGTAAACATTTTAACAAGGTAAAAATTTGTTCAAAACGCCCCCCATCCTCCCTCCCTCGCTCCCTCCCTCTCTCTATGAACAGATGCTGGGTGCTGTGACTCCTATAAACATGACATGAGTAAAAAAAAAAAAAAAAAAAAGCCAGAGGACTCTCTCTGGTAGTGCTGTAAGTTCTTGGTGAGCTCCTCCACCTTTGGCCTGAATTCTCTCCGTGGTGAGCATCAGGCAGTCTGCAGCTGGAAGTGTTTCTGCGGTTTGGCCAGGTGTCTCTCTGCCCTGCCTGGGACAAGGCCTCAGCGGGGCCTGGGACTGGAGTCTGGGAGCAGGCTGGAGGCGCTGAGTGAGCTGGCTTGCCCCTCCGTGATCTGAAACGTCCCACAGACCCACCTGACTGGTGGTCAAGCTGTAACTGATACAACACGATAGCAGCGCTGGAGGGGGAAAAGTAGAAATTAAGATGTGTGTGTGAGCGTGTGGGGAAGAGACAGGGAAACACAGAGCTGTGTGGGGGGAAAGAGAGAAGGGGAAGGAGAAGGAGAGAGGGGATAATGGAAATTTTGGACAAATTCTTCAACTAAAGAGGCCCTTTGGTTAAAAATATGGAATGCAGACTTTAATATGGTTTCCAGGGGCTTTGGCAAGCAAAGATGAACATATCAAGTAAAAAACACAGTATCTGATATCTGTGCTGCGCTCGATGGAGAGCGAGCAGCGAGAGAGTGCAGGGTAAGAGGAGATGCAGTGTTTCTAAAACCATTCAGCTGGGCTTTTTTAAGGGACCCAGCTGTGAGCGCTGGAGGTCCTGGGCTCAAACTAACTATGGTAAAATCTGCACAGTTGAAGCCAGGCTGCAGCCTCAGAGCCCGGTTAGCCATGACCTGATGTTCCAGGAGCCTCAGTGAATTGATGGGCCCCAGGAGAGTCATCACACGGCCCTCGAACAATCACCCATTCATCCCTCCAGCCGCAGCAAGTGGGCAAACATTCTGCACTCTGACCAAAGTTAGAAAACTGGAAACATGATAAATTTAGAAATTTGAAAAGTTGAAGAAACTTTTTTACCAACATGATTTCTTTTTGTGTGTGTGTGTGTGTTTTTTATATTTAAGCATTTACAGTAAAACAAGATTTTACAAGAAGCTGGCGTGTGAAAGATTGAGCTCACTGGATATAATTGCTCTACCACCGACTTTGAAATTCTCAGGCGAGTCTCAACTGTGAAATTTTAAGAAGAACACCAAATAAGTGTACATTCCCCTGTGAATATGGCTTGGTATATTTTTGGATAATGTGGCTGGACTGGCTCGAGCCCATCACGCCTCATCTGCCAGGACTACACACTGCTGTTACATAAGAAGGATGATCCAGTCCAGACACTGAGACTAGTCCTTATGTGGACAAAAAAAAAAGGGTGTGTTCAGTGTGACCCCCTCACCCACATCCATCTACCGTGACTATATTAACCAACTTTTCTCTAGTGTTTCAAAAGTCCCTTTCACCTTCAGAGATGAGAGGCCTGGAAGTCAGCTGCACATCAGTTACATTTTTCTGTAAGTTACCAGCCAGTTATTTATAGAGCAAGAACAAATATACAATGGAAGCAGGGTAGTGGTTTGGGTAGGAGGCAGGTTATAAGCCCAGGAACATCTGTCCTTTCAAAGGCATCTCATCCTTGGTATGCCCAGAATCCACTCCAGGGGTGTCAGCGCTTCACTGTTAGTCAGAGAGCTGGCATGCTAGTCAAAACAGAGCCAGAGAGGGAGGAGGGGGTGAAGAACCTCATCCGAGTCCAATCTCCCATATCACAAAGTACAGTGCATGTTCACAAAGTCACCTGACTCCTGACGAGGTGGGTCCCTCTGAACGAGGAAGAAACAGGGCAAGATTACTGAGGTGTGAGAGGCGCCATGATGGAGGAGATCAGCAAGGAAACTTGAACTCTTATATTTTATTTAAATTACTCAGTCATTCAGGCTGAGAGACTTTCTTTTATAGATATGCAGCTTTGTCTTGTAAAAAAAATAATAAACCTTTGAAGATTTAGTTCTTGTTTCTAATATATTAAACATCTCGATTACTGTAATGTTATTGTTCAAATGTAACTGCAACACATTTGGTATATTGATAAAGGCCCATATATCCTCTCTAATTTAGTCTTACTTTATAGATGATCGACTCTATATGAAGCCAGCGCCCAAATGTACAGTATGACAATGTGTGTGTGTGTGTGTGTGTGTGTGAGGCCAACATAGTCTTTGTTTAGTCTGTCCTCGTCAGGGATGCTTCATTACACACTCGTAAATTCAGCCGTGCTGACACTCCCAGGCCGACCTCTTGACAAGCATGGAAACACAAATGCACACACAAGCACATGGGAGGATGATGTCAACACCTTTATTAACCTCTTATTTTCCACATTTGGAAAAAAAAAAAAAAAAAGACAATAGTTACACATCACAATATGAAATAATGTAACACGTTTTTTTTATTTTTATTTTACTAGCAGACACAGTCGGAGCATGATACTTACAGTATGGGACACTTTAAACACATTAAAACATCAAGAGCTCACATAAGAAGATGGATCATCCACTGTCATGTTGTATATAATGTACTATAATTAACATCTATAAATTTCATTTTGCTTCTACTACTACTTTGTCTCACCAATTTTAAACACAGTTTTAAACAGGTTCATATTGTATATACAATATTTATATTTATATTATTCAACCCTCCACTGAATTAAAAGGGCACCTGGTCAGCTGTGCACAGTTTTTATTGTTGCTGCTTTGTGTGGTTTTTATGTGAATCAGGACAATTAGAAAAACTGTGCAAAAGAGTTAATGAGATTTTTTTTTCTTTTCTTTTCCTATGGCCCTGCTGTGTTTTACTTTCTCAGCCATGCGTTGCAGAACAAGTAAGGAAACTTTGAGGATGAACAGCAGACTAAATAAACTCCCTGAAAGCAGCAATATCACATACTTGAACTGGCTGAGAGATGTTATTATTTCTGACACTGTCAGCTCTTTTAGGTAGAAACTGCTCTCTGCCATTCCTTTAGCAGCCTCCTGTGGAGATCACAAAGTTGATTATATCGTATTTTTTTATACATAACAAACTGATTGTTTCAAAATAAAGCTAATAATGTATTAGAGTTTTTTTCATACAACATTGTCTCATGCATTTATACATTTCATAAAGTGGCACAGACAGACACCGTTAAAAACAACACATTTTAAAAGGCTACATCCTACTTTAATAAACATTTAAATAAAAAAATCTTCAGAAACTGAAAATATTTCTGTCTAATATTTTATTCAGCAAAATGCTGCTCCCCTCGTGGTATCTGTGTGACAGATCCTGGGTCCATGTGCGTTATGGCGAGTATTTTATTTTTAACTTTAGCAAACAATAATCCTGTGTAAAAAAAAAAAAAAAAAAAATCTCACCAAGTTTTTTGATGATCATCAGTTTAGTTTCACCTCTATAATAACAGCTGATGTATTTCCTGTATTATTATTATTTTTTGTTTTTACTTAAAGTTACTCTTTGATGTGAATGGCCTGAGCTCCTAGTACACGCTGCTGCGCTGCACGTTGTGACACCTTTTGTTGAGCCCGTTACAGCAGAAGACAGAAGAGTGCAGATCAGGTAACTGTGACCCTCGTGCAGAGGCCGCGCTGAACGCGCTCCGCTCCACGCGCGGGGCTGCGCAGAGCTGACAGCGGGAGGGAGAGGAGCCGGTTAGAGACAGAGAGAAAGCCCGACAGGATGAAGGTGAAGATGACGAAAATACACTTTTCACATTCCTCAACGCTCAGATCTGAGCGTGTGTGCGTGAAGTTATACAGGAAAAAATGTGAAAAACAAAAAATAACAATTCGAATTGAATAAAACTTGTATAATAGAGGCGAGTTTGTTGTAGGCCTATATTATTGTTAGAAGTAAATCACTTTTTTTATTGTTATTGTAATGTTCGTTGTTTCCCATCACAGACCGATTACACACACAGTATATTACATACTTCCCGGTGCATGCTGGGAAGTCGAATTGGTGCTAATTCTGTTGTATTCAGATGTTTCACTTAAACCATGAGTTAGTAATTAAAGATAATTTCACATATCACATTATGTAACTAACAGTATGAGGCAGCATTATTATAGTATTTATGGGCAATTTAAATTTCTTAGGTCCTGTATAATAAAAAAAACACTGTGTCAAGTGTTTGAGAAACAATAAGTGAAGCAGTGGAGCAGAACGCATGTTAAATAATAGGTTCAGTTCCACAGAAACTGACAATGCATCATGAATCAGCGGATCATGAAAAGAGAAAAGTTCAACAGAGTTGTCAAATGCCTGTGCAGGAAAGGAATCCCCCTATAATTACATTTTAAGAGCAGAGGAAGCTGTAGGCCTGAACCCCGTCATTTAGTCGGCATTAAATAAACACAAGCCCCATCAGCGTCAGATATGCCCTCACACAGTTGCACTGTAAATAATGACTCTCATGGCCGTGAGCAGAAAAATCTGGGGTCATGATCAGGGTACAAGAGGAGAGTCATGCTATTGAATGATATATTAAATATGGGTTAATCATTAAAGCACCCCCCAAAAAATGCACTGTGTTCCCACTGTAGTGTATCATCAGTGCTTATTCAGTCCTTGTAAAATCATGTGAAATCATGGCAGCATCAATAAAAGATGCCAATTATTCAGCAGGGGGAACGATCAGGAAGCATACGTGCTGTTACTTGTCCAGTGGAGTAACCCAGCACAATACTAGCAGACTGTGGATGGTGGCACTGCAGCGTCCGTATGACAAATACAGCCACACAAGGAAACCTTGGGATTAAAAAATATTCTTACTGATCGACAGAACAATGGTGTATCAATCGAAAAGAGCAACGTTGCTGATCGCAGGGCGGTTTGCAGGATTTTCTACATGGCTGAAATGTGATATCTAACACATGTCATGGAATTTCTATTCTTCATCTGCCCTGGCTCGCCTTTGATGCTGTGCCAAAACCATCAGTGTAATAAACTTCTGAGAACCTATGAAGATATGCATTAGCTGAGGATTACGCTGATTCACGGACAAACAGTTATGAATTTGAGATCAAAAGCAAAAATTTGCTCTGCAATTAAACAACAATGGCAGACTGTGATTCCTGCCTTGATGCTGGTGTAAATAATTGACTCATTTCATATTTGAAAAGTGAAGGAGATATTTTTTATTGCTTGTCTGTTATTTACAGTCATTGTTTACACTTCAGTCTAGTTTAATTAATAATCATATAAGTTGAAAATCTGTCAGGATGTTGCTGTGATGAGTGGTGAGCCAGCTAAAAATTCAAACAAAGCACTTTTTTTTTTACTTCCCTTTTTTAAGATCACAGTGTTTTGTTTTGTTTTTTTATGTGTATATTTTTATGATCTTAAATTTAGATTTACAGCTCAACCACGCAGACATAACAGGCCCCTGATGAGCTGTGTCCCTCTCCAGTTGTAGCGTTGTGATTTAGGCTGACCTTTATAACCCTCAGGTCAACATCAACACTGTCTGGAGGTGTCATAGCGTGGGTGAGCTGCGCAAACGCTCTGTGACACAGTAAAGCATTTTAACACACCCGACCTGCTCATTAAGTTGGAAACAAGGAAGGTTATGACCTTATATGACAAAACATTTCTCACCAACTTATCATGAATAAAGTGCCACTGAACAAACCCTCTTCCAGCTGAGGATGGAGACAAATCACAGCAGTGATATTTGCTGTTTAGGTTCTATCACAATCCTGATCATCCTATTAGAAGTGACATTGACAGCAAGTGCTGTTAGACTTGTTTTCAATTTTCCACCCACTAATGTGCCTCCAGAGATCCCACGCTTATGGTCTCAACTGTTGCAACGCACCAAATATTTAGAGTAATAGCTGGTTACTGTGCTATCTCTATCACGACAAGCTGCCAATCACTGCCCTGGAGCTAATTAAAAAGGCCCTGGTGCTTTATTTGTTTGCACACACTCTGAGGGCAAGACTGAAACAGTCAGGCGTGGGGGCGCATGACATGCACGCCATGCTCCTTTAAATCACTCCCCTGTGCCAAAATGCTGACACCACACTAAGAATCCTGACAAAACATTCGCAGTGTCCCCAGCGTGGGCGAGACACAGAGTGAGAAAAAATAATGGAGATGATTTATAGGCACCTAGTTCTTCAAAGAGGTTTGCACAAATTCATGAAAATTCTTTATCACACTCCTAAATGTGTTTCTTTTCATGTATAATGTCACTCAAATTCATGTTTTCAGTATTCATGTTCAGCTCCACAAAGAGGATTCTGCACAGTACAAATATTATAAAACAGAATCTAATCACTTACCGTACTGTCCCAGGCCTGCGTCCCATCACTCTCAATCCTGCTTTCTTCATCCTCCTTTACTTTTCATCCTTTTTTTCTCTTTCTTTCTTTTTACCATCGCCGTCGTGATGTTGTGCTTTGCTGCCTTCTGAAGTCTGGATGTCCTGAGAAGTGACACTAAGATGGAGCTGGCATGGAATAAAAGTCACATACATTTTAATTGTGCTGCAAAAGACCCTGGGGCCATCAGCTGCAGTGGCCTCGTGGCTCTCTGCTGCCACCTGTCTGCATGCACAGGAGCATGTGAGGAGCTGAGGATGGGACGTGCAGAATGTGCTGAGTAATGATCAGGATTGTGTCGAAATGGCCTGATATCAGCTTGGATTTTGCTTTCCAGTAAATTAAATGTTAGTTTTCAGAGAGATATTAAGATGCTTTCTTTTTTTAAACGGTTTTGAGGCTTCACTGTTGCTCAACACTTTCTTTCTTTTTCACCACAGTAAAAGCTTTATCATCCACTGTCAAGAGTAGGATTTAACATCACATAACATATTCATTCATTCTCCTGGGTAATTGATGCAAAAATATATAATGTTGAGTAAATTGACTTATAGAAGGGATAACTACTGTGCGTGCTTCTCCGCAGGGCAGCAGCAAAATCATCTTGTTTCTGATCAAATCTGTGTAAATGAGTGTTTGGAGAGTGAACCCCTGCTTTGCTGGGATTTGATAGCCCCAACAGGAAGTCGTTGAAACGCTAACATAAATAGCAATCAAGCCATGAGTAAACCAATCAGCAACTTTGTTTCAAAATATGCGCCAATCAATTAGCAAGTGGATTTCCTTCCAAATTAACAGACCGAATCAAAGCGTCTCAGGAAACACGTTACGGCCAATCTACGTTTTGCTTAATTGAGGACCCCATGGCGATTTGTGGTCATGGTGTTTTATATTTTTATTCACTTTAAATATGTTTGTTTTGCAAAAAAAAAAAAAAAAACATTCATAATTGATGCTTCACACCGTTTTAAGGGCATCCCATTTCTGATTTGATCTTATTTTCCTCTTATTTATACACTCTGCAGATTGTAGTAGCAGATCATCATTTGTTCCTCACTACTTTCCTTACTTTCCTTTCTGGGTTTTTTTGAGGACAGCATGCTGGCCTCACATGTACTCCAGTCCCACTCACACAGCTGTCTCCCAGGCTGCATGCACAGCTCCATCACCTGCATCCAGCTGCAAACCACAAACAGATTGTAGTATTCCCCTGGAGGGAGATATTGCACAGTCAGGCCACCATCAGCACGGAACATGAAGAGGCAGAACTTTAAGTGAAACCTGCTTCACTACCCATCAATAAAGGGCAGTTTGTAAAACTTACAGCTCTGGTGCCAGTGGGGGCTGATACAGTAGGAGCGAGGAATGTTGTCTGAGCATGTGACAACATTTCCCAGACCACTAAACATTGAAAACAGACCAACAGGGCAACATATTGCATTGATTTAGTAATTTGACAAATAGCTTTGGAATGAGTATCCATGTCCAGTCGTTTGTAAGCGGTTGCCATATAAGTAGAGGATAAAAGGAAACATGGTTTCTTATTTTAAGAACAGGAAATGAGACAATGACAGGAGACAAACTTATCACATATTGACATGATTGCGGTAACTGTGGTGAGAAATGCTCTGTGGATGGGCCCTTTATTGTCTCTCCATGCCAAAATGCCTGTTATGGACATCGCATTCACAAGGTTTTGCTTGCATCTGGAATACTGCTGCAGCTCATGTCCACATGTTTACTGAGCAGGATCGTCAAACCCCCGTGTTATTCTACCTGAAATGAACCATTTATCATTTGTAGTATTTTTCCTATTTTCTTTTTTTTTTTTATTGTGATGATCTGCTCTCCTGTGTGTTTGTTTCTCTTATACCACAGATATCGCCTGTAGCATGTTAGCTTGTCAAGCGGTCACAGTATTTCAATTGAAATACCAAGGGTTAGTTTTCTGTGGCAGCAGGAATCTGAATTCTTGAAGTATCCTTGAGCCTGTACACAAACTGTCTTGGAGGCAACGGAGCAAGAATTTTCTGTTTGAATTACCAGTGTTTTTCTTCTCCTCCCCCAAACATGCAGATACTACTCATCTGATTTGGACTGAAATTTCATACACTGTTTTAAGTCACATGGGAAATATTTTACCTTAACAGCAAATATCCCATATTTTATTTTGAAAGCTGTCGGCTGTGTAAGCTGTGAATTGCACCTTACACACCTGACCTCAAGTACAGCATGTGTGAACACTAGATTAGCTCTGAGTCCAGGGCAATCAGTTCCAAACAACCATCAGGGCCCTGCAGAGTTTGGCTTATCAAAACACAGTGATTGCCCTCCATTTGATTTTCCTAAACCCTGCAAACTCCTATGTGGAACTTCTGTCAGCAAGAGCAGCGTAGTTGAGAAAACAGGATTACTCACTATGGCAACACCTGGAAGCAGCACGTGCAAGCGGGACAGAAAAATGATCCTGGTTAACTGCAGCAGATAATGACATTGCTATATTTATATTTGTCTTTTGGCAAGGGGCAACTCAGCCATTCCACTACAAACCACAGCCAGCTTTTTTTTCTGTCCAAACAGTGCCAGTGTGACTCTTAACTCAGTGCTGGAGTGAAGTTTCCAAATACTAACAGGGTCAATGGTGTCAAGTGACTTGGAGTCCTCGGAGTTTCTAATTATTTGGAGGAGCCGAGTTGAGCTTTACAGCATGTGAATGAGCCAGCGCAATAATGTGGTTGACAAAGAGACACATGGAAGGTGAAGACAATAGAAAGTGTTTCATTATGTAAGTGACATAGTCCATGTGGGGGGAAACATACTGTAACATATTAAGGACATATTCCTTGATTGCAGTGTAGCACCCCCAGAACCTCCTGTTTCAGCCCAGGCTCACTGTTTACGTTGTAAAATGTGTAGATAAAAAAAAAAGAAGACTTGAATTAACTTGAAATTAACTTAACATTGACATTTTCCAGCTGAAGAAAAACTCCCAAGTCCCGGTGGTTGTAAGTTAAGTGTATTGTTACAGAGGGAACATGTGCACAAAGAGAGCAAAAGGAGGAATATTCAGTGCAGGATGTACAGTGCATCTTAACGTGGAGGATAACAAAACCCACAATCCTGTTTGGTAACACAACCATCAACTGTAAAAACATTCACATTTATTGTTTCATAGTCATATTATAACGAGTCAGTATTTTTTTGTTACCTTTTCTTGTCTTTTTTTTTCCTTTAATTTATGGATAGTTGAGAGAGATAGGAAATGGGGACACAGAAAGAGGGGGAATGACATGCAGAAAAGGGCCGGCTGTAGCGAGGACTGTAGCCTCTGCATATGGGGCACCTGCTCAACCCACTGAGCTATATGACGCACCAACTGGTCAGTATTTCTGACTAAATGAGCAATAATCACAACTTTTCTGTACAAAAATGATCATGATTTCTCAAAAATTCCTCCACGTTGTAAACAACAGGGTTCTTTTTCTCTGTTTCCCGAATTTAACTCCTACAGTGAAAATAGTCTATCCTCTGTTGTGTGTCCTTGTCAGGGGAGGTTTCAAGTTTCCACATCACACTTGTGTAATTTTGAACCACTTTTGGCACCACTCGCGTTTTGGCAGATAGAATGCAATACAGTGTAACAGTGTACTCATGGAGGATTCCACATGCGTAAAGTGAGAAGCAGAGTAGATTAAAAGAGGTTATCAGGTCCTTAAAGATAAAGGTTGGGATTCTACATTAATTTGATTTGTTGCTACATATCAAAACACTAGAGCTGTCTTAATAAGGTCATGCCCATGGAAAATTACTGAAGCATTACACGTTTCACCACTTTTTTTTCAAAAGAGGACAACCCCCTTGATTTATCCATCACTCCCAGTGAGGATATAATGCCTGTCTCAACCCTCCCAGGCCTCAGGTCACAATCAGGTGGAGCTTCTGTTTGACGCCACAAGGCCACGATCCCAACTCAACAGACCTCTTTTTTTAATCCCCCCGTGACCTACAGGCCCCAGACTGTACGCCGGCCTGTGTACTGGAGCTTGAGTTTGCTTTTATAGAGGCTTTTCCGGTCCATCGCCGTGCGCATTGTGCCAAAAAGATGGCAACTATCAAACGAGACGGAGAGTCCGAGGTGAGAAAGGGCAAAGAGATGTACAAACAAAGGGAGTGAATGAGAGATAAGGTGTCAGACAAAGAGATAGTGGGAGCAGTGGAGTGAAAAGCACGTTATCGCTGGGCCTGCTCGTCACACACTCAGGTCAGAGGGGTGTGAGACATGAGTTGGCAGAGCTAAGAGCAGGGGCTAGTTGGAATATGTGTGGGGCCATAGGAAGTGCTGTGTTGAGAAGATAACAGTGTGTTACTGTGTGTGTGTGTGTGTGTGTGTGTGTGTGATGGAGTGGAGAGGAGGCAGTAGAGGTTTGTGTGCGTGGGGGGTGGGTGGGTGGGTGGGGGGGTAACAGTGTCCTCAGCCCTGCACTGCTTTCCTCTATTCACTACCCACATCCTGTCTGTGTGCTGCTCCTTAATGGCTTTTAATGAGCCACCGGTGAATCCCTCTCCTTCCTGCGTTCACACAACATGCCAGGCGAGAGAGCGAGTGAAAGGGAGAGAGTATGAGAACATCACGTCCAGTGGTGGTCCACAGAGTGCTATCTTAAGGGAGCATGGTACAAAAATTAACATACATTATTGAGCTATTTTAGACTAAGATGAATAGCACCTTAATACCTGGATACAGTTTATTTGGCTAAATAATATTAGTACATCCTTGTGCCTACAGAGTATATAAAGATGTATGCAGCCTCCATGACGTCATTCATAAGTTTCTAGGAGCAGTTTTGAAGCTGAGGAGCTAACCCTAACCATAATCCCCACCCTGTCACTCAAAATGGCACACCCCCAATTACACATACCTTTAAGACGTAATAAAATGTAAACATGTGAGTGGTATAAATATTCTCCCCTGTACAGTTGTATGAAGGAGGAATTAGTCACAAAGTCTAAAACCTCGATTCAGGTTTATATTGACTCTGATGAATGGCAGAAATACAAGCAGTCCATTGAACAGTAGAAACCTAGATTTGCGCCTTTTGACTTGGATACAGTTTAGGCACAGATAAAACACACTGTGTTAAAATAAAGTAAAAACACTGTGAGTTTGATTATATTATATGTTCACAAAGTAAATTTCTTGTGCTTTAAGTCACTATTCACTTTTTCAGCACCTGGAGCCCTGAGATCCTAAATGCCACCAATAAAATCAATCAAAAAAGTCAATAATTGTTCATTGTTGTCAATTATAATTTGATAGTTAATACCTTACTGTAAGTAAACAAATGAAAGTAATATTTACTGAATATTTAATTGGGGCATTTCTTTCAAGTCTGTGAAACAGCAGATACACACTGTACAGGTTCAACACCTGTAATGGCTTACTCATATGAACACCACTTAACACTCCCTTAAACGGCCCTCTGTCATTCACTTTCTCCCCCCTGCTCTCCTTCCCCACCGTGGCCGGCAGGATTTCATGGCTCAGAGTTGTGTCTCGTCGTCGTGATAGATGACAGGTGAGAGAGTCTCTCTGATCCCCCTGACACTCTGTAATCGAGTTAAGAATGCTGGATTAGAGGCTCCTTTTGAAAGGGGCTGAGGTCAGCTCTCCATTCTGCCTGATGCATAACTTCAGAGAGCGAGAAAAGACCAGACACTGATTGCAGGAATGTGCGCGCATGTGGGACAGAGATAGAAGGGGGAGAGAAGGAGAGAGACGGTTACAGCGCTTATAGAGGAGATTGTGTGAGGCCTTGAGGGTGCTCTTAGGTTAGGACTGAAAACAATACTGGTAAACACTGGAGCTGGAACTGACTGTTCTCGAACACCCACCCAGCAGAATTTCGCAAGCTCTTGTCAAAGCTAAAACTTTCTTAAGTTTGTTAAAACCTGTGTCTGCTTGACTTGATAATGTTTTTATGGATTTGTTTCAAATCGAGGGAGCTGGAGAGGAGTCCTAAAAAAATCATGCAAAGGCTACATGCAGCCTGATGCTGTAAATGAGCTAGAAAAACTGTTGCAGGATAGAACCAGGTGGCCCTTTTGTTTATAGTGGTATATTATAAAGAATGTCATTAAAACGCTATTCATTTTGATATAATCTTTGGTTTCAAAGTGAGAGAAGAGAAAATTTGGGAGTTCATTTGCAACCACATGGCAAAAAAGGCTTTCAATAAAAGTGTGTCTTCAAAATTGACACTGATGAGGCAGGCTGGAGCCGCTCAGGCAGGTTGTGTCACAGCTGTGGCACCCAAACAGTCTGCAGCTTTAGGATTCTGTATTAATGGTAACCAACCAATAATGTACCATTTGCAGAGTTTCCTGTTGTGTCTTGGCTGTTTTCTTTTGTTTTGTTTTCTTGGGATTTTGTTACACCACAGTTGTTTTGAATGTAGAGTATACTGGTTTGAGTTGCAACGTGTGCCGCTCTAATTCATCCTTAACTATAACAGAAATGACCTCATTCGTTAATGGTTAACAGTCAAAGTCCCAGAAGTCCAACACACGCTCTCGCTATGGGAGTTGGAGGCAAGCAAGTATGAGATGAAAAACAAAGGGGAGATGTTTTCTGCACTAAATGCTTCACTTCGAGGAGCCCTCTTTCAAGATTCAGGATTCACTAAGCCTGCAAAAATGAAGCATTATACAGTAGATGACCTGTGCTTTACAGTCAGAAAAGATGATTTAATTCATTCATGTCGGCTGACAGCAAATATATAGCAGACGGATCTTCCAGTGTTTTGAACCGCAGTTGAGTAATAGAAGGAACAGTTGTCTTTTCATTCCTTAAAAATCACCCATCATTTCTTTGGGAAGTTACTGCAGTGGTGACAGCACCCAACAGATGGTGGTTAGGTTAACATCAGTCATAATAGTCATGATGGCGATGATGATGACAATAATAGCTCCAGCAGCAGACTACAGTTGCAGGTGGGGATACGAAGAGGAGGAAACGTGTTTGTGTTTGCATCTATGTATGTGTGTGTGTGTCCATGCAAACACCTGAGTGTCTTGGCAACCCTCAGAGGAAGGGTCCTCGGTCATCGGACATCCCTGTTGCAGGGCCCACTCCCTGCAGCAGACCCCCTAATCAGTGGGAACAAAAGGGGGAGGGTGTGTAACAGCTCCAAAATAGCACGAGGAGTAGGAGGAGTGGAAGGATGTAGGGAATCTGATGCAATGCCTCATAGTGCACGTATTAGTTATGGTCAAAGTGAACTGAAGAGACAGTAGTACAGCTAGTTAGTGTTTCGACCGTCCTATCAAAGCGAATACTTGATGTACAAGAAGCCAAAAGACTAGGGAAGGAGAGAACATGAGGAGGGATTCAGCTTTGGTTTTAATATGTTCACCACTCAGTGTTCATCGTGCATTTGATCATGTGAATCTGGAGGGTAATTGTGTGTGTGTGTGTGTGTGTGTGTGTGTGTGTGTGGTTGTGTGTGACTTCCTCAGCTGTTCATTATGAAGTGACAGCCTGACAAACTGTGGCTCTAGTGGTTGCATCAACTTCCTGACCCCACAAGCCACAGTGTTTTCCCCTGATTGACTTTTCCTCTCACACACCACACAAGATGGGAAAAGATTGTCCTGACATCATTTTCTGGGGAGGATTACTCCACTAATCTCGACATGAATCTGCCCCGGCATCGCTGTCGCACAAGAGCCCCCCTCTCCCTGAATGTTTTAAAAATTAATACACTCAGATGTTCACGAAATCCACTTGATGACACGTGTAAGGCTTCCTTGTTAGTTACTCAGAGCAGCCTGTCTGTCCGTCTCCTGTGGCTCTTTTTCATGATAAGTCCCTGTCCATATGGAGAAAAGGCCCATCAAAAGCAGGAGATGATAAAGTGGACAATAAGCGGGGGCCACCAGGTCTCCGTCCTCTGGGGGCCACAGATTAGGCCTCCTGCACTTCCTTTGGAAAACAGGCACCGGACCCAGAGGAAGCTCCTGTCAGCTGCGCTCCCTCACCTCCCTGGCCTCTCTCCCTCTAATTCCTAACTCCCTTTCTCCAACACTGTCTATCTCCCTCTCTCTCTCTCTCTCTCTCTCTCTCTCCTCTCTCTCTCTCTCTTCTCTCTCTCTCTCTCTCTCTCTCTCTCTCTCTCTCTCTCTCTCTCTCTATCCTGCTCTTATTCTCTCTGCCACAGAGATGAAACACAGGCCTCTCCATCCACAACTTGCCACTGCACTCCACCCGGATACCACAGGCCAAGCCTCATCAGGCTACTGCAACATGTCACACAGATACTCTTTTTTCCTGCTTTACTGCCACATGTAAAGTCCTGACTGACTTTTAAAAAAGTATTTTTTCCCCTTTTTTTGTGGATTGCCTTCATCGATGCATCTTAAACCATACTATGCGTGTGATGTGTGTGTGTGTGTGGAGGGGGTGTAATTACAGAGGAACACAAATCTGTAAATAGAACAGCGAAGCTCCTGCTGAGCATATCCTGTGTTCTGCTGCCAGGGCCCGAACAGTCGGACAGTGGAAGGTGGAGGGGGTCAGGTGGTCGACAGAGATTGAGTGAGGACCACTCCCTCGACTCCAGTGCCAAATCACAGTTCCAGTCATCAGACAGATAGTCCCCCACCCTTCTGCTGTCTTGAGGATGACCCAGACAATTACGCTGGGACTAGGTGGTTCTTTGGCCTTTAACATCACAGTAGTGTGTTCTCCTGCGTCAGAGAGAAGCTTTTCTGTAATTTGTTATGTGGACTATGTCATTTTTGATCGATTGGTCTAATATTGATCCAGCTAAACAATTGCAGACTTTCAGCTTTTGCCAGACTGCAATCTAGCATTATCTGGCAACACATTCAATATCAAATCAAGTACTTGTAAACCCACTATGTAATGCCTTCACTGAATGCCCACTTAATTTGCAAACAGTAGATAAAATAATTGCAGATTTGAAAACGTTACAAAGCTGTAAAATACTGTCTCATAACATCATAGTATTATGACATGATGTGCAGTGCTTTGGTGTCTGATATAACTGAGGATTCAGACCTGTCACTCTCACAAGTGTCAACCAGTGTCTGAAACAACACAGCAAAAGACTATTGAACAACCATGTGACTCAATATGATTCCAATTTCAGTACATGTTATGTGATTTCATTTTAAACCTTAAGTTTGTTCTGTGTAAATTCAAAAATTCATGTATTAAACAACTTTCATTTTTCCTAGTTTCAGCCATCACTTCTATCAGTTCTTATAACATGAGGGTCAGCAAATGAAACTGTCTTGTCTGCAAACTGTTATTCAGTTGAGTCCAGTGTTTTCGTACAGAATCTATAGACCAAACTACAGTAAAACTTCAGCTCTGCTAACGACAGCTTTCCTTCAAGCATATGGATTGCACCCTTTATTATGCTGTATTTTCGCACTATTTCAACCTCACTCATGAGCACACTTTCACTGGACCCTGTGATTAAGACTTGAGGCTGTCTTCTCTCCAGTGCACACAGTGCCAAAAACCATGCTGAAGTCCCAGCCCCTAATGATTGACATGTTCAGTATCACGTGTGTGGTTATTATTCCATCGAGGGGTCGCATTCTGGTCTTTGTAGACATGACAGGCATTTCAAAAGACTGCAGCACTGTAGGTCCTATTTCCAGCAGAACCGCCACAGGCAATTTGGATCTCCCGCTGGCCAAGTCGTGTGCCTGGTATGGGCACTCATGGAAAGCCTAAGTAGGTAACTCTGTCAGGCTTCCATGTAGGCCCAGTGGCCACTGAAGGCTGGCACAGTGTGCCCTCTTCACCACAAACACTGCCACAGGTAATGTTTTCCTGAAGTCACGCCAGTGTTTTAAGAATTTCCATGCATTGAGGAAAAAGACCCAGGCCTGACTTCTGAAATACAAGCAGCCTTTTCAGCCAAGACCAGCACTAATGTAGTCTGCCTTTACAGACAGCAAGCAGACTAAAGCTCTCCTGTCTTGGAAGCAAAGAGGTGAGAGGATTAGGGCTTGCCACAACATTTAACGACGCTGAACCCTGTTTGATTCAATCAAACATGGTAGAAAGCAGGCATGGACGACTCTGACCTAAACCTCCTGTTTTTGACCTCGCCATGCAATGTGCATTTGTTTTTGGGCTTCTATTAGAGTATGTGAGAGTGCTCACATGTGTTTGTGCCTGCTGAGTGAGAGACGTCTGGCACTTCGCCACACATCAGCAATTGGAGAAGACGGGTTAATCTTGAAGCAAATTTCATCATGTTTTCCCCTGACAAATTTGACAAATTCACAGGAAAATCCCATCATTTGTAATCCACATACAGCTCTGATGAGATTAAAGGTGAGACACTGGTCCTTTCAGAGAGTGACTTACTTAATGTCTGAATGCTGGACAACCCTATATTTGCATGTGCATGACTCATTTGAAGTCTGAGGAAAAAGTGCTTTATGGTGTAATGTGTCAACATTATGAATTTTTGCCTACATTTTGAAAAACTTTGTTACTGGCATGTCTCTGACCATGGTTCATCAGATGAAAACCAGCCTTGACATCTGAATATTCCTTTTGCATTAGTGTCCAATTTACGACAAAATGAATGACAGCCAACTTGCCAACTCTTAACATTTTCACAATAAGGCCTCGGCTGCTGACTGAGATGTGTCTCGCTATCATTCCTTCCATTTCATATGAGCCAAAAAGCCAGACCTCAGCCAGACACCAATACACCCTATCCCTCTGGAGGCAAGGTTCCGTGATTTGACAGGGTCTGGGCCTCAATCTGGTCAGGCCAGAGTGGAGCGAGCCACAGAGGAATGACATGTGATAAATGGGTCTTATCTGGATGTTGTGGCGTTGGGAAGCTGACTCTGTTTCCCTCCGATTACATTAGCAGGCAGGAAAATGGGACGCGAGGGGAATGGCTGGAATTCCATAGAACGAGGGGCAGACGTTCGTTTTCACTTGTTTGCCGTCTGATAAAGAGACCAGGACGAGGCATAGGTGTGAGGGGGTGTGCTCACATGGTCCACGATTTGCCACGATTTTATTGGTCATGGCAAACTATGCAGAATAGACATTTCATTGCAAAGAGGGATATTATAAGATGTCAGCTTAAATTCAGTTTATCTGGACATGCACAATCCACTGACTTCATTCAGGAGCAGGGTTTTTCCTCCCTCAAATGAAAGGAAGACTGTATATTGTACATGCTGCAATCTCTCGTGCTTTTCCCCTGCCATGACAGAATGTGTAGAGCTTGCAAGGGTTCACACTGGGTGATTCATTACTAAGGATGAAGTGTCATCTGTGCCACTTGACTGCACTTGACTGGATTGCTTCCCAGCCACAGAGCTGTAGTGTTGCACAGTGTTGCACAGCTCACACATGAACACAGGTGTCACAAGGTCATATATTACGTTAATCTCAGAGTTGGACAGAATGATGGTTAAGTGGAGCTTCTTTCAGTGATAGAGTAGCTGAACATTTGCAGATTTCTGGGTCCAGAAAAGATGATTATCAGATGTGAGGATTCACACCAATTGGTTATCTGCACATGCAGCCTTTGTATTTCATGATGTCATGTTTTGCCTGCTTTCTGATGTGCAGATTAAATTGCTGAAGGTGCTGCACAGAAACCTTTGTAACTCACAAGCATCACCTAGTCCCTGCAGAGACGTGTGTGTTGCCAAGTTGATCAGTAGTTTTGGGCTCTTGTGGAATGAGTTCTTGAGTGAACAGAGCCTGGAGTCATGTACCTGGAAAAGTTTTCAGACCTTGATCGCAACCTGCTGGAAGTGTTGATTTACAAAAATTTTAAACAGAGGTATTGTGTAAACCTGCGACCAGCTGCCTGCACCACTATCATCTGGCAGGACGCATGGATATAGCGATCCATGTGTCCTGCCAGATGATGGTGGTGCTATGTCTCAAACTGTGATCAAGATTTGAGTGTGCCTACTCAGAAACAACAAAGTTTGATGAAATACTTTCAAGACATAATTAACTTGCTATTTCAACATCAGGGTTTTTCTCCTCATATGTGTTTGTTGTTTGTCAACCTGAAATGCCAGCAGGTTGCTAATGTAAATAAGAAGAAAACATTGTTGCAGCTTTATTGCCTCTCTCTGGGAGGAAACAACATTGTTTCCAGATTTCTGGACAGATAGAAAAACACAGATATTTAGTATGATACCAAGGGAGAGGGAGAAAAAGGAAGAGAGAGCGATTGTGATAAGAAGTAGGCAGCGGCCCAGACAAACACGGCGTGGCCCTTCCTTACTGACATCCTGAGGAGGAAGCTGTGGTGCTCTGGCCCCTCTGCTCCAGTCCCTCAGAGACGAGCTCCTCCAGCAGGTCATCGAAGTGAGCCAGGATCAACGCTTATTAACACTTTCCCGTCCGTTTTTTTTTTTTTTTTTTTTCCTGTTTCTGCTACTCATTTTCTGTTGAACCCAACCTTATCAACACGTACGTGCTGCCTGCTTTTTTGTCTGTCTAGATATTTTGCCGTCTGTATCACACTATCTCGCTGACTTTTTTTTTTTTTTTACTCCCACCATTGTCTCTCTTCTACAAGCTCTAATTTTTTTTTCCCATCATTTCCATCAACTTCCCCTCAGTGCCTTCCTTCTCCACATCACTTATTTTCCACACCTGCTTGTCATGGCTCCGAGCGTAAATCATATACCAAATAACTGCAGATATCCACCAGACTTGCAGGAGAGCAAGCAGAGGGAAAATCCTACTCCCAGCTCCATAAATCACCATTCAGACAGTCAAGCTAATTGCTGCTCAAATGGCTCCTAACGAAGCTCTAATTGAATAAGGTGGCTGGTGCGTTTAAGCAGCGCAGTAAGTTGAACTCTGGAAAGGATATCTTTGGAGTGTGTGTGTTTAAGCGAGGCAGGCCTGCTGGCACCAGAGACACAGTGGTAAATGGCTCAGTTTAGCATTACAGTGGTGGCTCCCTGCGGGCCTGTCTTCCACTGTAGCAGCAACCTGAGGAATTGCAGGCTCTCGGAGAAAAGGCTGGAAAATAAAGAGTGAGAGCAGAGGAGAACCAGGTTGTGCCAGTAAAATATGTACGCCGCAAACACCAGAGAGTAGGCGATTTATACACAGCCTCGCAAGTGCACTTTGCTGCAAAATACTGTACAAGTGTGTCTGTGTTTGAGTCGTGAATGTTTATAGATCTCTTTTTATTGCATATTGCTTTTTGTTTTGAAGGGATTGTTCAAAAGCACAACATTGAAAGGTTGACAGACATGTTTTGAACAAGGCGTCACCGTCAAAAACAATGAGCAATGACCACTTTTTTTTCACTACGTTGGGTAGGTATAACTGCCATGTGTTGTTATTCTCCCTTCATTTTGTTCTCACATGTATTCATCCTCTGGCATGGTTATCTACTCTTTGCATGCCTGTCCAGCACAGCAGGGGTCCCCCGGGAGAACAAACCACACACCGGCGGGTATGAGGCAGTTCCACAATCCCCGTCTCCCTCCCCCCTACCCTCTCCTGCTCTGTCTACGTTCTCCCGTCCCGCCGTGTCCCTGACTATATGCCCCCGCCAGTTTGCCTTCTGACCTGGTTGCTGATAAGACCAGAGGCCCCGCGGTGCCCAGCGCCCGGTGCCAGCACTTCCCCCTCATACAAAGTCAGTCGTGCTGTGTCACAGATGGGATAGGTGATCAAAAACAGCAGCCCCGCTCAAAAAAAAAAAAAAGAGCAGAACTGTGAGACAATAGGGCTCCATGGTATGGTAGTATGGCCCTTTTAACCCTGAGTGTAGATCCTTTCTCCTTTGTTTTTCCTAGAGAGATTTCTTTTTAGTCTCTCTCAGCACAGCTGTCAGGGTCGTTCAGTGCATCACTTGCGCTGCCATTTTTGGTTTTGAGTGAAATGCCGTGACAAATTATTAGATAGATTTCCATGAAATTAGATTCACAAATTTATAACTATGATGTAACTGATATTGGTGATCCTTAAACCTTTCGGCGAGGAACTTGTGGTCAAGATTTCTCAGCTAATGTTTTGATTCCAATGCTATCCCCAACAGCTCTATTTGTCCTTTCTAGTTGTTGCTTATGTTAGCATGCTAACATGCCAAAAATTGATAAACATGAAAGCTTAAAGCACTGCTGTCATGAAATGTTAGCATGCCTGTGGATTCTTACTTTATTTTATAAATTTCATTATAGAGTCATTTGACCTGGCAAGAGATTTGTTCAGCTGAGTGAAACTTATTTGCCCCAGACAGACCTTTAGGCCGTCAAGGTGGCTACACACCTCACACGCTCCCACAGATACATGTTTACATACAACTCTCGACTCACTCACTCACTCACTCAGTCACGCAGTCCACTCAAGAGTGCGCACATTCAGAAAGAGAGAGTGCGTGTGTGTGTGTGCGTGCGTGTGTGCCGTCTGGCGTGGCTGAGTGTAGTCCCTGTTCCTATTTGTCTGGACACATATAACAAGGCTCATCAATCTTCTTCAGGGACTGTTCAGAGTTTGGATTAAAAACACCTGGGCCTCTGCAGGCTGACTCATGAGGTGGAAACACGCTCCTACCTTGTCAGAACAACGAAGAACAGTCAGTCTAACACGACCTTAGACAGATAGAGATGGAGACCTGGGCAGGGTACAGAACCCGCCTGGCGCTATGGTGCTCTGGGAGCTGTCTGAAACGTTATCCCTCCTTGCAGAGCACCACTGGAAACAAAAGAAGGACCAGGACAGCCTTCGCCATATGAAACTCTTCTTTCAAACCCGTTATGAATCTGTTGGAAAAGATTAGGGGCAGAAGGAAGCAATAATTGCACGTCAGCAGTCCAAAACATGCACTTACTGATGATAAGGCTGTGACTCACTACACAATGCACCTCCTACTGGTTGACGATTGAAGCAAAACATTAAAAAAGTCCCACAAGTGAGGAGGATATTTGCTTCCTTTGTGGTCTATTTGCCTTCCTGAGCTGTTCTTGGCTCTCACAGAGATTAAGTCAACTACAGAAACAAGAAAGGTGAGACCTGAGGTAGACTTGAAAGTGTACCCATGATGAAAGCTGGGTATAATTCACAGAGGAGGGAAGCACAGGCAATCTGAGGGTGTTTCATAAACACATTCCTGAACAGAGCTGAAGTGCTGCAGACAATACAATACATTTGTCTGAGGAGAAATGTATAAGGCAGTCCCTGCAAAGACGGATGATAAAGACATATTGAGTGTCATTGTGAGGCTGTGCACGTGTGTGTGTGTACATGAGAGTGTGTGTGGCTGAGAGAGGTGCTTTGACCCCGGTCAAGTCACTTGACTTCTCGGCACCTCTGCCTACCCCAGCTGTATCAACACAGCCCCGCTCTACCCAGGCAGGCAGGCAGGCAGTGGGCCGGTGGTGTGTCAGGAGCCTGGCTTCAGCCCATCACCCAGAGACTGACTGGGTGTTTGTGTGAGTTTGGGTGGAGGGGATAGAGGGTGGTGGAAAAGGACCTGCACCCCTCACCACAACTCCACTCCATGGAATTCAAATTATTCCTTGCCACCCCCGCGCCCCCCACTAGCAACCATGCCCTGAGTAAACAAGCAGCTGGGGTCAGGGGCAAAGCAATCAGCACCACTGGGTAGCTCTTAATGGATTGCTGTGTTTGCTGACAGGTGGCTCGCTGGTGCCTCAGAATCAATAAGATAAAAGGCCCCTTGTGTTACATGTAATGCAACAATGCAGCAAAGACGATTTTAAAAATGATATGGAAAAATGTGTAAGTGTGTGTTACATTTCATTTCATGTTTCAGCAACACCCTGTTCAAAATTACTCCTGCTCCCTTTATTCATATGCCTGATCTAATAAGCTGTCAAAAATTCACTTTTAAACATGTAAATGTAAACATGTAACAAGTCAATAAGTTTTTGTTTCTCAATTTGTTATCTGCATGGTCAGTGAGACCATTTTTCATTCAGAGGCTCTTTAGGAATTCAAAGTCCATTGAGAGGCCTTCATAATAACTCGCAAAATAAAACTGGTGTAATTGGGTTATTGTAATTGGTAATTGGTAATTCGGTAAAGTGGGTTAAGATCTTATTTACGAGGCATTGTTAGTTGCTGAGGTCAGGTTAGAGACAAATGACTTAGATGGTAAATTTGGTTGTTGGACCGATGTTGGACAATTTGACAGTAAACCATGTGAACACGTTTCATAAATACTCGATAAGACATTACACTGAGTTACAGAAGCTGTGCCCTGAGGTGATGGCAGGGCACAGAATATATATTTAACGCACATATTAATCATCAGCAATTTGCAATATGAAATGTTGCTGTAACTTACATATGTTGAAGCTCAGGGGCAAAGGTGATGCACTGCATTGTAGGATATTTTTTAGCATTTCAGTTTCGTGTTGGAGAATTCAAACATTCAAGCAAAATGATAAGAAGTAAAAGACAGCAAATAAAAAAAATGATTTGAGACACAAATCACAGTCCTCCTCTAACCTACTGGGGATCTTGGCAGCTTATAGCAGGCTTCATATCATGCTTCACCCCAGACTCATTGCGGACGGTAGCCGGAAGAGGATGTGGATATGGGTGGAGGGAGAGTGTGGAAGAGGAGGACTCTGGAGGAGGAGGAGGGGGGGGTCGGGGGGTGGGGGGTGGGGGGTGTTTGTCTAGACATTTAATATGAACACCAGAAATCTTTGGCATATAGTGTATCTCGCCTTTTGCATGACTGTAAGGAAAGAAACACTATCACATTGGACGTAAGTGTAGATCGGTTGGTTTTAAGTGACTGCTCAAATAGGACTCAAAAACGCCATTTAGCAACCTGCCTACCTGACTTGACCTTGGTATAAGCTAACTCCTCTAAAATTTACATTTACAAGAGATTTGTGAAGGTGATGAGAAACTGCTTTGTATTTTTTAAAGGATGACACAAATGTTACACCACAGGAAGACTGGCTTTCTGTGCAGGCAGCTCTGCTTGAGCAGCTGTTAAAGATATGATGCGTGTTGAATCCGCTGGGTCCCTTTTCAAAGGATTTAAAGATGTTGCATGCCCTCAGCAGTGACATTAAAAGAAAAAAGTCTACTACTTTGCTAATCCTCTCTGAACCTCTAATATCATTACTGTGGTAAATTCATCTTGGGGGAGGAGGAATGAATGGGCCTCTTTGTTTTATTATTATTATTTCTGGCACGGGGAACCACACACACGTCTGTGCAGCACTGACCGAAGGTCTATACCCAGATGGCAATGGTGCTACAACTTATTGTACAACAAACACATCTTTCAGGCTTTCGAGCCAACGCCGGCCTCAATATGGGCTGGGACAGGGGCCAAACAATGCATTACCTCTCACCGCCTAACCTTTACTGCTTCCATCTCTCATAGTTAGCCCTCCTCTGAACAGGAGCATCCCAATCCCTGGGCTGATTTACTGTCTGAGGGATGCTATGGGTTTCCTGCTCCAGAGTACACAGAAGCCACAGCAGGACACACCACACAGACAATTTCCTTTAACACAATAATGCAGTATATGAAGAAAAGGGAACATTCAAACATGTTATTGCTTATCAAATATTGCATTGCTCCCCACTGGATGACAAATGAGTATTTGGAGTTGAAAGCGCTGGTGGGGCCTTGAGTGCTTGGGTGTGCGGTTCTCTACAGTCTGACAGCTGGCGGAGGAAAAAATTAACCTGGCAGAAACATTCACTCCGCAAAAAAAAAAAAAAAGCAGTCAATAACAGGAACTCAATCAAACTGCCCTGGTTTCCGGTAAGCTATGCACTCTGGACTGCCTGGTCTGACAGAGGCTGGCTTGCTGAAAGACTGGTTGGCTGCAGGTCGGGCCCCCACCGCAGCACAGAGAGCTCTCAGTTGGCTCTGCACTAGCACACTCATTTGTACCCCATCTGAACGAGGTTTCGTCTTTTATTCAGGTGGGTAGAAAAATGTGCCGAACACTGCAGTGATTTGCCAAAGAAAGTACTGAGCCCCAGCCTCAAGTCAGGTTAATGCCACATAAAGATTTGAGTTATCCTGTGCTTTGCTTTTCACAAAGTGATTAAAAATAGAACATTTTTGGGAAAATCCACTTGCTACATGATGTCAAGGGAGAAACTGGGAAGGACCTCTCACTTCTTAAAGTGATATTCCACCCAAAGAGCATCTTTTCACAATGAAAAACACGTTGTCCTTCGCGGAGAACAGAGGTTGTGGTCAACTTGGATTCATTGCAATTACAATGGATTCCAAAAGTAACAACTTTCACGGCTGAAAGAAAACATCCATAGAAACTTGTCAAACCACTCCTGCTACATAATCCTCTTTTCCACTGTCAACTAGCATGTTCAGTATTTTCCAAATTGGACTGTGGCGTTACTTTACGCACATTAGAGCCTGTCTCCTGCTCTTCTACACTCAGGTCATGCATGGCTCTCAAACACTGTGTGTAGCTAGTGTGAACATCTTTTTTCAAAGATTTTCTTTTTTCGATTTACTGTAACAACCAGTCATGATGTGTTTTCAGCCATTTTGGCAACAGTTTTCTTGGTACTTCTACAGTTTTCCTTCATTATGTGGTGTCAAAGGTAGAATAAATATTAACCCCTGCTAATGCTATGCTATGCTGCACATGTGATGTCACGTGCTGATAAGATGATGCTGTTTTTCTGATCTGTATTTCTCAAAATGCTGGACAAAATATGTCGCTAGAGGCTGAAATGTGTGTGTGAAGCGGCACAGACTGATACAGATAACTTACAAACACCATGGTGGTCAGGAAAGGGCCGGAGGTGGCTGCAGTGGTCCACATGGCACCTAGTGTCACAGCCAGTAAACCCTACAGAGTGACAAGCAGTGTTGGCAGGGTGGGCCTTCCATGCTTTGACTGCACAGCTCCTGTCATCACCTCTACCTTGTTTAGTCTAAGTGTCGCTGTCTATCAGCTCACCGTAACACAGAAATATTCCTCTTTTCTCACTGCAGACAAAGGAGGAGACAGTGCTGTGAAAATCAGATCCACAAGTGAGAAATGAGAGGGATGTTTATGGGAACAAATTAACTTGTTGTAGGGATTTTACCCAAAATTAGAGCAGCTGTTTGTTTGATGATACACAATGAGGTGAAACTCAAAAGGTATTCATCTCCCAAACTGTTTCAACCACAACTGTTGTTGGCTCTTGTTTCAGCTGAGACGTGGCTTCATTTCAAAAAGCCAAGTCATCATGCAGGATCCAATGCATCGTACTCTAAGTTGACAGTTTTATTCATCCTCCATGTTTTGGACTCATACTTTAGTTGTCAGACACTCAAGTCATATGGGATCGGGCAACTGTTTTATACATTATCTAGAGATATATAGATGCATCAATGTAATAAAAGCAAAATAAGCAATTCAAACAATCTCTAATATTTGTTTGAAGATCACAAAGGTTGAAAATGAAGGTAAAATACTTTTGTAAGTTAAAACTGCAAGCTGGCGATGATCCATGATTCAGCTGTGAATTGCAACAAGAAAAGTGGACACTTTATTTATAGAGTTTTGAATGTTCATTTAGTTTTACATCTGTATGCTCATTCATGTGGTTCAGTCTGTGTGGTTGCAACATCACATACACATGGTAATAATGTTAATAAACTATCTGGTGTAACGTATCGCAGCTTTAATTGTGCTTTAATACATTCAAGTCTCAGCTGATTTAGGTTTTTCAACAATGATTTGCTCCATGTAAAGTTCATAAAAATTGTTAAAAGCCTAAAGACCAAAAGTATAGGATTAAGTTATCCTTAGCATGGTTGTTTCATTCTCTAGAAAAAAGCTAATAAGAGTGCAACTTTCCCTGTGCTGATTTTTTTGTAGCAGATGGGAGAACTTGATGACTTTACATGGAGCTAAAGATCCAGAGCTTCAGGTAACTGAGCAGCTGCCTCAGGGAGCGTGGTTTGGGCTGAAGGCTTAGCGATGACCCCTCTGGAATGAGCTGCATCCTCTCACATACCTTTTATCAAGCTCCCAAAGTTATTAACACCTACTTATGAGATGTCATAAAGGCGCCACCCTCTGGCAGGAGCCCTCATCTACGCTTTGTGGTGACTTCATATCACATAATATTTCCAGTCTCTCAGTGTTTCATGTACTTGTTGAAGATGATGTTTCTAAATATGCAGTACAAACAGATGCAGCTTCCACAATGGCCCCACATCATCACCTCCAGCATGCACACATGCACAGACCACCACCCTCTCCATGTGTACACTTTCTCACACTCCTTCTTGCCCTACCATGTTTAGAGCCATGGCTTCGGACTAATTGAATAAGCAGCGACCCTGTGGACTGCCTCTCTGTGGGATTAGGATATGATCTCAAAAGAGCAGTCCTCTGAGGGCAAACACAGCCAATTTAGAACCATTTCATGCTCTGCGCTCCAGCACACGAGAGGCCGGCATTGGAGGCCACACACACACACACACACACACTAGAAATAAGTAATTCATGGGCCCCAAATCAAGCATGCTTTAAATTATGTTCTTTCTCTTAAACACAGCTGTTTTTTTGTCTCTCCCTCGCCTCCCAAAATGGTATGGACACCATTAATTATCAAAATCTGTCTTGGTATGCAAAGCACTGAATCCCACATGTTCTTACAACAACAACAGCTATTAGACATTGAATAATAGAAAATAATAAATAAGTATTAAAGATCTTTAAGATGTTAAAGGAATTGGAAGAAAAAACATCAACTCATTAGAAAAGATAGTGCCAGTTTCTGCCTGGTAATGATGACTTGACTGTACTTTGAATATCAGCATTACTTGAGTCACCCAGCAGTAACCCCTCTAATGCTTTCACTCATCTGGCTCCATGCCAGCGCTTTGTTTCATCAAATTAATTGTCTGAATCCTGTTTTTAATGATGCTTGCTTCCATTACATTTATTAAAGTTCTCTCTATGGACTGTTTATTTTTTTTTAATTGGAAAAAGTAAAAGGATTTCATTTACAGATAAGAATCCCTGGGGGTCTTATGACCCCACATTTAGTTTTTGAAAAATTCCTGCAGCAACGCAGCAGAAAAGTCTCCAGATTTTTTTTTTCTTCCTTTGCTCACATTTCATCCTATAGACCAGAGGAGTCCACATTAATTCTACTCTTGAAAACCTAGGGTGTAGCTTATAAAAATAACAATATTTAAATTCAAATATTAATTTTCCCCAGTTACCACGACGACCATTTTATAATCTGACAGTCTATTCATCCTTTAACCTGCCTGCCCTGACTTTTCACCGCCTTTCTTAAATATGAAATTCATAAGCATTCACATCACCTTCAACACCATTTTTAGGGGCTCCAGGGTTCAGAGGAAGCAACTCAAACAGTGTGTGTTTTATTACATGCCTCAGTAATCCAGGAAAGGGGAAGCACATGTCTCGGTGAAATACGATCGAATTCAGATTATCTGTGAATATTTTGCCCCATTTTAACCTCTCACATAAAATGAATCATATAAAAGTCGCTCCCAATTCAGTGTATGTTATTTGTTATGGAGAGAGTCTTCTTCTTCTTCTTTTTCTTCTCGGGGCAGCCAGAGCAGTATAGTTCATGTCCGCCTTTCCTTTTCCAGCTGCCTGTTAGGATTGTGGCTTCCCCTGTGGCGGTATATATCTCCCCCCTGGCAGAAAGAGAAGCATGCCATTAGTTCACGAAGCCTGCCATTGCTGTCAAAATACATGCGGGGAGTAGATCTATTAGATACCTATATTTCCTGGTAGAACAGCCTCCATCTCTGCCTTCCCCCTTGGCAGATTGAATAGAGAGACAAAACCCAGATGACTGGTTCTGAATCTATGAAAACATGGACTAAGTACACTGCTTTGGATGTGGATTCTAAAAGAAAATAATGAAAAAGCCACTGGTGGAAAAAAAAGAAGTTTCTCAAAGGACAGTTCAATTGAGAAGACACAGTCTGCTGTCATGGATAGCTATGATGCCAGTAGGCTTTTTATTATTTTAAGGATTTCTATTCATTATATTTTACACATTTACACATTTTGAGAAATCCTCTTAAAAGTTTTTTTTTTTTGCAAGAATAAAACTTTAGCTTTCATCTTTACACAAACAAACACAGTCAATCTTTCAGTGCTCTTTGCAAATCCCCAGTGAGGATCTATCAGTTGGAAGCCATCGATAGTATTTAGTACAGGGGTTCAGGTCCACAATGAAGTGAGTCTGAAGTGAGCACGGGGAATGGTGCAAGAAAGATTTGTAATAAAAGCCCGCTCAGGTAAATCACTTTTCAACCTGTCATCACCCGCGAGGGTAATATTATTGGAAACAGACGGTGTGTATAACATGTGGATATTGGCTACTCGTTTCATGGTCCCTTAAGACTTTGGCACCAGTGAATTCCACACTTCTTTATGAATTATCTTTAAACCACCTTTTGGCAGACATTTTAATGTGTTTTTGTCCCCAGTGATAATTATTTGATTCAGCTCACTCTCTCACATATATACTGTAGAGTCTATTGTCAGTGATGGTTGGAAGAAGTTATTATTATAAGTTATTGGAAATATTTCTTGTCATATGGCAGAGGGAGAACTAGCAACATGCAAAATCCATGCAAAAACTTGGCTGTATATCATTAAATATCACATCATAGTATTGGTGCATTAGCAGCATGTTACTGTTGTAAAGATGGAAATGACACATGATACAGTTTTATGTACTTTTGGGTTATTGAGGCTGCATAATTACAATCACTGGGTTTACAAATGTGCCAATTTGTATTAACCAGGGTGAACTTGCACATCACATTACTATTGATTTGCTATTGTGCTCTAGTTAAGAGACAACAAAGCTCAGGCCTGAACATTACCTTTGAAATAAAGGGCAGTATAAGAATAAAGTCTCATTCCTCAGATCTTGAGCAACTGTACTTTATTTCGCCATGGTCCCAAACAGAGAGTTTGGTAGGTGAGGTAAATAAATGAAGGAGTAATACTGGGGCTGGAATATAACACAATAAATAAACCAAAAACAGTGTTCTCAAATAAAAATAATCAAATCTAATGAATTGGCTTCTGGTGAAAATGTGCTCTCAGGAAAATTAATTCAGCAGTTATTTGACTACCCCCTCTGTCTGGCCAAAGCCTTATCCACTAAGCTGAGTCTCAGGGCGGTCCACTGTTTGTGTG
This sequence comes from Caranx ignobilis, assembly GCA_021432705.1. NCBI lineage: Eukaryota > Metazoa > Chordata > Actinopteri > Carangiformes > Carangidae > Caranx > Caranx ignobilis. The sequence goes on from MU269980.1 coordinate 36,539,974, forward strand.
AGCTCTGAATCTGCAGGCTTTACAGGCTTTCCTCTTCCCCAGGCAGGGCGGAGAGGCTGCTGACTCCACAATCTCATCCCTATATCCCTCTATCCCTCTTCCTCCATCCCTCCATCCCCCAGTGTCCTGTTTACTCTCTGCAGCCCTGCGGCTGTGCCACCTCGGAGACACTCCAGACCACCAAGGTCCTAGCAGCCGCCTCGGATTGGCCAGTGACAGCCTTCACCATGGGAACAACGGGGAGAGGTGCTGGAGTGGGTGGGGGAGTGGCGCTGACGGTGGCTTAGTGGTGGGGATTTTCTATGCTGTGGGACCAGGCAGGAGGGTGAAGGTATGATTAAATGCAGCTAGTCCTTGACATTTAAAATATATAGGGATGCTTCTGCGTCGTGTGGCCAGGTGACCTCTTGTTGGGCTCCTCCGCAGTCGTGCATTCTTCTATTTTTGGGCTTCTCTGCGGTTGACAACCATTACAAAACCATGAAACCATTATGAAAAAGAAAATGCCATACTTCGACTATCAAAAGAAAATTTATGGAGCTGTTATATCTCTTAGTTACACAGACGCTGAATATGAACGTTTTCTCCTTGCAGATTCCACCATTAAATTTTGTCTCAGCTCTGGCTGGCAGGAGGTTTTCATACCACCCTACTTAAGTTTCTTCTACAGCCATGAATGTAATAGGAGATGTTATTTTTGACACTCTGAGAAATCGGGAGGGGAGGTCATGTTGGCCTAATAAAGTTCTGGGATTCTTTCCAAAGCTTTAGTCGCCCTCTGCTGGTTACAGCTGCTACACTGTATCTCCCTGTCAGCAATAATGTGGTGTGTTTGCACAGAGCTACAGTCTACCACAGAAACAACCGCGGCAAGCTCCATCATGACATCTATTTTTGCATGGGTGGTCCCCTTTACATTGTTGAACTCAGTGACAGCAAGTGCTTGTGAATGTAAAAAGAAAAGCGCCGCTCCAATTTTGGGCAGTAAAAAGATTTCTGCTTAGGTCAGTCTTGTCAGCGACCCATCAAAGCAAACAGCATTGACCAAGGAGGGCATGTAGCACTTGAATGGCTCTCTCAAAATGCTCCCTGGCAGGACACTGTATTCTCTGCAAGACGGCAGCCGCTGTGGCATGATGAGAGGGTAAAGAGGATATTAGTTTTGTTTTGGAAATGTTGTATTATGAGGTGTTCAAGGGCCTAGTTATCAGGGGCCGACATCTAGACAGAGAGAAAGAGAGACTGCTAGAGAAAGAGAGGTGGGGGGGTGGAGAGGGGGAATACAGGTGTGTGTGCATTAGCCTCAACATAGAGCCACTCTGCACTAATTTTCTGCTGAGTTTCTGGAAAGTGGGTTCCTGCTCTGAGGCAATCAGTGCAGTGTTTTCCCCATGCTGATGTGAGCTCTGCAGGTCATGATGGCCTCTCCCTTCAGGCTGGAGGGAAGGGATCTGCTGAGCCAGCACACAAGGCTTCCATGATCAAATTAACAGAATTTTTTTTTTACTAACTTTATGTCTCAGACTCCATAATCTCAGACTTTGTGTGTCCACTCTGACAAGGAAACAGACAACAACAGCCAAAGTCTGTTCACTTTTAAGCTAAAAAAAAAAAAAAAAAAAAAAAAAAAAAAAGTGAAAGACTGCAGCTGAAACAAAACCTGGAACACTGAGGGAAAACGGGGGAATTTGTGGGAGCTGACTCCAGAGTGTTTGGGTCGGGTCTTCAAGATTTTGACAGCCACAGGATACGTGTGGGCCATTGTTAGTCCTTCCAAGTGCTACCTCAGTGGTACAACTTCCTCCTCTCCCACCAACCTCCATGCCCACACACATACACACACACACACACACATCCACAGACACACAACTGCATTTGCCATTCTCAGCCATGCATATTTCTGGAGTGTAAGAATGATTTATTCATAAAGACTGAAACTTGACAGCTTTATTTCATTTTCATAGTCAAACGTCATTTATAACTTTTTTTTATTTATTTCTTGCCTTGTTGAAATTTAAAATGAGCTGTTGTGTGACATCACTGCATCTGCCGAATTTACATTTACTGCATGAATCAAACACAAGCATAGCTGAAACTGAGCTGGAAAAGCACTGCAGATTTTTTTTTTTTAATTATCCCAATAATTACGCGATATAAAATGTTTCAAAACAGAGGAAGTCAAATCTTTAATTTTGATTTGATTTTACCACTAGATAAATAAATTTAGCATTTAAAAAGAAAAGAAATGTGAAATTAAACTATGATGAAAAATGCTCCCTTTTGAAAAACGTTTGAGCAATATTTTTATATCATTTTAGTGAAGAGATGAACTGTATGAAATGTAACCTTTATGTAATCATAGTATTGATTCATAGTGATAAAACTTCGGTCCCAAAAGAACATACACAAGTCATTTTTTTAATATTGATAGGTTAAACATAATTATCAGGTTATACATGATACCTTTACAACAGGCCACAAAAGAATATAAAAATCTTCATCAAATTTTCATCAAATCTTTTAATCTGATTGTGTGTTGTATCAAGAATTTCTGTTTTAATATATTTCGAAATAATACAGTAATGTAATGTGTTGCTGTGATGCTGACTGTAATAAGACAGTGCACATACATATGTAAATATACTGTCCACCACACAGACATTAAACCTGTGATCTAACAGCGTAAAATGCAGCTGTGTTATTTGATAGACAATCACAGATTGGACTGCTCTTCTGAATGGTATAGATAAATGTATATTAATGATTTGTGTTAAAAATAAAACATCTGACTGACAGTGTTTCCCAGCCGCAATAAATCCCTGGCCCCTACCAGTAAGAACATGAACATCATCCAAAACGCCCCTGAATAGACACAGACACAGTAAATCTTTTTTGCCTGCGCAGCCTGCCACACAACACATAAAATGTCTCCCTCAAAATGGGCTCTTTGTGTGGTCAAGTGAATATGGCCTGAAGAATGAACCGCAGTGCTGTGACTCTTTTCCTGTTTCCCCTGTCTAAAAGCAGACTGGACTGAAATGAAGGCAGGCCCCAAAAAAACGCCAAACCAAGAACAAACCATGCAATGAATTTTTAGCTTATATATGGTCAGATATCAGTAACCAGGCATCCACCCCCCACCCCGATCAAAACCCACATGGGTGGCTGCGGTTGTACCCTGCTCCTCAAAATATGTGGTGTTGCAAAAGTTGTTCTTTTTCACCACGCTATACTTTAAATCTCAGCAACATACATACTGCCACGACCGACAGAAACGAACTCATTACATCGCCTGCGTCACCTGATCCTGACCTTTGTCTCTCGCTGTCAGGGATGTGTCATCCATCGAATCCTCCTTCCCGTTCTTGAGCTCCATCGTGGGAAACATTTCACACTACAATGGCGGCAGCAGCACGGGTTGCTATTTGGGTGCCTTGTGCTGTGTTTTTGTTGGCCATTGGAGCTGTTTTTGGGAGACAGACAGAGAACAGGCTAAGGGTCTTTTCCCCTCAGTGCGTCCCTGCTGCAGGGAGACCGGGGTTCAGCTCATCGATCACTGTGCACCAGGAGGGAGGACAGACTCTGTGGGTGGGATGGGAGAGCAGAACTAGACATGTATAATATGGATATGTATGAAGCTTACGCATGTCTGCTGTTTGTGCTGTTTTTGAACAAATTTCTATGCAGGAATGTACGTGTGTGTGTGTGTGTGTGTGTGTGTGTGTGTGTGTGTGTGCGCGGGGGTGGGGTCTAGATAAAGGGGATCCAATAAAACATGACAGGGGTATGGCTTGGGCATGAAAAGTAGATGTTTGCATGGGTAAAGGGTCAAGAAGGCGTTCATTTGTCTGGCTGGAGAGGTCTAATGTGATAAAATATCCACACAAGCAGCATGTTCATACGCCCACGCCTGCACACGGGCTTGTGTTAACACACTAACCTCAGTCTCAGAGAACATGCTCCTTCGCTCTGTTTGAACAAGATGCTTGGCTCCATTTAGTTCCTTCAGCAACGACTCCTCAGCAAGAGCTTAAGCATAAAAGAGCAAAGCACGTACACACGCAGAGGCCTGATGGATTATGGCTCTCCTGGCCACTGAGGCCTCTCAGCAGGGCTGGCAGACTAAACAGAGACCCCGTGCAGGCCGAGGGGTGAGCCAGAGGGACGAGTAAATACAAAGCTGATGGAAAGGGCCCCATTGTGGGACCGCCTGACCAGCAGTAGGGCCAAACCTGGAGATGATATGGAGCCAAGCAGATGACCCAACAGCAGGGAACCTCCAAGATCATTAAAGGCTTCGGCATGGCCATTTGATCAGTGTTGAAACCACCGACTGAAAACAGTGGACACAGCAAGCTGCTGTGTTTCCCCCTTGTCTGGAAATCAATCTGCGTGTGGGTGGGAGATGGCTATTTTCATTTCAAGTCATGTTGTACTGTTACTGGAAAAAAATGTACTGCAGTATAGAAGGATGGAGCGTGGACAGGCTGATCACATAATTACTTAGATAAGTCAAGCTCCGAATTTTTAAACATGTTACAGTAACAAGTAATTAGACTTTTCTCTAAGCAAAGAATCAATTGGACACAACACCACGTTCACACCAGTCTCTGATCTTATGGCCAGATGAAGGCAGCAGACACAACAATGCTATATTCTTACCTTTTAAGTTGGCATTAGGTGAGTTACTACATCGAGCACATACAGTACTAAGCAACATTAGCATCCATTTGGACTCAATTTTGTGTTCACCTGATGAATGCAAGTTCAATCTTAACCCTCCTTATCGCTCCATTTTGGTTTCCACCAACTAATGAGGGATCTATCTGTCTAGTTGAAGCTAATAGCTCCATTGTGATCACCACCTATAAGTCTAAAGTGTGTCTGTCTGCCCTTTGGTGCTGGACAGGTCATGTAAAGTTTTTGCTGACAACAGCTGTCTGCTGCAGCCAAATACCACAGTGATGGGAGCCAGGAGAGGGAACCACAGCAACGATTTGGACAGCTACTCAATGAGCTGAGACTCATAGCGTTAAGCCAGGGGGAGCTGCATATTCAAGTGATAATCATCTGTAGTTTGAGCAAACCTTTCAAACTGTCACACTGAATTTGCTGTGTCATTTGATACATTTATAAAAAGAAATCTATCAGATGCTCGAAGTGAAGATGGATGATATAACTTTTGCTTAATGGTGCCTCCAGTCACCATAAGTGTCAGTTACAGGTGCATAGTGTAAAAGTAATACATGTAGAGAGGTGTCGTAAAGCAACTTGGCCCAAAAATCTCAGCAGATTTCATTAATATTAGCTAAAATTAATCACCCCGAGGCCCTGGTCACACCAGACCAGCTGTGGAACTGAAACCCTGAGAGAATTTAATTGAGCAACAGTGTGTTTTATTGCTTATGAACTTATCCTCATGAGAAGAGGAGCCGGAGTTCCTGTGAAAGTTATGTAATTGTAATTGAACAACATCATAACTTGGATAAAAGATCCATCTGGACATCAGTTACATCTAGGTTTAACATGACTAAATTGTGGGGAAAACTTAAAAAGATAACTGCACATTGTGTTCTGATCGGTGGCAAACCTCAGTGATGTTCAAAAACAGATAACTCATCCAGCATGTTCTCACCACTGGATGTGACGACACATGTTCTTCCATTAACTAAACATAAACGTGGTCTGTCCCCCTCCCCTCGTGCAAATCAGAACCACCTGCCCCCCCGGCCCTGAGAACTGGCTGGTCCTCTCCTCAGACCTCCTTGGAGCAAGAGAGAGAGAGTGCCTCTTGTTTGGACAAACGTCAGGGCCAGCGCCGGGGCTCGTACATGAAACGAGGAGTGGAGCAGGGAATCTTACCCTTCACATAGCCTCCTACAACCCCGGGCCCCATCTCCTCCCTTCTGAGCAGGGACCAATATTTTTTAATTACGTACAGGAAACTCCTGTTACAAAGGACACTTTCTTAGTCAATCTGCAGGGAGGCTAAGAGGAGTTCTGGGGTCACCTTCCCCCTTTTTTCCTGTCTCTCCTTTCTGTGTGTGTGGCCGGTAGTATGGGCTAACAAACTGGAGAGCATGCCACCCAGAGATTTGGGTCACCACTGACAATCTAACTTCCCAAAGCCAAACTAACGCTCACCTGGTTCTCTGGACATAATTCACTTTATACACATGAACCAACACTAAAACTATCCAAAGCATCCCCTGCCCTATATCAAGCTCCTACCCTGTCCAAACAAACCAACCTCAGAAGCAACTTCTGTCTTACTCTTTTGTTCACATTGTACTGTATAATCAACATTAATACTACTTTATACAGCAAGACAAAGAGTTAGACATGTTAGTAAGTCTTCCACGCCCTCAGCTTCTTTGCTCCGGTGGTCTCTAACTGACAGGAACTCAGGCACTATTTGTTATCTTTAGGCCCAATAAGTCCATCTGGTTTTGTTTTGGCTCCTTGAGATCGCCCCTGGAGATGTGGATGGAGGAGACTTAAGGGTGAGGTGGTGGAGGGGCAGGTCTAAGAGGCATTTTTCTCCTCTTAAATTGAATTTCTCACCATTCTAACCTGGGCCTTGGACCAGGGATAGAGCAAGAGCTTAATGCATTCGGCTTCCAACCCTCAGGCTCCCGAAAAACTATGCAAAAAAGTAAGTGAGAGAAGGGGAAAAAATCCTTGGACGAAATCAGTATCACCTGTTTTGCCAAACGACTCGCATGTTCATAGTAATGGCTATTAACGGTCTCGAATTCTCTGCCTGGGTTTGTAATAGAGGAATGCATGAACTCTCTCTGAACCATTCCTGACATGAAACCTCTTATGTGATGAAATGATGTGTGAAAAACAAACAAACAGTAGACTAAACAAAGCTGTCAGTTCTTGATAGGAAATTGTGGATGGAGAGTTTAAAATTCATGTGTAATGTGATTTATTTTAATGTTGGAAATGTGTTATTGAAGTAACATTTTTTGATAAATGTAGCCTGAACTGCACCAGGAGAAATATTTTCCCCAAAATAGGCAACATCTGCAACAAAAGTCGCTGATGGTTACTCTAGCCAACATAAAGTAGCCTAGTCTAATCTAGTTAGCAAGCTGCTACATTAAGCGAGCTCAATGCACTTTCACTATAGTTTTTTTTTTTTTCACTATTTATAAATATCATCACATCCATATATGCTGCGGTCAAATGTCGCTCTCATGAAACGACAAAAACATGTCTACCAGGGAGAACTAGCTCCTTGCATGCTAGCTAGCTACATCTCCCCTGATCTATCTTTGTGTGTCCTCATCCCTGAGTCTGCACTTGAAATACTCAGTGCACACATTAGTTTACATCTTAGGAAACAGCAAGGAAAGAGATATGAAGTTTTCAGCTTCCCAGGTAAAGCTTACTTTTTTTTTTTGTTTGAAAAAGCTTGGCTCGTACTAGCCTATTACATATTCATTATATTTACATGTTGTATATTCAGCTAGCTTTGATAGCAGACCTTCTCTAAATAGGCTGCTCCAAGCCTGGTTTTCATTTTTAGCTGCACGTCTCTTGTCCACTTTCTAAGAAGACATTCCTCAAAAGCAACCACAGCTGAAGTCAATTTCAGGTTTCCATAGGGATGGAAGACACTTTGTCTATCATCCATCTTTCTTGCCACTGCCTAGGGCATGAAATCAAAATGGAAGAAAAATGAAAATAAGCCAAGACTGTGAATTATTTTGTCAGCCCTTACGATTTTATGGCCATGACAGTCTCAAACTACTGGATGTAAGAAGTGGTCAACTACTGGGTTCCTATGCTTTTTGGTGGAACAGTTTGCTTTTCTGGTATTTCTGTACAATTAAGTACATGTTTCCCATGGTACTCTCCCATAAGGCCTGGCAGTATCCCTGACTAACCCTGTGGGCTCTGTAATGTAAGACCTCACTGTCTTTTAAAGAATAGAGCAGGCTGAAGGTTAAGGTATACTTTGTGGAAACTGAAATGAACACACTCATCACAAGCTTAAATTCACATCACCGTTTCTTCATCGACAACCATCTTAATTTTCTGTCTCCCAGCTCCTCTCGAATAAGAGTTGGTGTTTGTGTGTTTAAAGTTTGCGGGCCAAGAATGTAAGATGTTCACTAAAAATAGCTCATACCATTGTCACCAACAGACAAAATATTTTATGAAAATTTTTTTAATCACACAGACAGAATATATAGAACAACTATCCAGACATGAAAATGTTAATAGAATTGTCTCAGGACAAAATACACAGAAAAAACTGGGACTCCTGTTGAAAACATTTGGTTGAGTTTAGATTTATGGTTCACATTAGGAGACCACAAACTGGCTATAATTTGTGTTTGAAGGACTGTATCATTACTCTAGCTTTATGTGCAACCTGGGTAAGTGTCATCCTATTCTTAAAAATACATCACAATGAGTTTCAGTCTATTCTAATAAATATATATACAAAAGGCTGTATTCACACATCTTTGGGTATTTAAGGCTCAATGGTTCAAATCCCATTTTCTAATTTCACTCCTCAGTGACCTTAAAGATCATATTTTAAATTCAGGATTCCTTTTTGTCCAACATGTCATTGCTCTGTATATTTATTATGTAAAAATATTAATATGCATCAACCATATTTTCACAGTTTTCCTCCCCCACCTTATCCATGCACACGTTTTCATCGAACATTGGTTTTTGTTACCTCTTTTTTTTAATTGGCTTCAAATTCAGAATAATGAACCTGTGTATCAACCCTCCTTTTGGCTACTTTCAGCTGCACGTTGTCAAACTTTAGCTTTGACACAAAAACTAAATAAAAAGCAAACAAACTCTGATTTAGGACACAACTTCACTTTAATGGGTGTGTACACACTTCACAAATACATGCTGAATTTGAAATTGTTAACACTCGGTGAGGACAACTTCTTTTACTAGCACACTGTGTTCAACAACAATTAATATCACATTCATGATGAAGTTGAATTAAATTCACATAAACGTAGTTCTGACAACATTTTATCCACGTGGGCAAGATTAGGTAGGTAGTGTATTACTATCAGTTAGTGAACCTTCACAGAAGGTATTTCAAAGATAACTTTGTAATGTGTAAAAAGCATCTATAGTGATATGAATGTACAGCCAGAGTGGCACTAGAAATTTATGACAGCTCAAGCACAATACAATAAAAAAGAAGAAAGTATTAAAAAGTTTTTACTCTATTTGTCAAGTTTAAGCTTTAATGACTGAAAACAGAGACACTTAACATGCAACGAAGACTGAAAATGTTACACCTGTAGCTGATAAGACATAAACAGTGAAATGTGGACAAAGCAGGATGGACCAGATGTAGCAGGAGACATATATCCGACCACACAAGCCTTTTCAATGGCAACTACAGCAGCTTCATGTATATGTTTTTATAAATAACAGTATAAAGTGCACATACTACAGCTCATGACACCAAGCGCACAAATTCCATTCTGTCCGTATGTACAATACACATCCCCTAGGATATGATGAATATCTGTTTTTAACTCTACAGTTCAGCATCCATTTACAGCCAAGAAGAATATTTATAACTGAGCGAAGAGATTATTCCAGTCACATAATATGAATCACGCTTGTAGCGGTTGAGGTATGTTTCTAAACATGTGAGTTCTTATCTACATGAGCGGAAAATGAAAACAGCAGCAAACAATGACAGCACAGTGTATTTGGTTACAGATGACAGAGCGTAAGTGGATATTTGAAAGTGAAGTACATAGTACAGTGTGCATGTTCAACTTTCAAGGCAAAGGTGTCACATATAGTTCACTAGTTTAGATTAGCACGGTTTTGAAATGCCATCTACAGCATAATGAAAAAAAAACATTAAAAAAATAAAATACCTTAGAAATTAAAGTAATGTTATAAAACATCACCACAAACTGCAAACTCGACAGTGGAGTTATTAAAGTCATTATAAAGATTTTATCACATTTATTGCCTGACAGCTGATTAACATTGAACGATGTTCCTCTGCTATCATTTAATTATTCATGGAAAAAGAAGTACAGTACAACGCTTGCTGTGACTATCAACTATTAAATCTCACTTGAATAAAACTCTCATCTATTCTCATATTTTGCTGATTACATTAACTCAACACAGTGGATCACATTTCAGGAAAATGCTGCAGATGCACTGACTGAAATTTAGGTAATTTACATGGACAGGAGGGTTGGTCCGAGTGGCCACAGCTGGAGCCGTCACATCACTGTAGATCCCTGATGTAAAGACAAGACAAGACGGTTATTATTTCTGTAACATGTGAGCACTGGGGCTCCTGTCTCTGCTGTGCTGCCCTGCACAAACTCTGAGACATGCCTCCCCCTTGTGGAAGTTCTGAAAGCATTCCTGTTAAACTTTGAATGTAATATTTACATCTCTTATGTCAAGCATGAAGATTTAAACAGGTCATTATTTTCTCTAGAATTAAGACAATGTGTCATTGAAATAAATCAAAAACCACTGACCTCAACTCTCAGTCATGGGGACACATGATGATCGCCGTGATCTGCACATAGTTTTCTGTAAAACAGACAGCAAGAATTTCAATAAGTTATCATTAAAAAGAAATGAAACCACATTCTAATTCCATAAACATATGTTTGAAAATTTGGATACATAACTTACTATAGCAACAAAAAAAAGTTTTATATTTGTGGTCACTGTTCCTCTATTATTCAATTATCTATCTTATTAATGATTAATTCATGCAAAGACTGTATATTCTACCTTGGTATAAAGGCGGTGGTGAAGCACTGAGTCAGACAGCCAAGGGTGTCTTAAGGCCTCTGATGCCCCCATCCTCCAACTGATGAGACACACACAAGTATAAGACATTAACCTCAGCTTAGGACAGAGATACCAACACACAGGCAGAAGATGATGATACCTTTTATTTACAATGAGGAGCTTGGAGATAAAATCTTTGGCTTCTTCGGACGTATCTACAAACTCTTGTTCCTCAAAGTTCCACTGACAGGCCAAAATGTTATTCAGAGTCTGGTTGTCATCATCGCCAAGGAAGGGACAGAGACCACTCAGACTGACAGGAAGAGAAAGAAACAAAGGAAGAAACAGTCATTAAAATCACTCTCTTCGAGATGTGTGTGCGTGCGTTTGTGTGTCTACTCACAGCATGTAGGTGATGACACCGAGGCTCCACATGTCTGTGTTGAAGGACACAAATTCGTAGTTGATGACTTCAGGAGCGAGGAATTCTGGTGTGCCGAAATTCACCCGCAGCTTCTCTCTTGGTTTATATCTATGTGGGAATATAGTCAATGAAATTTTACATTTTGCATGGTTATATCAATGAAAAAAATGTCCCCCCCAAAAAAAGCAAATATCAGTACTTACACCCTGGCAAGACCAAAGTCGATGATTTTGATCTTATTTGTGATTCTGCTCACACACAAAATATTTTCAGGCTGAAATTTGTAACAAAACACAGAAGCTTTAATGAAACTGCAGAGAGATAGAAGTTGGGTTTCAGAAGTGTCATAAAGACACAAGTGGACTTTGTTACCTTTAAGTCCAAGTGTAGGATGTACATTTTGTGCATGTGCTGCAGACCCTCACAGATCTGCCTGATGAACACCACCGCGTCCAGCTCCATTAAAGTGTAGTTTTCATCAATGATCCTGTCAAACAGCTCCCCTCCACCAACACTAAGGTTAAAGACAAAAAAATCAGCAATCAAACCCTAAATTCTGATATCAACAAGTTATGATGTAATAATATTATTCATTACGATACAAGTTTCATTTTATTTTAGCAACATTATCCATACACTTAGGGTAAACTTCTTACGCAAAATGAATTATGAATTAAATGAGTTAACAGAAATTCAGCAGGGCCCATTCATTTAATTGAACACTTTAAGTTTTTTAAGTTATATATTTTGTTATAAAATGATCAACAGGCTGTTTTGAAATAATTGAACACGTGCTGAAAATATGAAAGAAGGAGCATACTATTCAAGTACAAGGATGATGTCATTCCTTGACTCATAAGCTGCATAGAGCTGGATCAGGTTGGCATGGTCCAGATTATTCATGACCTGGATCTCATTCTTCACGATCTCCTACCAAAGACACAGGCGCAGACAGACAGACAGACAGACAGATGCAGAAGCAGAAGCAGACAAACAGACAGAGTTGCAGACATACATGGACACACACACGGTGAGAGGTGTCAGCTGTTCTCTGCTATGAGACAATGCATCTTCTCTTCTAGGTCAAATATTTCTCACCTAGGTGAGAAGTATTCCCTCTGCTTCTGTGTGGCCTTGCAGTGGACTAGTATGTAATAAAAACTGTAGCTAAGCCCATCTCCTGCTTTTTATATCATGTGGTGTGGCTCTCGCTCCACTATTCAAAATAGGACGAATTCATTATCTTGACAGTGTATGTTCGGTGCTGTACCTTTTCTTTCTGACTCCTGGCTTTGATGACCTTCGCTGCCAAAGTGAGACCAGAGGAGTTTTCCACACATTTGTGCACCTGACCAAAACGGCCCCTTGAAGAGAGACAGATGTGAGAGAAAGAGAAAGAGGAAAAAAAAATGCAATTTTCACAGTTGCCAACTCCATCATCTCAAAATCGTACATCCTAAGCCTGGAAACAGTTGTGAAACTGGACAGAGGTTCATGTGTTTTCCCATGACAAATCAAAAACTGATCTTGCTTCAAACAGGGATGTTTCAGAGGAGTGCTGTGCTTAATCTGTTATTTCATTAAATCTGAGCTAGGCTCTGTCTCCTCTTTGAAGACTTGGATTAACACTTAGTGATTAGCTACCAGCTGGCACCAGGGATACAATTTCACATACCACTCAGTCCTGAGGTAAAAATAACTGCTGTGACTCTAAAGTTATGAACCAGGAGAGAGAAGGGGAGAGGAGACGAGAGGGGGGAGAGTTACGCAGTTAGGGTTTATGGGAATTGAAACTCTCTCTCTCTCACTATCTTTTATTTGTGATCGATCAATTAGCCTCTGGTAGACTTAATTCTCTTATATCACACACAAGTGCAACACTCACCCGCCAAGGACCTCCTGCCAGTTGATAGTGTAGAAGTTACAGATTTGGTTGGGCTTGGCCGACACAATGCGGTGATTAAAAGGAGCAGCTGGAGGAGGAGTGGTGTCTACAGTCGGATGGGGGGCGACAAGACAAAAGATATCGTCTGTTTTAATAGGTTATGAGGAATGTGAGAACACAGGAGCTTCATTGTTTATCAGCTACAGCGAGGTTGCCATAATCAAGTTAGCACACTGCGTACTAGCATGCTATGATAAACATCAGCTCCAGTCACAGTTGCTGCCTTGATATTACAGAGGAGTTATGATGCTTTAGCACAAAATAGCTTATAGTCTTAGTGGCAGATGATCTTAAAGGCTATAGACTGCAGACTTTAAACTGCTGTGCTGTGCCAACTCAACATATGGTCAACCATGTGATGGTAACCACCTCAGACCTAGTTTGACCTCTCCATGCTGCAAATTCCTGTTACTTCTCCGCCAACATATACGTTGGCACCAAAATAGCTGTAATTAACTCTTACTAACTGATATAACAACGCAGTTCATTCATCTGTCTGGTGGACATACAGAAAAAAGCAACTACAGACTCTTCAACTGTGGTTTACATTTAGAGTTTGTAATGCTAAATGTATTTTGGCATGGCCTTACAGTGGCTACAGTGGCTCCATGATTAGTTTTCAATGAGGCATAACTTACCAATGAAGTACCGCTCAGCATCATCATCCTCCTCCTCCTGCTTTGCATCATCTTCCTTCCTCTCTCTTTCCAACCTTTGTTTGAGGTCTATCTGGAATTCAACTCCGTCTGCCCTGAAGACGGCCCAGCCCTCAGACTCAAGCTTCTCTTCTTCATCCTCAGTGGCCTCTCTCTTTTTCTCCTCCTCCTCCTCCCTCTCCTCCTCCTGTACCTCCTTCACCACCACCTGGCTCTCTGTGTGTTCCTCCACAACAAAGTGTTCTTCAGTCACAACAGACTCTGCTACCTGTTCTTGCTCAGCATCTGGAGCTGCAGCGGCATCTGTGTGGGCTTCAGAGCTGAAACAAAAATGACGGTAATTTTATTAAAATGTCAGTTAACATGGGACGCCATATATCTCACTGGGTTGAGCGGTGCCCCATATACGGAGAGAATATTCCTCACTGCAGCAGCCCCAGTTCGATTCCCCCAGTGGCCCTTTGCTGCATGTCATTCCCCCTCTCTGTCTCCCCATTTTCTGTTCTGTCTCTCTAAACTGTCCTGTCAATTAAAGCCCCCCCCCCCCAAAAAAAAAGAAGTCAGTTAACATGTGGATGAATGCAATACATGGATATAAGTAGCTATTTACAAATAAATCCTTACATTAGATCCATATACTATGTCCATGTATTTTTTTCACATGAACATTAACAATACATATTGATCAGTCATCTGTAAAGAGTAATAATGTAGTCATTGTAATTTCCTACAGTCCAAGAAAACACCATTAAATGTCTTTGTTTCATTTGACTAACAGTCCTAAATGCAAAACTAGTCACAGCTCTTATAGTCTACCTCATAGCAGTCAGTTCTTTCTCATCATCATCATGAGGAGCAGGGAGCTCTGGGGCTTCAGCTTCTTCTTGGACAGCAATAACCTCCTCTTCCTTCTTTTCCTCTGGGACTTTAAACTTCTCATCTTCTTTCTTTACCACTGCATCCTCCTCATCAAGCTTAGGCTCCTGCTCTGGTACCACTGCCTCTCCCTCAGGTATCTTTTCCCCCACCTCTGCACTAACCGCCTCAACAACCTCCTGCTTCTCAGCCGCTTGGGAATCTTCACGTAGGTAGTCTAGCAGATTACAAGCAGGTTGTTGATCAGGTTGTTGATCAGGTTGTTGATCTTTAGGGGGCACTCCAGCCTCGAGGTCCAAAGTTTCAGGGGTGAGCTGGTGACCTGATTTCTCTGTGTTTTCCCTGTTGAGTTTCTGGACCTCTTGAAGGAGCAAAACCTGCTTCTTCAGAGAGCTATGATCTACAAAAAATCCAAAGAGAACTTGGATTTAAACTTTTACAACCTGTTAAATATCCATCATATCTTTTTGTCATATTTAAGATTCAATAGTTTCTAGGTTGGAGTGTGAGGTTGCTAAATATTTCACTCTGACCTTCTGGACTTGGTTTCTGTGTCATCATACACATGCTAGTAGGATAGCTGTACGTGTAACAGAATATCAGTCCAACAGTAAGATGTTCCTGTCACTGACACATGAAGAGCAAATGCATGCTTTTAAACTACAGCTAAGTTTGTGGAGGAAACATAATGTCCATCTCAGCACCTGTTGTGTCTGGGGGCTTAATCTTCTTTTGAGCTTTCAGAGTTTTAGGGCTCAAACCTGGCTTCTCTGTCCCATCTTTGCCTTTATGGTCTTTGGCCTGTGAAATACAAATAAAACAGTCAAAATAAAACTCAGCACGACACAATTGTCAAAGAAACGATCTGTTGAAATGATACATCAAATTAATGTTTTTGACCTTTTCCTCATCACGCTGTTTAAAATGAATCATGATAATGTTCCTTCTCATATGTAACTAAGCATAGCTTTGGTGTGGCTATGCAAAAATTTCACATATTTACACTTTTCTTTTTAAGAATATCTGTCCAATGACATTCACCACATAGAGTCAGCCTTTTAAGTCAAAAACATGAACAACTTGGTGCCAGCCTGAAGCCAGAAATGCAAACAGACATGTACTTTGATATAACAAATAAAGAGAAATGTTCCTGTGTAAATGTGGTCTTTGAGCACAATAAACCTACAAACTTTCCACATTTGCGAGAGGCGAGGAAATGCTTTGGTCCATGGAGCTTTATCCTGCGAGAGGGCTGAGGAGTACTGGGCACACATGCAGGAGTTATCTGTTGATTCCCTTTACTGGCTTTATTAGAGGTAGTTTTCTAGTAAAAAGACAAGATGGCAACGTTTAGTAGGGTTACATGTATGCACATGGAATGGAATAATATGAGACAGAAAGTATGAATGACAATGAAACACATGAGTGATATATATAAGTTAGGGTCACATGTAAAACACAGCATAACAGATGAATGAAGAATCAAATACATACATGTACTTAAGTAAAATGACAGTGATGGTTGGATAGCTGATGAAGTTAGGGTCACATGTAAAACACATAACACCAATGAAAACAAAATGACATGAAATCATGAAAAGGACAAAATACAAATGACACTTCCTCTGTTTTCAGCTGACAGATTAGCACATTTATTGCACCTCTCCATGCGCAGACCAACGTGTATGGCATGCCTTTGATTATTCATGGCAGATGGATAGACAGCAGCAGGGCAGTGAATTTATAGCTTATCACTTGCCGCTCTCAGCGATGGAATGCAATGCTGACCCTGAGCGGAAAATATTACAAGCGACCGTAGGGCTGTTGTTCAAATTTCTCTGCTGAGGAAACTCACTAAACACTCTCTGATCAGGTTAGCATGGAAAAAGCTGTCGTGAACTCCTGGGTGTCTCACATTTGTTCTCCAAATGCTGTGGTGAGGTAAACAGCGCAGGGGATATTTACAGTGCAGTGTTCCCCTGGTGACAGCAATGTATTCAGTAGTTCAAATCTCTGATTGGGAGAGTGGGGGAAAGCGTGCAGAGGCCATGGTTAAAGACAGAAATCTCACACCTCACAAGGTGAAGTAACCACCTGACAAGTCCTCTGACGACAACAGAAATTCCCTGAAATGTGACTCACAGAGATGCCTTCAGATTGGTATGTGGCCATCAATCATCAGCGTGTAACCCACACCATAAATGTATGGTCCAATCCTTTAATTCGATTGAATTCAGTAAGTCATGATGTTTTAATCTGATACAGATATGGATATTAAAAAATGTGACGCCACTGTTGTGCACTCCTGCAGGACACAAATAGTTTTAAGTTAAGTAAGTATGTGATAACATTGACACATGACGTCACAACCACTCAGGTGAGGGGAAAAGAGATATGACTCTAACGTCTGCAGCTAGACAAGTGACAGGAGTGTGGTGATGTCTGTAAGTGCAACTCATGCTTCTGATGCCAAGCAGTACTTAGTGACCTTTATATGGAGCCACAGTTTGTCTTCATACTGAATAATTAAGACAAAAGTGTCAGGTGTTGGAGGTGACCTTTAAGGTTTTAAGTTTGAGAAGACTAACTAACTTGATTTGATTTGATTCCAAACCAAAGTTGAAACTTTGGGCATTAAGTAATGTAAATTCTACATCCACACATACAAGTGCAAAGCACAGTGGAGCAATTGTGACCATACAGAGATCATATTTACATAAGCACATATATATGTTTTAACTTTTCTGAACCTGTACCAGTCGCTCTTGAACACTGCATGCCGTGTTAAATGCATGTCTCTACTGGAACCTCTAAATCAAAGGTACTGTGACAGCATTATCAGCAGGACTCCCAGTAAAGATTTTATGAAGGGCTATTTTGCACCACAGGAAGTTTTGCAGTTTGCACAGAACCACATGGCATAGACTAGGCAATACCTGCTTTACATCAGAGAGGTAACTCCTGGAAAAAATGATGTAGAATAAGCAAAATTACTGGCACAGGACCGAAATATACAGAAGCAAAATTATGAGTGACAGGCAGTATACTCAGTTTGAATGAGTCAGTGAGAGAAACAAGCTGCTGAAGAGAGAGGGAGAGAAACACTGACTCATCACAATTTGTTGACATCTGACTCCTGGTGTGCTGGAGGGGTTAAAGCTCTCTTAGACCCCAAACACTGCAGCCCAGGTCCAAAAACAGCATTTCTAAACTGGGCCACTCACATTTCACCCTTGGCCTCACAGCGGCCCTCTCGTGCCCTGCCAGGGGGGGTCCCACACTCAGCTTCATGCCAAGAAGGCCATGTTGCACACAGCATGGGGAGAGATCCAACAAGCAGGCCTATAAATTGGGGTTCAATTGGGACTTTATATAAGCTACAAGTGAGATATTTATTGTGGAGTAACTCACATAACGCTATAAAATTAGTGTTCTTAATCTCTTCGCCCTCAATCAGCACTTGGCAAGTGTAAACATGCCAAAGCCCGGACACTACCTATCGCCCCGATTCTTTTTATGGGAAATTTAGCGTGCAAGCCAAGCCACATTGACAGTCGAGAGAAGTGTAGAGGTGGTCAGCTTTGCTGCTATGATCATTTTCACATGTTCTGCCAAGACAACAAGACCCGGGTGAGACTTCAGAAATCAAAGTCAGCATGGAAAAGTACAGCCAGTCAGCATCGTTTACAATACTGACAAGTACAGGGCTAGACGTCTGTAGTGACTGCTCGGCTGTGACCCATGGCAACATGCTCGAATACTTAAGATGATAGAAATATCAAATACATCATTGAAAATGTTGAATCAATACTTTAGAGTCTAGACTGGAAAAACATTAAAGTCTTCATCCATATCAACAATAATATTTCTCCAACATGATTTTTATGCAACAGCAATATAATGCAGCCTCTTTACTTTTGTCTAGACTTTAGGTACACACCTGAGGAGAACATATTTTTTCAGCACTTTCAGGCTCTTTATCTCACCTTCTCAGGCCTCTTGGTTAATGTTTCTGTAGATGTTTTTCTCTTGATAGCTTGCTTCCCTTTTGAGTCTTTGGATTTAAAGCCCTTCCGAGCTGCGGGGCCTTTGAACATCAGCTGCATAATCTTCGAACTCTTCACCGTCTCCCCAATGAAGCTGATCACCTGCTGCATGCTGAGGACCAGCTTCTCCATCCCCTCCAGCTTCTGCGCCTGCTGCTCAGACCGCTGGTTCACCACCGACATGATGGTGCTCATCTCCTGGCAGATCTCCCTCACCTCTTTCCCCACGACCTGGGTCTGGTTCACTACCCTGGGTGGCAAATGGATCTCCTCCTTGTCAACTTTCAGATTTTCCATATCCTTTTCAATGCCGTCAATGTCTTGAGACATCCCATCTAGTCGGTTGAGGACCTTTTCTTGAATGTTGATGAGCTTGTCCATCTTGCTGCTCAGTGTCTCGATCCGATTTTGGATGAGGTCAAAGCTTGTGCTGTTGTTATCTCCCATCTTTACCAAGGCACTCATGGCTTCCAGTGATACCAAACTCACGTTAGGACACCAACTTGAAACAAAAATAGCACCAGCAACGTCCGTGAAACAGACGAAAATACTTTTCCAAAAATCGTAGCCAGCTCTACCTTTCAGTGCTCCACGTCAGTGTGCAAATTAATTAAAACCCAGATATGCGAAATGGGAAAAGAGGAAATTCAGCAAGAAAAGATTTTAAAAAATCAACAGTTTTCTCTAAAACTCAAGTAAAACGAGCTCTGTTCTCTCAGTTAAGTAAAAAAAAAAAATCAGTTTTTTCTCACTATCCTTGTGCCTGCTTCTCTCCACAATAGAAATGGTATTAAGAATGGAGTGAGCCGGTGTCCCTAAATGTAAATGGACAGCCTACGTCAGCACGGGTCAAGTGTTTGGGGTGGGGGCTTGGCACTGCTTGGGCTATGAGACATTTGAGAGCCTTTAAGTGTTAAGCCCACCACCGTCACTCGCCTGTTGGGTGTCAAAATGGTCACTGTATACAGTATTTCTTCAGCGTGTGAGACAAGTGGGACAAAGCTCATTCATTTTTTTTTTGCAGTTTTTCCTATTTAAATGACAATGGCATTCAGTCTCTGTAACAGGTGGACATGTCGGGTCCAAATTCTTGAGTGGACCGCACAGGTGTCCAAAAAAGGAGAAGGGTAAAGATGGACTTCACAGGTGGGCTTTTTTAAACAGATGAAAAGATTTTGCGAACATTTCAAAATAGAAGCTGCTGAGACAATTTAAAAGGAATAATTCAAATGACTGTCACAGCATTGAAGAGAATAAAAGGACTGGGCAGCTGGTTATTTGGCACTTCTGCATGTGATTCTTTCTGTGTATGCTTGTGAATGAGAACCATGTTGAAATGCAAATTCCCTCCTTATCTTATCTAAGACCTGTAACTTGCATCCAGTGTCTGGGGAAACGTGAGGACACCTGTGGTTTCTGGCCGCGGGGACCTACAGTAAGATATTTAGCCTTTATGCTGAAAGAAGAGATGGTGACACTGATGATTTATATGATGCCAACTCACTGATAAAAACATCCACTGATAACCTACCTCAAGTGAGGAAGGGATCAGTTTTAACTTAGCTCATGTAATATGACCAGAATCCATGTTCCCAGTATGATTTATTCTAACAACACATGTGTTTATGTCAAATGGGGTGACACAGAAAAATTGCTGTAGTTGAAATTATTTAAAGCTGAAATTTCCAAAGGCTGCAACAACTCTCACGGTTGGTTAATCAAGCTATTTCCTGACAAGTTTGCCTTCACAAACTTCACAAACTCTCTTTGCCCCCAATAAACTCATAGATGATAGAGCTAAGGTGGAATCCAGCTTTGCTCAAGCCACCATGAAATACTTTTGACAAAAGAGGCACAGACTGCAAACTGACCCGGCCAAACTCGCCTCACTCCGGCGGCTCAAGCCAAAATCTGGACTCATGGGTGCAGGGACCAAGAAGGAGGTTGTGAACTTGGCAGATAGAGTGGAATGGAGCGAGGAAAGGTGAAGGAAGGGAAGGAGTTTATCTGTCAGCTCACATTTCATGACAAATCATCATAGCAGGTTGCATATTACTCTCTGTCTTATTTGGATGAGAACCGAGCCGCATTGTGCAAAGCCTTGTGTAATTTTCCTACAGGCTTGTAAGAGCAGACTGGCCCACCGCATTCCCTTGTATTTTTATTTGCCTCTGGGTTGACTAGCGTAAGGTGGCTGTGGCGGAAACAACAAGTGACTCTGACAAGGCAGAAACAGATGGGAGTGGAACCAACCATTAATCAGTCAGGGGGAGACAGGGACGCTCACACCTGTCTCTGGATGCCAACAGATGACAGACAACGTAGGTCATTTGCAGCATGTTGTGTCAATTATGGACAGTCAACTTTCTTATGCAGTGGTGTGCAACAAAACAGACAGGCTCAACTTTCCACAAAAGCAGCAAGAAGAATGCTAAGTATTCCTTTATTGTTTTTTAATTATTACAGTTATATCTAGTGTAGAGTTTGATGCATTCTAGTCCACCAGGAATTAAAGTAGATCATTGTTCTTGTTTGTATTTTCTCCTTTTTGTATGCCTCGTACTTTCGATAAGAATCAATAAAAAAATATTTGCAGAAAAAGAAGTACTTCATTACAAATGTTACAGGACAGAGAGAAAAAAAAGAAATGTAGCAGTTATTTTGCTGCATGTCAAAGATTAGCATGCCATGCTTTGCTTTGCATTGCTTAGAGGTAGAGGGGCACTTTAAGGTTACTAAACCCTGCAGGGGATATAAAGAGACCTCAGGCCTCTGTGGCTTATGACATAAAGCAAATATCGAGTTTATATCACTTACACTTTACAGTGAAGCTAATGCCAAAGAAAGTAACAGCACCATGACCGGTGTTCAAAGTCCTCTCTCACTTCCTCTGCCAAGCCCAAGCATGTGTACACACAGCCCGAGGACACAAGGTGGCAGCTGAGAAACCAGTGCCCTGTCTACTGGTGCATGATTAAAATGTTGTTTAGTTAATGTGACAGCAAAATTATCAGGATGTTTGGAGACGCTGTCAACTGCATGAATGCCCAGATAGCCCATGTATAATGTGATGAATAATCCAGTGTTTGTGTGAGTCCTGGTTGACCTTGTAGTTTGAACTTGAGGACCTTAAAGAGTGGAAAAAATGTAAGGTAAACTGATATACAGCAGAGGGCTTTGCTCCTTTAAGCACTAAGCCTTCAAACCTTTGCGGTCTCCATCTTTGCACTTGTAAAGATTATGAAATCAAAATCTCGTACTTTTTCCACTTATGATTTTCAAAAATGCTAAAATCTTTGACAAATACTCATCACTTTTTCCCAGAGACCGAGGTGGTGTCTTCAAATGTCCAGTTGTTCTCTGACAAATCTTGAAACACAAACATATACTGACATCACCATATTCTCACATCTGTGAAGTTAGAACCAGAGCATGTCTGGAATTACTCCATAATAATTATTTTGTCATTAAAACAGACCATCCAATTGATTGAGATATTATTATAACTTAAATGTAGGTGACTGTGATTATTATTTTTATAGATAAATAATAGATATCTTAATTATAATATGCATAGTTATGAGAACATCTTAGAGATGTTAAGACTTTGTATTGGCAAAATAAACAAAAGCCTAAGGTACAAGCCTTAAACAACAATTATAACTATTGTTTTTACTCTGAATAAAGTGCATTGTAAGCATGATGGTGTTGCCTCTATAGATAAAGTGACAGAACTGACTAAAATGCACACATGTAGTAGAGTTTGGACAATGACTGTTCTGCTTATCTGTTCTGCTGTTATGCTTATGGTTGAACAGTGTGATCTGCACGGTGCTCTGGCTATTGGTTATCTGGCGAGGCTATTTGTTTGGCATTTGGGAGAAGGTGAACTGTTAAAAATGGAGCACCACCTCTCTTGCTGGGAACACAATGTCCTGGGAAGCAGTGGGGTCTGTGTGCTGTGGCTACTGTCCAGTCACCCCTTCAGTCTCCACTCACACATTGCGCAGCCTTCCAGTTCTGGCTACACTCTCTCTTGGAAACTCTCTTGGCTTAAATGTGTGTGGCAGCCATGAAACTTTACTCCTCGTACTAATGTCTAAGACGCCTCCTCTGTTCTTCCCCTGTCATCTCAGGTTTTCTCTTGGCATGTAGGTTAACACATTTTGCTGCTGCACCTTTCGGTTTTGTTTATATAAGGTTATAGAACTAGGTTGGACTACATTGTGTTTATTCAGTATATTGAATGCACAGACACACACACACATACACACACTCAACCACATGCCTGTCTGTCTTGTGAAATGTAATAAATGTGTATGTTACAGCATGGGAGGTGAACTATCCAACTGTTGAGAGATTTTACATGATATGCATTTATGCCTTTTGGAAGTTGATGTGCTCCAAGGAACTAAATCATGTGAATCTGTGTGTGCCTGCTCTGTTTATTGACTAACTAGCAATGATGGAAAGTAAGTACATTAGATTAAACAGTTATAGTGACTTTGCAGATTAAATCATGACATAAATCATGATTATGTTATAAAACATGATGTGCTGCTGCAGGACCAGCTGCCCAGTAAAGTAGTTCAATTAGCTCTGCATGCACTCTGATGTTGATTTATCAATAATGATAAATGCACCACTTTTACTTACAGAATATTTTCCTAGCGTGATGTTTGACACTGACAGTTTACTCAAGCCACCAGAGTTAGGTTTCTACTTTGAACAGCAGGTGGCATTGTTCATCCATGTAAAGAATGAACAGTGAGACATCAGAGGTTTAACAGGTGAATGAAAACATCCACAGAAACAAAAAAACACTTCTTCTACAGTTATCCTGACCAGAGCACAGCAATACAAGAGAGACTGCTGTGAGTGAGGAAAACTAACTATATAACTATGGCACATGACTAGTACTTATTTTGTTGTGTATTATGGTTGCATCTAATGATTATGTCCATTATTGATTGAACAGTTTTGTTGATAAATTCACCAAATAATAATAAAAGATTAAAATATCTTTTAGAGTAATGTGTTCAACATTTGTTTGGAGCCTAATGATGTTGACATGTTTAAATGGTTTCATGCAAACAGCTGTTGCAACCAATAGGTTAATACAACAACAAAACAAATATTCATATTGGTGTCGACCACTACATTTATGGCAAACTGCTTAAAAAATGACACACCCAAGTTATGTTTCCATCAGTTAGGTGCTTTTGTGGTTTTAGTGAGGACAACACATTAAATCTTACATAACCAGGGCACCAGAGGACATTTGAAAGGAGCTGTCCTATCTGTTGAGAACATATAATCTCACTTGTGCTTGAGTAATACCTTCAAGTTCAGAGCCTCTGCTTGACAAAGATATTCTCATTGCACTATTATTATTAGTATGGGAATATAAGAGGCGCTTTACATTGAGGATGTGATAAAGGTTATTAAAGGTCAGTGGCCGTATGCAAAGAAAGCCTTGTCACATACTTGTGGATCTCCTATGGTAAATGTCAGTGTGGATCTCCTAAATGCCACACGAGGAATGGAAACAAGAGAGGGTGGGAGGGCTTCAGCTCGTCTCTGAGGCACACTATCGCAGCATGAAAGATAACTACAGAATGTGTGTATTTATAATCCATGTGCAGGGCATCTATGCATATCAGGGCAGAATATACATTTTACAACTTAAAACTGACACTGGGGCAAAACTTAAGGCTTCAACCAAACAATTAACATGCAACACGTTAAACAGTAATGAAACAATCAGTGATAACAGGCTAAAAGCTTTTTGCACTGATCTCAAAGAAGTTCACATCACGTGCTTTTTCAAACACATACACTGCACCAGTGATGTCACCATTAAAGAAACGCCACATCTCAAAAGCCATGCAAAATATAAATCACTAGAGGGCAGCAAGAGCAGGATTTTGAGCCTTCAGTGTGCCTGTTTTCTCTACCACTAGAGCTCACTGTACCCTCACATCAGATTCTACTAACTCTGCACTCGTAAACACCACTAGCCTCTTATCTCACATTTTCTCCTTCCTGCTGGTATCCATAACATAGCAAAACGCACATGCATCATAACTTCCAGTCTCGCCTTTCACTTAGACACTGAGAAGCTCGTTACTGCCATGAGGATAATCCCCATATGTTGAGCTAACTAATTAAATTAGATGTGACATTTAGCGGTAGGATAACATAGGAAACGTGAGTGTAAAAGTAAGCACGAGAAGTAAGCTACGAGAATAAAATGTACGATAAAGACAACACAGAGATGGCTTCATGTGCAGCTTATGCATTCATAACATGGGGCCATAGACAGAGAAGGAATAAAAATACACTGCAATGTAACTTCAGTCGTCTCAAAATATTCATCCATATAAGTATAAAGGTAAAATAAAAGAAATGAATTCAACATATAGGTTAATCACAAGATAAGCTTGTTTGTAGCCTAAGGGTAAAGTAATTATAGAGCCATGATTGAAGAGGAAATCCATTTCCATTAGCAATGCCTGTGGAAAGAAATGGCCCAGAGCCTGTTCTTCATGAAACCTGATGCAGCAGTACATCACAACAGCACTAAGCCCCTGCTCACTGCTGACAACTTCTGTTATGTTTAACAGGACTTGTGAGTTGAATATCGCCCACAGATTTCCATGCATCGGTAATAAATTATGTATTTGAGGTACCAATGCTTCATCCAAGGTCCCCAAGAATACCAACAGTAAGAATAAACAGCAAATAAATTGGAAACAATGACTCTTCCTTCTAATAAATCAATGTAGAGGCCAAGCACATCTTCCAATAAATCATTGCTGTGTCGTGTCATGTGCCATCTTGAAAACATATTTCTGCCCTGTTAAACATTATATATCAGTCAGTGCTCACTGGTGGCACTGGAACCTGATCATTTGAGCATCACTTTAGATGCGTCTCAGCACATACAGTAGATCAAGCTACAAAAACATTGAAAATGATCTTCCACCCAAAAAAGGAGCAAAAGAACAACAAACAGAGGTTGTAGTTGGATATGTCAATAAATATGTTATGAAATTACTATTTCCCTAGCCTCATAGGCCATCGCTATAAGAGCAGCTCAAACAGGGAAAGTCATTAAAACTACTGTCATCCCCTCTGAGGCCAATCCAGGAGTATAGTCACATTTGTGTGCCGTATGCCTTCGAATGATAATAAAGATGTAAATTCCGACCCACATATATAATAATCATGTAAAAATGGTGACATGACATAAAAATGTTTGGACAACAAACATCAACTTTTGATGTGATAGATCTGCCAGCATAAAGGCGACTTAAACAGGTGTCAGTCAGGAAATCAATAAAAGTCCTGGCAAAACTTTGCTCATGATGCGTGACATATTTATAAGTAGGACTTACTAATAAAACTAAAAGTAAACAGTGAATGATCAGTGCACTATGATAGAATAGAATTTGTCCTAAAAATTGTCTTGGCCCTGTTAGTTGAAACATTAAACCATTAACACACTTCATGACAACATCACTGCTGATTTGACAGACAGTAAAAACGTGTTCCGCAAACATCCCTTTATATACCTGAATGGCAGGTGGAGTAGATGCTCTGTGCCTCCTCCTGTAGCAGAGTAAATCACCAAGCCGGCGCCATAAGTAGGAGGCAACCAAACACATGCTGTTGACCACCCAAACGTCCCAGCCTGTGACAAATTTCTCCATGGCTTTCACTCTACTCTTCATCCTTCTTCTATAGTCTTGTGTTTTCTATCTTTAACTACAAAGGACCTTATGGAGCTTAGAGAAAAGAGACTCAAGTGGAGGGTTAGAGGAGATGACAGCTCCTCCGCGGGGTAAGAACCGCCCAAACGCTAATACTACACTATCCACCACAGCCCCTGTTAATTCAGTCTACGCCCCCCACTCCTGCCAACACTTAGAGCCAAAGGACGAGCAGTTTGTCCTCATGACAAAAGAGTGACAGGTGCCAGCAAAGGGTGTCTGAGAGACATACTCTCTCAAACTGCCCATCTTCACCAGAGAGCAAGACCTTTTTCAATGTCCTTTTCTCCCATAATTCCTCTGTGTAAATATGAGCCACAGTCTATTCCAAAAGTATGATTAATGAAAACTGGGAGAATTATGTTAAACACACACACACACACTTGGATGTGGTGTAAATAAATAGCCCATGCTATTGGATTACTGCTGCGAACGTCACACCAGCTAACACGTGAGTGTTCTCTGCATTGTAATTTCATATCATCCTTTATTGTTTGTAAACCTAAAGAACAGTGACAGTAATTCTGATACAAAATTATGAATTATCCAGGGTCCATCCAAATAAACATAGGTCATAGTCTACAGTATGTTGTGCAACAATAAGACACTTTGGGTGTGAAACCCACTCTGCAATGGAGCCAGGAACGCATCATCTGGTCAACAGTGGCCAGTCACAGCTATGTGCAGCATGTCTGGAAACCTCCCCAGTCTCCTCTGGCCTCTCAACCAGCTCTGCCAAATACAATAATGAACTAACTTTTGGATGGGAGCTCTGCTCTCGCTGCTGAAATGAGTCTGTTGGCTGCCATGGTGGAAAAAAAAGAAAATCTTGTCTTTGATTACTTACAATGTCTCGGTTTTCTTTAGACTATAAGTTTCAGCTACAACATGTGATCAAGTGAATCCCAGACTACATGTTTTGCACTATTTTTGGCACTACTCGGTCATCAAATAACTTGGCAATTGTTAAAATTGACATATCCAAAGCTATTTTGGCACTTACGCAGTGGAGCTGACGCTACATATGGTGTCATGTTTTGCCACTTTATGCTCTGGTTAATTATACCCTGTTTGTTTTTAACAGTCATAAATGTAAATCATAATGAGTTACTTTTGAAAATAAATGTCAAAGCTACATCGGCGCTTTAAATCTTTACTATTGTGATATATTACTAGTTCTCTGTTTATAATTGGCAAATGAATGAATACTGTAATATATTCTTTACAGCATTTAAGTTATCCAAAAATGCATTAGCACCCCCTGCTGGTGCTCCTGCAGACCCACAGGTCTGATTCAAAAAGCATATTAGTATTCCTTCATATTGGATACATATCTTTTATGTGGAATTCATAAACTGTTTGGATGCCTGTGGTACATTTCGTTTCCCAGAAGCATAACATGGTTTTCACCTTCTCTAAGAAGAGGAACAAAGCCAGCTTGGTCATGTTTCAGCCGTTGCCACGCCGACGAACTGACTTCGACTTGGCCATTCTCCCTGAGGGGGACACTTGGCTGCCAGCCCTTTCCTTCAGAGCTTTCACACCGTCTCCCTGGCCTGGATGACCTCTGTGGTATGTGTCCCTTGGCTGGATCTTTCATCTCAGCAGGAAGGGAGAGAAAGACTGAGAAAAGCTGCAATAAAGCACCAGTTAAATTTGTAAGAACTGCAGGATTAAAACATTTCAGACCTTTGTTTTTTAATTACACTTCATCTGCACACCCATGATAGTACAACGGACCAGCAGACAGGGGGCATAAATATCAATAATACCCATTTCTTTTAGCTTATTTCCAAAGTTTGCAAAAGTGCCAACTTGTACAATATCCAGGGTTTTTTTTGGGGGGGGGGGTTGTGTCACTAACTATATTCTACCACTTCTATTAATCTACTTATAATAGGCAGCATGAAACATAAGACTGATAGAATATACTTATTTGAGCCCTTTATTTATATCTCTTTCATTACTCCAACATCGAAAATGAAAACATTCATTAACCCTAAGAACACACCCGGAAGTTCCCCATACCAATACCCAAAGTCTGGTGTGTGACCCGTGGTGTGGCCTGCCTGGCTGTTGGCTACTTTACCTGGGTAAATGTTGCATTCACGGACCACAGTTACTAAAGGACGAAGGATTTTCCCTTGACCACACATTAGCTGTACTCGCCATCCTAGCGGTTTAATTAAGACAAAAACATTTTTTATATTGTCCATTATTAGTAAAACTCGTCATCACTGACTGTCCCACAGCACGTGAATGCAACAGGAACATGTCATGTATATTAAAAAAAACAAAACATCATAAACGCAATCTCTGAATACACGTCATAATAATAAGTACAAGAAAAAAAGGTCACCCTTGTATTCACCGCAGGCAGAACAAGTGTCTCACTCACAGTTGACCCCAAATCAGTGTTTGGTCACGTGACCAAAGGTCGAAAGTTTCGCGGGGAATCAACATGGCGAACGAGGAAGCATCCACATCGTTGGATTCAGTGCAATGTCCCGTTTGTTTTAAAGACTTCAAGCCGACCACCATTAATGGACACCTGGATGTATGTCTTCTGAAAAGCGGTATTGACAGCA
This sequence comes from Caranx ignobilis, assembly GCA_021432705.1. Lineage (NCBI taxonomy): Eukaryota > Metazoa > Chordata > Actinopteri > Carangiformes > Carangidae > Caranx > Caranx ignobilis. The sequence goes on from MU269980.1 coordinate 36,569,063, forward strand.
GTCCGTCCACCGCAGACGAGAGCGGACCTCCTTCAAAGAAACCACGCATTAGTGCGGAAGCTGCACCGGCCAGCCCCGGTGTCAACAAAGCCTCGGCAAGGACCGTGACACCACCGATGTTTTCTCTTTTTCAGACGAACAAGAGCAAAGTTTCACTTCAAGCTGACCAGAATGGTTTATTCGCAGTTAACCAAGGCGCTGCCGCCGCTGTCAGCAAGATGGGTCAACGCAGTGCCCGGAATGAGGCTGAACCTGGACCAGCAGCAGGGACGGAAACGCTGAAGAGCCAAACATGTGCGTCAAAAAGCGGACAGACCGTGAAGGCAGCACACGGTTTGTCAACGCGGACACTGCTGACGATGGACAAGCCCTTAGCGGAGATACTGCGACCAAACAACCTGGAGGAGTACTTCGGTCAGAATAAAGTTGTTGGTCAGCAGACTCTCCTCCGGTCACTGCTGGACTCGCAGGACATCCCGTCTTTGATCCTGTGGGGACCACCGGGATGCGGAAAGGTGCCTTGTTGTCAGCTGAAACCCACATTCCCTTATTGACAGATCTGACTTTCAGTACAATACTGTGCCAAACACTATCATATAGTATTAAGTGAGATAACAAATCGCTCTTTAAATGCCAGAAATAATCCAAAATGTTCTTTATGATTGGCTACAGGTCAAAAATGACAAAACAGAGAAGATTTCATTTTTATGTGAACTGTTGCTTTAGACTAATAGTGATGTGAACTAGAGCTCCAACAAGTAGAGAATTTATCAATTATCAGTCAATTGACAGAAAATTTATCTGCAATTATTTAAATTTTCTTATCATTTAACACTTGTCCCAACTTCTAAAATGTGAGCGTTTCATCCTTTACCTAATACTGTACATTATAACCCAGACTGTGGGTTAGAGAAAACAAGACATAAGAAGACATCACCTTAACGTGACATTTCATTGACAGTTTACCTAGAAAATAATGGTCAGATTAATTGTTACTGTAAATGATCGCTTAGTGCAGCTGAACATTTTTTAACTCAAAATACTCCCTGTTTATCCCGGTGTTAGTTTTATTGCTCTTCTCTCTGTTGCACTTGATAAAGAGAGAGGTGAGACATGAACCTTTACAGCATGTTGACAGTGCATCATGCAGTCCTTGGCTGCCAGGTTGGTGCTTGCCACTCTTCTCTTTGTCAGACATGAATACAAGCTGTTAATGAGTTCTTGGGAATGCCCAGCTACTTGCATGGATTGTTGTACAGCAGCCTGCCATACTTAGACTTTGTCAACATGCTTTACTCACACTTGACCTCTTCAGCCCCCCCTGTCAATTGTCAGACTGTCTACAGCTTTCGCACATGAAGTGAAGATGAGATTTATGAGGCTCTCAGAAGCAATGTCCATTATATGATTTAGAAAAACTCTCTCTTTGGTTTTGATTCTTGGCTTATTAAGTTTCTAGAGGACAGTATAGTGTTTTAATCAAATGACCTTGTATATGTTTCTGTTCTGTTTAAGACCACACTAGCTCACATAATCGCCAGCACCAGTAAAAAGAACGGCGCAGCTCGTTTCGTCACCCTGTCCGCAACCAGTACCTCCACCAATGAAGTCCGAGAGGTGATCAAGCAGGCGCAGAATGAGCTCCGGCTGTGCAAGAGGAAGACCATCCTGTTCATTGATGAAATTCACCGCTTCAACAAATCCCAACAGGTGGAGTACTGAGCCACTGCATTAGTTTGTAACGTTAGCTTCAGTTACACAATGCTTAAAATAACCTCTGAAGCACAATGACGCAGGCAAGTCTGATGACTGTACATGTCTGTTAACTGCTTTGTGAAAGTAAATCCTTGTATTAGTTGCCAAAGAGGACCAGTCTTCGTTTAATGACCTGATAAGATGCAAAGCATGAAAATGCAATGTCATTCAGTCAGTGACAATTGTGTCAGCAAAATGAGAACTATCCTTTATGAACCAGGTTTTATGAAAGTACCCAAATACTTACCCCAGATATCGTCACTTTAAACATACTGATTGTTTTCAGCCATTTATACCACCTTTGCTCACATCTTTGTCTTCACTCACTATGTGTGTGTTACTGTAGGACACCTTCCTTCCTCATGTGGAGTGTGGGACGGTAACGCTGATTGGGGCGACCACAGAGAACCCGTCCTTCCAGGTGAATGCTGCTCTCCTGAGCCGATGCAGGGTGCTGGTTTTGGAGAAGCTCTCTGTGGAGGCAATGGGCTCCATCCTGGATAGGGCTGTGGCCACACTCGGGATTAAAGTCCTGGGGCAAGATCCAGGAGATCCCAGAGATCAAGATCAAACAGACGGACATGAGTAAGTATTCCTGTGGGGGGCCTAAGGGTGTCCCATGTGTCATGACCTGCTGTCATCCGACTGTTCGAAATCCTTAGATTGGGTACGTAATCAGAACAAGGCCAGAAGTAGTTCATTTACAATAAACTGAGAGATACAGCTTCCAGTGCTTATTGTAGTACAATAGAAATATTGACAGTGATGTGGGTTTTCTCTTTTTCTAGGCCAAAGATTTACATTGAGCAAAAAGCTCTGGACACCATAGCCTACCTCTGTGATGGTGATGCAAGAACAGGACTCAATAGTCTGCAGCTGGCTGTTCAGGCTCAGGTGAGCTTGACTCAGCCAAAGCTGTTGGCACAAAACGGCTCTCCTCAAGAGATACTGGTGAAGGAGGAGCACATCAAGGAAGGTCTTCAGAGGTCTCATATTCTCTATGATAAAGCTGGTAAGCTTAAATGTACTTACAGTGCTGCTGTAGTCAGTCAACGGTCTGAACCTCAGTGATGTGAGAGGCGCGAACCTGAATTTATCGTAGAGTTTACTGTTATAACTCCCATACAGTTGTTTTCTGTCAGTATTGAGGTTTTGCTAATGGTGGCTGGAACATACTGTGAGGAATATACAACATATTTAACAAATCCACATTTTATAAAATCCACCCTGCAGCTTCATTATAAGTTAACACCTGCCACTATCTTAAATTTACCCTTTTAACTTTTAAATTAGAGCCCCATCATACCTCTCAGCAACTGATCTTGTTGTTGCCTTGGGGCTTTCATATGAGATGCATGAAATGATATAAGGGAAAGGATATAATGTGGGAGTGTTTATAGCTGTGATTACGGTTGCTAAGGAGTGACGTTTGTTTTCTCTGTGCATGTGTGAATGTCACTTAGGAGTTTTACGCTACACACATTTTATTATACCCCAGTGCCCTTTATAAAATGAAATATAAAACTATTAGTGTGATTGAGATGTGCTATATATTCATAAAACCAGACAGCGATTTAACTTGGATTTTTTATATTAATTAATTAATTAATTAATAATAAAAATGCTCTCAGAGTTGCAGGGACAACAGAACTCAGCATTGCAGTTAGTAATAGTGAACCCACTCCCTCCTCTTGAGCAATAATGGATCCCCTCATAAGACTTAAAATGTCCTCCACATTGTCCTGTTACATCATACTCAGCTGTCCCAAAAGATTGAGATTCCTGTTTCATGTGGTGATGAAAGTGAAACTGACCCCCAGCTCACCTCAAGACCTTGACAGAGACACTATCCTTACTGTCAGTATGGTTTTATATTGCCTTTACTTTCTGTTCTTTTGTCTAAGTGTGACATGGTTTTATGAGTATAATTTGTATGTAACATTCTTCACGCCACGGTGAAGGCTCATGTGTATGTATCTGTGTTTTACTCACAGGCGAAGAGCATTACAACTGCATCTCGGCGCTGCATAAATCATTGAGAGGCTCCCATGAGAATGCCTCTCTGTACTGGCTGGGCCGCATGCTGGAGGGCGGTGAGGATCCCCTCTATGTGGCTCGCAGGCTGGTTCGCTTTGCCAGCGAGGATGTTGGTACGTGAAATTAATGAATGGCTCCATCGCAGGTGTTTCGTTCTCTATTATTTATTATGCTGCTGGCATGTTGCTGCAACTCTGATCCTCTGGTCTTAACACACCGGTTGCCTCCACAGACAAGATTAGGTTTTACTGATCATGTTCTGCAGTGTTGCATGGCTGTGTTCCTGGTTACATCACCGACACTGTAGTTTGGCTTGAGCCAGAGTGAAGACTGTGTTGGGCAGACAGGGGCTTCTTGATCATCACTTAATCTTAGCTCATAACTAAAGATGACTGTGGGGCTTTTGTAATGAAATCATTCAGTGATGGAGCCTGTCAAACAACGTTTTAAGCCCGTCTCTTCATTCAAAACTTACTTACAGAATCCTCTTTGATTGAAATCCTAACCTCTCTTTCATTTTATTATGTCACTGATTTAATATTCTGTTCTTCTATGCATGGTTGGTGACACTTAAAACTTTACTTCTTTTTTTAAAAGTAGTGGTATTATGTTACTGTCCATTAATCTACTTTGTCATATGTAGTAAGTGTCATTGTCTTAAAAAATGATATAAATCAGTGATTTCTATTTACTACATAGTCATACATACAGCACGGTACTGTGTCTTTAAATAACCAAATAACATCAGAGGTCAGGTGCTTATTAAAATGCACTTTGAATATGTTACAGAGAAGAAAATGTAGGCTGATATGTAAAATGTGTGCTGAAAGATGAGATTTTGATCACAGACAATCTTATTCTTAATAGTCTGACTGAATGTCTCTCTCAGGTATGGCAGATCCTCTTGCCCTCCCTCAGGCTGTGTCCGCCTTCCAGGCCTGTCACTTCATCGGCATGCCTGAATGTGAGGTGGGCTGACCTGACCAATCAGTGGTGGTTTTACTCAGTCTTCCAAAATAGCTAACTTCCATACCTGAGCCTTTTACATAATAAAAGCTTTATTTCAGTGTCTCATCTCTGTTGTCTCCTTTCTGTTTATCTGCTGCTCCACAGGTGATCCTTGCTCAGTGTGTGGTGTATCTGGCACGAGCACCCAAGTCTGTGGAGATCTACAAGGCCTATACTAACGTGAAGGCCTGTTTGAGGAACCACAAAGGCCCCCTGCCTCCCGTACCACTGCACCTCCGCAACGCCCCCACAAAGCTGATGAAGCAACTGGGTTACGCAAAAGGCTACAAATATAACCCAGCATTCAGCGGCAATGTAGAGCAGGAGTACCTACCTGAGGAGCTACAGGGCATCGACTTCTTCACCTGGACTCCCTCAGACCCTTGAGTAGCTCTTGTAATGATGTATGCCAGACAAGGTATTGTGTAAAACCAGAACTGCTGAATGGAAACAGTCTATATCAGTAATGATATATGTTTTGGTCCAGCTGCTGCATTCACATGTTCTGTCATGATTGGATGTATATAGTTTTACTGAAGGCACTTACTTCTGATTATAAAGGTTACAACCAGTTACTTAAATGGCCTTACTTCTAGATATAATCAGAAGTCCCTACTGCAAATTTGCACAAACATACCTTTAATTGGTATTTAAGTGTTTCTATGTTTACTATACATTTGTCCTGTCCTTGGAAAAAAAAATATACAACTGAACGACTATACCACTCAAATGCTTCTTTATGTTATCAATACTTTTGATTAAATACAAGACAAAGATAATATGAGCATTTCATTACACAGTTTATTGTTGAGTCACTTCTTCATTTATGGAAACCTCTTCAGTTTTGGGCCATGGTCTGCAAGGAAATAGCATAAGAATAAGTTTGTTAGATTAAGTTTTTACAAAAAGCCTGTATTTACCGTTCAGTGTTTCTCTCACCTCACTGATCCAGGGGATGAAGGAGGCCACGCGGGTAAACATTGTTGGCTTTTGAGGAGTATTGCATCCACTTCCACTGACAAAACTAGTCACTCCCTCTACATACCATTTACCGTCTTTGCCCTTACAGTTCAGGGGGCCGCCAGAGTCACCCTGGAAGATGACGGCACATGGTTGAGCACAGGAGAAAACTGTATTGTGTGGCTCACACAAAGCCTCAAGTTGTGTTGTTGTTGTTGTCCCTTACATGGCATGCTGACTTGCTCTCTCCTCCTGCACAGACCATTGTTGTCTTGGCTGAGCTGCCCCACCAGTCATTTTTACTGCAGATACTGTGATCCACCACGGGAAGCTGGGCCTGCTGCAGGGTAGTTGCCTGGGGACCTCCAGCTGAAGAGAAATTGACACACTCGTTGTAACAACAGCTGGGAATCTGAATTATGTTTGATAAATCTCTTCAGGTCCCAGAGCAATTAAATATTTTTACTTTACACAAAGGGTTGCACCACACTCAACATAAGCTGGGTGTTATCAGGCTTGGCAGCTGATCTTACAGTAGAGACGACCCCAGCCTGTTACATAACAGGGTTGGTTGTGGGCAAGAGTAGCACCATGTTGTGGTAGGCAAGCCAGCTGAACTTTATCATTGATCACAGCGCTCTTCTCCAGCTTCAGCAGGGCGATATCATTTCTATATAACAGAATGAAACAAAAAAAGAATTACGGTATGTCTTCATTATGTCATAATTTTATCAATAGCTCAGAGTGTACTTGACTGTAGAGAAATTCAGAAATTTATCAGCATGTTTCAGCACATTAATATACATTTACTAATCCTCTGTTTGCTCAGCTGCTGTTCAACAGAAACTCTCAGGGTAAGCATCTTTTTCAAGGACATGTTGAGGATATATCTTTATAATCCACCTATATATTATATTACAGAGTTTTCGTCTGAATATGCTGAAGAAGGATGACAACCTACCCACAAGACACACATTTGTCGTTCCATTTGGGATGGATGAACATTTTTTTTACCATAATGGATTGTTCAGGTCCTTCCTCCTTCTTCATGTCATGCTCAGCAAGAACCACTCTGTATGTGTGGAATCTGTTAGGAGAAAAAAGAGCCTCTTTGTCTTTCAAATGTATTTTTAGAAATGACTATTATTGTCATTGCGATCACATCATTCTCATTTTAATTTGGAAATGTTAAGTGGCCATTAAAGAAAATCCATTAATTAGAGAGCTAACAAGCCATTTTTTCATTAGTTGTAGAAGTGTTAATTTCTAAAATGTAAACTCATCCTCACGTGATGCAGTGAGCAGCAGTCAAGACCCAGTCAGGAGCAATAAGTGTTCCTCCACAGGTGGGGAAGAAAGACTCCAGTGACACCTACAAAAAGAAAAAAAGACTTAGATCAACATGAGACTCGGATGGCTAAGAGTATGTTTGTGAAAAGTTTTTGCACTGACTCACCTGCCATGGCCAGCTGTAGGGACGGGCCTCTTCCCCATTCACCACACGGTTGGTGTTGGGCTTATAAGTGGGTATACCACACCCAGACACTTTAACACAGTGAGACACAAAACAAAATACGATTTATAGGAGTAAGAGGGGTAAGATTAAGATATGCTCTATTTTTAACACAAAACATTTTGTTTGACATAAACTCACCTGTTGTGACAACCAAGAGGAAGACAGCTGCCAGTTCCATACTGATCAAAAAGAGCAGTTCTATCAAGCAGCACTATTTATGGGCGGCAGTCCAGACAGCACCAGTCATAGTCTGGGAGTTTTCCAAGCTTTCTCCAGGTGGTGACACCTGTGTAGTCAGATAATGGCTGAAATCAGACTGTAACAGCATGTGCTGATTGAGACGTAATACAATGTAATAAACATATTTGTACACCTTCAATAGTTCAGTAGAGTTTAACTGCACTGTCCTCATTCAAGTACTATACTCCACTGTTTTCCCATTTATTCACATTGTGCATTGTTTTATTTTATATTATATTGTACATTATATTTTTAATATATCGTATATGTACATTGTGCATGCTGTTAATGCTTAAAAACAGAGGATAGTTACCTTTATAAGACGATAATAAGAAATACTCGAGTTAATTAGTGCTTGGACTTGTTTGACAGTCTCTGGACAATAACTGTTGTTTTTGGTTTAAGTATGACAACATTTATTAGCATAAAGTAACCGTATTTGTACACTTTAAATACCCCGTTAAAGTACATTTTGAGCAAACAGACCATGTGTAAACCATTTGCATTTAATCATGATGAAATATGAGATAGATGCGTAATTTAGTTTTCTAATATTTGAATACATCTAACAGAAAATATTGTCAGTAAAATTCACGTCTATGTTGTGTTTTCGTCGATAAAAAAGAATACACAATTGATAATATTTTCATGCTGTTTAATTTGCCCCCAAACGATGTCGCTGTGAACACTTTTGTCTATTTCCGGTCACTGCCGCAGAAGAAGAGTTTGTAGTTTAAAATGGCGCTACCCGGTGTGTTACTCATGCGGCTCAGAGAGCTGAGCAAAATTGTCAAATGTGTTTACACAGGAGGCGAAACAGCGTCAAACTGGAGCCGAGAAATGCGGTGGTACACGACTAAAGCTGGAAGATTTGTAAGACCCAGTGCGTCCCATTTTCAGACGAAACAAGGTGAGTGAAAATTGTTGTTAGCTAAGTTAGCTCACGGCTAACTTGACAGCTCCCAGCATTGCTACAGCTCAAGGACATCCCTTCTAAAACATCCTGAAAACATTCTGTCACTCTCATATTTCGAGGTCCACCTAAACCTCAGGGAAACAATGACATAATTAACACAGAATGTCTGTACAAACTCATAGTTTTCAAAGCTGTAACATTTTTTCTCCTATTAGTTATATGAACTTGATGAGCAATGTCCAATCTGCTGTTGAGACTAGTGCAGGTGTCCTGTATCAATGTCTTTTAGGAAAAGCGCTTATCATCTTCTCGTTGCAACTTCAAAGCAAGATATTGAGTTAAACCCACACCAGTTTCCAAGTCAGACAGGAGAAAAACCTAACCTTTAAGAAATTCACAGCAGTTATGTACCAGTGTTAGCAGCCAGTCAACTTATAAAATATTATTCTCCAAACCGTCTGACCTTTTTTGTTTTTTTATTGTTTAGATAACATTAACGCAAACCTGCTGAAGGAGTTTCCAAATCCTAAAACCCTTTTGAATAACAGCATCTCACGTTCACTGGGAGTCAGTGATCTGTCCCATCTCATCCAGTACAGCTACAGTGAACATGAGGGCTCAAGGTGAGAACAAAAATGGTGATGATATGAGGCCTCTGGACAGACCATGGACAAGGAGATACTGTTAATACTCCTATCTCTGAAGTTTTATTTTACAATTTTGTTTCTGTAGAAAGCCACTGTCACACTGCTCTGGCCCTGCAAGATTGAAGAGGAGGGTTATGCCCCTAAGAGGGGTGATGCAGAACGAATTGCTGCAGCTGCTGCTTGTCTCAAGCTCAAAGTAAGACTTAATACTGTTAGAGGTCAACAAGCGTTTCTGTTTTTATTTTGCATATCTGTAGTGATTTGCTCCTTCTCTGTTTGTCCACAGGAAATGGGAGTGATTGGTCCAAACAATCAGCTCCCTAGGAGAAGAGCTGGCCGAGGGAGAGGAGGGCTACATTCAGCGTTTTATGATAAACAGGACAACTCATGGACAGATAATGCTCATATGTCTAAAGCAGATGAAACGCAACAGTACCCCACTCCTGAGGAGGACGCTTCCAATGTCGCTGAAGCTCTCTCCCTGTTTCCTCAACCTAAATCTCTCCTCGGCAGGGTCATCCAGGTGGCTACATCATCTGACAAAATAAGGGTTGGTAGCTCTCATATCCATGGCAATAAAAGTGAATCACTCTGAACTTTTAACATGTTATAAATGCATCTCTCCTTCTCTCACTCTGTGTTTCTTGTCAATGATTGAAGGAGCTAGTGAAGTTCAGAACATTTGGGGGAAACAAAAGAAATGTGAGCTGACCCTGGTTTGGCCTGAGGAGATGACATTCACAGCCACAGCAAGCAACAGAGTGACAGCAGAGAGGAAAGCTGCAGCTCTCGCCTGCATGAAACTAAAGGTGGGTGGCACTTTGGAGAAATGGTATGTATGTATGCTTGTACATTAGAGTTGTGCTAACATGTGATGTCGCCTGGTTTAGGAGCTAGAGCTGCTGGATAAAAACAACAATCCACTGACTCACGCCAGATACCACCGTGAAAAGGTGAAGGAGGCAGGAGAGAGGGAGAGACGCCCCCTCCCGCTGGAAATCCCAAATTACCTCAAGACCAGTATGAGAGAATATCTCACACAGGTGAGTAATAGTTTTTTCTCACATGTATGTGCACTACACTGATAAATGTATTCATTCTCATATTAAACAAATGTCATCTTCATCTTTGTTACATCAAATCAGGAAAGAGTGGAGGTTGTTATTGCAGCTCAATATTACCCAGTAATGTCAGTGGTTCTTGACCTTTTTGATCTTTTTACCCCTCATCACAGGTTATGGTGTCAACAAAAGGAAGAGCAGTCAGAAAATATTAACATGACTTTATCTACCAGAAATGTACATATAAATATTTTATGTCTTGATTCTTGTCTCTTCGTATTTTTTGGAACCTCTCAGAGGGTTCAAAACCCCAGTTTGGGACCGACAAGCATAGACCATGTAGCGGTGTTTTACTTGTGTCAAAACTGAAGCCTGATCTTCCTAACAGTATCCAGTGGCAGCAGAAGTGCAGAGACTGTGGGAGGAGGAAGAGGCAAGAGGACAACAAACAGTAAACCAAGGAGAAGAGGAAGAAGAGGAGGAAGACTTGGTGACAGACGCCATCACAGGCAGACCGTACAAACCTTTATCAAAACAGGAAGTTCAGGAGCTCAATGTCCATCTTCAGGAGGAATGGGAGGAAGCAAATCCTGGACTGAGTGTGGAGCTCCCTGTAGATGACCACCGTCAGCGCGTGGTCTCAGCTGTGCAGTCCTCCAGGGTGGTTGTGATTGCTGGTGAAACGGGATGTGGCAAAACGACACGGATCCCTCGTTTCCTTCTGGAAGAATGTGTTAGAGGTGGAGAGGGAGCCGAGTGCAACATCCTGGTGACCCAGCCTCGTCGTATCAGTGCCGTGTCAGTGGCCCATCGGGTTGCTCATGAAATGGGACCATCCCTAAAACACTCAGTGGGATATCAGGTACATACAGGATGACAGTATGATGCATTTGTGTTTTTTGATTTTTTATTTGTATCATTAAGTCAATTATAGCTGAAATAATTTGTTGATTCATTGAGAAGCTGCTGGGCAACAGTTTCTTATATATTCATTAATTCTGTCATTTTAAAGTAGCATTTATCAATATTCCTAGTGCTGAGCTGATTTCTTTGGTTTTAATATTACTGTGACTGCAGTTATTCCCATTATTTGATAAATCTTTGACTGCTTTTGTACAAAAAAAATCCTTTTTGTGCTTAGGTGAGGCTTGAGAGCCGACCCCCAGAGCACAGTGGAGGAGCCTTGCTCTTCCTGACAGTGGGCGTCCTGCTGAGGAAGCTGCAGTCAAACCCATCCCTGAAGGGAATCAGTCACATTGTGGTGGATGAGGTTCATGAGAGAGACATAAACACAGACCTGCTGCTGGCCTTGCTGCGCTCCAGTCTGAAAGAAAACCCTGACCTACGAGTGGTGCTTATGAGTGCAACTGGAGACAACAAGAGGCTGGCGCAGTACTTCGGAGGCTGCCCAATCGTGAAGGTGCCAGGGTTTATGCACCCAGTGAAGGAGAGATACTTGGAGGATGTGCTGCAAGAGATGGGACGCCCACTGCTGGTCCAAGAGAGCAAGGAGACAGACAAGCAGGTCAGCCACAAATATGGATGGATGTCATTTCAGTTTGGTGTGTTTTGATTTTTTTTCTCTCATCCTGCATCATGTGAAATGGTATTTTATCTTGTTTAAGGGAGGAAAAGATGACACTGCACCTGACCTAGATTTAGTGGCTGATGTAATCGAGCACATTGACATTAATGGAGAACCAGGTAACTAATATCCTTTTTTTTGCATTTTTAATAATGCCCATGTAGCACAATGGCTGAAGTTGCATCTTTCTCTGCTTCAGGTGCAGTCCTGTGTTTTCTCCCTGGATGGCAGGACATCAAGGCAGTTCAGAGAAACTGGAAGGGAGGCCCCACTTTTCCTCAGGCTCACAGATGATCCTGCCATGTAAGAGCACAGACAACGACTTTACTTGTGTGTGTTAAGTATAAGCGAGTGTATTTGAAATGCATTTCCTTTTTCTATGTAGTGCATTCCAGTTTATCAGTGGCTGACCAGCAGACTGTGTTCCAGCGCCCCCCAAAGGGCCAGAGGAAGATTGTGCTCACCACCAATATTGCTGAGACCTCCATCACCATAGATGACATTGTGCATGTGGTGGATGCAGGGACTCACAAAGAACAGAATTATGATCCTAGGACAAAGGTCAGTGTGACAGTACCTGCATTATTACTCAATATTTTCTAGTGGGATGCAAAAAGGCAACAAATCTAGATATATTCCAACCTGTTTCATGTGGTTTTCCAGGTGTCCTGTCTGGACACAGTTTGGATATCCCGCTCTAATGTCACTCAAAGAAAAGGGAGAGCAGGGCGATGTCAGCCAGGACAGTCCTATCACCTGTTCCCACGAAAACAGCTGGAGTCCATGACTCCATTCCCAATCCCTGAGATCCTGCGCACCCCCCTAGAGAGTTTAGTAATGCAGACAAAAATCCACAGTCCTAACTGCAAGGTAAGAACAATTTTTGTGTATTTTTGTTACAGTTATATTGTATTTTTTTATTATTTATATATATATATATATATTATTTTTACATTGTATTCATGCCGAATGATGCTCTGTAATTTTTGTATATGTGAAGGCTGAAGATTTCTTAACTCAAGTGTTGGACAGTCCAGACCAAGAAGCTGTGAGAGATGCTGTCCGAAATCTACAAGAGATAGGTGAGTGACATCTTACACTGTGGATTTTGTGTGTTGTTGTTTGTTTTTGACCATCTTATGCATTAAATGTGTGAAAGAGTTTAATTGATGTAGCTGTCTTTTTTTGTTGTTGTTGTTATCGGGGTGGGGGGTGTAGGAGTTCTGGATGGGACAGAAACCCTGACACCTTTAGGAGAGCGTGTTGCTTGTATGTCATGTGACCCTCGGCTGGGCAAAGTGCTGGTCCTCAGTGCCATGTTCAGGTGTGTTCTGCCCATGTTGTCTGTTGCTGCCTGTTTGACCAGAGACCCCTTCCACAACAGCTTGCAGAACCGAGCACTGGTCAACAAGGTGAGATGTTCTTGCATCTACATGTTCTCTGAACTACACTGTTTAAAAATAGACCTCAGGGGTGCCATCACCCTGGTTTGATTCCCCTAGTGGCCCTTTGATGCATGTCGTTCCCCTCTCTCTGCCTTCCCATTTCCTGTCTCTCTCAACTGTCCTATCAATTAAAGGCAAAAAGTCCCCCCATCAAAGAAAAAAAAAAAAGAAATCAGATTTGACCTTTTTGAATAACAAACTTTTTTCCAGGCAAAAGAGGCACTGGGCAGCTCCAGCTACAGTGACTACTTGGTGTTCAGTAGAGCCGTGTTAGGCTGGAGGGCACTTCAGCAGGAGGGCAACAGAGAGGACAGAGATGACTATCTGGACACACACACTCTGTCTAGGACAAGCCTTCGATTCATCAATGGTTAGTTTGAAACATCAGTTGCATGGACTCTGACCCGTCCGACAAGTTACAAGCAGAAATTCTGCCAGTTGCACCTTAAATCACAATGCCTGAATCTGAATGAATTTGAACATGAAACAAGTTTTGCGTGTCGGTGAAATGAGAAAATGTCCTCGTATGAGCCCCAAAGTGTGGGTGTACTGTCAGGGCTAACTTTTTCACTTGTTAACTTCTTCACAAAATCTCCCCTGTTTTCGTGTCATGCTGTTGCAGGTCTCATCTCTCAGTTCAGTGAGAACCTGCATGATGCTGAGCTGGTTTCTCGTGCCAGTGAGTGCCAGCGTCACACTTCTCTCTACAATGAGCACAGCAACCAGGATGAGCTGATTAAAGCTGTGCTGCTGGCTGGATTCTATCCCAACCTCATTCAGGTACATGGCAGCTTCTCAGGATGGAGTCTATAATACGGCTTTGAACAGCTTATTTCCTGCTGTGCTCCTTCAAAGAATTTGGACATCTATCTTTGGGCTTACGAGGAGAAAAATCTTTCACTTTTTTGTGTTGTTTATTTTAGGTGAAGAAAGGTGTTGTTACCAAAGGAGGGCGCTTTCGCCCTAACAGTGTGCTTTTCCGCACACTCAGTGGACCAGTTCTGCTTCACCGCTCCTCCGTGAACAGGTCTGAACATGCTCAAAAATTAAATTAAACTACAGCAGGTGTTGAATTAATGCGTGTAAACGTGACATTTTGCTTTGTGTGTGTGTAGAGGAGAGGAAGATTTTCCCAGTCGCTGGCTGACATTCTTCTATGCAGTCAAGTCCAGTGGGTGTGTTTTCATCAGAGACTCTTCTGTGGTCCATCCGCTGGCCCTGCTGCTGCTCACGGACTGTGACATCAAAGAGACAGGTACGACATGTACTGCCACCCATGAAGAAGAGCCGTTTCAAACAATTCTGAGACTGAATCCATGACAAACATCCACAATCTCATATCATCATGCAGTTATAATGGAACCATACAACCAACATCATCAGTGTGAACTAATGACACACAAATGATTGTACATCCCCCTGTTGAAAACATAATTTGAACATTGAACTACTTTTATTATTATGATTTAAGTTGCACTTTTGTCTACACAGTACTTTACTCAACACTCATACAGATCGTAATTCTAACATGTACCCCAGATGATATGAAGAATACTTGGCATGCTGGTATCTTGTTCAGCCGTGTTAGTTGATTTCTGAAATGGAGGGGTCATAAATTTCTTTCGAGCAGTTGATATTTTTCACTACCATCAAAGAAAATTTTGATTATTGGCTTAGTTGTTTTTTTTATTTCTGTTAAGACAGGAAGTTGTATAGATGTATGAATAATTTTTTTTCCTTGCAAATGTTTGACTCTGGTAAGGCAACATCCAATTTCTTAATCCCACCAACAGATCCCTGACTGGCTCAGCTGGTTCTAACCAGTTTTAAAACTGTCAATGAATAATAAACTAAAGATGAATGAATCAGCTAAAAACTGGGTGATTGCGGGCAGCACAGACATAATTTTCTGCTAATCACTTAACTTAATTGATCACAGGACAGGCATTTTGCTCAAATCAATGATTAATACAAATACAAAATATTGTAAGTCCTCTTCCAAGCCTACTAAAATGTCCAGAGTTAAATCTTTCTGCTGTGATGATCAATAACTTTTTTTTTTTCATTTATGTCCCAGTGAGAGGAGACAGAGTGGAAGTGTCTTTTCCTGGTCGCTCTCTGGTGCACTGCGAGTTGACAGCTGAGTCGTGGGAGCTGCTGTGGGAGCTACGCACATCTATCCAAACCATGCTGTACCGAAACCTCAACAATCCCAACCATGCGATCACCAACACCTCTCAGGATGGAAAGCTCATCTCTTTACTGGTAAACCTGCTCAACAATACAGACCCCAACCCTTTTGCTCAGAGCAATAACAGTGACAGTGAAGTAGATTGATGGTGATGAACACTTTATACACATGTAAGTTTGACCTACTGGCTGGTACAGGTGATGGTATCTTTGCTTTGTTAGAGTATTTTTTTTTTTCTTTAGTAATTCTTAATACTTGAGTTGGCACTTAATGTGCTGAACCAATCAGGACTCTTTAAGTGGAGAAATGGACTGCTCTACTTTTGGAGGTAAATGATAAACTCGCACTGGGGTGTGAGGAAATCCATCTGTATGGATTTTGGACTGAGGTTTGTTTATGGTTATTTGCTTTCTGAAAAGCAGAAGTTGAATTTTACTCTTAACGAGTAAAGAGAAAGAATGACTGGCAGAAGGTCATGAAAATGGATTGCATGTAGTAAATGTCATATTTATTGTAATAAATATTAAGATGTCAACATGAGGAAAATTATGGGAGTATCTAAGTTGCCTCACTATATCATTGAACTGTCTAAGTGGCTTTGTCTAAGAAAAATCTTTCATAAACTGCGTGTGAAAGCTGCTCAGGCGTTCCAGTAGTTCCTCCATGATGTCCTTGGATGTCATAATGCAAAATCTGCAGAACGGAAAGAAGGTGAGAAACCTCAAGTGTAAAATGTTCCAAACTTCTATTAACATTTAATATTCCTTTTTTAAAATGTGCAGCTCCTCGATGAAATGGACCACTTATCTTGAATCATAGCACAGTTTGTCTACTAGAAAAGTGATTTATACCTGATGTGATAGGTGCCTTCCTTTTGCCCATATTCAGAGCCAGGACTGACTAACAGGCCAGTCTCCTCCAGCAGTCTCATACAGTAGAACGTATCTGGCTCCATTCCTACTTCCTAAAATATCCAAAGACAGCAGATTTTATGACTAAAGCACAAGATATCTGACTTTTTAAGAATTATATACACTACTCACAAAAAGTTAGGGACATTTGGCTTTCGAATGACATTTCAGAATGCACCTAAAATGAACTATAAGCTTTACAGGTGAACTTAATTTGACCTTCTCTAAACTTTTTAATGCACATGTCCAACTGTTCAGTTATGGTGACTAACCACAAAAATCACATGTCAAGTGTCTGATCCATGAATTGACCACTAAATGTTCAGGTTCGGTGACAGTTTGTATTGAAACAGTCCTCTTCTTCAAATGGGATGTTCTCAGAGGGAAGTGTCCACTGAGCTTAGAGCGTCATCAGCAGGTTGCAGAGACACAGAGAGACTGGGAGAGTCACAGAAAAGCAGATGTCCTTTGGCCACATGACAAGTTACCAAGAACTTTTTACATTTTATATAAATTTCACTCGAACGTCTAATATCCCTAACTTTTTGTGAGTAGTGTATATATCATGGTCCTATAAGATGGTGAAGTAACCTTGGCTTTCTGAGTGGCTTTAGGTGGAAGATGCACTCTGGGGAATGCAAATGCTCCTCCTTCCACTGGTTGGCAGTAGAAACCCACCAGACTGTTCACAACCTCACAGGCTTTCTTCACATTATGAACCAGTGTGGTCCTTGCGTTTTGTGTCTCCTGTGGAAGAGAGAGAGTTAGAGACAAGGACAAAAAAAATGACAAAGCAGATGTGAAATGGCAGAATGGCTGAGCAGCGTGTCGGTGCTCTCACCTCTTCATAAAGAAGGTATGAGGGATCTCCTGGCTGTGGAGGGTTTATCATCAGCTCCAGAGCGAACTGACCCAACATGGGGGCGCAGGTGTCTGTCGAGAACAGGGTGTGGATGTATGTCATAATGTCACTGTCCAGGTTTACCAGCTCCACATATCCACCACGTAGACCACATCTCATGGGAGAGACAAATAAAAAAATTATAACCCTAACACAACGGTCACCACAAGCACATTTAGTCATATCGCAATGATTTTTTGTCTTGAGTTCTGTGATAAGTAACTCATCAAGACTGAGAACTCACTCTCCCATGTAGCCCTTGGATGCAGAGTGGAAGGAAGCCAGCTCCACTGTGTCTGAAAGAGGAGGCCCCATCTCCATCAGGACTTTCTTGTAGGAGATGAACTCACTCTTTTCCCCATAGACACAGTCCTGATAAACCTGTGATGAAGCACATAGAGAAGGGACATGCGTTAATTTAATGTACATGTATGAATTGACAGTATAGGGGATCATTTTTTTCATCAAGCCTGGATAGATAATAATGCTATAAGACATCCACCTCATCAGCCAGAAGGAAGAGCCTCTTCTCTGAAACAAACCGGATCACCTCTTGTATTGATTTTCTGCTTTGCACATGACCTATAGAAAACAACAATGTGATATATACATCATCACACATTTAATGGTGCAAATATATATTTAGATGATCTCAATTCTTTTTTTTTTTTTTTTTTTTTTTTTACTACCCGATGGGTTTCCGGGGTTGATGACATACAGAGCAACAGGGTTGCAGACTCTCTTTGCAGATTCCAGTGCACGCTGTAGCTCCTCTACCTGCATCTCCCAGCCCTGCTCCTCACTCAGGTAGTAGGGAACTACAACCGCTCCCAGTGACATTATGGACTGAGAAGTAGTGCAGTGGCATGGCACTGGAGTTAAAACACCAGTTCTTGGTGAAGCCTTACTGTTCACCAGGATCTTGAGAATGTTCTGGTTAGTGCAGGGAGAAACTAGATTAACTTTAAGTGGACAATAATTGACAGGAGGAGGAGGCCTCATAAAACAGTGTACATGTTACCGTGAGACACCACTGTGAGCCCGGGCTGATGTATATATTTTCAGGGTCAGACGGAGTCCCACCATCTCGTCTCATTATGAATTCAGAGACATTGTGGACTAGTTCTGTTATACCAGCTGTAGCTGTATAGGAACCTGAAGAAATAACATATTCTCATGAGCAATGACAAAACACAGACTTCACACTGTAGATCAGACTGATCATATAATCATTATTTCTTCTGACTGTTTGTATTTTATTTCTTTTTTGTGTTCTTTTCTAGTTCAATTACATATGCATACACAGGAGGCAGAAATCGGAAAGACAGATGTATAAAAAGAAAAAAGTAAGGAACAAAAATAATGATCATGTTTTTGAGAGAGCAGACTGTCTAATCACTCCAGTGCAGTACCACATACACAGCTCTTACCTACACTCCCTCCAGCACATCCCAGCAGCCTCTGAGCTCTCTGCCTGACGTCCGCAGGCAGTCTGTCGCTGTTCAGAAGCTGAGGGTAAATACATGCTGCAAGAACCTGCAAAGTATGGAGACACACACATCAAAGAAAGACTGAGGTTTTAGTTCAGGAGAACATTCAGGCATTTGAACAGCTTTTATAAATTAAAAAAAAAAAAAAAAAAATCATGCAGTCTTCGAAGGTCATGGATTACCTGTCGGACAAATGACAGAGGCTTCACACCCGCCCTATGCGGGTCACCCCAGGAGACATCTATGATGTCTTTGTAAGGCTTTCTCACTCCCTATTGACATGTGAGTTCAAAGGTATAAGATATAATTACACAGGTATTGACTCAAGTATTCAGAAATTGTCAGCACCGTTTTGTCTTTACCTGTCTGAGCTCCTCGTTGATCTGCTGTGCTCGCCTGGCCAGGACTGCATACTCCAGCTGCTTCATGTTCCTCACATTTGAACTGATCTCCTGCAGAACAGACATATCTGCAATTTGTCTGGGATTTCTATCAGACCAGATGAGCAGCTGTCTCAACCTGAGCTGTGTCTTTCTGGTCCCTTGAGGACATTCAGTTAAACATGAGAAACATTTTAATATGTACCTTATTAACAGACAGTGTACCTTTAGGAATAATCCTCTGTTAGCAGCTTTGTATTTAACTTTTTATTCTTTAACCTATTTCTGAAACATGTGGTATGACTTACCATTATGTTAGATATTAACTGAGAATGACATTCTTGAAATTGCAAGTATCTTTTGTCACACAATAACCACTATAGTATCGGTCTGTATCATTTATGATCATGGAAGTCCTCACAGAGGTTTAAATAGGTCAGCTATCTGGTTGATCTGGAGCCTGTACTCAGTATATTAAACCATTTAAAAAGATGAACATATATTAGAATAATATATATATATATATATATATATATATATATATAGAAGGGACAAAAATCTAAATTAAGAAAATCATATTCATGTTTAACGCCACAGTAGATGCAGTCAGATGGTTATGGACATCTGACTTGCTATACTTATCCCACAATACAATGAGTTACTCCACAGGCTAGAAATGTGGGTACTATTATTGAGTGGCATAAAACCAGATCATATGCAGGGAAACAAAAGGCCTATCCTGACAGAGAGGTTTAACTTAGCAGCAGGCTCAATGACTGCAATGCGCTGCTCTCAGGTGTTCACAAAAAGTCTATAAATCAATTACAGTGCATACAAGGTTATCCTGCCAAGTTTTTAACTGGCACGAAGCACACCATTCACATCACTCTCATTGTAAAGTTTCCAGACTGGCACCCAGTCAATCCTAGGATACAGTATATGTTTTACAGTACACAGCAAAACCATGCACACCGCTGTGCAATGGCTCTGATGTGTTCAATGATTAGAAAAAACAAAACCTCATTTGAAATTGGTGATGGTGTTATAAACCTTTTTTTTTTTTTTTGGCAGCTCATGAAATCCTGATTGCGTTGTTTTCTGATAAATGTGTTTCTTATGAAGTATCACTTGTGATGGTGTTTTGCCATGTACCTGCAGAAGGTGTTAGTGTTATTTGTTTGCTTGTTCCGCCATCTGAACCAGAAGTATTTAGGTAACCATGAGTATTTTTTTTCTCTTAATTTTTTTTACATCAGTTATCATAAAATAATTATATATTTTTCTTTGTTCATATTCATTTTTTTTATGAATGCAGTACGATTCAGCCTTCATTACGTCTTAGGTTGAATGTTTCACGGCCACGTTTCTCTACGGACAAAAATAAGAGACGAACTCCTGCACTTCCTGTTTTGTTTTTCTTTCGCTCCGTCCTCGGGTCGGGTAGATATGGAAGAATTTGCGAGGAGAGGGGGAAACCACAGCCTGCCCGTGAAGAAACGCGTTCACTTCAGATACCGGTGGACCTTATAAACCACACAGAAGCAGCGGGCAGCAGCAACACCCGCCGCGGGGCTTCAGACACCCTCACACCGCTTCTGGTGTCCGCGACATGGCTCTCAGCTCGGGCGGCTGGGCTCCACCAGCCCCGGTCCCTGCCTCGTCTCAGCAGGCTGCATGCGGTGGGCCTGCACCGACGGCTTGCTGCAGTACTGTTTTAATGTCAGTCCGGGTGTCGGTGTGTCACTCCGGCATCCGGCCCTTGTGCCTCCCCGGAGCAGGCAGTGAGACTCTGCGCCTACAGCTCAGCATGGACCCGAGCCGGGCCGGAGAGTTCAGACTGGCTCTGCGAGATACGAGCGGAAACCGCAGTGTGGTGAGTGCTCACGCATACACCTATGTGTTAACAAGAAGTGCTGTCACTATACTTTTAGATACATTTTGTGATAAACCATCTTATTGTGTTGCATTAATATTTTAGACCAGCACAGGCCTGTACACGCCATTTTATGGTGCAGTGAGCCAGAGACATGCAGCACCACAGGTTCAGATTTGGGGATAAAGTCCCATCAGATTTTCTGTCAGTGCACGTCAGTTATCATGGCAGATAGTTCAAACACCACCCACGCCTTTCCTCTGGATCCACTCTAACAACTACGTGCCAAACTTTAAACAAACCCTTAACTTTTCATCTTTTCAGTTTCACTGTACCTATCAGACTGTGACTTCTTTTTGATCATTATTTGGCCAATGTGAAAATTTACAACTTTAAATTACAGTTATTTAAGAGTTACCTGTACTGTTGTAAAAATGGCTTTTAGTTTCACTTTCATTTCACCCTTCCCATCAACCACTACTCATTTAGTCTTAGTAGAATCATAGCAGCATCAGGGGGAAGTCCTTCAGCTGTCATAGTGTTGGTTTTGTAGTATTAGCATTGGCAGTGATCCTCCTGGACAACACAGCTGGGTATTTTCCCTCTCACTCACCACCTCTACAGACAAACTATCAGTTTTTAAGCCTGGGATTTGTATGTAATCCATTTCTATGGGGTAGAATGTGTGCTGTCAAGCGTGTTTGTGAATACAGACAATAATAAAATGGACACAACAATGAAGCTATGACAGGAAGTTTTGGCATCCTGCACATCCACTTTTGACACAGACCAGAGCAAAATTCGCCCATATGCTTTGCCACCACCACAGCATGACATACTTGCAGCAGTTTGACGCAAATGAGGCTTCAAGTTATTTTGAGGCAACAACACAAATACGTCATTTCACACCTTTTAACTTGACAAGTGCCCTGTTCTGGCCTGAAAAGGCAATTAAATTGTGTACACTTTCAAGTTCTTGAAACTGACAAAACTAGACTGACTGCAAGAACTACATTGATGAGATTTCCCGGTGTCGTTTGTCTTAACTAACAACATACTATTCCTCTGACTCCATATGTAATGTGTGTGATCTGTACTAACTAGTAGTAAACGTCTGAGAAAACCAATCTATTCTTATTCAGTGTAGTCTATCCAATAGTTTTATGTTTTGTTATGTAATGAAAGACAAATAAAAAAACACAAAGTCAAAACTGAAACAGCAGTGTTGGAGATATCCTAATTTTAGTGACTAGAGTGGGTCATATAAGAGGTTCTATAATTCCCATAATGTCTTTGAAACCGCACAATCCAAGATTATTAACAGAGTTTAGTCTCAGTCCAATATAAGTTGTTACTTGTGACACTGTTTCAACGTAGCACTGCTCTGCTGAGAATAAGGACAAGTTCCTCCTTTTTTAAGACTACACATGAATTGTGACAATGATGACATCAGCTCCAGATCAAGACTGGCATGACCTGCTCGTGCTAGAAGCTGACCTTTATTTTCAATGTGCACGTCTCATCTTGTCCCAACATCTCTCTCAACTCTGTCCTTTGTTCATCAGGTTCACTTTGTTCCGCCCTATATATATGACACGCTTGCAATCAGCTTGTCATCTCTCGTCAGACGGTTTTCCCCTCCGACAGTTGAGATGCGTCTTGATTTGCATGGTTTTTACTTTGATCCCAGCTCCTTTTTTTGTTCCTCTGTCAGACTTTTCATACTCATGTCATGTCAGAGTTTCTATAAATAACACACACAGTCTGTGGCAGGAGGCAAATCCCCTCTTTTGCTGCAGTTGTCTACTCACAACAGACTTCATGCACTAATGTTTCCCGCCAATTCCACAGTGAAAGTCAGAGTCTAAAATCCCTGATCTGCCAAACTCCATCACTTCTGACGAGTCTTTCTCAGTCCAACAAGGATTTCACTCGCCTCCTGTCATAATTCAGGGAATTATTTTCATTTTCTCACGTTAACAAGTGACAGAACGCTGTCATATCAGATTATAAAAGCTGTCTTCATTTTGCAACAAAGGCTAGCTGTTTCCAAATCAAAAAGCACATTGTAGAGCAGAAACACTGGCTTGATTAATTGATTAGTTGTTCAACAGGGAATTATTTTGAAAATTGCTAAATTATATTTGGCATATTTTAAGAAAAAACGCATGCACTGCAGCTCCTGCATTATGGCTCAGCAGACAGAGATCTGTGATTTCTTAATTGTTGTTCTTTTTAAACCTCAGTTCATTGCAGAGTTTGACCTGCGCTCGGTGCAGTATGAAGTCAAGTCCCCTCGCTGCCATGAAATGCGTCTTGCCGCTCCACCTCATGACTGCATCCGCTTCAACTTCCGCTGTGACCGAGAGGCTGAGGAGTGGGCCACGGTGGTGATGTCGTCACTAAGAGAGGCACATAGAGGTCAGTCTGTCAATTATTTTCTTTGTTAATGACCAAAGAATATTGCAAATGCTTAACAGACACAACAATTATTCAAGAACATAATAGTGCACAGATTTTATAGATTTCATTTATGTTATCTGCATAAACTGATGTAATAACCTTGTGGGGAAAAGGCAAATTTTTTAACAGCCACCTGAAAAAAAATGAAACAACACTCTTATACTATCGTTCACCTCTTTAAGGCCCCAGATAACAATGAATAAATGGAAAAGCTGCAGATAACTTATATAACCTCTATATGATGATATTATTCTGGATTTTTTGTTGATATTCTGTCTCTCTGTGTTAAAATTAACCTGCCATAAAAACTATAGACTGTCCATTTCTTTGAAGAGGAACAAACTTACAAAATTAGCAGGGGATCAAATACTTATTTTCCCCATTTTAAATAACGGGGGTAAAAATGTATTTCCTTAGAAATAATGTAAAGAGACCAGATGCACTGCACCTAAAGATCTTTAGGCTATTCCTCACTGTCTGTTAAATATTTATAACTCTGTGGTGGCCGATTTCCAAATTAAAAGAACGAGTACTTCAGGTGCACTGTGGCTGATTTTGCTGGTGGAAGCTACGTAAGCAAAACCAGGAGCTCAAAGGCACAGAGATCAGCACTAACTCAGCTCCTTGTGGTGGATGTAAAATGCTGCAAAGCTCCTAAAAAGGTTGATTCTAGATGGGAGAAATGATTTGTTCCTCTTAAACTTCTTGAACCTTTCAACTGTGGCTAAAATGTGTTACTGTACTTTGAGCCTTTATCAGCCGAGAGCAGCCAAAATAAATTCAGATATCAGCTGACATTATTCTATCATCTCTCCTTTGACAGTTGCAAACATCAACACGTATGAATCAGATGGCAGACAGAACCACACGGCAGCGGCCATGGAGCAGTGGAGCTCAGCTTCGCTGCCGCTCACTGGTGAGTATCACCATTCATCAGCACGTGTGTTTTTTTGGTTTTTTCTCCCTCCTCTCTGTGAAAACAAGCTCCAAAAATGTCACCTCTGATTGCTGCCTTGTTTGTTTTAGAGGAGCTGTGCTTGGAGCTCACCAGGGCGATCGAAGCAGGCGACACTCAAGTGGCCTCCCAGCATGCGTCAGCTCTGGCTCGCCAAAAAGCAGCACTGACCATTCAGCTCTCCGAAAAGAACTACGCGGATGGAGAGATTAGGTGAGATATAGCTTTGGGTGGAGGAGTTATTCAAGGTCACTGCGTCTGATAGGTCCTCCGTGTTGGGTGTGTGCTTACAGTGTCAAATCTGTGTTGCAGTTTATCTGTCGTCGTGGAGGATGTTTCGTCATCTTGTTGTGTCACGGTCAAAGTGTTTCCCTACATGACTGTGGCTGCACTCAAGCAACAGGTTAGAAAAACGATCAATAATGGAATATCAGTATCACAGAGCAGTTTTTTTTTAGCTCTACTGACTCCTGGTCTTCTTCTTCTTCTTCTTCTTCTTCTTCTTCTTCTTCTTCTTCTTCTTCAGGTGTTTCTTGAGTACGGTTTCCATCCTCGCGTGCAGCGCTGGGTTATCGGTCAGTGTTTGTGCACAGAGCCGAGGTCACTAGCGTCCTATGGGGTGCAGAAGGACGGTGACACAGCGTACCTCTACCTGATCTCTGCCCGACAAGCCGCATCACCCGGCAGCTGTTCCAGCAGGACCTGGAGAGCGCCCTCCTCGCCCCACCCCTCCCCCCAGGCAATGGACCCACCTCCCAAGACTGGAGGGGCTACAGCACCCTGCCCTCCCGGCTACCCCACAACAACCAGGGTCAGTTTGATGAATATCCCTTCTCAGTTCAGGAAGAAAGTTTTCTTCAGTCAGAAACTTTCCACTCAGTCATTTCACTCCAGGACGCTGGATTTAAAACTAGAAATATGAGGTTTAATTGTTGCCTAGCAGCTGTAAGGGTTTTCATACAGAGTCCCCCAGACAAGGCAGCAGGGCACTGACCCTGACCTGGACAGCCAAAGCAAGACAGGACAGTTATAGAGCCAAACTCTACAGTCTTCTCAGCTGGCCAAATCAGTCACCTGACCTCAGTCATCCGATCGTACGATTCATTCTCTGGACTGGGTTCAAAGATTACCATAAAGAAGCAAAACATTGACCTAGAACAACCTCACCAGAGCAGAGATATTGAGCGTCTGGTGATTTCCTGGATTTGACTGGAGACTGTAGTCATTCATAACCTGAAAACCATTTGTAACAAAATTTAGGGTGATTTCATTTCAAGTTCATGTGAACAGTTCGAGTCTAAAATTAGAGCTACAGATCCTACAGTGTACCACACACTGATGCTTTAAAATGGACATAAAGGTGTTAAAGTCATTCAAATAAGTTTATTTGTCCTTTTTTCTATAACCTATAAGAATTAATTTATTTCAGTGATTAACTGTGAACTTGTTTGTCGTTGTTTCTGGCAACATCAGGCAGCACAGGAGGAGGAAGCGACAGACCAGGTGATATGAAAGATGTTCTTGACATCGAGAATCTGCAACTGAATGATCACACCCACAAAGCCAGTAAAACACAGGTATGTGACCAGTTTCTACTGTTTGTAATCGAATGTCTTGATTGTCTTTAAACGCAGCTTGGCGATGTTGAACAATTCAAATAACTGAGCTACATCAGGCTCACTTCTCAGCTCGCATGTACAAAAGTTACTGAGCTGTCAGGCTCTTTCTAAGTTATAATAGAAAAGTTTGTTCCAAGTCTGCATCAACTTTTCTCCCATCAGCAGACAGAGTGGGCCTGTCCCTCATGCACTTTCATCAACAAGCTGTCTCGTCCGGGCTGCGAAATCTGTGCCACAGCCAGACCCGACATACACATCCAGCAGGTGCTGCATGATATCCCAGAGTCAATACCTTTGTATCGCTCCTCTTAACATTTCCCTTAGGTGACAGTCGCTCATTCTCTCTTTTTTCCCCCATCTTTCACAAAGGAGAAAGGAAGGAGGGAGGACCGGGGAGAATCCGGTTTAAGCAGCAGCTGACTGCCCATCATCACTGTCTAGCTGCAATTTCTCACTCACGTACACACACATACACATACATGTTGACAAAATACTCACATCAAGACTGTCAAGTGCACTGAGAGTCCTCTGACAGCTGGCTGCTGAAGACGAGAGCGTCTGAAGCACTGTAGCATGACGCGGAGGCTCAGACGACGGTCGTGGCTCGGACAATGAACTGCAGCGTTGGCTTTTGACCGTTTTGACGGACATGACCATGACATACATCTGGATTTGGCCTGACCTTTTTATTTATTTTACAGGGAGTGTGTGTGTGCGTGTGTGTGGGTGTGTGTGTGAGGGTGCATGCACGTGGTGCATAAAAGAAAAGAAAAGAAAACACAAAAAACATACACACAGATGGCCTATATTTATTTTAGGGAGAGAGAAAAGCAATGTAAGTTCTTTGCATTTGATTGCAGCCGAAGTTGAGGGAATGTCGTACTTTCAGTTTCTGCCAGCTGTGAAGCGGAAGAGGTGGAAGTGTTGTGCATTTACCCTGTTCTGTACATGTGTCATCTGTTGGTGCCAAAATGTTGGAAATTTACACAAAAAAAAAAAGAGCCATGGAAAACAGAGAAGGAATGTTGCGTTTACAGGGTTGTCAAGTGCTTTTATTTTTTATAACATTGTATTAAGTGTTTTATTTTTAACAAGATGCATTGAGTAACTGATGTACATTTTAAGCAGCTGATCTAATTTTACTCGATCCCCTCTGAGCTGTGACAGAAATGGAATGATCTGTTTTCAGTACATAATACTGTAAAAACTTACATTAGCTGAATAAACATAATGGAACTAAAGAGGTCCTGTTGAGCCATCGATTGATTCAAAGACACATTGTCTACTTTCAGTACAAACATTAAGTTAGAGGTTTTGTCTTGTATCTGTTGGTTGATCCACCACTTTGGTCCAGACTGAAATTTCTGAATTAGTGGATTGTCATGAATTTTTAGGTCAGTAAATCTTGACTCGCTGTGAACATCACATTTTGGTGATCTCCGACTTTTCCTCTAGCTCCACTTGGAGGTTGAATTTTTCACACATTTTTTCAATTCTCTCTCTCTCTTATCTTAATTACCTCGGCAATCCCCTGAGTTTTCCAACATGAGGTTAACATTAGGATTTAATAATCTCAGTGCTGCCTTACAGAGCCACTGGCAAGTGTATCTGAAAGCTCTTTTTGATACTGTTGCTCAGTCTGTAGTGAGTTGGTTTTGTTGCTGATATTCCAGATTTTGTCCTTGTACAGTGTTTTTTTTTTTTTTTTTAATTAAACTTTGAAGGAAATATCGGGTCCTTAAGTTTGAGGTTGTATCCTAGTGCAGTGATATACAGGGAAGTACCAAACCAAATGTTTCCCAGTCTTTTATTGTGACATTCATAAATATAAAATAAACAAAGACAGTTATCAAAACAAGTATAAAACAACAGGTGCAGTGGTGGCTTGTTCAACAGATACAGATGTCAAAATATCATGAGGGATAATCATTTTAACCTGAGCTTTATTCCCCAATATTTTTAAGTGTAAATGGATGAAAAATCTTTTAAGTGCATCTATTACTGTGCTGCCTCACTCAGCTTGTTAATTCGCATCGATACTTTTACTTACTTAGAGAATCTGAACACTTCTTCCATTTCTGAAAGTCACAGAATAACACAAACTACCCGAGGCAGCAGCAGACCAGCAGCTCTTGTGTTCTTGACCCTTTCAAATCAAAAAAGTCTTTCAATCAAAAATCTCTTCAGGAAACCCATCCATAATGCTGGCAGGCATTTCTAATAACCTGAACCTGTCAGTGGCAAAAACAAGCACTTTTAGTGGGTGTAGTTTGACAGAGACGCAAAGCCCTTTTGTTACATTGCAGCAGCTGTTGAGCGGTGGCAAAATACCTCATTCTTGCTCAATAGTGGACTGATAACAAAGATTTTTTCCCCTGTCAATCATTTACACCTAAAACCATGGGAGAATAGGCCCAGGTTCAAAAATCCCACAGACATATGCAGACAGTTAACCAGCCAATCAGTTTATTCAGTTTTACCCCTGTTTAGTGTTAGAATAAACCCTGTTGGTACTGGCTGAACTTCTTCCATCATTCAATCCTGACTCAAAAATTGGAACATAAAACAGTGCAGTACCTTTGGTTATGTATTATAAACAAAAATTTTAACCATGTCCATTTAATGTTTTTTGTTAACAGAAAGCAACCCAAACATTACATTTATAGTTACTTGTGAAAAAATCACCCCCTCTTCCACTTAGTTATTGGTAAATGAGATGAAAAAACAGTCCATTCTGTTTAGTTTATCAAGAACAACCTGATTTTCTTCAGTTTTAAATGTCCAAAAAAATGAGTCTCAGCACTTTCCAAGCCAAACTCCAATCTCCAGTGGATTTAACAGTCATTCCTAATATTCCCTCTGCTCAAAACAACCCTGAGAACATCTCAGAGGGTTTTTCTCCCCAGACTTCAGCTGTCCTGCATGACTGACATCTACTTCCAGAAGAGGATGTTCCAGAAAAGCAGCCAGCAAGGATAGACCAGCAGGGCTATGAGCGGGTAGACCAGAGAGCCGTACAGGGAGTGGTCCAGGATACCCTGTGAGATGACTGACAAGAAGAGCATCCAACCATCCAGGAAGCTGACAGGCATTTCCTGTAGTTCTTGGAAGAAAAAGACAGAAAAGAGGAGTGTGCAGGCTGGGCTGAGGACGACCAAGAAGAAGGCTAACAGCAACCTTAGGGGAGAAGAAGAAGAAGAGAGTTTAATGACACTACTGTGTGAGTTAACATGCAACAGTGCAGAGCTAAATCTCACAAGGCATCGGTATGCGTTTCTTACTTTGGGCCGTGGGGTGTGACAAAGGCAGCCACAGGTACCAGGGTGAGAGCCAGGATGTAGCCCAGGGAGAAGTTGATGAGAGCTGTGCAACCCAGCAGCACAGCCAGGTACAACACAGCAACCAGCTTCAACACCTTCCAGCCCTGCTCCGTCCCCTCACCTGACAGAAATCTGCAAAAAACACAACACGACAATCACTTTCATTCTCCAGCATCACAGCGTCTTGAAGTTGCACCAGTCTCCCATTGTCACAACCTATGTTTTCTTTGGTCATTTCCAGCTGTTCAAAGGCTCAGCAGGATTCTGACCTTGTCATGTGATTTAAGGAATAATTTCAAAGCCTGTGGTTGTTCATCCCCCTGTGTAAGTTCAAACATTTTGAAAAACTTTATAAATCTTTAAAAACAAACAGGTAATTTTTAATTCAAATTTGGGCTTAGATTATTTTAACAATAATGTTATTTACATGATGAACAAGGCTGCATTTGTAACCTATATGTATGTGTGTGTGCTTCACTGTAACACACATAATGTGGGAACTCTGGGTATCTGGGTGAATTTCAACCAGTTTTCTGCTGTGAGAATGTACTACATGTTTTCGGATTGTGCTTGTAATAGGATTTCCCCATACACTATAATTTACGTCTTAACAAGATGTCATCTTTAGGACCAAAGTGCAGTAAAACCCAATTTTAAAAAAAGAAAAATCAGAAAATATGAGGGGTTACCTGTGTGTGTTGTGAGGCAAAGCCAACCCTGCTGTGTAAACAGCAATAGCTGTCAGAACCACAGCCTCAGTCTCAGACACCGGGAAGTGCTCAACAGCCATCTCCTGAAAACGGATTGGCAGTGTGTACAGAGCTGCTCCGGTCAGGTGGCTGATCACCAGAGGTGTCAACACAGACAGCACTCCTGGACTGGACTGCTGGGAGGAGGCAGGTTGTATTACATTGCTGGTGTATTGACTCAAGCCAAGTAAATTTCTCAATATCTGGCACACTGGTGGGATGTGCGTGTCTCACCTGCTCGATGTCAGCGACTCCATCTTCCGATCTTGGCGGTGGAGCTGAAAGTTGTACCCACAGGTCCAAGGCCTGTAGCATTGTCAGGGAAAAATCAGGACCTCCAGCACATGTCAACAACAATGCAAAAAGCCATACTTTTAAAGATTAGTCCAAACTAATTAAAGTGATTATGAAAGGATACACGAAGCAGCAGGATGACGGCTAGCAGGCCGAAGGCAGGCATGTAGTAACCAATGGAGACAAAGTGAGAGAGTGATGGCATAAGGTAGAAGAAGTAGGACTGGTGCAGACGCTCCAGGAGGTTATTCAGCTTACGATACATTCCTTCCAAAAGCCTAAAGGATATTAATAAGGACGAAAACAGAAATTATCATCTTATAAAAATGTGTAATCCACAAAATAATACACATCAATCCATTAAACCTAGAGCAAAAGTCAGTGGACATTTGCTCTGACCTGCCAATGGTAGTAGCATCGGTCTTATACTGGCGGAAACTGTTGATGCCTTTGATGGTGGCAGCTTCGATGTGGTAGCGCAGGAACAGGCCATGGTCGCCCCAAGGCCGTCCACTGGCCTGCTTCATCACCATCAGCATCATGGTCTGGACTGCGTGACTGTAGCCAGAAACACTGTCCCAGTCATTCCTCTGCAGCTGTAGAGACAGATCAAATATGAATACGACCTTTCTGACCTCATCGTTGAGGAAAAAAGGAAAATGTGCCAGGTGTGAACTGGACTGTACCTTGCCCTGGATGGTGCAAAGGACTCCTATCTTCTGGCAGAAGGCATAGAAAAGGTTGGCCAAATCCAGGTTGGGTAACTGGCCGTTGAGACCTTCTAGTACTAGGTCCAAACTAGTGACGACATCACTGCTGAGCTCCAAGGACAGAGCTGCCTGGATTGAACCACCGCGGCCCTGCAGAGGGGACCAGTCCATACCTAGACAAACCAACGCAAGGTTAACAGAGAAATTCACAGTGCTTGTTCTTCATCACCTGTGAAAGGAATTGGTTGAATAGTGTTGACTCTAGTAATTCCAGTATTTGTATGGATATTTGTTGATGTGGTTTGTCACTGGGTGAAGGCAGATGATCACCTGTAGTGTTGGTGTGGTGATAGCCCTCCAGCCAAGCCTGCATACCAATCAGATCATGCTCATTCACAAGAAAAATGATGTCCTTGGCCCAGAATATCTGATCTATTGAGTAAAACAGCAGTAATCAATCAGGAGATGGAATTGAAACATCATTCAAATTTCCTAATATTCTGTTATGTACTGTGAAGCAGTGGAAGCTAAACTCACTCCTGAAGTATTGAGCTAAACCAAGCAGGAGTCCCACAGCCTGGTTGTTGTCATCGCCCGGGCTGCAGGGAGCACTCAGCACCAGGGCTTCAGTCCGTGGAGCTCTAGGGGCCCGAAGGATCCCATATACATTGGTGCCTTTCACCATCTGAGGATGGGGTGAGATGAAGAGGAGGAGAGAATGTAGATATCAATCCTTTTGCTTGCCAAGACAAAGAAATGTAAACAGAGAAGCATTGGTATAAGAGGAAGGCAATACGTCTTCCATTTCAAACTCACATATCTCTCTTTGTTTTCATCAGGAAAGGGAAGCGCGCGAGAGAACCTCTGGGTAAATACTTCCAGCCCTCTCGCCTGCATGGTCTTCACCAACCAATCCACAGGCATCCCACTGCAGACAAACAGCATAAAAGCATATGCTATTAGAAATGGAAAGGAAAATTTAAAAATACCACAAGACTGCTTAGCTATATATATATTCAACTGACTTGTATTATTGTATTATAGTGATATTATTTTCAGGATTTCCACATTTTTTTGATCAAAGCTGCATGTTACTTACCCTGCTTTCTTCTTATGAGCTGCAAACTCCCTGCTGGTGGCCAGCGCCCTCTCTCCAGATGGAAACCGCTCCTCCACCATGGTAGACCCCATGGCGTTCTCTGACATGTATGTCCGCAGAGTGAATGGCTCAAAAGCTAAACCCATGAACCAGGCCACGCCCGCCATGTAGCAGACCACACTGAGACACAGACATCGAAGAGTCATTTAAGGTAAATACACTGGGGCACAGTGGGTATTGTGGTAAAATGAAGAACAAGCTCTTAAAAAATAATCACTGGTGCATGACAACTCACTTGGGTATATTACATCTTCGTGGCAAACAATCAACAAATGGTCAATAGTTAGGATTACAGTGTAAAATGTAAAGTCCCACCCCTGCGCCTCACTTACATAGGCAACAGAGTCAGAAATCAACAAAAAGGGTCCTTTTGTGTCCTTAGTTGTCGTTTTGTGTCTCTTTGTTTGTTATGTTGTGGCTCGTCCTGATCTCTTAGTGATTATTTAACCGATTTGTCATCAATAAATATTAACAGTTCAGGTTCTTGGGCCTCTGAGGGTTGTTTCATTCTAAAAACTCACCATATTGGGGTATTGAGGCGGGTGAGCAGGCTGATCAAAGCCCGTCTCCTGTTTGGGTCAGACAAAAGCCCCATGTTGTTGTCGGCTGCACCACAGTCCTGGAGCCTGGACACACTGGATCCTAAGGGCAGCACATACAGTAACTGTAACTTTTAACTTTAATATGTCAAATTGCAGATGAATTATGACAGAGACAGTCGACTGACAGCTGGATACCAAGGTTCCTGTCTTTTTATGATTCAGGTCATTGTGAGGTTTTACTGCCGCCCTCTGTCTCAGCATCTATTGACAGCTGTCGTTAGCCTTGTGTTAGCTAGCAGGCTAGCTTCGCAGGACGGTTAAGTGCTTTAAACCGCCGCCCTCTGCGAAGGCGAAACTATTATTTACATATATAAAATTATCTGGTTAATCATTCAATACTTAGCATAATATGTCTGAAGAAATACCTCTTTCCAGTGTAAAGCCGGTCACATCCACCTGCAGAGGTGGAGCTCATTCACCGCAACCGCTGCAAAATGTTTTCGATTTCCTTGTTCCTACGGGAACATTAATGTGGCGGACCAACATCCGGTCCAGCAAAATAAAATCAAATCAACCGTAAAAACGGAATATAACTGTAACCACTTTGAATTTAACTAGACATATTGATCAATTGCTCAAGTACTTTCATTTCAATACTAAATTTATATTTGATAGTTATAAATGGAAAATCAACATTTTCTGTCAAACTGATTAACTATGTTGTGATTCTCTTAAATTTTGTTGATGTAAAACAAAAAATCGAATAATTTGAAATGACAAAATGATTGCAGTCCTTTGTTTTGACTGTTTGAGGTTGGATTGGGATCTGGTGACTGTAACGACCACAGAATAGTCAGCCTTCCTTTTCCATGAATTTGCCACTCTCTATTTACTTGTTACTGACCAGAATAATAGGTGAGCAGCGGTATTCATTTTTGCTCTCAGCTCTCAAATACAAAAACTCAGCTACTAACATACAAATAAACAGCAAAGACAATTCATATATTTATTATTAGCTTCACTACATATATACAAAAGTACACAGTAATTGCTATGAATGCATAAAAAATACAAGAAAGATGCTCCATCATTCTTTTTCATTCAAAGTCCAACAACATGTCCAAGCTGCACCCAAAAATACAGTCCAGATGTTCCCCTCTTCCCTGCATCACTCTCCAGTGAGCACTGACACTTCTTGGAGATGTTGTCGCACCACCTCATCCAGCACTTTGCTAACACCTTTACAGGCTGTCATGGCAGCTTCTATCAGTGTCTCTAGGTGATCCTGGTGGAGTCTGGCATCCATCTGCAGCAGAGCAATCTGTCCGCCCCGGGGAAGCAGCGCCAAGGCCAGGGAGCTCACTCCTCCACTTTCCTCTGCATAGCAAAGGTCAGCGAGGGGTGTCTCATCCACAAACCCGACAGTGCAAGCACAGACGTAGTCACGCATGGGGATGCCAGCGTCAATCACTGCCAATGTGGCAGCATTGACACACACGCTGTAGTTTCCTCCATCTGACTGCAAAATCTGTTTGGAAAAATACATTGTCACATAGGCTACTTTGATATGGAAAAAAACCTTTTCACACAGAGTATGTGTTACCTCATCATCTCAGTGTTTCCCTGTTCAAGGATTTATTTACTGACCTTGACATAGATGTCGATCTGAGAGCGTGGGTAGAGCTGGGTCATCACAGCGGCTTCAAATGTCTGCTTGAGGTGGAGGCTCATCTCAGTGGATTTGCGGTCTCCATGGGGTCTCCTCTTCCTCTCTGCTGTGCTGAACGTGGCCATGCTGTACTGACAGTTGATAACGGCCCGGTCGTGAAGAGTCCGACTGCGTGATCCTCGCATCTAGGGGGTAAGTGACAAACATGCATGACGACTCACAGCAAAAGCCAAGCATCCATGTTGAAGTTAACACAGAGCTGTTGCATGGGATTGAGGTCAAGTCTCTATTGCTCCCTATACTTCGTCAAAGCTGTAAGAAAGCGCTGAAGAATTTAGATTTTCACTTAATTATAAAAGAGAGTACGAAAACCATTTGGAGGTTAAAAAAAAAAAATACTCAAATATGTTTTATATTCAATGTTCAGAAGCCTAATAGGTGGCCAGACCAGTTAATTCATTCATTAAAGCTCTGGTATTTTACTTCAATACTAGACTGATCATAAAATATTTAAACAGGATTATGTTTCATGATAAAACTGATTAGTCTGAGTTGGTTGTTCTCTGTGTCAGTATTTAAGTGTTTTCCAAACATTAATTGGATTATTTCTCATTTAAATCACATTTCGTGCTCATCTGGATCATAGATACACACGTACAGCTAAGCTTTAACGAACCTACTTCAAGATAATCATATACACTTTGTGCGGTTTTACAAACAATTCTGGTGGCAGCTGCTCAGTCCATTTTGTGTTCTAACTGTTGGCTAACCACCTCCCATCCAGGCTACGTACCTCATGAGGACCGTACACCACAGCCAGAGCCTTCGTGTTTCCCTGTTCTAGATACGCCGAACCGTCCGCCTGAGCGAACACACCCATGCGGGCCTGAACCTTTCGCAGCTCGGTGGCTTTTCGTCCATCCAGACGGTATCCCTGGTCAGACAGTAGCTCCAAGCCCGCCATGTTTCCGCAAACTTCGAATGAACGGCAACAGAACGCCCCACGTGCCTGACGCTGTACTACATTACCCACACAAACCCTCAAAGAAAGGTCTACGGCAAACCCGAAGGTTCAAAAAGGCTCAGTTCGTTTACTGGTTGGAAATGTTGTTTGTCCCCTGAGTAAACAAGTAAATGCAATACAGGCCTAATGTAAAAGTAAAACGGCTGAGAACGAACCGCTATATTCGTTTCAATCAAAAACATATCTGATCTATTGATGCCCAATTATACATTTTTACCAATTGGTTCTCAAAAAGTGTTTTTGTTAATGAATATATAACTAATCAAAACATATGTTTCACCTGAGATTTATTGGATCATACGCTGGAATCATCTAAACTGTTAAACCAGCGACATTTTATGAACTTAATGTCTATCAGATTCATAAAATACTCCAGATTTCTGTGTGGCCAAATTCAGACTAGGTTTACGCGAGTGTGCCAGTGAAACTGACGGCACAGTGATAAATGTCTCAATGCAAGGAGAGCTGCACAACCTCAACACTTTTAAAAATAAAATTTATTAGCATCTCTAATGTGTATAAATAAAAACATATATGAAACAATGCATATACGTATAATGTAATGAGCTTAACAATAACAGGGTTACATGTGATACAAAGGAGCAGTCTTTATTTTAGACAGTGTATTGTGAGGAAAACTGTACCTTGAAATCAAGCTTTCAAATAGGCAGACCTGTAAATTGTAAATCTACATTCTTTGACAAGAATGAAACAACATAATCTATTTGGAGGTGGTAACAGGGAAAATATGGCAAATTGCAGTTTTGCGTTCCCGTTTCTTTCGATTTTAAAACATCTTTGATTTAATACATTATAAATTCTGTTTTTTTTTTTTAAAGGTATCACTAACAAAGTTGAGGCAAAGAGCCGCAACACTATTCACATTGATCTTCTCAGCTTTACATTACACTCAATAAAAACCCTCAAAAGGATTTCACTTCACTCTTTTCCATTTACTTAAGTCACATTGTTCCACAGACTCATAATGACAGGCCTTTATAAGCAGACCTGAAATCTAGGGACAATATGACTGTAATGTTAGACACAGCGACAAAAAAAGGTTAAAGATACCAAATGACAAATTGTACATGTAACTAACAGATCCAAGAGGATCTAACAGACAACTGGATTTAGATTTTGATAATGTAACAAGGTTTGTCATTTTCTGCGATGGCTTGCTGTGCCAGAATACCAAGAAGACAGTGAGTGGATGCTTTTGAGGGTGGGGGGCTTGGCTCTCTAAGGCAAAAAGCAAAGAAAGGGAAGGACCTCTCTTCTTGTGTCTCCCAATGTTTTCTATTTGGTCATGCTTTAAACACCCGACGTGTTCAAATGTCTTACAAAACTGACAGATATGCACATTAGGACAAATACTACCTCTGAAAGCTGGCCAGTACTTGATGTGGACTTGTAACAGACCATTAAATATACACAACTGACGACTAGAGGGAGTACCCTTCAACCCACACAACTGTGTCAAACTGCCACAGACAAGTCAGTTACAATGTGTGGACTATTATTGGCCGTTGTCTCAGTTTTTCCTCGTTAATTGAAAAATATCACATTTTAAAAGGGGATAACAACATCCAAGACTAACTGCTTCAAAGTAAAAAAAAAAAAAAATTAAAACAGTGGGTAGGTACAAAAAACAGAAAAGAAAAAGAAACAAGTGGTGTGTCTGCTTTAATACGCAGGTGTACGACAGTGAGAGGTTATCGGCACCCAAGGATCATGGCGACCTCATTCAGCCTTGTGGAATGAAGGGACTATGTAGTAGATCTGAAAAAACGATGGTCTCTGCTCCATCCCAAGTCTTTAGAAGAGTGCAAAGATCCCCTTATTTTCCCTGATTTATCCATGTTCCCGCGTCCTAAAACTCTGCAAACTCTTTTGCGCATTTTTCTGTTAAAGAAACGCGGATTTCCTCCTCCTCGTAGTCGTCAAAGTTGCTGGTGTCCCCTGGGCCTCTGCACTTTGGTATGAACGGGGCTTCCACCTGCAAGAAGAAGAGAGGGACTCATTTTAGCATGCAGGATTTCTATTTATGACAATATAACTGACAGACAGAAAGAAATGAGAGCTTTTCTTACAGAGAAAATGGCAAGAAATAATCCAAACTGATTAACAAGACGTACTGTGTGTTTAGTGGAATCAGTGATGCTACACTGAATGCCAAACTTTAAATGAAGATGATGATCAACAAGTGAAACTGTCTCCCTCTAATGTCTGGGTCAGACAATTTCAGAGACTTTCAAAATCCAACAATCACACCCACTTCACAGAGCGAGGTGAGTCAGTACAAAGCTTTCTTTCCTTTCCTTCCACACAACTATCTCCAACACTTTCCATGTGTATAAACAAGCACAGCACCATGACTTTCTTTGAGGAGGAGTGTGCTTGAAGAGTTTGCGCCTTAATCCCTGTTTTAACTATTTTCAAGGGCCTCCCCTTTCTCTCTCTCTTTTCATCCCATCAGGCTTTTCATCCCACCTTTGAGCGTTGCCATCTGGAACAGCTACAGACGTCTGTGCCTGCCTTTAGACACGGTCGGGCAATGCTTTATACAATTTGTAGCTCATCTCAAGCAGAGCCCAGTATTAAAAAGGTAAGTTTTGCATATGAGTGTACTTCTGCTGGCTGTAATTATTCACCCTATGATGATTAGAACCATCCTTCACAAACTGTTCATTAGCTCAGTTTTTACCAAATGTTCCTTGTTAATGTTTTGTGATCGCAGTTTAGTTTCAACAAATTTACACAGAATCACTTGACATTCAACCAACTGAAAACCAGGGACTGGAGCAGAGCATGTGCCCTTTCTCTTCATTATCAATGAATGTCAGTATCATTGCTGTTTTCCAGGCTACAATACACTTGCTGTGTTTTCAAAGATGCAAACAGTGCACTGCAATCAACATATTCTTGAAGCTGAAGCTTGACAGGAACAAATGTCAAATCTTTGCTGTACAACTTCCTCTAGGGTCACCCCACCTCCCTCAACTCAGTATTTAGTAAACACACAGTGTGTTCAGCAAGGTGGAGGGGAGACAATGATGGTGGAGACACAGACAAGAGGGAGGGAATGACATAAGCTGTGATTTGAAAACATGCAGGAATTTATTTGTGTGCACATCGGCTTTAACTTAAAATGCAATTCATTGTAGAAACAGTTGTTATTTTTGTAGACTTTGCAGATGATCAAATGTAATCCGACTGATTTGCTATTTCATCTAAACAGATAGTTTCTTTCATCTGCCAGAAAAAAATATATTATCGGGAAGAATTTAAATGCAAAAGAGACAGAGAGTGAAAAGGGTCTGATATCGCCTTTTGAAACAACCCCGCAGCATAATACCATATTCAATCATTGTCACACTGCAGTATCTAATAAGACGAAAGAAAAACAAAGCAGGCTTCCTGATTTGTGTGTCAAATCTCAGTAACTGTTTCTACATCACAGTGTCACTAGGTTTTGTCTTTCTGGAAGCAGGAACTTTGCAACTGGTACCTACTGCAATGCAATTAATCAGGGAAGAACATAAAAATAAATGGAAATGGTTTCATCTTGTAATAAGTCACAACAAGCGAAGCTCAGATTTAATTGATTTGACAAGCCGGTCTAAAGTTTCCAACAGCACGCCACAACTATTTGATAACTGAGGTTAAACAGAATCAACAGATCAATAGGATTCGAGCCAGAGTTAAATATCTACTTTGATTAATCGAAACACTATTTCTATTGTCGTCCCTGCAAAAATGGCATGTGACACTGATATCTCACGGCATCAGTGGAGTTGGGTGATTTCCAAGTGACAAAAAAAAGAGCCTCTGACTGCCCAGTTGTGAAATGACTGTTAACATTCACACAGAAATAATACTGAGCTCTGTGCAACTGGAACCCAGAACCATAAAATAAATGTAATGAACAGTCCTCAGATAACAAAACACTGTAAAATAATTCAGTAATAATAATATCATAGCTGGGAATTTTACTAGCGAACTAGCAAAAAATCAATGTGAACAAATCAATATCTAATTAACTTGTTTTTACAAGAGTAACACTGTTTGTTGTCACTACAAAATTCATTTGGGTGTCTTGCCTTTCTCTCGTAGATAGCGATCCAGTCTGTTGTGGAAAACCATTTGTGGCCCTTAATGTCATTGACTCCATTCTTCAGGTTGCCATAACGTTTGGTCAGATCCACCTGCAGCAGGTTTCTCAACAGATCCTTCAAGTCGGAGCTGAAGTGGGAAGGAAATCGGACCTGGAACGGAGAAGCAAGACCTTTCTAGACTTCGCCTGCATCAGTTTTGTGCAAAGCTCAGGTAGGGAGCACATTTTAAATTAAAGGACTTTTCTTTCTTCTTCAGTTTTCTGCTCACCTTTCCAGACACTATCTTCTCATAGATCTGAATTGGTTGATCTGCAAAGAATGGAGGGTAGCCAGCTGCCATTTCATAGATGAGAACTCCGAGAGCCCACCAGTCCACAGCTTTGTTATAGCCCTAAAGAAGTCAACACAAACACACACACACACACACGTTTAGGATATTCCTTATAAAAAACATCCTCTTAAATTAAGAAGGGATCTCTATCTTACATCCATATCTGCACCAAATAATGCAAATGATTTTCTCTTCTTGTCTAATTCAAATGAGTTTGTACTTTATGGTAGAAAGAGTAACAGCAAAGTGCAATTTCCTCCTGTTGATAAAAACTTGCACGCCTAAAAAACATTATGATGTGCTGATGCTACTAAAAGCAAAAAAAAGCTGTTATCTCTTCTACTTGTCCATGTTTCCTCTTCATGATTGTTGCACATTTAAAGTGTTCAGTGTAGGGGCGCAGTCTGTTAAGCAGACGCCCCATATGCAGGGTCTGTAGTCCTTGCTGTAGTCGGCCCCGGTTTGAATCCGGTATCGGGCGGCCCTTAACTGCATGTCATTCCCCCTCTGCCCCCCCCCAGTGTAAAAATAAGCCGGACATCCACTATGGATGTTTGAGGTAGCTTGACATTTTTTTTGTACTTGAAATTGGCCTCAAATGAGTTGACAGGTTTGATGTTATCTACCACAGGAAGCAAATTACTAAGCCAAGCAAGGTATTCTGGGGAATGCAAAGCGCAGTGCAAAAACTGCCTTACTGCATTCAGAACTGTGTGCAGCAAACTTTATGTTGCAGTGCGGAAAAATTTAAGGAAAAAATAATGGAAAATTTGTGTATTGAAAGTGTCTGTCCACCCATTCATCTGTTCAGATATTAAAAAGAAAGAAAAAGAAAAGAAACTCCATACTTTGCTGAGGATGATTTCTGGCGCCAGGTACTCTGGTGTCCCACACAACGTCCAGGTCCTGCCTTTTACCCTCTTGGCAAATCCAAAGTCTGTCACCTTGAAGTCAAGAGCACACGAGCACACGCATGCACGCACGCACACACATAAATACATACACATTCCATTCATGTGCTTAATATAAATTTATATGACACAGCAGTACATATTTATTCCTTGTGTTGTGGCTCACCTGAATGTAGCCGTGGTGGTCAATGAGAAGATTCTCAGGTTTGAGATCTCTGTATATGAGATCTAGTGAGTGGAGGTACTCAAATGTCAGCACTATTTGGGCGGCATAAAATCGTGCATGTGGTTCACTGGAAAGCAAGAAGAGATAAGTGTGTTAACTGTCAAAAAAAAAAAAAGACGAGCTATTTCGAAAACTGAGCAATTTTTCTTATCACCGGAATATACAAGATTATATCAAGGAGGCATTGCGTAATAAGATGCTATATATTTTCTATGTAATGAGCATTGCACATAAATACTCACCTGAACCTTCCGATTCTTCTTAAGTGTGAGAACATCTCTCCTCCTGGAACATACTCCATCACCATGTACAAATTGGAGTTGTCCTACAATAAAGGAAAAGACACTTGAACATTACTGATAACCTAAAAAATTAATTACAATTTAAATTGCTGCATTAAAAAAAAAAAAGCACACTGTACCTTAAACGCGTACTCAAGCTTGACGAGAAATGGGAAGCTCACGGCCTGTAATATCCTCTTCTCATTTAATGTGTGTTCTATTTGCTTGAGTTTCACCACCTGACAGGTAAAAAGAGATAAGATGACCTTGTCGGACAAATCTCACTTACATGAGCAACAGAGATCGCAAACACTGAGAGGAGAGGAAGCGTTTCGTTAT
Source organism: Caranx ignobilis (assembly GCA_021432705.1). Taxonomy (NCBI): domain Eukaryota; kingdom Metazoa; phylum Chordata; class Actinopteri; order Carangiformes; family Carangidae; genus Caranx; species Caranx ignobilis. The sequence continues at coordinate 36,610,686 of MU269980.1, forward strand.
TTATTACACGTGTGTCCTCCAGTAACCCTGTAAAGCAACAGGTTTCAATGACATCTCTCTGGGTGTTTGCTGGATATACGATGTGCCACCAAACATTTATTTATGCTACACATTTAGCCGCTAATGTCATCACTATTATTTATTTTGAAAATGTCCCATGAGGTGAGATACATGTTTTAACTGACCTTCTGCTTGTCCAGTATTTTCATGGCAAAGTATTGCTCTGTTCCTTTGTGTTTCACCAGCATGACTCTTCCAAATGAGCCAGTACCCAGGGTCTTTAATCTGTCAAAGTCATCTAGGCACGTTGTGCTCTGTGAAAATAACAATGTGTTAGATCACACACTGATTGAAGCTCCCGCAAATGTTTAGCTCAACGTTTCATTATTCTGACCTGTGGTGGGCATTCCCATTTCCGTAAGAAATCTTCTTTGGCTTTAGCTAGAAACTCTTTCACTAAAAAAAAAACAGAAAAATACAGTTAGTCAACAGTTTAGTAACACAGTTTGAGTCAATAGTACAAAGACAGGTTCAGGTTTTAGGTGAAACTGGCAAAAAGACCAAATGCTATTCTACTGGAGAAGGAAAGGAGGAGAGGTGGGAAATAGAAATTAAATAGGAAATCAATGGAGAAGAAAACGGGGCAACGTCAACTCTCATCTGGATATAAATTAAACAAGAGATCAAAAAATAAAATTTGTTCTAAAGGTGAGACAAAACGCAAACACGGGACGACACAATCACGACAGGCAGACTAGTGATGCATGCCAAGACACTCAGTACATTTTCTGATCATTAGTAGCCTCATTCAAAAGGGGAAAGGGACCACCACAACACTTAAAAATTATGGGGTAGGTTTATCTGAGCATCTTGTGCATCACTTAATACAGTTTGGGGGAAAGCTATTAAAACACAGCATAAAAATGGTAAGCAGAGACAAACCAATGTATGGGAAACACAGCAGACAGCAGATATCCAGATTGAGAGAATGTGGATAACAAAAACACCAACTTATTATCAAAAAGCACACAATATGAGCAAGCACAACTAGCAAGTTTTTCACAGTGAGACCAATGCCGTTCTGTCATTCTGGTCATCTTTTGGAGGAGTGAGCATACCAAAAGTCTCTATTGATCACCAACGTTTTTGCAGGAACAATCACCCACATGGATGGGATGATACGGAAGAGAAGACAGAGAGAAATATAGAGTTCATGTACATAACAACAAGTATAACACATCAAGAAACATGAAGCATATGTAGTGAACCAAAGCAACAGGAATGAAAACAGAGCTGACATTCACCTGAGGAATTTACACAGAGACTGACTGTCTCCGGCAGTGTGCAAGAGAACAGGTGTACCCGAATGCCATGTAGCACAAATTCAGTCGTGCATATTAAGTCTGATCGAAAAGATAACGGCGCACATTCAAACCCTACCATGTTCTACAGAGCTTTTGAGTTTCTATAATCAGGTGTTTTCTGCTAAATCTAAATGTTGTTTAAAAGGGATTAAAACTATTTCAAGTGATTTTTCAAAATTCTTGCTTCTTGTCAAGGGTTGTGGTTTTTCTTTGACCTACGTGACTGGCTGAAACTTTTGATTAATCCAACAAAACAATTTTCACACATCACCTCCAGGAAACTAGTTTCAGATGTTCTACAAACCAAACTTGAGCTGCAACAAATTAGCGAAATGATGTCTTCAAATGTCATTAAGTAAAATCAACCATGCAAATGCAAAATATATTTAATTTATACTGATGTAAACAGAGAAAAAACTGAGGGAGGATTTCTCATTTGCTTGTGACTTAAACAATACATTAGTTCTGACAGACATTTTGTAACAATCAATGAACTGATTAATCAACTAACTGTTTCAGCTCCAGTTAGACTTTTTATCAGCCAAATATTAATCAAGAAATTGACCTACACGTTAACTGATGATGACAATGATAATAATTGTTATTTGCAGCCCTGGAGCATTACTTTCATGCTGATTTAACATTCTCCATCCAGAAACTTTGAAGAGTTGAAAAATAGGAGCGCTTTATTTTCACACAAACGTCTCTCCAGCATTTTGTACCTTGAGGGAAAAATAAATGGTCCGCAGCCAGCACAGTTGGCCAGTGCTTCCTGACAGCAATGCCAAGATCCAGACAAGCATAACACGGTTTAGTTATGTCAGTCTGCCCTGTTGCACTACACTGTGAAGCACAATACATGGGCACAGTGAAATAAAATAGGTGTCACGTTGGCAACTGTTTAATCTCCCTGTGACCAACTGATCCAGCTAGTGGCAGCTATAACGAGTAAACACAGGTAGTCTAGTGTATAAACAAGTGCATATAGGTAACCAGGTCGTCTTGTCAGAGCGGTGACACTCCAGACAAATCTGCAGCTCAGGGCACAGGGTCAGCTTAAACAGGTTTAACAGTTAGCCACAGCACAGGATCTCGGGATCATAGTGACACTGAAAAGAAATGCTTGGCAGTTTGAGAACTTGTGCTGATCTGATCATCTCTGTCTGCCTGAGTGTCTCTGCTTGGCACTGTTCACTGTGGCTGCCTGGTCTCTATCAACAGGTCAATAAATCTCAGAGGAACGTTTTCACTGCATCATATAGTGACATTTCTTTAAACAGTCAAAGTGCACAACTGAACACGAATGGTACTGTGCACATTTTAATAAGTGTGCAGTAAAAGTTTATGAAGGTTACAGAAAAAAGTCATTGCACACATGATTGATTTTAAACCATCAAATGTAACTGATTCTGCATTTAACAACGACAGCGTTTATGTTTACAGCCAGGAATAGGGAAACATGTATGATATACTGCATGGGCGATGGTCAGCGATGACCAGCTGCACACATCAAAGTACACGAGCCCAAAGTAACATTGGCCTGGGCCGAGTTACGTCAAACCTTTCAAAGCTTGTAATACCCCTTATCCTCTGACGAAGGTCTGATGACAAGCTGCTCCAGTCAATGACAAGCTGAGTGTGAGAAGTGAGCCTTGATGGACCTTTACCACAGCAAGATTAGAAATGGGGCTCTAAATAAACACAACTGACACAATTGTGGTGTGTTTGTGCAAGTGTGCATGTGTGTGCGCATATGCCAGGAACAGGACAGTAGTAGGTCTAAGTTTTATGAATGGAAAGAGAGCATTTGTCATTTCTTCACCATATTTGGTCAGGGTGCTGTACAGAGGGAAAGCTTTGTTTATGTAGCCAGGAATAAAAATGTAGCAGCGGAGCCCTAGGCTGAAACAGTCCCACACTTGCCTTCAAGAAAAAAAATATTGGCTATTTATAGGTTTGTGGTTTATTGCTGCAAATTTAAGCGCATCTGTGCAAAAGTTGTCTGAGACAGTTAGATTTGTGTATACAAACACACACAGTCGTGATTGTCATTAGTTAAGTATGAGCCCTTCAGATGGAGATAATGATGTGATGCTAGTTTAGCTATTATCCAAGGATATAGATACGCTACGGTTAGATGTATGTGTGCACAGGCCTGAACAGCTACCACCATCAAGAGGCAATGAAATGACAGGGGCCTTCTGAGGGCTAATCCCCCCCTCTCACGGCTAAAGTTAGCAGACTAGCTGGTCATCAAGCTTGATCCTTCTTGTACTCCAGCTGGCACACACGGAACAAGCGTTTAAACGCGTGAAATCATCCATTACTAGGCGAGGGAGACGGGGGTGAATTTATCGATAATCATTTGCATTTCCAGCTCCTGTGATAACGCTTTGATAGCTCGCTGTTAACACTGTCAGTCAATGCTCACCCTTTTCCCACCGCCCCTTTTTTGCCTTGCAGCCTCAAAAACCACAACACAGGGTCTTGTTGGAGCTAGATACCTCCGCTAGGCCTTTAACTGGTCTACTATGTCAGATTAAGCGCATAAAAACACACTAATTTGGCTGTTTGATCGACATTTGAACGCCGAAGTGTGTGCAGTGCTGGTGGGATAACTGTGCGGGGGGATGACGGACTCAACGGCCCTCCCCTGCTTCACTGTAGCTGCCAGATAGGACAGCGTTAACTGCTATAACACAGGTAGCTAGCTACTTTATGGAGGCTTGAGAAGCAACAGACGCCTAAATACACATACATAAAACACCGCTGGGGGCCACAGCAGCAGCACCGGGACTCACCGCTCTCTAGCTCGTTGCCCTTCTTGGCGGTGGCAGCGTTCCCCATGGTGTGGAAGACACGGCGGTCGCTCCGACTCAGAGGAGATGGCGGTGGCTATAAGCTAACCTTCCTACAGCTGATATCCCCGAGCTCCTTATAGAAAGGTAAACACAATTCGATACTAATGTGTATATACAAGTGTTTGGTCGAGTTCAAACGCGAGGAAATAAAGCTCCAGCGTCCCTTCCAGCGGCCCCCCTCACGCTCCCTCTGGCTCTCCCTCTCCTTCTTCCCCTCTGAACGGTTTTCCGCTCGCGCTAGTGGAGCCCTCTCTGTGCGGTTGACATGAAGCTAGCGGTCACTTGTGTTTCTCACTGAGCGCTGCTGCTGCTGCTGCTGCTGCTCCCCCCCTCCTCTCCTCCTCCCCCTCCTCCCTCAGCCCTCAGCTGCACTCACGGTATGGTTAAGTGTAAGGATTGGTCAGAGATGTCTCTGACAAGATAACTAACCAGACTTTGCTTCCGCGTTTTTTAAGCATCACGATTGCATTCGCAGATATGGAGATGGCATCTGAGTCCTAGTTATGCCTGGCTTTATTAGAGGCTAAATATAACACACAGGGTATTTATTAGTGTCCCCTTCTTTGTTTGATTTGTAATTTGTTAGCTACTAGTGCATCTATTAATGGCTACAAAGTGCAGTTTCAGGAGTGTTTATAAGTTGACATTACGACCTCATCTTTTATTCTTGAGCAGACAAATGCTCATATAAACTTTCTATTAGTTGCACGGATATTTTAACTGCATGAATGACAAGATCGTAATTGTGTATTAACATATAACAAGCATGAATATCTTGAACAAACAGCATTTAAATAGATAAATGTTGTAAGTACTTATAAATATTTATATTATATATATTATATAATTATAAATGTACTTACTTTTTTAAGGGCAGCTTAGCTTTGTTTAAATAACCCAACATCACATGACTAGTGCTCAGATTCTTATACTCAAATGTAATAATGGACAAATGCTAAAATGGTCAATTGCAACAGTCATGTGTGAATGTACTCAAGTACATTTACAAATGAATTACTCAAAGATCCATCTAAATTGCACTAACTTGAGTAAACACAAGTTACTTTATGCTCATGCAACTGATAAATGTGACAAGTGCACTTATAGTGTTTATGACTGAAAGACTAAGAGGCATTTGTCATTCTGACCTAACCTTTTAATGTTTAGTATGTATTCAGTTGTTAAGCCCTCCTTGAAACTTTTACTTTTCCACATTTCAGCAACTTTATGTTATAGGGTTAGGATTATAAGTATATTTGACAAGTATGAGTATGATGAAAATGTATGTATCTAAATTTCCAGAATATAGCTATCAAATAGATGTGACGGTGTAAAGTGTACTTGCCTTACAGAGATAGAGGTATAAAACAAAAAAATCTAAGTGCTAATACCTCAAAATCGTACTTAAGCACATGGTTACTTTCAACCACTATTAATCTGGCAGTTAATGGGTACATTGGCAATCTAGTCATAATGCATCCATTATGGTTTAATATTTTTGTATATACCATCATTTTCTCCCCCAAACTATCCTAGAAAGACTTATTTTAATTTGATCCCATCATATGACTCTTCTCTGACTCTGTAATAGTTGTTATATGCTTTAACGTTATGTGCACAACAGCATTTAGTTTATAAATGACAAGCATAGGAGAGACACTGGGAATATTTGTATACAGTTTAATAAGAAATACATTTCAAACTACCCAAAGAAAAAAAAGAAAATTTATTTAAGAATCAGAATCAATTAATTTTATCATTGTCCAAAATCAAAATGCGTAAACAACAAAACAGATCCGCAATTTAGTAACAGTAATAATAATGTGGTGTAAAAAAACAGGTCCTGTATTAATGTACCAGGAGCAAAATGTAGGCCTTGTTACAGAATCAAAAATAAAAGACACATATTACTCCGCTGAATGGCTTCTGTGAGTGTTTTATCATATTATACAATTTCATCATTACCTTATTACTTTTATTTCAAACAGCATATATTATTGTAGCTGTTAATAAAAAACAAAACAAAACTTCACATCAGAGGCGCTTTAACAAAAATTACATGAAATCCCTCCTATGATGTAATGCATACATTGTTCAGATGTCATTCATTTTCAAGTGAAAAGACATAATGTGCACATATGACTAATATTTATCCACTTTAAACTGTCCATTTGTCAGCATGGTCTCAACTCCGCCTCGAGCCATCATTCACTTCCTTAAATTTGGCCTCATTTAACGGCATGCAGTTAAAATTACATAATTGCATACACTTAGAAAATGATGTAATGACTGGACCCTGCAGTGTTATTGCAGCAATCTAAATCACTGTAGCAAGCACAAGAAACCACCCACCCACAGCTCCACAACTTGTTTAGTGCAGTTGTGGTTAAGCTTCATGTTGACTGTTCCAAGTTTGATGTGATGGAGTGGAACGAATGAAGTGCAATCTTTTGTTATTTACTGTGGTATTACCACTACATGCAACGTCCTCTGCCCTCATTGTGTGAGTGGGATCACATCTATATAGACATACATTAAGGGCTGACAGACAGCTGTTGGCCTATGGAGTCTTTATTGAAAGCAACTAAGGGATGAAACACAACATGTTCAAGGATAAATAAAACATATCAGAAACAGATGAGAAGTATACAAGAAACAAGCATGAATGCTAAAGATACTGCAAAATATGATTATAAAGACTTATTTTATTCATGCAACGCGCTCAAACAACTAGTGGCTTTACATAATACATAAATAGCGTTAAGATAGATGAAGATAGAGAGGTTCAATAAGGCATTATAAAAGTGTAAAGACACAATCAAACACAAAAGAGAAAAATAACACCAGTGTATCCCAGCAATGAACAGTGAGGTTACATAACATGTATTAGCAACACATTAGTTCAGACAGCTGGTGTAATGGCTAACTTAGTTCACATTAGATCTGATCTGAGAAAGATTTGACAACATGGTGGACGTAATGAGGCCTTATTTAGCGCTTACCAGTTAAAGTCCAAAAATAGCCAACATTAATAAAATAGGATTCGTTAATATAGATGATTCAATTGCCACAGATGAAATAGTTATATATATATATATATATATATATATATATATATATATACACACACACACACATACATACATATACACACACACAAATATATATATACAAATTTGTGTAGCCTATATATGAATTGAGCAAAATATCATTTTTTAAACTTAAAACTTGTAATCTCTTGTTTTATGCAAAATTAATGATAATTATGATTATTTTAACTTTTTATACATAGTAATGATTGTATGCTCTGTGCATGAGTTCTTGAGTATTTATGTAAGCAAATAAAATCTCTGTAGGGTTGTAGTTTTGCTTACTAACTGACCAATGAAGTCCCATCAGCCAACTGTCTTTAACACCCAGTGAGTGAGTTTAGAAATTATTGTATAAGTCAAGATAAGCCCAAATCTTCAGTTGGCACAGGGTGAGTGCAACCAGCTACAGTTGTGGTGGTTGGGATGGCTGAAGTCGATGCACAGCCTTTAGGCAGATATCATGGGTCTAATTATCATCAACATGTGATGGGAGGTTCCTTCCTCACTGACATGCTCAGCCAGCTGTCATATTTTGATAAGGTTTCTGATGATTGGTGTTTTCAGTTTGATTGCAGTCTTACTCCACAGCTAATGCATAGATCTGCTCTCTGACAGCCTTTTGTTGGTTAGTACACTGTTCCTCAGTTAGATTTAGGCGTCTGTTCTCCCTTTAAATTGTGTTATAAAGGGCTGTTACATAACATGTTTTTTCAGATTCAATCTTGAGGTTGAAAATGTTCCTCTTCAACAAAAAAAATAATAAAGTTTATTTGTGGCACTTATCAAAAACAGAGACCACAAAGCACAACATGAAAGAAGAAAGAGGAAAAATACACAGATGTGGCCAAATTTAACCAAATTCAATAAGGTTATAAAACAGGCTCACAATGAAAAATACGTTTTCGAAAGCAATACAAAAGAGAAAATACAATTGATTTAAAACAGGTTATTCAAAAAAAAAAAAAAAAAAAGTTTTCACAGGCAATTTAAAAGAAGACACTGATTTTGCTCAACAAACAAATTGACTGGTGTCTACTCCACAAATTAAATATCTATTTTTATTTCCAACCCCCTGCTTCTATTCAATCCTTTATTGACGGTTAACATCTTCTGAATATTTAGAATATGATTGAACTGCATGTGTCCATTATTCACCCATTTATATTTACAGCAGGAAATTAGCTGAGTCATCATTTTAGCTTTAAGTTAATGAAACCCTTGATAGATGTTGTGTATCACTGTGATATAAAAATGGTGCATTGTAATAATGTCAGCCTGTGCTCTCCTCATGTTGCCCAATCATGGTTTTGCACTGTTATGACGCTTCGCTACACAAGAGGGCAGCAGATCTCTGCTACATAATCTGTGAAGGAACCCAGTGCCACTTGAATGTGATGTTTTTGGCTTCGATCACAGTCACAGAGACTTGATGTCATTTTTCTTGATTAAAGTCAGTTGTTTTCAGTTTTGCATCCTCTGCTCAGATGTTGTAATTATATTGCAGCTGGCTGACGCAAGCGCGCTGACTGTCTGTGTTCCTTGTAATTAAGTTGCACTCTTTGGGGCAAACGTGATAGTTTCATTCATTGTGACCTGGTAGAGCTGTGGTGTGTCAGCATGGACGCATGGCTGTCCACTCTTTCTGGGCATCTATGAGACAGTGTTTCTTTCAGAAAAATAAAGTGTCGAGGCTTCATTTTGTTTCCATAAAATATGTGTGCAAGCCTGTGAAGAGATATTTTTGGTTATTGAGGGTGACGCTCATCTGTTTTCACTCTTTCATCTCCTCATTTTTCCTTTTCTTTCTGTTTTCTTCCCAACACACAGCATGTCATGTTCATCCCAACTGACCAGCTGCTCTCCATATTGCCTTTCTTGTGTTCCTTGCAAACAGACTGGGCTGCACTTCAAAGGGAATGATTTATGCCCTTAAATGAATGAATGAAAAGCCATATCTTTCCTGTTTTCAGATTTGCACTGTTTAGATCCATGACTATAGACTGTGCTGCATCATTTCTGCCTTGTGCATTCAACTAGTTTCAATCACAACAACGGTAACTGTGGTGATTTTGTTGTTGTAACTGAGAATCTGGATTCAAACATGGTTGGTGTAAAGCACACTATAACTTTAACACAATTTTAAGCCTTTATTTGTCCAGGCAATTGAAATATTGGGTACAGTGGCTGTATTTCAGACACACCCTGCTACACATTCACACAGGAGCTGCCTAGTACAACCACAGATTTCCTCTGTTGGCTACTGACCAACTCTGCTCCAGTGGTTGGGGCTGAAGTGCCTTCCTCCACAGCACATCAAGTGAATTTATAGGGAGTGGGGTGTGTGTTATTTGCAGCTATCGAGCTCCTGGCTGTCACTGGATCCCTGAAGATCCTTCCTCTTGCTGGGATTCCAACTAACAACATTGTAACGTAAAGCTTTCTTCTATTATTTTAAGATTACTAGGACGTAGAGAGTAAATTTATTAGACTCGCTCTGCCTTTTTTAAGGGTGGGGCGTGGGTGGTGATGTTGCCACTGTCTGCAAGAAGGCGTTCACAGCTAAATGTTATTTATTATAGTGCTGCTGATGAATAAGGAGAGCGTGTGCTGATTAATGTGAATGCCTTAATGTGTTTATATCAGCACCGTTTCATAGTTGTGGGATAGTTAAAAAGAGAGAGAGAGGGGGTTATATGTTGCGGACAGACAGTGATGATCTGGTTATCTCCGTCTTATCAGTCACCAGCTCCTATTAGGATATTGCATGTGGTTCCAGGACATTACCCATTTCCTCCTCTGTATATCAAAGCCTCTAGGTCCCCCTCCCTCCCACAGCCTAATTCACTCCAGATGAGCACAATGGGACATTTGATTTAGTGTGCAAAGACACATGTATACAGCTGTGTCAGCTTGCCTCAAACAGCTGGCGCAGAGCTTCAGTACAACTTTTAATCATGCATTTGTTTATGTAATTAAGATAAAAAGAAAAAAAAAAGGAACAGCACCAAGGACCGTGTTATATTGTCTTCAGCTGCAGACTGATCAGATATTTCAGTGTGATGTAGGTCCTGTCTTCGTTGCAGCTTGCACTGCTAGCAAATGCTCACGGTTTAATGACATGCAGGTGATACAAATCATGTGCAAACTGCAGAAGGTCTTCCAAGTGTGTGTCAACACACATGACAGCTCTCCCGGCGAATATATTTCTGTTGAATATGTACTTTGGACCCCAGTCAAGGGGCTCAAGTGACCTGTTGCAAAGGCCTAAATCCTGATTTTTGTAACCAACAACATGTAGTTATTATTTTTTTTATCAGCTTTTATTGAGATGTTTAAAACGTGTCTTGGAACATGTGTTATATGTGTGCGGAACATCTTATCTTCACTTCCTATTTCTGCTTTATAGCCAAGCTTGTGTTTGCAGCTAGGTTCCTGTATTAGCTCCAAGCAGGGTGAGCTCTGGGCATCAAGAGGTATCATATATATACAGTTCGTCTGTCTGGGAATGTTGATCTGAAAACCATGAGGGCTTGTCTCTATTCATTTTCTATTCACTGTACCAGGTTTCCTTTGTGCCTTCATGCAGGGAATATCTATATATTTTGCTCTTTGGCAGGCTCAGCGCACTACAACATAAATACCTATAATTTCACAACCACAAGATAATGTATTCTTACCAACAGAGGATGGTCTCAAAGTGCTCAGACAGTTGCTCAGACAGCTAATTTGGGATAGATGCACAATATCCCTTTGAAGTCCTGCTTTAGAGCAAGCGCCTCAAACCCCCCCCACCCACCCCAGAAAACAGCATGTACGGGCTTCTCTGTAGCACACTGTTTCAGTTGCTGAAAGGAAGGTAATGTTGCATTTGATTAAGTGGAGGGTTGATTCATTAACAAAACAGGGCATGCATGAGGAAGTGGGAGCACAAAGTACAGCAGGAAAAGTGGTCCAGGTGACCTTGCCAGTGTCACACTGGTGTATTCCATTTCAAAGAAGCATGTTATTTTCTTCCTCAACCGACTGAACCATGTGTTGTTGTTTTTTTCCAGATGCGATTCAGCGTTCCCGCAGAAGGTTTTTCTCCAGTTTTTATTCATAGATAAGGTGATTCTTGCTTACTGTGAGGGGTGAGCATATTGGCTAAGGCACTGCAGAGACAGAGAAACCCAGTCAGTGTCTTTTCCACTGCAGCGTTTCAGAGATGGCAGAGATTATGGGAGGATAACACTGCACAACATGGCCGCCCCAAACCAGATCAAAGCGAAGACAATCAAAGCCAGAGTGAAAGCTACAGCAGTAAGCTCTTTTAAATGTCTGCCTCCCCCGCCCTGACTGAGCGAGAGTGTTACCCTCAACTCAACTGTTTCCATCCCCAATCTTTCCACTTCTGGGACCGACATAAGCCCCTTCTGCATGAATACTGGACAGCGAGTCGGGCCGGACATAAATCCTTCAAAGCAATGCAAACAGAGCAGTAAATGACCTATGATAATGTTAAACCTAAGCGGTCATGCTGTAAAACCTGTGTAATGCCAGAACAGATAAGACATGACACTGGTCACGATCATTTACGGTGCTGAGTTTAGGCCGTATGAGATCGCAATGACAAACGACTTGTCATGAGTCATGTATGGTTTTCCATGAAAGAGTACAACCACAGGGCTCACACACTGCACGGTCATAGCTGAGATGGTGTTTTGACCCACTTTCTCACAGAGGTAATGTCTATGCAGCATAATGCAGGCTGTAGAAATCCACTCACACCTTCCCATACATCTGTTAAGTCAAGCCTGCTTGACTTTTCAGCCTTTGACCTGTTGTCCATATGTTTGTAGATTGATGGATGCATTTTTTCCACCTCCCAGACAGCTACTGGTTTCACTTCATTTAAGAGTGGTATGACAATCAACATCAGAGACCTGCTTGAGAAAAGAGTAATCCATCATAATGGACATTTATTCATCTTTATTCTTCTTCAATGCCGGGTTAATGGTTGCATGGTAATGCACTTTAAAAGCCTGGATTGTTTTGAAAATGCTTTCAAGCACTGATAGGAAGCTCCCATGATCAAGACTCATTTGGGTCTCAGCACTTAAGTATTATAATGCAAAAAGCTCCCAAATTCACATTTCCATGCAGAGAAGTGGATTAAAACTTGGAGGAATATGATGCAACCGCTGAGCTCGTAGCTTGTAGACATTTTTAGAACATGATTTTGGTTTTCTGGTCTGCATGTTGACTGTATGTTCTCAACAAACCCTATGTTTTAAAACCATGAGCAGCTGTTTGCAGACTATAGGACTGCATGCTGATTGAGCCAGGGCGAAATGGCAGAGAGCTGATGTAAACTAGTACTGGTGACGAAAACTTAACATCTTAACAAGCTGAAAACCCAGATGTTTTTCACAGCAGGCTGTGGACAAAAAAAAACATCTCTGAGAAGTGATTGAGTGCTGTGCTTAGATTTAGTGGATGCCGATGTTGCTGAGCACAAGCTTTATTTGAGCAGTGAGTAGGTAATTGTTTGCTTACACGTTTGCCATAACAACATGACAAGCAGATATTGCTTTAGAGCTGTATTGGTGTTGCTCCCTGGTGCTCATAAGTCACTTAATGGAGCTTTAGCCCCTTAAACTTCATAGACTTCAGAGTCACTACATGTTTTATCAATGTGCACTCACTATATTGCATCTATCTATCTATATCTATATTGTTGCTTTCAGGACATGTTAGATCCGTGCAGGGGCCAGCCACAGTAACCAGGAACCATCACAATGAATGACATGATTTGGAAAAGGAAAACAAGAATATGTCTATGCTTGCAAAATATTTATCTCTCAGGGTTGAAGTGGGTTGAAGTGGAGCTTCCCACCAGCAATTGAATACACCACCTGGAATATGCTTCACAGCAATCCATGCAGCATGCATTTCAGCTGCAACGAATGACTGCTTAAACACAATGAGGCAATAATTATTGAAAAAAAAAGTTTATAGTGAGATTAACTGTCTGAAGCAAGTTTTTTTTTTCAATCGCTGCAACAATCATTTTCAAATGAACTTTAATTCACCCATTTACTTCCTCAAACTTCAAACAGTGAACAGTGGCTGAAAATACACTGATCTGTATCTAAAAAGCTGTTGCTGTATGCTCTAGAAAAAACTGAGGTACATGAGGTAGCATAGAATATGCATGATTTACAGTAAACGGGCAATGTGTGAAAACACTGGTATGGTCCTGTAGAAATATCTGCAGCCTCCAACTCCGACTCTGCAGTCTTAGATGCTTGATTTCACCTCAGGGACGGAGCTGACAGGTAGACAGAAGCACCTCCCAGGGACAAGGTTTACTTCAGGGAACCTGAATCAAAAGATTCACCTGGACCTGCAGCAGGCTGGGACATACCTGTATCAATTAAGAGCATCGCACTGATTATGACTGAGATCAAACACCCCACCTGACCTGGCACTGCTTGTCAGTTCGTCAGACAGCAGCTTTTGGAGTGCCTATAATGTCTGTGAGAGCAGGGATGAGCATGCTGAGGGGGAACTTTCATTTTGATGATGTTTCATCAATCTGTTTGAAGTCTTTTTTTTTTTCTTTGGTCTTTTTTTTTTTTTCTTTTTTGGCTGCACTCTTGCTTGGTGTGCAAAAGCTTTCAGTCTTGGTGACTCATAGCAATATTTTGCTGTCCCAAGTGTCCTTGAACATTTCTTCTCAATGTGGATAAAAGCTAGCTGACAGCTCTTCATGGTGCTACCAGAAATTCCATGGTATCTACATGTACAACTCAATTAGCCCCACTACAGGTTAAGTGGTTTGTTGGCTGGTTTGTGTAGAGGTTTCAAGAGATAGGTCAAATTGAAAATGACAGTGCAGATGACAGTAGTCATATCAGGTTGATCTTGGGAGGGTTTTTGACTTAACCTTTATTCTCAGCAGTGCACAAGTTATTCTGGCAGCTGCAGCTCATATTTAATCTTTAGCATGCCTTTCTATTATTCTGACTCTTTGCCTTATCACTCAAGTTTCTACAAATGTGACAGCTCAGTTTCTAACTTTTCTATTGTTCTGTTTTTACGCTCCTTAGTTTTCTGAGTGCTGAGTAAATGACTTTTTGGCATTGGCAGAGCAGACTGTGGTTCTGTGTTTCATGCAAATAAAACGACTGCTGCCTCTGCTCTAAATATTTAGCCATTGCAATCCTGCAGTCCATGCACTGTGTCTACTCTAATAGGATGTGACTGTGTCTGGACTTAAACTCCATTCACATTATTACAGTTTTCAAAAAAGCTCTTGATTTCGCCTTGGACATGAGAGACAGTTTTGGCCTTAGGTACATGTGTTCGGGAGGGAATAGCTTGTTAAACAGCTTAAAATCAGAGCTGAGACGTCTGCACAGGCTTCTCACACATACTGCTCGAGACGTTGCCTATTGCAGGAGTGTTTTCTGATCTTTCGGTATTCAGCTTGACTCCAACTTTCCCTTTTTAAATCAAGAATGTGGTAGGAGTAGTTTTCTCAGCTCATCTCAGTTTTTTTTTATCTCTCCTGATAGCTCTGCTCCCTATGTTCAAAAATTTTTTTGTAGCTTAGGTATGCCTGCTACTGTTGTAATTAAGACCAAGAATTATCAGACCGGAATCAGATGAAAGGCTCATAAAGCACTGCTGAATTCAGACGTATGCCAGGGGCCAGCTCAGTTACAGACTTAATTCATATTCCCTTTGTTCCTCTCCAATCTCAGAGAGGGCTTCGGGCAGCTGAAGGACTAGTGGGTCTAGTGACAATATAACAGGTATTAAATAGACCATTTCTAGTGTCACCATGTGGTAACTGAAGGCTTCAAAGAGCCAACAATTTGCTATGAAATTAAACCTGGGATCAGTCTGGCCCACATGATAATGTATATATTCGCTGCAATGTGAAATGTTATGATGCAGACATTTAGCGTGCCCACAACAGACACTCCTAAACAACATTATGTTCTTGAAGATGCAAGTCCGCTGTGGTAATCACGTGAAAGAGTTAACGCTCATTCATACTGTATTTTATCACGATGTGTATCCTGAGTATGTGGTGAGGGCTGGCGTGTGCTACATCATCCGTTTTGCTTTCCTTTTTGGGACTCAAACCCTCTAATAGGCTGTTTCAAGTCTATTTCTGTAAACATGGCAGAAATTATGCCACCTAACCTTGTGAGTAAAACGATTCTGTTTGTAAAGCCTGTTTAATATTCCAGTCATTCCCAGCTAAACCATCTGGTGGCGGTCTTTGCACTCTCCCAGTGGAACATTACTCTTAGTGATCTTGTTGCCCTATCACTTGCTACCTCATTAAAATGAGTGATAATAAATCCCACAGGCCATATGCAATGAAATCATATTGATCATCAAATACATGCACATGCATATCCTCACCATCATAATCATGTGTGCATATCAGTCCACAAACAAGCCCCTACAGAACCACCACCAACCACTCCACTATTAAAATATTTCATTTCAAATCCCTTTTCACAGTCCAGCACCCTTGTAGGTGCTTAGTGCATACACACTATAGGGACCTGGCGAAAGCTGGGTTTTCAAAATACGGACCAGAGAGGAATGTTTAATCAGCCAAGGTCACTGTGTGTTGCCATGCACACTGTTGTTGAAGGAGGTTCTGGGAGAATAGAAGGACCATCTCTCATCTGTATTCTCTTCAGATGGCTTGCGTTAGTAGGATCATGCAGATACGGGATTTTTCTCTGAGAATTAAAACCCAGATGTGACGCTAACAGACACACACATCCTCACCACAGTAAAATATTATTTATGGCTCTGCAGTCAGCATAACTAATGCCTCACACTCAGCAATCACTCACTGTGAACAATGCAAAAACAGTCTTCAATTTGAACTTGTTGACAATAAGCTAGTTCCAGCCATGTGTACCCAAATTTATTTGCCCTCTGCACACAATTGAATGTTAAAACATTAAATTATTTCACAGAAAGCAAAACAAAATAGCGCTATTTCTAAGATTTTTATCTCTCCGCGGCCCCAGGTATTCCTGGATGTCAAAAACACTGCAAAATACAGAAGGTCAGGCTGTTTCTTTTAAAAAAATTTCACTATAGAGATTATATACCCCTTGAGTGTAACACTGAATACACTCCCATTTGCATTTCAGTGTTTCCGGTCATGTTGGACTGGAAATAGTACTGCATAGTAAATGCAGTTCATTAATAATTGTGTGTATATACACACACACACACACACACACACACATATATATATATATATATATATACACACACATATTCCTAAATTGCCTTTTCACTGTACAGAGTCACGCAGATAAGATGACAGGTGACATCCAGTAGAAGGACATGTTTAATGCATATCTCTTCATTTAATGTAATTATGGTGAATTCATTTCGCAGAGCATCACTGTATCTCCAGATACATTTGACATGTTCATACATTTTGTTGTGTGGCAGAAATCCCAGATCCATCCTCAAGTGGCAATTGACTGAGCTACAGATATGAAGCTGCCGAGAGCCATGCGCTGTTTTACATAGAGAACAGAGGCTTTGATGTCCCCCAATGAATTGTGCTGCAATAACAGCGACTCAAACAGAAGAGATAAGATCTGTGCATCACAGGTACAAGCAATGCAGTGCACCAATGTGACAACTGTGTTTCATGCAGTATTTGATTATGCCAGTGCACTAAATAAATAGGAGTGAGGCATGAAAATAGACACCAAGTAGCACTTTATTATGTCTACAGTGGCTAGAGTGAACTACAGCAATTATTTCTGCCCTGACTTTTCACCCAAATACCTGAACTTCTTTGAAAACCAATCCACTGACAGGATCTCCAGTGTTTACTGTTTGGCCTATGGTAAAGAGTAGGACCTAGAGAAGTACAGAGGCAGGGCAGGGTGCAGGTTGGCTACAAACACTAATGCAAAAGAGATGAGGGTCTTTGTCATTTTAATGTTTGCCATGTCATTTTTTGGCAAAACACACAGTTCTCTTGGGAACCTGTGACTGAAACCTTTTTGAGTCTGTGCCCATATTACTGCATTCTCTGTCCTGTCATTATAATTCCTCACAAAGGGAAAGCAGTCTGAGCCTGTGCCAGCCACCTATACTTAGAGCGGAAGACATTAAATGGAGACATACCTGAAGTGACACAAACTTGGCAGGGCCAAAATAGTTTCCAGATAGTTAATTAACCTTAGTGACTGGTACAGCGGTCTTGCGTGGCTGGTCAGTCGCAACCTGTGCTGGGATAAATACAACCAGTCATGTTGACATGCCACAGTTCATACATGTCATGTGTGCACTGCCAGCCTTTACACTTTGTTTAGAGCTGAGTTCACAGGATATTTTCATCAAGAAATGGAAAAAGGTGCATTGCCATAATGTTATGCAAACTACTAGAAGAAGTCTCTCTGCCCATAATTAACTCAAATGGTTTGTAATGTGGTATTCATGTAGACTAGTTAAAAGACCTATGCAACATGGCTCATTTTTGATAACAATAAGAAATATGTCATTCATATGTAAATGATCAGGGAGGATCATTTATTTGTTTGTTTATGTTGGTAGCAATGTGAATATACTCCACATTCAAGATTTAATTGATAGGACATTATAAATGATTAAACACATACTTCATTTTTGGAATATTATTACTGATACTGAAACACACGTTATAGCTACAGGTAAAAATGTTGTTAATACATCGTAATTCATATATTTACTTTGGTTTTATGTGTAAAATCTTAAACAGGATAAGGGTAATAAACTTATATTTGCTTTTGTAATGTCCTAAAACTGGACTTTTACTACAGAACTACATGAAAATTGACTTTTTTTGAGATTTTCTATCTTCATCCCAAAATGCAATAGAGGCGCATGGAATCATATTTGCAGTGTCGATTATATTTAAACTATGTAAAATCAGCATTCATATCATGAAGATATCACTGAATGAGGGTTCAATTTATTGAATGTGCCCTTTAACATCACAAATTAGATCAAATTACATGAGGTGGTGGCTCAGGAGGCACAGAGAGCCGTCCACTAATTACAAAGGCCGGTGGTTCAATCCCCGGCTTCTCCGGTCTGCGTGTTGAGGGTAAGGTATTGAATGCAACAGTGTCCCTGATAGCTGTTCTCTCAGAGTGTGAGTGTGTGTATGGGTGTGATATGTGATTGAATGGGTGAATGTGGCAAGCACTGAGTGGTCAGTGAGACTAGAAAAGAGCTATTGAAGTGCAAGTCTATTTACTATTACTTACTATCAGCTTGGGGTATATCTTACGACCTTGTCATTGAGATTACAAGGAAACAATCAGTCAGGTATTCATCTGATACCATTTCTGAAAATCACTTCAGGAATTTTTTAACCAAAAATACCAACAATTCTCTGGTTCTGTCTCTTCAGATCTTTATATTTGCAGCTTTTCATTTTGCAAGGAAAAGAAATAAGTTTTTCTTTGAATATGTGGAATTTTAATTGGCAGCCTTCACTGTTTTATCTTATCATATCAGTTTAAAGACCAGACAATTAACTAATTAATGAAAAAAAGATATGTTTATGACTGTTCTTAATAGAGATTTTAAGAATTTCTCTGATGGAAAGTGGAGTGAATGGATTACTGCAGTGGTCTATTGGAGCTGTCTCAGTGCAGATAGGTAGTGAAAGCCATCCTGACATTAGAAGAATCACAGCGGTTTGTGGCGGCATGAAGTCCAGATGTCACTCCGCTGTGATTTTTATGGAGAGAAAATGTCAGGCTGGGAGGTGGCAGCTAAAAGTAACTATTAAGTCCAGTGCGACATAAACATTTATGTGGATCACTTTTCTCTTTTTGAGCATTCCCATATTTCTCATACATAGCTGCATTTCGACAAGATCTTTAAAGACCGTGTCTCCAAAATCAAACCGCCTCGACTGAGACTGAAACATCTGGTGGGTAACACCTCACAGCTCCTGGAGAGAAGAAAAAAAGTCATCACATTTGTTGAAAGAGATTGCATGTGTCAGACAAATGGATGTAAAGTTGGTGGAATGAACTTCGAACAGGAATGAGGAGATGATGACACTTGCATGGCTGCGATTACACAAATGAATAGAAAACAGGTGGAATCGGCATGCGGCCACTAGAGACACTCAGTTTTACAAGTGTTAATTTTTTACAGGCCATTTCCCAACCATCTTTTGTGCCCCCCCCCCATTTTTTGTGGTAGCACATAAGGAATTTACTTATTCCTTCTTAGCCACAGATCGTCTGTGTAGCTTTCCCAGTATATGCGTGGCATTCTTTCATACCAGACTCATCCTCTTAGTTCAAACACAGAGGATTGAGATCTTTCTGTCAAGACCTGGAACAAGTCCAACTATATCAGTGGAAAGTTCAGCACACACATCCATTCAGATGACTTAAAGACTTGTGTCCAGACAAACACAACAACAGCGATATTTGGTGGCAATTTGTTGGGCAAACCTCATCAGCTTGAGAAGATATATTAGCGTGATATTGATGCCAGAAACAATCATGGCTGAAATCCCAAATTCTTGCCTGTATAAGCTCTATAAACATCATACCCCCACATCCACTGCCTGACGTGTCCCTGTCAAATTGCACTCTGATATTTTGTTTTAGCAGAGCCGAAGTGATTTAAAGAACCCTAACAGAAGAAGACATGCGGTTTGTATTCTCATGGCTGTCTCAGCTTAAATGTCTCCAGATTCTTTATGGAAGGGATTGTAGGGGGTGGTTTGCTGACGTTATTTACATGGAGAAGGTTTTGTAGCCTCCTCGTTGGCCAGAACATCAGGATTTTGGAATTTTTTGGCAGTGACCTACATCTGGATTTCTGCACTAGAGGGTGCCCCACCCCCTGACAGCCTCTTGCAGAGCCACAAGGCTGAATTTTTTTTCTTTCTCCCCCTCTTTCTCTTTCTCCGAGTTACACTGCAGTGCACACGACTGTGAGTCTAACCCGTCAGTGTTCCCTGTCACACCTATCAGAGCAGAGTCCAGCGAAATCCTAAAACAACACTTCCTCGCCGTGTCTCTGTTACAAACATGAAGTGAAGGATGGAAGAAAGACAGAGAGAGACAGAAAGCGTCCCTCAAGCCTTATTCTTCATGCTGTATGCGGAGCGGTATGTGGAGCACCCAATCTGGTTTTCATCCTCAGTGCCCCACCCTGGCTGAAATACAATGGATTGGGAGCAGGCCTGTGACTTTTAACTCACTCTGCAGATTCTATGCTCTGCCGCCAGTCTGGCCAATCTGCAGCCCGGAGAATTCCCTTGATGTGACGGCCAAAGCAGCTTTGAATCCAATCATAAGGCCATAGGTTCCCTTGTAATAGTACATCCATGTTCCTTCACTTAGACACAGGGGCATTGCGTTTATGGTCAGCAATGTGGAAAAAGACAGATTGATTTTAGCCATGAATCTCAGCTCCCATACTGATGGATTGCAAGACACAGATAGTTTAGTAAACCTTTTCAATAGTTAATCAGTGAAGTCCCTGGTGTTTCCCTGGATGGAAAACAGTTAAAGTAATTCCCTTTTTTTCTCCAGCTGTTGAAATTTTACCTTATTCTTTAAAATACAGTCAAATATATCGACTGTCATGCTTCCCAGGATATGTAATCAAATCTATATTTGTCTTAGTTATTTCCAGGCAGTTACTGAAGCAAAGTTTTCCATTACAGAACAAGAATGGACACTTTAATTAAAGAAAGCTGGGGTGAATGAGTGAATGTCAGTCTTTGAAAGCCCAGTTGTTCATCCGTCAAACTTTGAACCGCTGTTCCACAGACTTCAGTGTCTACGCAGTGGGTTTTGAATGATTTTCTTGTTGTAGCCACCGTACAAACAAAGGCACCCCTGTAGATTTATGTCTCATCCCTCCCTCTCATATTGGACTCTGAGGGTTTTAAGGCTGTAATTAAATTCCAATCCCCACTCTCACTTCTCCACCGACTGTCCCTGTCTCTGTGGGAGGTTGAGAAGCTGGGTTTTACCGCCTGTTGTGGTTTGTTTGAAAGATCCAGAGTCCTCTGGAAACCCCAGCCATTACGATAGAATTCACACATGTGGTGCAGAGAGAAAAAGAAAAGGCCTGTGCTCATTCACAGAGCCAGGACTGGTGTGACATCCGGTCTGGTCGAGCATTTGAGACATTGCAGCATGTGTGCGTGTTTTACCCACATCGCCACCTCTGCCTGTGAACTGCAGGATTTGAGCATTCTCACGTCAAAGTCAGGGATTGCCATTCCAACACGTTGCTGTTTCATGCATATGATAGCGCTTTCGGGGTGTTAAGATGCCCATATGAATAACTCCATCACTGTACCTATCAAAGCCTTTTTCTTACCAGACGGCCACCCACTGCCACGGCACAGATTGGTGGCTTTGGCCCATAGCAGCGCCAACAAACTGGAATCAGCTGCACCAGCAGGCTGTCAGTTGGGACTCCTGACAGCGATATGAGGGGCTAGACTGAGCAAGTCCAGTCCAGCAGGGACCAGCGGGAGAGGAAGGATGAGTTCTGCACCACTGATCCAGAGTGACAGTGATGGACAGGTTCAGAGAGGAGAGCTGATGGCCAAGGTTTTTCTCCTGTCTGGACAGTGTTTGAAAAGATGGACATGACGGTCGCAAGGCTTCAAAGTCCAACAGGGCATGTGTGTCTGGGTGTGTGTGCGTTATGTCTGCCTGTTCCAGATTGTTGATGTGGGTGTGCATGCATGTCAAATGGTCAGGCAGAGGAATACATGTAAAAAGTGACACTGAAATCTGAAAGATCAAACCCTTGTTTATGTTCGATTGGGTCCATTTCAGACACAAGTTACATATTAAACGCATAGTATCTGATGTGAAAATAGTAGGGATGTCATTTATTTTCATTATCTGTCCACTAATTTTTAAATAGTTGAAGGGATTTGGGACAGGATCAAGAATACTGACATGACGGCCGTTTGCTGGTAATTGCGTTTTGATTGACCAGATGCCACTGATAAAACTTTCGTTTTCTTCTCTGTGGGACTTGTCAGTGGACTTTGTGTGGTGGTGGGTCATTTGTTTACCGAAGCAGAGTCCATTACTACCGAGCTTGTCTTCTCCCCATATCCAAGTTGAAAGCCGTCAAAAATGTGCATTCAGCGTTATCTGACGTCATGTCCGCAGAACTGCACAGGAAATTCGGACTCCGAATTGCAGTACATTATGCAGCACACAGTCTGTTCAAGGCAATGGAGAGATGTGTGGGTGGACTCATTCTTTTTGGTTTTGAACACTTCATCACCAATTAGCATTAAAAAAAATTAAAATGCATGTTTAATTTGTCACAAATCCTGCCCCAAGTCCCTTTAATTGATTCATTTTAATTTTTTATTCTATTTTTTTATTCATTGTTTGGTCTTATGAAATTGAAAAAGTCCACCATAATTTTTCAAATCAGAGTGAAATCTTCTGATGTTTTGTCTGAAAGACGTTGAACGTGTCATCACATTAGAGAAACAAAGCGGCAAATCTTCACAAATGAGCCGATGAAACTGAAGCATTTTCACTTGAAAAAGTGTCAAACTGATTCATCCATTGCTCAAACAGCTGCCAAATATTTTTCTGTTGATAACCAACTAATCGTTTCAGCTCTATAATACAGCAATTTACGATACATTAATGTTGTATGATTTTCTTTGTTTTGGCCGAACCTATGCAGAGGCTGCAATTACTGCAATGACATTTTCTCTTTATGGTGCTGGGAACCGGCTCTGTCTTGTTAAGAACTGAGTTATTTGTCACAAAACACGTTTCTTCTGCAGCTCATGCTTCATCGAGAGTCAGGGTTCCCTCTGACGAGTAATTACGTCAAGAGCAAACGTTCCCAAAGGCAGCAATTAATGTTGAACTCATAACACACAATGATACCCCAGGGCCCTGGATATAATATGAATGCTGGCACCCCTTGTTGTGCCGTTTACCCAGTTGTCTGCTCTGATAACTCACACACTTAAAACAGTTTTTCTTAGTGAGTTGTGTGCCTGTGTGAATGTTTCATTCACATGCTCTCAACATTTCCTCTATGTCTTATACACTGAGAGATTATACGTGCTATCTTATCCAAGGACAGGTTATAGAAATCTTTTTTTTTTCTCTTTGGGAACATTTTTTTCAGACACATATATTATCGAACGGTACAACTTCAGGATGCAGCCCGGCTGTATATCCTCTTTATGATGAAATGCATCTTTTTTGACTATAACTTCTTCTACATGATTTGCAGTTCCTCTAGGAAATATATGCCAAGTACATGTAGGACAGATCCCTCTTTCCTCCCCTCTGGAAAAAAATGAAAACACAAGCCCTATCCTCCCCATTTTTCCTGAGAGCCCTCAAGGCTTCCACCATCTCTCACGCACCTAAGTCCAAATTTAAATTATGTTTAGCGCAATTCAACCGCGGCAAGGAGATGATTTCAAAATCAATACATGACAGGCCGGGTCAGAACAATGAAAGTGAAATGACCATTGCATCTGCCCGATGTGGAAGATTGACGTGCAGCATTTGGAGTCTGTGGTTTGAGGGACGGCTTCCTCTTGTGCGTGAGGTGGTCAGAGACAGCTCTGGGTTTGGGCTTTAGGGGCTTTGTGAGGTTGTTAAAAATGTTCCTGCTCACTTTTCCAGCTGCAGCCTTTTAACGGTGCATTAAATGACAGATACCCCCCCAAAAAGTCACCAGGGAAAACAAGAAATGGCGTTTGAAAATCAAGGAAGGGTCATGAACAATTCTTTAGCACTAGGCTATTCATACAGTCTTTTTCTTCTCTTTTTTAGTGCTTTGGATGTTAAGGGAAAAAAACTGATACACATTTAAGGTCATTTTACATAGTAATATAATATTCTAGACACCTCCTGTGCGTTACAGTTTACCCACTTCAAATACATCAGTAACACGTTCAGCTTTAAGAAGTGTGTTTATTCTAATTTGGAGCATTTACTTATTCACGCCCTAACACAAGTCTACAGCCATGCAACAAGCTGTGAGGCTGCATTCACAGAAAGTGGGTCTTTGCACTAAATGCTGATGTCAGGATGTTAAAATGTTCCCAGTGGCACTGCATGGAGTTGTTTAGCACATATTGTTTTTACCCCGTCACCATCTCAGTTTGGTGTGTTAGCAAGCATCTGCTAATTAGCCCCAAACACAGAAAGGTTGGGCTGCTGATAGTCTGGTTTAATTTGTCATCAAACTAATTAAAATTTTTGACTTGATGATTGTACAAGGCAGAAAATAAAAGATTTACAAAACATGAGGCACTGAATCTAAAAAGCAACTATTATGATTAGCTTATTTCAGTAAAAACTACAAATGCTAACCTCATGGTGGTGCCAGAAAATAAAGCAGTGGATTACTACCATCTGTAGACCGACCAGTTATACCAAAGCTTTATTTTACATTTGGATAAAAATGTATAAATTCATAGAAAACATCGTGTTAAATGTAGCCTAGCTTACAGCTCCAAACCAGCTGCTAAAGAGCCAAAGTTGTGGGATAACCACAGCTAGCTTAAACTGGAGCTAAATTAACTTGCATTTTTCACTGCCAGCTGTTTCCTGTAGTTGAAATACATATATTCTGATGAACTCAAACCTTGGTAATGTAGCTAAATCAGTAATGGCAGAAATCAAAACAAAAGAAACAAACAAAAAATGATGCTAATATGGTAGCCACCTTGACTCCTCAGTCTAAAAGTTATGATTTAGTGTTAAATTACTTTTAAGGTAAATGTTTTGTTTGTTTGTTTTTACATTCATTTGCCAACACAATTCATTCCCTGATGAAGATGAAGATGAAGATGAAGTTGTTGTCTTCATTTTTTGCCCATGTGAAGCAGTGTAATGTTGCCAATGTGGTACAAGCACCAGTCCAATTAGAAGCTGAGGTTTTGAATTGGTAAAAAGTAAAAACTTTGACCTCATGGTGGCGCTAGAGTAAAAATTGGAGATCACCAAAGTCGTACACCTTGTGAGGACCATGAATAAATTTTTATAATGATTCAGCTGTAGACATTTTATTTCATACCATAAACCAACATTGTCATCTCTAGCAGCAAAAGCCTCACCATTGTGCAATCCTGCACATCATGTAGGCCTATAATATTTCCTTTTTTTGCTGTGCTAGGCTGAAAGCCATATTGTGATTTAGAATTGTTAGATGAGGTTCACTGCTTGTTCGACCTCAGAGAAATCAGCTTACTCTCAAGGCCACATACTGTATATTTATCTTAATTTTTTATGGGTATGAACCCAAACAGAAGAAGTTTTGCCATTGCTGCTTTCTTCCCTGTTTCATTCAGTTAATGTTACAATACGCAAAGTTTCTCCACACTCTTAAAGCAGTCTAGAGTCAGGACTTCTCTCGATTTAGAAGGAGCAAAGTGAGAGGGCTATAGCTACACAGTATGAGCACAGAGGGGGATTTTTCTTTTATACATTTACTGAAAGGACCCTTCTTGGCCTTTTTGCTCTGGCAAAGGTTGGAGATGTAGGTTTCTGAAATGCAGCTTATCCTTTAAAAACAACTCAAGATTTTTTTTTTTACCTGGGAGAAAAAAGTGCAATGTGACCAAGGCAGGAGAGAGTGTTGTACTGTGCTCTCTGTAGACTGAAATGTTAAAGAGGAGTGGAGGTGTGGGGTGAAAACTTGAAGATTTCTTGGGCCGCCTGGAGCTTTTTGAGTTTGATCTCTCACAGAACTGAGAACACAGAGCTGCTGCTCAGAGTGACTTTTTCTAAAATACCATGGTTTTCTTCTTGTCGCCCTCTGAATATGCCTTTTCTTTCTTACATTGCCCAAACGAAAAAAAAAAGAAAAGCGGACAAAGATTAGCTTCCGAACAAAACAGAAGCAGATATTTGCTCCTGTGTTTATTATTTATTTTTTACATCATTCCAATTCTTACATTTTTTACTATTCTCTCCGTCCAGGAAAACTTGCAGGTTCAAGTGAATGTGTCTCCTTTTTTTTTTTTTCACCAGGGGCTCTGATTTACATTCATGCAGTCGTTCACAACCAGGAAAAAAAATATGTAGAAGTTGGAAGAAAGATCAAGAGGGTTCAACTGAGGAGCTCATGTCTGGGGACATGAGGCTCTGCACTTCAAGTAGCTTTATTTTTCATGTTTTTCTGCCCAAGATTTTTTGTGTTGAAATAATGATTTTTTTTTTTTTTTTCCCAGGTGAAGTGCATTCTTATCTTTCCAAGACTGTGTTAGCAGTGGAATAAATATTCTGCTAAATGACTTTAAAAAACACTGTCTTGTTGTTGCCCATAAAAAGCCAGTGAATATGTAGCCTGTTGATGAGGCTAAAGTACATAAGCCCTCTAAAACACCATGAAACATAATTTAAGAGAATTTACACTGTGAGTGTACTCTAAGTTTTCTTACTGTCCATCAAATGTGCTGAAACTCATATACTGTCTTGAAGAATACACACACACACATATATAGGAACAATGTGCATTTAATCTGTAACTTAAGCTGTTTTTCTTCAAAAATACAGTAGATTTAATGATTGAGTTGTTTCACTTGTGTCTTTCTTTATTGGATTTCTGTTTTACTTACAGGAGGTATTTAGATGCTTGTAAACTAACTGTTACTGTAACTATAGTAGTCTGTTGTTTTACACAGGGAGGTCAGAAAAGGAAGTGCTGCCGCCCCTCCCCCCATGTCAGGGCGCTCTGTTCTCTTGGAAAGGTGCTTTGCTCCAGGACACACAGATAGTAAGAAGTTGAAACAGCTGAGGAGCTTCTTCCTGAATTTTGATCTACACCTCTATAAAAGTGTATTTTTCCCCCCAGACCTTCAAAGTAAAACACAAGCTGTGTAGTGTAGCACAGTGAGTATGAAGAGGACAATTTCTAATAAAAGACGACAAAAAAAAGCTGTTTGGTTTTTGTTTTTTGTCTTTCGTTTTTTTTGTTTTTTTTTTCCTTTATAACTGTCAGGGAGTTTAGATAACAAAAATCTTCCCAAAACAAAATGTCACAATTAAACATTTCAGCCTCTTTCTTTTTGTTTCTGTGTGTTTGTGGGTGGTTTGGAGCATGTGTGCCTGTCGAAACTTCTAAACCAAATATTTTGACGAAATATGACCCTCTGTTGATGTAGTCTGTAGTAAAGGTCATTTAGTGTCTACAAGAAAGCAATAATAAAACATGTCACCATGTGTAGCAGCTCAGCGCATCACAGCTCTGCAGTTGCCAAGCTGAAGCCAAGATTTTGTTCAACTTTCTTTTTTCTTTCTTTCTTTCTTTCTTTCTTTCTTTCTTTCTTTCTTTCTTTCTTTCTTTCTTTCTTTCCTCTTTTTTGTGGAACCTGTCACTTTGATTTCTAAACCAATGGCCCACAATAACATTGCTTTGGGCATCTTTTGAATGCAACTTCAAGCATGACATTGATTATCTTAGCTTCATAATTATCTCCACATGCTACTGTACCACTGTATTCCACATTCAGGACGAGGCTCACTACCTCTTGGGTGAGTGATTATAGCAACTGTAAGTAAATTAGCTGTGAATAAAAGCCTTTTAAATAAAGCATTAGTCAAAGACTCCCTGCTGTGTAATACTATAAATGTTCTCTGTGATCCAACAGTGGCCACAAAAAAAAAAAGTTTACATTGACACGACCACACGGTCATTTTTGAAAATGTCTGATGTCCTTCCTCTGCAGCACAAACCTTCAGTTTTGAGAGCATATAACAGATATATTTTTTTAAAAAATAAAAAAAAAAAGCAGCAGTGACTCATGTCAGTGGTTTGTCCATTTCTGTCTGTGTTTTTTTTTTGTTGTAATAAATTGGAGATGCAAAATAAGTACAGATGTGTTTGTGTAATGGTGGGGATTTCATGTAAATAATGGCTATACAGTTTCAGAGATATATAGAAAACATCTGTGTGAGTGATCAGCAATTAAATTCCACTGAATAAAACCAGGACAGAGCTCTTTCCTGAAGCATTTATATTCTATTCATGAGACAGAAAATAAAGAGATCTCTGTCTTTTTTATCAAAGTTTTTTTTCCATCCAAGCTGTCGGTGACAATGCTGTCTTTAAATTAACAAATCAAAAGGCGCCTTGAAGTGGGACATGCAGCAGAAATGACCATGTTTTATATTCATGTGTGTTTCTCACATGTTTTGAAGTAAAGTCAGACATGCTCGACTGGAGTTCAGTCACATATTCACACACTTTTTTTTTTTTTTCACTCTCTCATTCCCCCAGTCCTGCATTTTTAGAAATTACAATCATTACATTTTGACTCAAATGACTAAAAACTATGGGATCAATTGCTTAAATGTAGGAAAATTCCTCTCCGGAGCTTTTTGACTAATAGCAGTCATATGTTGTGTTTGTGTCTCAGGGGGAATGCATTGCTATTATTTTTAACAGAGACAACCCAACAAAAACATGGGCCTCTGGTGAGTGTTTACTGTATAATGGGTGTGACAGGCTACCTTAGACCAACTCTGAGGTCACTGCTGGTGTTTCCTACGAGGTATGACAGTTTTACAACTGTGGGGCTTAGACTCGGATCATTTCTGACATGTTAGACTGCTGCCGCTCCCCGCCTGTCTCGCAGTCTCTCCCCTTCTCTTTCTTTCACTTTCTCCTCTGACTCTCTCTCTCCACAGAGGCAAGAAATGATATCAAGCCTTTCTCAGACTGACTCAAAGAGGACTCTCGAGCATATTTTAAGCCTAAAGTCATAATCTCTCATAATAGGCCTCTTCGTGAAAGTTGAGTGAGGAAGCCCATATTTCTTTTTTTAAACAGCCCTCTTTTTGGACAGGGTTAGTTGTGGTGATACCCTAACAGGCATTAAAACAACAAACTAGAGATGTCATGAGGCTAAACTGAAGATATTTTGCAACCCAGTTGGATTGCAATAATTGTGTTGGAAGATTATGCAATGATGCAGCTAATTTCAACAGCACAGCAGGATCTTGGGGTGCAACATTTTGTGGTTTGCACAGGCTTTTCCTAAACAACACATGCTCACACATTTACATCCACAACACAGCCTATAAGTAATTTATCCATTATGTGCCACAAGCTATAAAAATGTGAGGAAACCTGATTTCTCCTTGCCCCCCCTCCAGTCTGCAGGCAGGAGTTCTGGGTCTTTACTCGAGCTTTAAAATGCAGACAGAGAAGTCAGAATCAGCCAAGGCAGTGCAGTGTTTTTCGGTGGGACGGTGGCAGCAGAGCAAGAGCGATTCAGATGTTCTTTATCTTCCTGCTGCAGAGTGAAATGTAGAGGAATGTAAGCTGTACATTTACAGAGGCCCTGAGGAAATATAATACTCCTTCTGCATTGTGGCTGTGCTAATGTAATTATGCATAGTTCCTGCACTAGCTAAAGAAAAGATTTCAATCCAGGAATAAAAACATGGTCTGTAGGAACACCTTTTCATTTTCATAATAATGTTGTTATTATATATTTTCAAGCAAGACCTCGGTGGAGCGGGTCAAAAAGCTGATTCTGTAAACATCATACTCATTCCAGCTTTGAGGAAAAGTTTAGGATTATTCAAGTGGAAAAAAAATACCTCGCATTTACGTGCAGAGTGTATATATAGGTTGCATGCATTCAGCACACGCACACAGATGCACGACCACACACACACACACACACACACCGTGATTTGGCCCAGACTCTGTGATCTGATTTTGAATGCAGCATTTTGTTTGATGTCTTTTTGATGATGGACATGAAATAATGTCCAAATCACCAGAGGCTGGAGCTTCAAACAGATCCAAATGAAAACACGGTAATGTCTTCTCGGACTGAGCCTTATTGCGCCTTCATTTGCCACTGCCCCATGGAAGCTGGGCTTTGACTGGGGAAGAGATAAAAGATGAGTTGCAAAACGAAGCACTTTCATCTCCAGCAAACTTTGACAACTTTTTCATTTGCAACACAAACACTGCATGGCTAATATGCTGCATCATAGTATAATCAGATAATCACAGATGGTAATGTCAGCGACTCAACGAGGAGTCAAAGGTGGAGGGGAGATTCTTTGAAGACGATGAATGTTTGGAAGTCATCGCAGCAGGATAAGGAATGGCCAGGATGTGCTGATCTTTTTATTTTTTTTATCAGGAACCCCTCCAGTCTTATTGGGCAAAAGGACGTGATCATCTATATAATGTTCAATTTCAGAATCCAATGTTCTCATAGGCTGAGAGAGCTAATGCAGAGCACAGGTGACTTAGTGATAATGAACCAATATATATGCATCATGCAAAACCGATCCTTGTGCTTGCGAAAGGGAGTTCAGCACATTCATTCATCACAATTTTGTCTGTTATGAAAATGCAGACGGGGAAACTTCCCCTCCTCGCAGTGACATCACGCACACCCCAAAGGGTTAGTCTCATGCAAAGCCTGTTGTGATTCTCCAGTGTTTATAATAAGGCAGCTTTCACAGACGATGCCGGTCCATTTTGCGGTGAACCGTGAACGGGTCATCAACTTTGTATTTAATTTGATTTATATCTGAACGTGAGCCAAGTTTCCGTATAATTTGCAGACTGGTTTGGTGTCTCTCAGGGCTTTTGGATGGCTCTGTGTAAACTGAGAGGCCGATGTTCAAACAACAAGGCAGAGAGCCATAGTGGACTCAGAGCTTTGCCTTGGCCTCCACGTCAGCCTCCTGACAGCAAACTGGCACCCAGCTGAAAACTAATAAAGTGCACCACCCAGTTCCTACAGCGACTGCATGTACTGTACGTCTGCTGAGTGTCTGTGTGGTCAGTTGGAGCGAGGTACTCCTGGAAAGCCACGGCTGAGAGACATGCTGCAATGCTGATCTGCTAGATCTACGATTTCAGTGCAAGCCTCGTTCGCTCTGTCTCCTCCTTGGATGATGAGCAACAGTTGAGCACATGGAAAGATTTAGACACAGAGCCTGATCAGAAATGATTATGGCTCCTCTGGTTAAACTTCATAATAACTGTCATAATGTATGTATACAGTGAAGGTTAAAGGATCAGGCTGGGGATCGTCTGATTTTTATTATGGATGAAAATTCCCACAAAAAGAACAAATCCAACTGTGAACTGATGCTACGAGAACAAAGCTGGATCACTAACTGGGCAAAGTGAGCAACTGCTCAGGGGGCCCTCAGTTTATACAACACATCATCTGTGTCTGCATAATATGAGAAATTTGCACTACTGACGCACAATGTCAAATATGGCTGGTTCTCCATCCTCCATCTTGAGGACCAGTCATGAAAACAGACCCTGAGAAAAAAATCTCTCAAACCTATTTTCATTTGTTCTGACTTGTGATTGATGTGATTGATCTAATCTTTCTGGAACGGGCAGAAACCATGGGCAACATATCATGAATCCATCAAAGGAGGAATGTAAGGCTCCAACCAATGATTACTTTCATTATCAATATATATGACCATTTTTATAGGGTTCTTTATCTATATCTATAGGTTTAGGGTTACGAGCATTGACTCTTTCTCAGTCAGTCATTAGTTAATCATTTAAGCTCTAGAGCTCTGCTTGGTTTCTGATATGGTGATGAAACCGCCACAGCACAGCACAGTGGGGATCTGTAGGGGATCAACAACAAACTTCTTGCTCCAGGGTCCGAGTTCATCCTGCCATGAGTTACCTTATGTGCGATACAACTCACACTGTTGTCCAAAAACTATTTACACTTTCTCTCAGCTGCTGTGGTGCAATCGTTAAAAAATGTGATCCCTCAAAACACAGTTCTCAAATCTATAATTCATTCTATCACAACAGTTTCTCATTGCTTCCACACAGAAATCGAAGGCAAAACTCAAACTATTTCCAGATAATCCAGCGCTGCTTTGCTTTAGGTCACAGCGGATTGAGCTGTTTTTCCACTGATGTGTGTAATTCTTTGTCTCCAGTGTGAAAATTTACACAATGAGTATCACCGTGTAAATTTTCACACTGGAGTCAACTTTTCAAACATAAATCTAAAAGTACATATACAGAGGCATGTAGCATTCATCAGCTGTGGAGAATATTTGACCTTGTAAGTGAGTAAATATCTGGGAGAGCTCACTGGACATAAAGAAACTCAAATTCTTTCACTGAGACAGTTTGTTTGTCTGCTTTTACTTTGGCAGCAGAAGCTGTTGATGAAGTTATTTGCTCTAACTGAAGTTTATTTGTTTTTGATATGAAAGTCAAGTTTTTGAGAGCATCGCTGATGTGTTGTGCTGCTCTGAAGAAAGTGGTGTGATGGTTTCATGAGTTTTTTGAGGAGCACAACAGTGTTTCAGGAAAGTATACTGAAGCAAGTGGGAGACATGTTCCTTCATTACAATAAACACAGGCACCATAAAGGCCCATAAACCCGGCAATGTAAAAGGATACAACTGGTGTTCATTGCTGGGTTAAATGACTGTGACGTAGTTGGTAGGATTTATCGGCTCTGATCAGGAGCCGTGTAAACACGACACCCAGATGAATATTCGGGTGACGTCTTTGAGAGCACACAAACACTGTAAACAGAGCCTCCACCTGCCCAGCGTGGTGCTGTTAGACCAGACACACCGCTGCTACACCTTCTGCTGAGAGCGTGCTGTGGTGGAGGCTGTGCTCAATAAGTTTTAAAAACACACAATCATCGACCGAAGCATCTCACATGGAGACTCCAGCACCTGCAGGGGCACCAACAGACATCCATTTTACCAATCTGCACGGCAGCAAGCAGCTCCATGTTTGAATCTGTGTCCGTACATGTGGGCGCTCTGTAAATTGCATGTGATGATGTCACAGAGGTGCATCACTTTTATTTAATCAGGTGGTTAACCTGCATTAAAAAATGATTATATTAAAAAAAAACAAAAAAAAAAACAATATAAACATATATCATTGTTTCGTTTTTTGCTGGAGATGTGTATTAATCCGCAGCTGGAAATAGTTCTATTTACTTTTGTTTTGAGTAAAGTTTGCTAAATGTATTGAGTGTTTTTAATGAAAGTGTCTATTAGTCACCAGTTTTGAAAGGATTCATAAGGAACAAATGATGAAAGATGTCAGGATTTGGACATTGTTAGTTTGGGTCTTTTCATATGAAATGCTGACAATAACAGAAAAATATACAATATCACCAGTCTTATCCTTTTAATTGTCATTTTACCACATGTATATGGGTCATGGCAGGTTTTCAATGCAAGTGAGAATAAGCAACCAGACGTCTGCGAACAAGAAAAAATTTCACATTTATTTGATATCAAACAGGAGTTGAATTAAATATCAGCTGATGATGGGCTCTTACAAAAGAAACAGAATGAACCTAATCAGTGCTGCAACAACTTTTCACACTTTCCAACCACGTCCTTTTTTTTCTCCCCCCATTGTTTTTCTGAACAGCTCAGTTAATAAATTAATTAGTGTCATGTCCGCAAAAACTGCAGTATCTCATTGACACGAACATAACCCCTTAAAAAACCTGACAATTTTCTTTCAAGTAAAATAAATTACACAAGTTATCCAATTCACTCCAAATCTGTGCATGGCCCGGTGTTAACAAATATACTACTGGCAAAACTCATCATTCATGAAAGCAAAAGCACTTCACAAGCAGAGACGTGAGCATGATTTCATATGGACTGATATCGCTCAAAACTTTTTTTTCTTCATATTCAAACATACTACAACGAGTCAAGTGTGAGAGGAAAAAGCACATTTCCACCATTTTGATTAACCTTGTCTGAAGAATCGTATTAACATTGAAAGGGCATAACTACTGAATGGTTGCCGTTTCTTTTTTTCTTTCTTTTTTTTTTTTTTTACGTTTTTTCTTGTATTTTTTTTTTTTTTTTTTACTTTTTACACTAGTGGTACAGCAAAATATATTTTCTTTAGCTGTTACTTTGACAACAGTTAAATGTGCAATAGAGAAAATATAAGGCCTGAGTCTGAATTAGTGGTTTCTTTACTTTACAGTCCTGACTGTGTAGTGGAGCCACACTAGTTCTAGTTCTGTACTTCATGACTAAAAAGACCCTGGTCCTGCAAAGTCCCCCAGGAATATGTAAGGAGTTTCATAGTTCTTTGCTTGGAGTTTTTTTGTTTTTTTTTTTTGTTTTTTTTTGAATCCCTTATTCTTCAGTTCTTCTTTCAGTACAAGAGAAATGCCATACTTATCTGTGGAACAGTGCCTGGTGTTTTTCTCTGCACGTCTTTAGTCCAACAGCAGAGCCTTCACAGTCCACATTTGTCTGGCCTCGGATGGACGTGTTTCGTGTGTTAATGAGATCTGTGTGCAAAAGTCATTTATTCATTCCGTTTTTCCCACCCAACAACATTTCACTTCCTGTCCTAACAGGAAGAGCATGCGGAGTGCCGAGCCAGACTCTCGCCGGCTGTCTTGACATCAACCAAAAGCACCCAACTGTTAAAACCTGTGCAAACAAACACGGCCCGCTCAGAGGCTGGTAATGAGCTGCATTTGTCCGTCGCTGGGTGCTTCTCCCCCCTGTGCGCAGTCTTCATTGTTGGGTGGGATGATGCACCCGTCGCTGGTGCCTCGGTTTATGTGGTAGTAGGACAGGGGCTGCGGCGCATCACCAAGCTCGGGCATGCTTTTATGGTAGGCGTCCTCGCTCTCACTTCGAGGTGAGGGGGAGAGCTCCTCCTCCTCCTCTTCCTCGGGGGGATAGGGCGAAGCTGAGGGTGAGGGTGAGTCTCTCAAGTTTGGCATGCTGGTGTAAAGGGAGTCTCTATTATTATTGGGTGAATGGGAGCCCATGTCCTCCACTGCGGTAACAGTCTCTGAGCCATGGCCACCCTGCCCCTCCAGGCGCCTGGGGGCCTTCTGGGCGCTGTAGAGCAGGGAGTGAGTCCTCTGGGGCAGGAGGGGGGCCTCCAGCACCTCCTTGTGGTGGGGGTGCAGGAGCAGCTCCAGGGTGGCGTGGCCTCCTCTTCCACTTCCTCTCTGGGGGGATGAGGCCTCGGCGTGATCCGCCACGATAGCATCATCCTCGCTGCCGCTCCCACCCCCGCCTCGGTCCACCGTCACTCTGGTCTGAGGAGGCGGGGCTCTGTCCCTCTGGGTGTCGCGCCCTTTGGGGTTCCCACGGGGTCTTAGGTTGTTGTGGACTATCTCAGATATGATCATCTTCTCAAAAGCGACATCATCCAGGTTGAGGCCCCCCAGGTCACCCGCAGATCGAACGCCCACAGCCTCATAGTCGTCGTCTCGCAGGGAGTAGCTGTTGTTGAAATTGCCGTTGAGGGGGAGGGTGTCCATGGCACTGATGTCCCTGCTGTTGCTCAGAGAGTGCTGTCCTGCAGGGGAAGGCAGAAGGAGCACATGAGATATAATTTTCCGCCTTTTGAGAGAACAGAACAGTCTCCACTACACCATCCACGTATACTTGATACTGCTCAGGACACTTCAATCTTGTGCTCTTTGATCTCTGGCTTAATTTTTTATTTTATATAGATATAAAAACTTCTAAAATTCAAAGGAGAACCCAATTAGCTCTCCAACATGTCCATCCTCATTATGGCTGAATCTCATTATAGCCAATCTAAGAAATTATCCTGAACAATATTGGAGAAATGAGAACAAGCGATGACTTGAAAAAAAAAAAAAAAACACTATAGCAACACGTTGTAAAGCAGCTGATGATCAGGTAACAAGACAACGGCATACAAAAAGCAACAGACAAGGATGAGAGTAACAAAAATTAAAAAAAAAAAAAAAGAAAAATACAAGCTGATGAGGAAGTGTTGTGACATTAACAATGAATAAAACATTCCACCTATTTAAAGAGGGCAAGACAAGAGCGTAATGTTGAACACAGATGTGCCAGCCACCTCTCTGCACTGGGGCCCCACAAGCACAGCAACAACCCCCACGCACACACACACACACACACCACGACAGACAGGCACGGTGCAATGACTCACTTTGCCACCACTCACATCAAGTGTGTCTGCTCAGGCTATCTGGCCTAAGAACAGCTGATGTGCAAAAAAGTAAAACAGATGCTTTTTTCAATTGCAGCAGAAACAACAAAATCACTGAAATAAGACAAAAGTGGAAGCTCGTAACATCCAGCCTGGATTCAGTCGATCCAGCTCAGACTGTGTCCTTGCAGTTAACTATAATTTAACCTATGTGTTGTTCTTCACAAATTGTTGTAGGGTGGATGGGGAATGACAGCGAAATTATGTGTTTAACAGTTTGAGAAGGACAAATCAAGGACGACTGAATCCTGGACTCAGCAGGTGAAAGGGTTCAGCAGCAAGCACAGTCTCTTTTTTTAAAGTCTCCTGAGAAAGAGAGAACATTTCCCAATTCACATGTTTTTTTTTTCCTTTCTTGAAATGTACAGAACATCTACCGGCATTATGTGAGCAAAATAAAACACACACACACAAAATGGAGAACTGTTATTATTCTCAGTGCCATGACTAAGTTCAAATAGCAGGGAGAAAGTGAAGGAGGGGGCGGGGTGGGGCGGTGGGGGTCGTTTGATTTGATATGAGGAGTTTACTGAATTTACTGGGTACACTGTGAGCCTGTATGTGAAGGCCTGACATTTTAGAGAGAGAGAGAGGGAGGGAGTGATGTTGTCACTCTACACAGACAAAAAAAAAAAGAGGTGAAACTGTAGTTGTGGATTTCAAATGAATGTGTCAGAAAATGGATGATGGCAAATGAGAATGAAAAAAAAAGAAACCTGTGAAAACAACATCAAAGACTTCTCTAAAAAAAAGAGTGACAGGAGTGCACAGAGCAAAAGGGCAAAAGGAAAAAAAGCGAGGGATTATTAGACATTTCTCTGAATAGATTCTACTTCCAAATTTGCATTTGTTTATGCGCAGGCAGTGGTTTTATTGCAGACAGGTATTGTCTGCCGGGAGAAGGGGGGGAAATGATGTGAACAGAATTCAACTGGACACGGCAACAGCTGCACTCTGGGAACCGTTCCAGCAAAGATTCATCCAAGATGTTCTCCTTACAGATTTTACTGCATCGGACGAACATCTGCAGAGTATTACTTAGTATTAATACACTTATAATAGAGGACACGCTCATCCTCTTTTGCAGGGAGCTAAATGTAATGACTATAGCAGAGGAAATTTTTTGAAAAAGCCGATGTTAAACTTGACAGTCTCTCGGCGCGGATTTCATACTTGGGTGGTGATCTTCACACCAGGTTTTGACATTTGTGTGTCACACCACTGCCTGCTCTTCTCAAACTGGTTTCCATATGTTATACCTTTGAATCTTGATTTTTTTTTTTTTTTTACCCCGTTTGTCACCGCTTCTTGATCGTCTGTTAAATAAGTGGGGTTAGTATTTCCTCTGTGGGTTTAAACCTGGCTAAGTACAGCAGGCTGGCCTCCGTGGGGGAGGAAGAAGTCTTTCAACAGCTAAAGGAGATGTTTACGCTGGCACTCAGAATTACCTGCTAATTAGATATTGCCACTTTTTATCTATCTCCTGCGTTTCACTGTTAACATGCAATTATGCTGCAATGATTAAGCAGGTAAACATTTTAGGGCAATAAAGCACAAGCTGTCGACTCACACACACACAGACACACCGACTTCTGTTTCTGACTCTGCTGCTGCTGAGCTAAAAAAAAAAAAAAAAAAAAAAATCACAAAATATCTTTGATTTTCTGTGGAAGCATTGTTTGGTTTCAGCCCTGCTTCATTATCTCTGAGTGTGAGGTGCCCTCATTGTGCTGGGAGCAAGCTCGCAGCACAAAACAAGACCAGGATGACCATGCTGAGGTTAAAGCTATATGT
This sequence comes from Caranx ignobilis, assembly GCA_021432705.1. NCBI lineage: Eukaryota > Metazoa > Chordata > Actinopteri > Carangiformes > Carangidae > Caranx > Caranx ignobilis. The sequence goes on from MU269980.1 coordinate 36,648,870, forward strand.
TCCTGCATATCCTCTTCTGATGCTCTTTCACCATACTGCTGTTTTTGCACATTCCCTTTTATCATCAAATGCTTGAATATCTGAGGGCTATGACTCTGCCCGCATTGCGTCATGTGGTTCTGTTTTTTTTTTTTTCTTCTTTTCTTTAATTGGGTTTCTTTTGCTCTGCCAGTGAGGAACTAGGTCAACATAAACACTGACATGATTTTAAATCAAACTTCAAAGTAAACTATAGTGAAAGATATATATAGTAAAGATTGCAACATGTAAAGATATTGAGCATGAATCCAGGCTACGAGTGTAAATGACCTGGACCAGTGTGTAAAGCTGGTACTCAACAGAGAGGAATTCCCATATGGCTGCTCAGTAAAGGAGATAAGATAGCATTGACGTCTGTGAGCTTTATCTCCCTCTGTGTTTACAAAGGAGAAACTTGTGGAGATAAGAACTAAAGAGAAGGTGCGAATGAAGAAGAATGAAAGGTAAATCCTGTGTAATTATTCTCAACATTTTTCATTCATGCTGTGCCACAGCCACAACCTCAGGAGTTTACTTGTTTTTAATAAACCCAACACACTTAAAAAGGTCTGATATCTTGGGAAATTAGCTTATTGGCTTTCAGGCAGAGAGTTGTATGAGAAGGTTGATACCACCGTCATACCTGCAGGTGAAGGTTAGTTCTCAGCATAAGGACTTGAAACAGGGAGAAACAGCAAGCCCGGCTCTGTTGAGCATCTCTGCAGCACATTCATCAACATGCTCAATCTTTTTGTTCAAACTCGAGTATATAAATGATCATTGGCTGTTTATGGCTGATTGTCTGTTAGACTGTTTCTTGGTGCATGAATGCCCCCGGCAAAGATGGAGCGGGATCAATCTTCTCATCTAACTCCTCTTCAGAAAGCGAATATGTGCATTTCCCAAAATGTTGAATTTCTGCTTTAAAACAAACACAAGTGGTTGCAAGAATAAAGGTGGAGGGCGGATGTGCACCTGGGGAGTGAAAGGCCGGTGGAGAGGGGGTGTTGCACACCACTGTTTCTGCCAGGAGGTTGTTATAAGGGTTAGTGTCGTGTGTTCGGAGGAGAGGGTTAGTTAGGAGGTAGTTGCCAGTCATCCCTGAAATAACAGGAAGAGAAGGGAGAGACAGAGAGAGAAAGGGGGAGAAAAATCAGGAGGGGAAAAACAGCAAAAAGGAAAAAAGAGCTGGAGGTATTGTACTTCATGGTCTGTGGTGGTGCACTGGGTAGCTGTCGACATAAACAAACACTGACATCCACTGTCCAGCATCTAAGGCCGCGAAAGATTTATGACCTGCGAGCCATCTGCCTTCTGTTATGGACGGAGCAGCCATCGAGACATTGGTCAGAATGAAAACATTATCCAAACAGTTAGCCGACGCAACTGACAAACAACATTATCGCGACAAGTGTTGACCAAAGTGTAGCAACACAAATCATCTGCAGTGTTTATGTGAAACAAATTCATCTAAACAAACTCATCCAGTCGAGACACCAGACAAAACATGTCTAAGTGGCCTGCCATGAATAATACAGTATCCCCCATCATCCTCCGTGTGCTTGTGTAAATCCTCAAGAATGTAATAACTATCCTCAGTCATTTGGACGGATCTCTGAGAAACTCTGCGCTGGCATGTGTACTTCTTAAAAAAAAGACAGAAAGAAAAAATAAATAAACTAATTCATAACTACAGCCAAATCTGGGCTGGCACAGTCAAGAGCCTGAGCTTCATGATGCTGGGATCTGTCCCAAAACCTGCTCTGACCTCGGCCTGACTTTGCTCATATACCCTCCCTACCTCCATCGTGACAATCGCTCCAAGGGTGAAGTCTGTCGCCAACCAGGGTCATTACAATATGAGCTCACATCCTCGTCAGCAACGACTAAGCATCAGAGCTCATTTCTGCCTCTTTTAGCCGATCCCATCGAGCAGAAAAACTGCAGGAAAACTCAGTGAACTTTTGATAGGCAGACAGGATTTATCGCTGTTTTTTTTTTTTTTTTGATCCTTTTAACGATAAGAGAAATGCAAAATTAAATTGGGTCTTATCTTCCTGTTTTTTTTTTCCTAAGCTGCCACAGAGCCATGTAGGCTGCACCCACTGAAGTGTTTATTGTGAATTCAGAGCCTCGTCACAAAGAGAATAGCGTATGTGTCTGGTGGAAGAAAGGCTTGCTTACCCTGGTTGAGTGTGGAGGTGCTGTTTATGTCTCCTGAGATGAAGGAGGACTCCGACTGCTTCCTCACCGTGTCATTCCACATCCGCCTGATGCGGCTCTGGGGGTAGAGAGAAAAGCAGCCATTGATCAGTCATTCAAGGCCTTTCAGCCCTGAGAATCATGTGGCTACGTGGGTTTTTGATTCAAGTCTACACTTGCACACATGATTCAGCCTCTTCATGACATGGTCGTGCTCAGTAAAAAAAAGGACACGCTGAGAATCTTACAGCTTGTAATTTGAGAGATTGACCCAGAGGGACTCCTTTTTTTCCCTCCTGATAGTAAGAGCAGAAGCTGTCGTCAAATTCCCAGAAGCGATATTGAGATTGATCTCAGAGTCAAAATAAAAGACATTATAAGAGACTTCTGGGGCCAGTTCAACTGTGCCTTCTCATCTGTTTCTTTATTTCAAAATCCAGTCTACCTACCAACCAAAAAATATATTTTCACCCCTTTAAAAATCTCATTGTAAACGCTGTCTCTCTGCTAGCGGCACTGTACAGTAACACTTGTGATCTAAAAATCAATACCATGCTTTCATATGAAACCTTGGCAGACATGATGGCTAAGCTGTAACTTCTCTATGTGAAGCCTGAAATCAGTTCACTCCTGTCCACTTCAGTTTTATTTAATCATATGTAAATATGTAAAAAGCACAATGAAAGGTGCTGGACAGGAAAACAGGTCGGCTCAGCAGTAAGCCAAATACTGTGTATTTGGCTGAATGAATTGAGAAGCTCGGCTCTAAAATGATAAAATTCAAGTGCAGGGTTGAAAATAAGCAGAAACTTTTAAGGCTGCACTGGCTGCCATCTTCAAGGCTGTTCACACCTAAGAATGTAAGTCTACAATCAGACCTTCAGTATATAATTTCATTTTTAAAGGGAAAATAATTACATAAGGGCACTGAAGTGTTAGTAAAAATGAGCAAGGACTCACAGGATTAATAGTGTAATTGTTGGGTTCTATTTTCAGTTGTGGACTAATACACATTTGGTGCACCAGTGAAAATTTACACCACGATGTGGAACTGACTGAAAATCAACTACAACACAGTGAGGGAACATGTCACCCACTCCAACAGTGTGTATCACTGATGTGTTTTCTAACTTTTTGGACAATAATACAGCATATCAGCTTTTGGCTACACAGACAATACTTGGAAGAGTCTGAGGTGAATTTGTTTTGGCGTCTTTGTGTTATTTGTTCCCAATTAAAAACTAAAGGTGATATACCAGACTTGTCAAAAATTAAAACACTTGTTTTGTGGAAAACCAAATCCACTGACATATAAACTGAAATATGACATTTACACACATGGTTCTTCTAAATCCTGATGCACGTGTACTCCTATTGCTGCCCACGTACCTGTGTGGCAGATGAGTAGCGTGCCGTGGATCGAGACGTGGCCGTCTTGGCTGAGCTGTGGGGGCCCTCAGACGGCAGCGCGCCGCAGCACTGGGACTGACGGAAACATTTGCTGTACTCTTTGCGGACCTGCAGAGGAACAAAAGTTCAGGGCAAACTGAGCACACACAGACACAGACACAGACAGCGACGCAACCCCATCACCCCACCTCACGAGAGTTGCAAATCCCAAATCCTTATCAAATGCCATCCAGCTGACAGCAGCTTAAATGCCACAAGGACTTGGAGAGAAACACTGTGAGAACATGTTGAAGCCTTATAGAGAATAAGTACTTTAATGTGGTTGTTGCTGAATGAGACATTCATTATTGATTAATGAGTTATGTATTTAAAAAAAATCACAGTTTACTAAACACAAGATGGCATCTTCAGATGTCTAGCTTCATCCATCTAGTAGTTTACTACCATTTATGGTAAAGAAGTGCAGCAATTTTCATATTTAAGAGGCTGGAACATGAAATTTTTAGGTATTTTGGTTATTAATTGTATTGTATTATTGGCAGATTAATTGTTGATCAATTCATTAACTGATGTATCTTGTCTATAATTTCTTGTTTTATCCAAAACCAGCAAATCCAAAGCCACAGGATATCCAGATAATAACAGTGGAAAACAGGTCCACTCACTGAGGACACTGGAAGTATTGGTTGATAGGTGACTTGACAGAACTTTACCTTCTTCTGCAGGAGGCAGTGAAAGATGAAGATGAACATCCCTTGCAGGGTGTTGAAGATGGTGAAGAGGTACGCCATCACGATGGAGGATTCATTGAGGAAGAACAAACCGAATGACCACGTGAGCCCCAAAAGACAGAGCAAGGCGAATGCTCCCAAAACCCACGACCTGTGAGAGAGAAAGAAAGAAGAGAGACATAAACAAATGAAAAAAACAAACAAACAAACAAACCACTGTGGATTTCATCTTTGCTTGGTTTGACGTTTCTCTCCTCCTGCACAACCTGCTGCAAAAAAAGAAGGAAGAAATACAGACATTCTTCGTTTGTACCACTAGTGGTGGTGAGCTGCTCTGGATAAACAATGATAGAAAGGTTTGGAGTGAATGAACATTTGGTTATTTGACACTGAGTCAAAAAAATATTTCCCTGGTCTTCCTTGGAGCTGATGGCTACAGAAAGTGCAGACGCAGCAGGATTTTCTTTGACGGCTTCCAGGAAAGCCTAGACAAAATAAGATAACTCAACAGTCAGTTTCAATGACAACGGCAGGGCTGATACTGATACACGAGAGGGAAGTGAGCCACTCTGAGGAAGATACAGTGAGGAGAGATAAAATGGGACCACAGCGTGTCACAGAGAGAGGGTCCACAGAAAAGTGAGAGGCTGCTGAGAGCAACATCTGATTAGATCTGCTATCCAGTTTTAGCCACTTTTGATACAGGAATATATTTTTTGGTCTGAATGATCATAATAATACAACCAATTATTTCCCTTTTTTACACATTTGAGACGCAAACAAAATAGAGATTCAAGGCAGACCCTAATTAGATGTCATTCATGAATTTTGACTGCTTCAGATTATGTGTGAAATCCATCATCCAAATGCAAAGAAATGCAGGTTGTCTGAATGCAAAAAACAAGCCTTGCAGCCAACTTATGCCTTTTTTGGGTTTGGACCAAAATCAGAGTGGCTGCCTAAAAATCAAACGCCCACATAACATATGTTGCCCTGAACTCAGGCATATTGTTGAACAAGAATCCAGGCACAGAAATGGCCAGGGATTTGTGTTTTTATCGAGCACATGCAGCCCAATGGAAGAAGGGAAATGGAACAGGGGGGGTTGTCTGTTTTTACCATCATTAAATCTACGAGGGTGGTTGAATCCATCTTCCAAGGGAACCTGTAAACTATGCCAGCACAGGAGCAAAAAGATAGCAAGGGTCAGATATGCAGTTATGAAGAAATAAAAAAGCCAATATAACCCCACATTGTGCAAATACTGGATTCATAAAATGAACTAAAAAGGAACCACCTTTGGACTAAAATAACATCTGAAAGGGAAAATGATTGGTCTGGTTGAGTTTAAGAGAAGAGAAAAATCAAACAAACGTTTAGGTCAGAGGCAGCATTTGAAATTTTTCGGGAGGAGGAGAAGAGCAGCAATGGTGCGTTTTATTATTCTTTTTCACACATGCATGCGTCGGCCTCACACACACAATCTCAAACCAAGCAACCACAGGCCGGCCACCTCATCTCCTTGAGTGACACCCCTCACCTGATACCCCCCAGCCTGGAAGAGTCGGGTTTCATGGAGGTGGAATGCTTCACCATCTTGTACATCGTCACCACCAGGAAGATGACATTGACCTGTCAAAACAGACGCGTATCAGGGTTAACAGACTGCACTTAGAAAGGCATCCGATTTCTGCTGCTAACACAGGAGGAGGAGGAGGAGGAGGAGGAGGAGGAGGAGGCAGAGAGAGCTCAGACCACTGAAAATACACTATTACAAGTGAAAAGCCACATAATTTGTGATAAAGTAAAGTGAAATTTATCAAATTTTAAGTATTATCAGAAATATTATAAGTGAAAGTACTCAATGGAGAAAAATAGACCCTGAGGATGTGAAACTATTACATAGTATATATCGTATATACTATCTATATCTATACACTAACTATATTTTTAAGAAGCTGCAAACATAAGCTGTTCAATATTTCTAATAGAAAAATGTACAAATTCATTTTCTGCCAATAAGCTAATGGTTTCAGTTCATCTTGTTTGTACTGCAGAACTCTACATATTGATTTATCAATATGTTAATTTGTAAAGTAACTAAAGCTGAAAATTACTGCAGTGGTAAAACGATGCATTAAAGGTAAAAACTCAGTTGTAGAATTTGAGTAAAAGTGCTTTTGGTCCCAGTTCATCAGTGGTTGCCAGCAAACAGTTGTTATGTTTCACTTTGACTTAGAGTATTGCTTAATCTATGGTGGTTTTGGCTCTGCATATCGAGCGTCAACACCGGCATACCTTTACTGAGAGGAATATGAAAATGTAATGCCTTGGTTCAGATCATAAAGTACGCTGACTTCCAAGGAGAAAAACAACAGTGCGAGGTTATTGCTTTGGTCTACTTCACACAGCTTTGGCCTTCAACGTAAGCTGCACTGAGAGTTTCTCTTCCCTCTCTCTTGTTTGACATTACACTCAATCCCGATGTGCAAATCTTCATCAAATATGAGCATGTATATCTGATGGCGTCCAAGCAGATCTGATGCACGGCGGGCGAAAAGCTTCAGAAAAATACTGAGAGGAAAGAACGGAACTGAGTGCCATATTTTAGAAACAATTTTTTCCAAGGCCAGGAAAAACATTTAAGTGATTCAAGCCATACATCGAGAAAGGTTTCCATGCTCTCAGGATGTCTCTATGTAAGCACTGCAGGGCTCATCGCCACCAAGGGAAATGAAGGAGATGTGCTTCAATTTGGTCCAATAACATATTAAACCTTTGAAATTCAGTACTGTAAATATTCACTGAAAAAAAAGTAGATCCAGACTTTTATTTTACTAAAAGGTTATATCCCTTATTTGCTCCAAGTCAGCATTTTTCAAGCATGAGCAATCTACTGTACTTGAAGAAAAATAAATGGTAAATAAAAAAAGCATAAGTTGGCAAGAAAACAAAGTATAATGATCCAAATGTAGTTTTCTCAGTTTTTCAAAGACTTCATTTTCAATTCATTCGCAAATAAGAACAAAGATCCTCTTTATTATCCCACATGGATGCGTTCGGAAACACTACAAGGCAACGGGAAAGGCTTTTTAAATGGAAACGAAGAGTGTGCGCGTGAAGCAGATGGAAACCAATAACAGCGGGGGGAACGATGAGAGAAAAAAGGAGTGGCTAAGAAGACAGAAAGAGGCTTTTAGATCACAGCTTAGAGTAATGCCGAGTTTTGTCTCTCTGCCACCAGGGCCGGTTCACATGCGCATGAGCCGAGTGGCTGGAGATGCATTTAACACTGCTGCAAGTGATGACACAGATCTGATGAGACAAGACAGACGGATGGACAGCGAGGCAGGAAGGCACTCTGCAGAAAGCTCAGGCAAACTACACAACACATAGACCCCCCCAAACACCTCCCACCCCCAACGCCTGGTCTCCAAGGGGCCGTCCTCTACAATATTCAGGTCTCTCACTTCTCTGCCAAAACACAGCATGAAAAACAACCATTGCTGACGCAGCACCTCCCCTGGATTTTCATGTATTTACAGCCTATGGACAGATTTACATGTATGTTACTGTATGCGCCTATATGGATATGCAGCCTGTGTTTGTTCAGGACTGTGTGCATGCATTCCTGCATGTGTTGTGTGTGTGCGTGCGTCTATGTGCATTGTGAACACCCAGCGCACCACATGAAATATTAAAAGGTGAAGATGGAGATGTCCATGTGCTGGGATTGGCTGGGGACATGTCATGATCCTCAGCAGGGCTATGAGCTGTGGTAATGGTTGTCTGGCCCACCCACTCATTACCTCCATGTTCACCCCCCCACCTTCTTCTCACCATCACCCTTGTTTTCCCACTGAGCAAATGACCTTCATGCCTGAGACGATTTCTCCTCCTGATTGCAGGAGGGGAGTATTCTCTAGATGTACAGCAAGGACCAAACAGCTTTAAGTTGTTGCCGCTCACCTATTCTGATTTCAGAGGATTTCATAGCTGAGTGGACACTGATGTCCTAGTGTCAGCTATAATGGGACCACTTTCCTTTCATGCAAATTGATCTGAGAAGCAGAGCCAAGAGGCTGCCAGCGAAGAGAGAGAGAAAATCTATAAACTGTTTTCAAAGCTTCTCTTTGAAAGAGAAAAAGAAAGTTATCACACATGCGCACAATATTACAACTTACCACAATAATGAAGGTTACAGGCCCAATGAAGCTCCAGATAAAATGGTTATCAACCCTCAGCCAGCATCTACAGGGAGCAAAAGGTGATATTCAGTTCATTAAATCATCTCACTGCCAAAACAAAGTTGTGTCTCATCGATCAGGGCACAGGGGAGTCGGCTGGATGACGGGCCGCAGCTACAGAATAGAGACTACTCTGACCACAGAGAAGAAAACCCGACTTTAGGGAGTGCTGGCCTTGAGCCAGGAGAAGCTGCAGTCTAAAAGGCAGTGGCTGTTGGACTCATGACTTCACAGTCTGCAAATGTCCACAAACGTGTGATGTCTGACTCTGTGTACCTAAGACTCTGTAAACAATGTAATGAAGACAGTTCAGGAATGAATTTTATCTCAGTCTGTGTTTCTCACCAGAAAATAGAAATGAAGAGAAGATTGTAGCAATAAAATAGAGTTTGAAAAAGGCAGTTTACTTAAATCCCATAAATGAGGGGATTGCAGTCTTATAAATCATAAAGCTTCCTGCGTGGATGAAAACCAGTGAGGAAGTGCATAAACTTTTAACTAGCAATTATCCACATGTAAAGAATAAAAACCCAGCAGGCCAGAGCAGCTAGCCCGCACATTCATTAATGTTGCAACTTTTCTCATCCTCTCCTTTTTAGCTGTGACAGGGTGTAAATTTGCTGAGGAGCAGAGGTGGACTGCTACTTTGCAATATTACTATGATTAGAACGCTCCTGCATGCTGTGTGGGTGTGTCTCGACGTGGAGAGAGGGAGGACTAATGCCCCTGATTTCTATCCTCACAGAAGTAGAGTCACTGCAGAGATGCTGCACTTACGCCCGCTGGGTCCCGTAGCTCCTGTAGTCGATGGCTGCTGAGATGCCCACCACCACAGCCGGGGTGAGGTACCCAGAGATGTAGTAGTACTTCCTGCGAGAGAACTCGCTCTCGAACACCTCGACCAGCATGAGGTACAGCTGCACGCCCTCCAGACACATCCAGGCGAACGCAGCCAGGAAGCAGAAGTGGAGTATCCCAGCAATGATGGAGCACACCAGCTGACAGGAAGAGACAAGGTTTTTAATGGGGAGAATTTGGCTTCTTCCTTGTAACCAAGAATTACTTTTTTTAGTGTCCAGGTGTTTTATGTGTTTGTTTATACTTAAAGTGTTCACAGATCAGTGAAATCAGCCTAATTCAGCCACATCAGATATTGTAGTATCAAATGGCGGCTCTGCTTAAAGCTGATCTCATCGCTATTTGTACAGTAAATCAACAAAAGGTCACTCGAGCTTTTCAGCATCTTTCACCTCATTTTGGTTTTATGGCCACCAATTTTATTGCTCTGGCTTCTAACCACAGCAGGCAGCTGTTTCCAGCAAAACAAAAAAAAACTTTAATAAACCTACATTTGACAACCTGCCCAGCACCAAAGAGCCGGCAGACATCGTCAGCAGCAAGCTGGTGAACATAGTCGAGCAATTACAGGCAAAAGAGCAAGATATTTCCCCCAAGAGATGGTGGAGACCAAAGCAGAGATGAAAGAAGGGAGAGTGGATATACATTCATCAGCTGGACAGACACACAGCTTAAAATGAATGCTAGTACTGATCTTTGTCTGTCTACTGAGGATGTAAACAAGTAACTGGCTGGTAAGTGGCTCCCCAACTATCAAATAAATAAGGTAATGGGTTGATAATTTTGTGTTCCACTCAGTTGGACATACCCTCCTCCCCTCCGGTAAAATCTTCTGCAGTATAATTTCCACTGTACCTTTGGTTCAGTCATGTTGATGCCCACGAGGAAAATGAGCTCGCCGATGAAGAGGTTGAGGCAGAGGTTTTTGTGGATGGTGTTGCGGTCACTCTGCAGACCGCGGAAGAAGCAGAAGGTGAAGAGGCTGATGGCAAGGCAGACGAGAGACACGGCGATGCCCATCCGTGTGATGACGGTAAGAAGGAGCTCATGGACGCTGCCCTCCCCCTGCAGACACACACAGGCAAAGCACGGACTGACCTTCAACTCTTCAGACTTAATGACGGTGAACCTATAATGATTGGTGACATTTAAGCACACAGTGGTTGCTGCTATGTTTGTTGACATGTAAATTAAGGCTATTATCACTGCTGCTTCTGTTGTTAATAACATTATTACACAGATGCATTTAACTGTTTTTATCATCATTATATTGATGTGACAGTTTCACTGTCTAATTTGGTGCTCGAATATGACAGTAAATAGACAGCCACTCCTGGTGTCTCTGTCCTTCCTCCTTCCTATTCCTCATCATCTGCCACATTTCTGCCCTCTCGACTCAACCGGTCGAGACAGACGACCACTCACCCTGAGTTTGCTTCTGTCGGGAGATCCTTTGTTCATTTGGTTCATTTCTTCAAAAGCCTGCTCATGGGTGGACCTGCTGGGTTTCTCTCTATAACACTGTAAGGTCTTGACCTTACTGAGATCTATGTTATAAGCTGGTGCTCTATAAATAAAATTGAATCTAAAAAAGTCTTTTTAGTATAAAATTCCTTTTCTGTGTTTCCCCATTGAGCTGCAATAGAGGGATAGTAATGAAGAGAGGAATTTTATACTAGAAAGACTTACTTGGAAAGATACACCTCTGATCTGGCTAACAAAAATGCTGAAGCTTCTGCTCCCCTGCTTCAGGCACACTTTCATTTAGCTTATATTTTTACATAGACAGAGAGTGGTGGATTTTGTTCCTCACTACTTACAGTGAGAAATACATTAGGAGGGGATCTCTTAATGGCCAGTGTGGATAGGAGGGATCATTACAGCGAGCAAAATCTGTTTTATTGTTCATATAGGCAGCTGACTGTTAATTTAGGACAGACATGAAAATTGCTTGTCTGTCCTACAACTTGATCATACGTGATGACATTTGGCACTTTAACAGAACATGCTTAGATCACATTATGCGGCCCATGTTGCAGAAATTGACATTAGTTGATCCACTGCCACAGAGAACCCTCGACCATGTGATGTGACGTCCACATGTGGGTTCTGTTTTTGAGGTCAAATCGCATTTCGTCGAGTTCCAGATGATCTAAACCTGAGCACATTTCAAGATGGGAACAAGGCGAAATGTGAAAATAGCAGGCTCAACCATACAAAATATCACTCAAGGACACGGTGGCCTGAAAGTGAGGCAATTCTTCCTGTGATATTTGTAATTTTATTGGGGGCAGGAGTTGCAGTTGAGGTGATGTGTAGGGAATTGGTGTGAGGGTAAGCCTTGCCTCAGGGCTCTGGTTTCAAGCTGTGGTTAAGGTTGAGGTTAAGACAGATGACAGGGACAGAGTTCAGGAGTTGGGACATATGATTAAACAAACCACAAACTTATCCTCCACATTTATTACTGGCTAGGTCCTGCTACACATGCTATTTATCATGTAATTGGATTGTAATTGCATTTCGCAACCAAATGGATCCTACACCACTTCAAGCGGGGTGGAAACATAAGTTAAAGCTGAGGTTGAAGTACAATTTCCCATGTTTCTCAGAGACATATGCAGAGAGGGATATTAGACACGGACCACAGGTAAAATATAATTAGTTCTGATAATGGTACGGCACTTCCTATCCTGATCCACAATCTCGCTCTTTAAAAGTGACAGCCTGCTTCCTCTTCTCCACCCAACCCCTCCTCCCCCCGCCCTCACCTTCTCCTCCAGCAATAATCTAATTATCTTCACTAAAATGCCATTCTTGTTCTTGCCGTGTGTGCACAAACCTATCAGCGAGACGGTGGAAGAACAACTAACTCAAAAAAAAAAAAAACCTCCTCACTCACCACATTGCCCCGGTGAGCCATGAGGATGGCAAAGTTGGTCAAGTGACTGCAGGAGCAAGTGGTGTGGCTCTTGTTGGTTTCTAGCAGTTTACAGCCCTGAGTTGACCAGTATCCCATCATGCTCCGCTCAGAGTAATTCCAGAAGGAACAGTTGGGATTGTAGTAGTGCTCCTTCTACAAAACACAAACACAGAGAGAAAAAGAAAATGATGAAATATATATGACCGTGTTCTACAATATACATGATCATACACATACTTGCTTTATATATTTCATATCCCTGACTATAACTCGCTGTATATCATGTATGTGCAGACTCTGTTTACATATGCTCATTTTGCCAGTTTGTGTCTGCACAATTAAAGCTCTTTAAATGCAATGATTTGTTGGAAGAGAAGGGATGAAAGAGATCATAAAAAAAAACGTGATGAAATGTGGGAGGGGTTACTATGGCAATTGCAAAAGACAAAACATGACATGCAAGAGGCTTGTCTTACTTCCCTTACTCCTCTAGTGTAGATTAGAGCAGACACAGTGGGGTAATTTCTCTTTTTGCTTTGAACAGCCGCAATAATACATTTGATTTGCCCTTCAATGTAAAAGTCTGCCTCTGCAAAGCCGAGCTCTATAGTGCAGTCTGGACGAGTCCCAGGGGAAGACTTACATCCAGGTGCTCCAGTGTGAAGATCACCGGGTCGGCCACAAACACACGGCTGGACTCCTTCGTAATAGAGGCTGAAAGGATGTGGGAGTTGACAGTGAGGGAGAGGTTGCGTTTGTTCAGGTCCCCCATGCCCCTCAGCGTGGCATTCTCCGTGCTAAGGAACTGACCCAGGTGTTTGTACAGCACAAACACCAGCTTGGCCACACCTGCAACAGGCAATAATAGAGTAATCAGACATACAGCATCCATTAAAGCAAAAGACAGCACACAGTGTTCATTCAGTGGTATTATATGAATGTACCAAGCATTAATTGGCCACCCCTGGATCTGAGACCACAGTTGTAATAAGTGTTTTACTACCAGTGGGCACTGGAGCCAACATTGAGCAAAATCTCAATTTGTACCATGGGTGAATTAAAAGAGAGTAGTAGAATCTGTCTTGCTATTTCTAGCATGCACAAGATGCCAGGTGCAAAGCAGGTTCTCTCCAGCACAATAAGTCAAGTACACCACATTTAATTCACATAACATTTACAGGTGAAAATGTATACTAAAGACTTCTGAGTTTGCTTTTGTACCATTTTTTCTTAGTGGCCACCGGAGGCAGTGAAGAAGAAATAATAACAGAGCTTAGTGATCTGAAGAGATGCTGGTGAAGGGCTAGGCTAGCTGCTACCCCAGCTCTCATTCTTCATGCTAAGCTTAGATAAGCACCTCTAACATGTGTGAGTAGTATAAATATAATAATCTTATTCTCAGAACAATAACATGGGAAATTAAAAGAAATATATATTTTGCCAAAATCTTCTTTTAAAAAAAAAACTCTCTTAAAATGTTCTTTGACGAAAAACATGTCCACCAGGATGTGATTTTACATCGGTGTCAGTAAACCCTACACACCCCAAAAAAGGTAGAGAAAAGCCACAACCTCACCATCATTAAATTCAGCAGTTGTGTGGTTCTCACCATTTTTGCTGTTGACTTTGACAGTGTTGGAGGAAAGCTGAAGAGACGCTCCACCTTTGCTCGTCTGTGGAAACCTGAAGTCTTGCACCTGACCGTCGGTACTTAACACGTACACTTCCAGCACTGAGAGAGGTAGGAGGTGAGGAGAAAGAGAGAGAGATACACCAAAAGGAGAGACGAATAATCATTGGCAACATACAGCATTGGCAACAAAAGTAGTACATTGTGTTTTAAAGTGCTCTGAAGTTAAGCCCTGGTGGGTTATGTGTGAAGATTCGAGGTTTATTGTACCAGTAACAGAATCCAATCTTATCAGCAAGTGTCATTTACTTAAAGAAAACACGTCGCTACGCTGTTGGTTGGGATTGTGAATGTCTCTGAGGCAATAGCCAAAGAAAAACATAACAACAAGGGCGGCAATATAGGATAGGCGAAAGCAAGCGCACAGCCAACTGCAGCATGAATGTCAAATATTCATAGGATCAAAAATATCATTGAGCTTTTACTTTTTCTTTCCCCTGTGGGTTCAGATAACTCTTGGCTCGACGAGCAAATCTCTGAAAATCCTCCAAATTCCTGCAGCCACTCTCTCCGGTATGCCAGCTGCCGGGTGGTGCTCCCTTTGATGTGTGAAATTACTGAAGGGTCAGGAGGACACACGTATCAGCACACTCCCTCCCATCAGAAACGGCCGCACTTCCTCAGATAGATGGCTTCTGACAGACGGAGATGAGGAATTGTTCTCTGGTCGCTCTCTCTCTCTCTCTCTCTCTCTCTTCCTCTCTCTCCCTCCTCTGCCTAGCTTTGCTCTCGCCTCCCTTTCCTCTCGTCTTACCCTTGATGCTCGCCCGGAGGTGCCATTTGTGCTTCAACAAACTGCTAATTAGCAAGAGCAATCATTTTCAGATTTTTTTTAAGGGAGGTCAGATTAGATGTTCTAGGTTGTGTGTTTCATCATATGGCCGTATTTATTTCTCCACTGGAATATTAACTCCACTGGGCAGATAAGCGAGAGCATGACACTTGAGCTCATAAAATCTACCCGAATACAGTGATTAAGTGGACAAAATGCTGCATATTACACAATATATTAATCAGTGCTTATGGTTGAGACGGAGCAACTAGTCCTTATCAGCTTAGCTAACTTTCCCTTAATGGGAGAGGCTTGGAGAGAATAGTCAGAGTCCTGTATGAATGGAACTATGACACTCAGTTGCTTTCTTTGTTTTCCCCCCAGAAGTCTCGACACTTCATCTTGCAGCGCACATTCAATGAGGTGACTTTACTATGCAAGAAAAAGATTAAAAATCAATGAGGTATAAGACAAAAAGGGTGAGTAGGAGACCATAACCATAGCAACAAAGATTTATGAGAAGAAATATGAAGCAGACTTTTATTAATGAGATCGTGCCGCTAATTAACTGCCTGCGAGGGCACACTGGCTTGGTTTTTTAAGACAAATCTTTTATTGTGATGTGAGCCAGATGTGGCATTTGCTGAAATTATATTCCTCAAGAGGACCAGTTGTCCAGGTAAAAAAGGAAAAAAAAAAAAATTGCTGTGAAACCAGCTTTAACATTCAGTTTGAAACCGTTTTTACTGAGACATGGTGCGCAGCCAAAAAGGAAAAATAACCGTCAGCATGATAAATTGTGACTGACAGATGTGTACATCCCATTTTATCTATTTTATAGTTATTGGAGAGGAACTTACTGATATTCTCTGCCGGTACTTTTACGATCGCTGGCTCGATCAGGTTTTCAGCGAGAACAAACGCCCCTTCTTCCAGGGTATCCAGTAGCATAGTGGCGGCGTGCGTTTGTTCAGTTGAATTCATGTCTTTCCAGGATTTCAGCGCTTCCGGCCTCAGGAGGTTGTCAACAGTGTCCACGATTGCCTGTATCCATGGAGACAAGTGAAATGTCAGCCTGCTGTTTCCTCCCATCATAACCTCAGTTTTATAACCAGGCGTGGGGACTGGGCAGCAAATGATTAAAAGGGCATGCATGGCCAACAGTGACAGCAGCAACAGGGACATCACTCCGAGTGGAGACATGAGGGGTTCAAGGAAGTCATGGGTAACTAAAATAATGATGATGATGAAAAATGCTGTATGAATTATTTAATATTCTGTTTACAAAAAATAGGTCTAATCTGAGGAAGTCTCTTTTAGACCAATTTCTTTCTGAATAATAATGTAAAAATGTTTGAGGGGAAAAAGAAATGGAGACCAAATGTTTCCTTCCCTTCGCCATCTACAATGCTGCATTCCCAATTCCTGGTTTTAAGCAGCTATTTTTCCAAAATAACAATTATCTCCATGAACAATAGTCTTATTTCCATGACGGGATCTGCCCATAATGGACTTGTGTACCATTCTTCTGGAGAAAAAGGGGGGCATTATCATGAAATCCATGTCCAGAACAGCAGTCTGAGTCAAGACAGGGAGTGGAGGGGTGGATTTCTGATTGTTTTCAATGGCAATCCTTTCATTTCCTGCTTTCAGATAAGCAGTAAGTAAGCAAAACATTCCACAAAACCCACACAAGTATCATATGTTGATAAAACAAGAGTTTCCCTTGACCCCAGCAGAGTGAGTTCACGACTCCTGCCTGGCACAATCACACCACAACTAACTTTCGAAAATCCCACTAAAGGCAGGCAGTTGTACAAAGATTCAAAATCCAGAGCAGCCCTTGGTGTGATAAATCAGAGTGACAATTTAACCATAGGTGCCATTAACCACAGTGAGCCGTACCACAATAACGGTAATTTACCACAACAAGCCCTTGCTCACTGTACCAATTAGCCACAGCTATGATTATCCAAAACACTAATTGACCACAGACGGGATTATCCGTTTGCCTGGATAACAAGAAAAGTAGGATCAACCAAAGTCTGCACCAATATGTGATTAACCACAACATTTAAGCTCACGTTAACCACAGCGATGATGACTATATCCAGACCCAGGCCTCTCACTGTGTCTTTATATCTCACACCCAAGCACAGAAATCAATCTCTGTGGCCCTGACCTTGCAGGCAACTGGAGGCTTGTGAGCTGTGACTATGATAGGAGTTAAGTGTGTGTGCAGGAGAGAGAGTAGTCACGATTACAGGGTCGGAGCCATTACAACCAGACAGACACTAAATGGTCTTTCCCCCCCTGGTGAGTGTTCCTCAAAGGAACCATGAAATCCAAAAGGGGTGGGGGGGCTGTCTCTAATTTGTGTAACACAGAAGGAATCTGTGTTCTCATTGAATCCTCTTTAATTCTTGCCTGGGTGGAGGTCACTTTACAAATCAAAGGGTGCTGCCAGGGAAACCCTGTGGCTAGCTTTATATACATATACATACAGTATAGCCTGTATATAGAAACATAGGTGAAAGCTCAGCGAACGAGCCCGCAAACACTCAAACTACACCTGACATATAGAGTGGACGATGAACAATGACACAGGAACAAGCTAGCAGCTCACTGAGACTGCACTTACTACAGGCCACATGGTGCTTTGAGCTACATGTTACAGTAATAGCAGCCTACTATGCCAAACATGTTAACATGATTATGTTGAGCATTTTTTCCCGTTCTTAGCTTAGCATGCTAACATTTGTTAATTAGCCTCAAAAGTAGGAGAATAGGCTGATGAGACTGATGTTCATTTCACAGGTGTTCGGTCATGAACTGACGTTTTGGACAAAGTAATATTTACCCAATAATCGATGTACTGATCTGTCTGTGTGCCAGCATGGTGCCAGCATTTGGAGCGGCAGCTGAGTGTGACAGACAGCTCAGAGGCAGTCATGATATATATATATTTTTTTGTGACCGTTTGCTACAATTTGCGTCAAGATTCGTACTTCTTCTCTGGGGTATCAAGCAAATCTAAACACAGAGACATGTCACTAGTATTTTTAGATTCACTTCACTTGTCACCACCGATGAAAATCAGCTATAAATCATAGGAAAAAATGCTACTTATGTTCCTGAACTTGCCTGAGAATCATCATGGTTTTATGTCTTCTTAGGTGTCAAAGTAGTCCCGCAATAGTTGGCTGTACATCCAGGAGTACATTACAAAAAGAAACCGCAAATAGCTAATTCGGTATACTTTTAGTGGAGGGGTGAGTGGAGCGTTTGGGCTTCACAAATAATCAAAGAATCACCAAAGTCACTGAGAATTCATCTCTGGGAAGTGTGACTGTCTGCACCAAATTTCAAGGCAGTCCATCCAGGAATTGTTGAGATATTTCCATTTGAATGACATTGGCTCATATCTCCATCCTAGCGGCACATCTGAAAAGGTGTCTATAAATCAGCTGAGGGAAATGCATTGCCCTTTTCTCATAGTAAAATGAGGCTTCAAGTGAAAACAACCAAAAACTTACAGAGAGCCCACAGGAGCCACATGAGAAATACAAAACCTGATCATTTGTTTTATGCCATGCAAGGCATCACCTCCAGAGTGTTTACAGCATGCCCTTGTCTTTCAGCACAACCTACCCAAGGAAATAAACTCTGCCAAGGCAGAGGAAAACCAAAGTGTCTGGGGGAGAGGCTGAAAAATCCGAATGGAACACAAACATATTAATGGGCTCAGAAATTAATCCCACAGATAAAACACAACTACAACAAGATTTTTTTTTCACTAAGGGGACAAGGGAGACCAGAAATTGTACAATGTAAGCAAGTGAAAATTGAGCACACTGCCACTTTGATCACACTTCTGGTTGACAGGGAGGTGCAATTACGACCGTGGGAAGGCAATTATTCACACAACGCATAAAGAGCTGACAAGAGAGACGAGAGAGAGAGAGAGAGAGAGAGAGACAGAGTGGGGGAGGAAGAAGAGGAGGAGAGAGAAAAATGAAAGAAAGATGTACAAGTGATAGCACATAAAGGAGGGAAAACAGGACAAAGACGGAGTGATATTGACAGTGGCATCCTCGGATGGACAGAATGACAGCAAAACAGACAGCCGAGTCAGATGAGGAAGCAGCCATATCTTGTACAAGCACGCTCACCAGGCATACACTGTAACAAGACAATCAAGGACATTAGGACTGACAGTGCTGCATGCTGCTGGTTAGACGTTAGGGATTGGGGTGAGGAAGCAACATGGAAAGCCTTGTAGTTATACCTTCATGTATGCCCTGCATGTCTTCTCTCTTTTTTGAAGCTTTTTGACCAAAAAGAGGATCAAGAGACAGATTAAAGAAAGAGGTGGTAAGAAAACAGGAAGCATTAAATCAGACCACTTACCATACATTACAGAATTAATAAAAAGAAGAAGAAAAGACACAGGTCTATGAACCACAACCTTAAAATGCTGCGATGGCTCTAAATGCTTTTCAGGGGAACGGTGTTTGAATCCTAAATATGATTATGGCTCACATAATAGTGAGGTGAGGAATGCACAGCAGTGTGGAAGAAAAAATACTGAGACCTGATTCTGATGCTCCCCATTAGTGATGCTTGAAGATATGTTGAGAAGATAAACAATGTGGGATGAGGTCGTTTGTATTTCATGGCATGGAGATTAATATAGTGCTGGCTCTTTTTTAAACCCCCTGTTGGTCTCTTGGAATTAAATAAGTAGCCTTCTCCTTCTAATTGAGTCACACCGGAGAAAATCACATGGCACAAGCTCTCCCACTGCATAAGAAAACAAACATATGAGATATTCTTTGCGCCAGATTACAACCTCCTCATAATAAATACCTCAGGAAGCCAAAATGATTATTTAACAGAGTCAATATTGCTCCCACAGACAACTTAATTTACTTTTTGATTTGTGGGAAATGGCTGCATGAAATGTAAAGGACCATACCAGTGTTTTTCATTGTTGTTGTTCCCTAACAAAAAAATGGCATACACTGCACCCTGACTTTCATTTATTCCCATCTGGTGTTAAAATCAATCACAAGACTCATTAAACTTGTTTGTTAAAGCTGGCTAAATTGTCATCGCATTTAAATGCCTAATGGTACGATCAGATTTTGTAAACATCATTAGCATTTTGCATGACAAAAACAACAGCTAGGTGAATGGCTTCACCTCTGACCCAGCAGCTGTAACCACACCATGGAAACCATGTGTACGTCACTGCAGAGAGGACTTTTCAGTAATAAGTTACTGTATAATTTTCCACAGCTCAACACTTAACTATCTCTATAAGTCAAATATATGAATGCATTAAATCTGCACTCTGCCCGTCTGTTAGAACAAGTAAACCATGGCTCCAAAAATGGTCAAGGGTATAGAAGACGACCTGCTGCATACAGAATGTAGATCTTACAGTAGCCAGACTATTAGAGTGCATGTATTGTCTGATTTCTTACACTTGCTAATCCCACTGAGTGTATGCGAACTCTGATGTCAAGCATTATTTTTTTCTGAAGTTTGCATCATCATTGCAGAGAAGAGTACTGCAGGCTTGTAAAGTCAAAATGTAATTAGGCTGAATTAGCAAGCAGCAGTAATATAAGTGACAAAGATTAATACAGACTTGATTTTCACAGTGACAGATTGCTCACGTCTATCACAAGAGACCGCTAATAGATTTTCATATTGCACAGAGACAAATGGAAACCAGTGGTTTCCTGGACCAGTAGAGACGATTCATCAAGCAATCTAAAATGCAACGGCACAGTGTGCAGAGTGGTTAGCTGTGATGTTAATTTTGTGTGATATTTAGTAAAGATGATGAAACATGCAAAACTACAGCCAAGGTCCTTTTCTTTAGTCATTATGTCTCGTAATCAGCCAATCATGTGCTGTCGCTGTTGCTGTTGTTGTTGATGTGACGCACAAATCATTGTAACGCTATCGCTGCTGCACTGAGAAAGCTGTTAAGTCTTGTCTGCAGATGCATTATAGCAATTGAAGATAAGAACATAAAGGTACATAAGGGCACCGATGACAGGCGTCATTTTAGTGCAAATCACTTTGTTTACAGAGAAACTGCTGTCGAGAAAGTCTGAATAACAACGTAATTTTTCAAACTGTCACTCATCTCTCCATGGGACTGCCAGCAGCTGAGAGATGTAGGGTTCGTTTTGGGCCTACTCTTTTCTCTCCCAGCGCTTGCAGGAGCTCCAGGAGAGAGCAGTTCCACACTTGTCAGCAGTGAAGAGTTGTTCTACGTGTTGGTGGGGGGCTCATGGCCATTAGCTCCTTTAAGGTGGAACTGCCAGGTGAGCCTGCGTTTCCAAAGCCGGTAATTACCAGGGAGCTGTAGAGGAATGAGCTTACCCTCAGGGCTAGACCTGCCTCCCCGGCCCCCTCACCTGAGGCTGTGTGTGTCCATAAATGTGTATGTGTGTGCATATGAACAAGTACAGACAGAGGTTTGTGTTTGTGTGTACCAGTAGGTGTCCGGCTAATGAATGTCCTGAGTCATGCTGACACCGAGCTGGGCCAAAACGGGGACAAAGTTTAATGAGAGGTTACAATAGGCCAGACAGGAATTTCACAGTACCTTGTTGAAGCTGCGTCCAGCTGAGTCCTTCTCGCTGGGCCTGAGCTCCTGCAGCTGAGCGTCCAGAATGTCCACGAGCTGCTCCATCAGGCGCACCGAGGAGCTGACGTCTCCGGCAAACACTGGGCCCTGTGTGTGTCGTGCCAGCTCATTGGCTAAATTAGCAGCATTTTCACCACTTCGAATCTAAAAACAGCAACAGGGAAAGAAAACGGGGGGTGTCAGCGAGGCATCAGTGAAGCGGGCCTGAGATGATGTTTCTGCAATGTGAAGCTGAAATAATGTATCCCACATGCGCTCCAATTGTAATCCACTGCAAAACGGCTTGTTCAGAGGGAAAAAGTAATTGTGTGCAAAATTAATGTAAGCACATGGATCGCGTGCTTAGCAGGGAACATAATAGATAACTGTGATACAGAGGCTTAAGAAAAGAAATGACAAAAAAAACAAAAAAACACCAGGGCTCAGCAATAATGATAGGCTGTCAGTTTTTGTACTGGCATGTGTGATCAGTGAAATCCACCACTTATTTTGTGACAAAATCCTCTAATTTTTTCGGTGCATCAACCCTCCCCCAACCTGCTTAGACTGAGCTATGACCCAATTTCATACCACATACTAAATTTAAACAGTATATATCATATACCAGCCCTCATGGTATGATGCTTTTGCACTTGGTATGGAAATTCATGCCCTTCTCAGTTTAGTACTTAGAGAAAATGAAGCGGTACATGCACAGACTTCAATCACAATTCAACTTGAGAATGCCACTGTCAATTAAGTGAGATATTATACAGACCATAATTATGAGTGGGAAGTAAAGCATTCGGTCTCCTAGGTGTAATTGAGAGTCAGATATATCAGAAATTTATAAGCAATACACTATCTAACACTTGGCCGGGAGAACTGCGGATGTGTCAACTGCACATGGCCCTTTAGAAAAATAAATCACTCAAACGTCATGTAGACTTGATGTGCATACTGACTTTCATATACTAATATGTGTCGCTGTTCTAACATGAAATGTGTTCATAACTCGCTTAAAACTCACTCTTGTTAGTCGGTTTCTACATTTCTCCAAATGCCTTTTGGGCAGCAAGAAACTTTACATGGACCTGCTGTATTCCAGTCAAAGAGGAAAAAAAGCATCCTTTCCTTAGAATGCAATATGTTTTGTGTTTGTGTAACATTGTGGTCTGTGCAGGCTACTGAGATCCTTATCTGTGCATCTACATTAGATTTCTACCTGCATGACTGTTGAACATCAAAGAGGAAAAGTCATAGAAGAGAAGAAGCACTGGCTCTTTGAATCCCAGCAGCTGACTGCAGTTCTTGGCATTTATTCCTGACGTTTTAGATAGCTCATTTCCCTCAGCTACCACACTGAATTGCTATGCTTGAAAAACTATTTTCAGGACCTGTACCACTGGCCACTTTTCTGCTGAAATAATAAAAAAGCACCAAGCAAAGCAAACAGGTCAAAAGCTGCGACCCCATGCTGTAGTTTTAGCCGTGTAGCATGCTTGTTTGCTGCTTTATTCTGTGTAATTGACACATTCCAGATTTACCTTCTGTGCCACTTGAGTTACCCAGTGGGAAGTGCAGTTGCTGAGGTCTGGCCCTTTGGAGCACCAGGTCCCTGCCACAGTGCAGAGGAAGGAGGCGATGCCTGCAAGTACCACAGAATAAACACAACAGTTGGAGGGAAGCCAAAGCCATGCTCAGATAAAGTTTCTCCTGCTGATCCTTCATTCATACAGACTCTGTTGAGCAGGAACAATCATTTCCAAACAATATGAAAGCCTGGAAGCTTTGTACGGTCTACACAAACAGAAAAATGTAGGAGGGATGCTTAAAGACTATCAGCTTTCTACATAGCTTGAAAAAAAACAATAGACACAGATTTGTTCTTACCGGTAAACATCTCAGGATTGTAAACACTTTAAATCCCCCTATACAGTACCATGTCTAAATAGACTACAGCATTATTCTTAATGAGCGATAACACACATGTAATATGTTTGGGTTGATGTGTAATACTAAACTACTTTTTCACTCTGACAGTCAAAACATTGTCTCTTCCTTGCTTTCATCCTCCAGTAGTCCTGCTTTTGTATTGTGACAGTTCTGTCAGTCTTACTGATGGGGTATTAAGGTAACTTGTGAGAGATTCCTGTGTGAGTATCATTGTCAACTGAACTGGTATAACGACCATCAGTGTTTCACTTATTGTTGACTTCCTACTCTTCCACAGCTGCGAGACGTATCTGTGAACATGCTGTCTGGATTTAATTATTATCAGATGCTGGAGTCCTCTACTTCCTAAGTACTGTCCATCACCTTCCTTAGTTTCTCTCCTTCTCTGTTAGGGAGAAATGGATAGCAGCATTTTTCCATTCAATGCAATGTCATTGCATGAAGAAATGGGTTTCAGAATTGCACCCAAACAGTCTTACTACCTATTTCATGAAAGACTCTACTGATGGTATATTCTGTTTTTAAATGTGACAAACCTCAGGGCTGAAATGTCACAGACTCATGGTACATAAAAGCAAAGACAGAAACAGAACATCAACATCCAATGAGCACAAATAAGCCACAGCTAGTTCCACGATCTTTAAAACCTTTGATGATTTATAGGCTGGAGGTATGATTTTGAGATTTTGGTAAACTTCACTGTTAATGAAAAAAGAAAAACAGAACACTACACTGCAGAGAGTAGAGACTATTCAAGACAGTTAAAGTAGCTAAACCAGGGCAAGATGGAAAACAACAGAAACAGTTGTGAAATTCAATCCTATTCCTGCAACAAAACAGTAATTTTGGGAGGCCTCAAATGGCCATTCATTGTTTATCAGAGAAATGTTTATAACTCTATGGCAGCATCTGAGACTTTGTGATGCTGTATGATGCTGCACATCATTTTGTAATTTTGTATTTTCTTTTCCTGCTCCTTGTGGGCCATACAAAGGAAGCATTTACAATCCAAAATTTTGTTGTTGTAATTTAGTCTTTGAAATAAAAGTTGAAACAACTTTCAACTTTTTTTAAAGCTAGACTGAACAGCAGTCCATGAGTGTTACATTTAGTGATACTGGGCAGAGTATTGGACATGAAAAGGTTTTCAAAATCTGATAATATATAGAAAACCGTCAGTTAAAGCAACAGTTGGATTACATAATGTTATAAGATTCCCTTACTATGTGCCACATGTTATCACATTCACACCAGATGGTGGCCTACCTCTGGTCCCTTTGGGGCAGGGCCTCTCCACAGTGGTTCCGGTGTGGGTCTGGGGCCAGTCGATTGCTCTCCTCCTGGTTGCCTCACAGAAACGTCTGGGTGTCGGGGGCAGCTCTGGGACAGTGGGCTCAGCTGTACCTGTCCCACGACTGCCCTCGAATGGATCTCTCCCCTCTCTTGGATCTGCTCCTGCCACAGTGGTGTCGCCGTGTCCCTTCACAGTGGACGCCCCAGTGGTGGTAACGAATGTGGTGGTCTTTGGTATGGATGACGACACGGAGAAATCTTCAATGGTTGGCACTAGAATGAGAGATGAATAAAGCTGTTAGAGCTTGAGTCATAAATGTCCTTGCCTTGAACTCCCATCGTTTCTAGCTGTGGGAAAACTGCAAGTGCTTTGAGTCCTGTGGCTTGTTACTTGTTGCTAGAATTACTGCTGCCCATAATTCCTGGAAATAAAAGCTTCATACAACTTACAATCATAACTCCACCTCTTTTTTGCTCTTTCCCCAAACAAGATCAAGGCAAACCTGCCAATGCAACACACTCTGTCTCTTGCTATTTTTTCCTCTTAGCTTGCTGAAGACCATAAACTACAACAACAGTCATGGCAGGGCATCCTTTGACATAGCAGTGATTATTTGAGTTGATTAAATGTCAACAATGAAAACAAAGCCTGCCTGCATTTTACTTTTTTGTTGCCTTGTTTGTCTCCCTTGCTTTGATAAAGCTGGTGTGGAGAGGGAGAACTGCACTGCCCCAAACAAAAACTATACATCAGCAATAATGTGATTCCACTGTATTCAATCCACGCCTACGCTGCAAAGAAAATCTATGTATGAATGCGCACATGCTCGTGTGCATGGATATGCTGCAGAGAGCCTGGAGATAACTAGGAAATGAGAGCACAAATAGGAAATCTATACATTTTATGCAGTATGAATAGCCAATATGAATTAAAATGAAAATACAGCCAGTGTATGCGTGTATGTGCATGCATGCCTACATGGATATACTAGGCCACTTGTCTCCTGCATGAATGATCATACATTTTTACCCACAACCACCTGATTGTATTGGAGATAAAAGCAGCCTCCCACAATGAGGTCTGCCGTTGTGAAAGGGACTACAGTGTTGTTTTCAGGTTCCCTGGGTGCTTCTGGGAAAATGCAATATCATGCTATCTGACACTCCATCATCAGA
The DNA here is from genome assembly GCA_021432705.1 of Caranx ignobilis. Classification (NCBI taxonomy): domain Eukaryota; kingdom Metazoa; phylum Chordata; class Actinopteri; order Carangiformes; family Carangidae; genus Caranx; species Caranx ignobilis. Next base: position 36,674,792 of record MU269980.1, read on the forward strand.
CACATATCTCCATTTCCTGTGGGAGAATGGTGACAAAGCCCACATTTCACATTTCACACTAATCAGCCAGTCGGGGGAATCTTTGCTTTTTCATTCCAGTGAAACGTCTGAGTTTATTACAAAGCTGATATCTGCTCATGTGGTCCGGAGGCCACAGCAGAGAAGACACGGTGCTCCTGTGATGCTCACTATTAACATAAAACCTAAACCCTTAAATCACCAGAATGCATGGCTGAATTGTGACATTTTACTCAGTGACCTTTTCCCCTGGCGAGAAGCCCTAGCTAATTACCTTACACTCATTCAGTCATTGTGTGTCTGTCGCCCACACATTCACAGGTTGGCTAGAACAACATAGCTGCACAAGTGGCAACTGACACGTGTGTGGTTAACATTGACAAATAATGAAGCTTGTAATGATAAATTAATAAGCTACATGTACAAAAATGTTGTTGACAGTCTAAGAAAAGGACCTGCAAGGATTAGAAATGTCTAACTCTAACTCTCAGTAAATTAGCTGTGAATTTCTTTCTTTCTTTCTTTCTTTCTTTCTTTCAGGCTGCAGAATAAAAGTATAATAATGCTACAGTAAATTACTGTTTCAAATATATTATATATTGTGGGTGAAGATTTTTCATTGACTCAGGAAAAGTGAGATGATTCATAGGCTGACTCAGTTGATTTAATATACGCATATAATGCAATACAGGGGCAAGTGTAATTGGGTTTCAGAATATTAAACCTCTCCATACCTGAGCAAACTACTGCTTTTCTATGGGCTGATACAAACACTAATATGCTTGCATCACCTGATTAACCTGCTCCTGAGACCATATTAATCCGGCTCAAGAACCTAGGACACATTTTAGCACAACACTATCGAGTAACACTTTGTTCACTTTTTACATGTGTTTTTTTAATGTTTCTTGCTTCGTCTTGGCAAAATCCAAATAGATGTGAATAGTATATTAGTGGGGTTGAGTCAATTTGAAGATGCTACTGTAGGGTAAAGACAGAGTTACCTGTTTGAGCTACAACTAATGGTTACTTTCATTATAAATTAAACTGAAAATTAATATCCAAAAGTCCAAACTTAATATTTGATTTAATTTACTTTTTGAACCAGAATGAAAACTGAAGCCAGAGGCTTTAGGGCATAGATGATGAAAAACGACTTAAAAAGCCCTGCTCAAAGTCAGTTTCTTAATTAGTCTCTTGTTAAGAAAAACATTAATGGAAAAAACATAATTTTCTGCCAAAATAAGATGTTTTGGTTATTTCAGATGGGAGATTTCTATATTTATTTTTGTCTCTTGTTCCTGTTTTCGACTGGTTTGAAGAGGACAGGTCATAGTTGAAAAAAGCTGATTCCACATATCATAGACTAACTGATTAGATTATTAAATAGCAATCAAGTGTTGCAGATAACCCACAGATCACTGACTCTCAACGTTGAGGCGACATATTCTAGTTTACAAAAGATGTACTTTGTGAAGTTATTTCGTGCTATGAGACACTTGGTCATTGTCTCCTCACATGTTCACCCTTTCAGGCAGAATCATGAAATCATATCGCTTTAATTAGCAGGGGCACTCAGACATCGACTGAGTGATTTTTTCTAATCAAAGACAAGATCCAATCTTTGTGCGTATTTACAGTCTGCATGTCTAGGGTTTCACATCAGAGTGTGATTGTGAATAACATCAAGAACATCAAATCTAAAACATATCTATTCAATTCTACATCAAGTAATGTGCTTGTCAGATGTTGATGCATCTGTGGGCTTATTTTGATGTGTCTGTATCATGCACCACAATTTTCTTTTGATTGCGAGGAGAAAATTCCCCTCCAGTAAGAGCCCTGTGTCCTCTGATAGCACTCATCCAAGAGAGGGCTGCACCAATTAGCTACCATTTCTCTCAAGAGGCAGTGAAGTCACTCTTTATGGGCAATCTGACACCAAAGGCATACTGTTGCCATATGCTGAATAATACCTCTTGTAAATAATGGAAGAGTTTGAGATTATTGAACGCTTGAAAAATGGCTGTCACCAGTGTCTAAACAGAGCATGTAAATTAAAACAGAGCTAGAGGGAAGGAAAACCATTACGCAAGATCATCAATCAAAGGATGAAGATGAAGAAGAATTAGTTTTATCACTTTATAGCCCCCAGAGTCATTTATGTATCTGCAAAGAAAATGTTAAACCACAATCAGATGATCACAGGCCTCGATGTTCTATTTGTCCTTGGTCCTGTATGTTGCCACTATCACTACAACTAAATGAGCACGTTCATATCAAATCCCACTCATGCAGTCAGCAGTGAAAAACTACCCACCTGTCTAGGCAAACGTCAGGATAAATGGGTCATAAGCTGCCTAATACCCTTCTGTGAGGGAAGCACAATGTCAGCTCACAGTTAAATATAAGCAGTTTTATTTGGATAAATTTTGAAGGTGAATCACTTACAAGGATAATCTGCCACACCAAAAGCAAATAGACCCATAGTTGAAATGGAAATATCAAACAGGCAGAGCTCACTAAAAAAAAAAATACCTGCATTAGCAGGGACTGATCTCTAAACCATCTGATGATAACATTTACTGATAAATATACATAGTATAGTACTGGAAATGTAGGAGACTTATCTTAGCTTAGTTTAACTTTGCTTAGCTTATCTCATTTTACCTTAGGTTAGCTTTGTTTAGTTTAGTGTGTATACTGGGGACAGGGAGGAGCAGCTGATCTGGCTGTGTCTCATTCAAAAAAAACTCTCTGCTAAAATACAAATACATGCTCACGAGAGAAAACAGACTGGCTAACCTGCCTACAGGTATATTGTAATATTTGCCTAGCTGAACTAAAACATAAAATAACGTTGTCATGCACAGGTTTGTGAGTTGAGTCTGTGACAGTCGGACAGAAGTTGACATAGGCTACTAGCAGGGTAGCTTGCTGGTCAGCTTTACCCAGTGCTGGAAGGTGAGTGAATACAATGGTCACACATTATCACACAAAAATGCCAAATATTAGTTGTCTGCAGCTTCTCAAATGTAAGGTCCTTTATTTTGTTTTCGATGCATTAAATTGAGTGAAGGATCTGGATGCTTCCACTAACACTGTTGCTCGCTCAGCTTTGCAAGCAACTTGTCGTTGTTACACGTTGGATTTTGTGCTAATTAAATAAACAGTCTCAGACCTTTGCTTTAATCAAAGTAATGGGCTTGTTGCCACACTAATGATGCCCCAGACACTGTATCTATGCCACATGTGGTTCTTTCTATATCCATAGGTCTTTATAGGTTGAACTTTTCAGCTTGACTCAATAACAAGACCGTCTCAGAGGAGAAGAACTGAGTAAGAGCTACAGTTGGTCTTTTTGCCTCTTTACCTAGAGCCAGTGCTGATAATTAATGACAGAGAAATAAATCCCACAAGACATGAATTTTACATTAGGCTGTTTATATGTGCACATGCTGTTCAGCTTCATTCAGGCCTATGAGACAGGTGCTCACAGACTGGCACGGAAAGTAAAGAGGCACAGGACAGCTCGTGAGCAATTTCTAAACCAGCACTGAGGAATATTCAGTCGTTATTCCTGCTAAATGAAAAAACAACAGTTGTTATGAATCTGTTGGCGAGGCTCACTGCTTTACCGACCCCTGTTCTTTAAAGATCAGGAGACAAAAAAAAACTCTGCCGGACATATCCCATGTCTGCGTGGGGTAATTTATGAGGCCTGAAACTAAATACTGTGGAGCAGCAGACGTAGAGCAGTCACAACTAGACAGTCTGAGCGGGAGGAAGGTGGCGAAGCAGCTCACAATACAGACACAAACGTGCAGACAGGGAGATAAATGTGTGGACAGAAATACCCTTCAAGCAAGAAGACTTTCGCACATGCCTATAACGTCCACTTAAAAAATCTCCTGCCATAATTCAGCAAACAGAGCAATTACAGCACTTCCAAATCCTTTGACACCTTTACTCCTGCCTCTATTTCTGTTGCCGAACATCACGTTCTAGAGAGTGGAACATAGGCTTAGAGCACGATACATCTATAAATGTCCTCCATCTTGAACGCTCACCTGGAGGCGCAGTTCAGGGGAATAAAAGCAAAACCCAAAGTGCAGCGAGGTGCACAGCTGGGTTCAGCCACAAAATGGCTCAAACATCAACTTGGTGTTGATAGATATGTGTGGCATGCAGGATATGAAGTAGCAGTTTTCTCTTGACATTTCAATTCAGTGCGGAGCCCACTTGTGCTCACTCCTAGCAGATTACTCCAAGTGGCTGAGCCTCTCGGACCAAGCCATTAATTTTATGCGCCTCTTGTCTTTATGGCCTCAGATCAATTCTACCTCAAAGACAAATTAATTTTCTCCTTTCTCTCCTTGTTAGTTTGAAATGCTCTTGGCAATTACAGACTCTTCTGATTGGTTTTTGAATTCATTGGACTGAAATCAGTTAACGTCTGTGCACATCACAGGGAATACGTTGCCTATGTCTCTCTGGGTTTTGTAACGATGAGCACATACGTGTGCTCTTTATTCGGCTTGTACCTTTTTCAGGGAGACCTCTGAGGAGGTGGGCTCTCTAAGTATTGATCATTGCTGTTTTGTGTTCACAATGCATTAGCACAGTAAAGACATTTTCTTTAAATGTGTGTGAACAGTTTGGAACAATAAGCGGAAAGATCAATATGGGGAATGATCTTAGGTAATCGCTTCAACCATGGCTAGAATTAGTAAAGCTGCAGTGTTAGGAACACTAAAAGGAAATACTGACAAGACGCTGAAGTCAATTACGCTCTGCTTTGATCATTTTGCTAAAACTCCCTTAATATAAACTCCTAATCCTGCTGGCACCTCAGCACCTCTCTGAGATGAGTACAAACACCCAAGGTTGATGCTTCTGACAGAAAAGGACACAGACGCTCGTCGTGTTACACGAGTCCCACAAAGGAGAAAAATATACTGGGTTTGGTGTTCGAGGTAACTTCACTCTGTGGTCGATGAATCTTAATGGGCACAATTAATTTCCTTTACGCCTCAAGTGCCCCTCAGTTTCAAAGAGAGAGACATTATTTCAGCACCATTAGATTACCCTGCAGAATAGGTTGTTTAATTCAACGCCATATCATGGGCAGCAATAAATCCTAATAGCTACACAGTAAAGAAGTTAAAGGTGTAGATCTAAAAAAAATCTAATAAACAAGAACCAATTATTTTCGAGTGCCATTCGTGAAGCTGGTGCGCAGTTGCCGGCCATGGCATCATGAGGAGATGCCTCCTCTCTCCTTCTCGAACTCACACCACTTCAGAAACGATCCCATAAAACACATAGTAAATGACCCACAGTGACAAAATCTGCTTCTGGTTGGATTTCGATAACAAAGCAGTGGCAGAACAATAGAAGAAAAGAACGGGTAAAATGAACAACTTCTGCTGGGTTCCTCAACTGTTCCTCCTGTAGCAAGTGGCAACATGATGCCTATATGGCATTTATGTTTACCGAGCCATTACAGTAGCTGAGAGAGCACATTAAACCCTCCACTGAAAAAGCTCTGTGATGGCCACTTTCCTCCTCTCGCTGAGCATCTTTTGAGCCAAGGAGGGTAATTATGATAATTCACTTGTTAATTACATTTACATACGTCAGGACGGGAAGAGTCGAGCAGGCAGTTTGCATGCATGGAGAACTCATTAAAGTTTGAGTATTTTTCATATCTCCTCTAACATACTCTTAATTGAGGCTTTGGTGGTTCAGCAGAAGAGACACAAACTTGGAGCTCCCCTTGGGTGTCGAGTTATCATGCTGGGGAGATTCCAGGGAACGGCAGGAAAACAAACAGACATGTTGACAAGAGGCCAGAGTTCAGGAGCACACAGCCTCCATTGAGACATCAACGCCAACCCCCTTAAACAGCTCAGGTCAAGAATCAGATTTCCCCCCCCGGCAGCCCCTCCTGAATATCCAGAAGTTAAAAATCATAACTTAATCCGGACCAGTGCTCAGGGGCAACCTGAGCCTGTAACATAGCACAGAGTCGGGTCATGGTCCCTATTTCCCCCACTTCATGCAGGAGACTTAGCCTGGCTTGATGGGATAACGTGGCCGCAGTTAGGTAATTAAACTCATTATCAGCTTGATGTAAGGTCCCTGTCGGATGACACGTATGTCGTCTCTCAGCACTCCACAGATTAATTTAAGTCCCCTGACCGCCTGTCGAGATTCTTCACTGTAATTGATCTCTTACCAGCCATTCTTCGACACTGATTCACCATGTGGTACATAAGTCATTCACACTCCAGCCTGGTGGTTTAAAATTATGCCACAGTAAGATGGCTATTCTCTCGTGATACATATTTATATATTTTTAAGAAATGACTTCCGTGAGGTTGATGAGGTAGCCATGACAACACAACTAAAAATCCCATGGTGGAGAGGAGAAAAGGACAACCACTGTCATACTGTGTGCAATGCTTCTCAAACATATTCCCAGCATTACAGGGAAGTTCAGGAGGGCAGTGTTCATAATGGCTTCAGATAAGGCCTGTGATTAAGAGTTTGATAGGGTCCAAGCTTCAGCTGGAGTGAGTGCCTCTGCCTGCTTCATGGTAATAAAGAAGCAGATTTTTTTGCAGCGACGTGATGCCACTGGGAGCTATCTCTCATTCCAAGGTGAATCTGTAATTTCTGTCTGCAAATGAGCCCTTTCCCCAAGACTAACACAACCCCCATTTCTTCATCACACCTGAATTGCAACCAATATTAAAAGGCAGTCATCTGTGATATTCTACACCGTGGCCAAACAATGGAAGAATTACACAAAGACAATGAACTAAATAAAAGTGGAGCAGCTCTCACCTTCAGCGGGATCCGGAGGCCCGAAGTCCAGGTCATAGCGCAGGATGTAAAAGTTATTCCACACATAAAGCTGGTTGTCTCTGGGGTTGTAATCCACAGCGGTGATGTACTGGTACTGGTTTGGGAAGAGGATGTCAGTGTACTCGCCCTGGCTCAGCTTGGTGTTGTAGATGTAATCGATTTGGCTCCTGCTGGCCTCGCTCTCGTTCTCTTCATAGGTCGAGCGCACCACGTGCAGCACGCCGCACACCATGAAGGCGTTGGAGGCAGAGCGCTTGTCATACGCTGTGTCCCACGTGGCCTCAAAGCGAAGAGTGTAGGGGTTGAGTTGGCTCACCACTATGCGCCCATTGTTCTGCTCCGTGGCGTAGATAACCCATAAGCCCCTCTCATCTACTGCCAGGTCAATGTCAGTCTTGCCACCCCAGCGATACGGTGAGGTGTCATGATAGTTGGCATTGTTAACAATGGCCTCGCCACTTTTGATGCGTGTGCGCAGGTCAAACTTGACAATGTTGCGAGTGCGTTCCTTGTTAAAGAAGATAGCACCATCATAGGCTACGAAGCCTGTCCCGTCGACACGGTGAGGCAGTTTATAGGTGGTTGTCTGGCGGCTGCCTTTGAAATCCTCAAGTGAGGCATACTCAATGAGTGTGTCAGTGCGGTATGGCGTCCAGGGCATGAAGAAGACTTTGTCTCCAGCCTGAAGCGGGTCTTTGCACCATGACCCCGCTTGCTGCTCTGCCTCGAACAGGAAGGTGGCAGTTCCTACACCCTTCAGAGTCCCAGGACAAATGAAAACTGGTGACAGAGAAGAGAACGACACAAAATACAATTAGGGAAAATGTTTAAAAAATACATAACACACTTGATACGCAACATTCTTGCTGCTGTACAACTCAAGATCAGAGACTGTGAATTTGGAGGAATATTTTAACTAGTGCTTTTGTACTAATGAATAGGGGGGAAAAAGAAAATAAATGAATGTGTCATAGTGATTATTCAGAATGAGACATGTGAGGTTAAGACAACTTGCATCTCAAGGGTCTGCTGCTACATCCTAACAGGGACCAAACAAAAAAATGTGAACGAAAAAGGTAAAAAATCCTGCAAATGAAAGACATGGGAAATGGGAGAAATCAAGTTCACAAGTTTCTTTTTCTCTTTTATTTAAATACCAGCCTGTCTCTGTTGTCAAATGCCACATGAACAGCTGGGTATATGGACACACTGCACATGCATACTCACAGGACTGAGGTCATAAACCAAAATGATAAGGGAACAGACTTCACATCTTGTGAAAAGAGTGAACAACAGGTTGTCAATGGTGGTGGCGGCAGCAAAGCAGGTAGGTAAAATGAAAAGTGGAGGTTGGGGAATATATTGAACAAGAGTGGTAAAGGATTTTCACTACTTCTGTGTCAAAAGACAAGAGTAACCACTGATGGGTGAGGGAGGCCATGGCAAGGTTCCCATTTAGACACTTTTAAATTAATTGGTTCTGGATGAAATGGGACACAGTAAGTTCTTGTTGTCTTTTCAAACTTTTTTTTTTTTTTTCTTTTAAGTCTGTGCCAATCTCACTCAGCCATCACTGCTATTTCACATCACGTGCTATGGGTGCAGCAGAAGTTGGGCCAAGCAAACTACATACTGAGCCAAATAGGAATATATATATACACAACTAGTCATTCTTCAAGGGTTGAGAAAGTGCTAAGCAAGAGTCCCTGGAACAAATCAACACCGAGCAGTTGGTGTTTTCTTTCACATTGTGAGAAAAAAAACTACATTCGATGATCGTGGATGTCATTTGAAATTCTGTTTTGAAACTCATTTGAACTCCATGGGTGCAAACAATCCTCCTATGGGTTTAGCATTTGACAGGAGAGGCAATCAGGAGAAGGGGGAACAGACGTGAGGGGAGCTGTACTCAACACCACAGAACAAGGAGCCGAAGGAGGGGGAGGGAAGGACCAGACCACTCATTTACCTTTTTGCTCCACTTCTATTTCAGGCATTGGAAAAGAAAGCAAAAAAGAGTGCAAAAGGGAGAGAAAGGTTATCATGAGAAAACTACCACGTACAAAGAGAAGAATTAGTTGGAGGATATGACCATGAGATGAACTGGTACGGCTGCTTTGGGGGAGAAAAAAGGAGCTAGAGGGGAAAAAAGGGTGTTTGTTAGTGAAACGGCCTCTCATCCTGGGGTATAAAAACAGACAAGTTATGACTGGAGACAAGCTATGTGCCATGCTTTCCAGTGCATTAAACTTTTCATTCCTATGGTCATTTAACTGCCAACAAAATAATGCATTGGCCACTGTAAAAGCAGGATAAATCCCTCTAAAAATGCTTTGCCTAAGTGGCAGGAGAAAAAAAATCAGAAAGTCCTAGTCGCACTCAGATGGATAACATTCTTAGAGTTATTTTTGGCGTGTGCCGACTGAGGGTGGAATTTGTTCAAACTTTATAAACACAAATCAAAACTCGATTCCAAACTTGCTCGCCCACACACGAAAAACATGACACGGTGCTAATGTTACAGACCAAACTCTCAAATGAGCCAAAGAGCGCTGCAGTACATTAGATGACTGATCAACAGTCGGCCTAATATGGAGTTTCTTTAGTGGACTGTTGAAGCTGCATACGCTGAGTGGCAGTGGGAGAGGCTAGAGACAATATGTGAAAGACTGGAAGCTTAAAAAAAAAAAAAAAAAAGAGAGAGAGAGAGAGAGAGAGAGAGAGAGAGAGAGAGAGAGAGCAAAGAGGTTAGTTGGGGAGGAACGGGACGGGAGGTGAAAGGGAGGTCTGTTTGAAAGAAGAAAAAAAAGAGGTGAATATTTCTGAAAATGTTTACAATTCTTCATTTTAAATACTAAGTACTTTCACAGACAGGGATGAAGCTTAAATCTGCTTTTATACAGTGCTCTAAAACACCCTTTGGAGGTAGATTAACTCAAATCAATACCAGAGGCAGAGTTTTAAATAGTGCCGGCTTTAACCAATTCTACAGTACATTTAATTAAATCATTCTCACAGCGAACAACCAGAGCTGATCTATCTGAGAGAAGATGCAAAATCATCACATCATTTTTACTCTAATATCTTCTGTCATATGTTTCCACTGCTTATTACTGAGCATGCTGTACTAATGTGAGACCTATGATGTACTCTTTTCTTCCTAATCTCTTTGATTATCTCAGTGAAACACACCAAAGCTGTAGTTAATGCCATTAAACCCATTTAAAGGGTCAGTTCACCCAAATTACAAGAGGCTTATTTTGCCTGTTACCATTTGTTCTTTCCAGTCGTGCAGATCGTTTTGGTTTTATTTGCCCAAGTTTGGCAATATCTGCCTCCGAGATATCTGCCACCATCCAAATACAAAAGGAACTGTTTGTCAAGCTCACAGCAGAAGCAAAAACAATATTTTTATGGGGAGTATTTCTCCAGTAGGACATAGTTCCAATGAAAACTGCTCACAGCGAGGTCTGTAGAATAACATGAACAGTGTTTCTGAGAGGAGGCTTTGCTGTTGATTTTTTAAAAAATGTCATTTTTCAGTGCTGTTAGCACCACGAGCAAAAATCCACTTACTACTGCCATAATGGGGTGGAGGCATGAATTCCTAATAGGTAAGGATGGGTTGCAGTGGTAGCAATTTATCAAATCCAAATCCAGTGAGGTGCTTATCAAATTAAAACCCATCAGTGAATCTAATTAGGCTTTGTTTTCAACTATTGTCGGCAGTGAAAGTTATGCGTGACTAAAACTCACGCAGCTCAGCTCTGCAGCCTTCAGTGGTTAGCCTAATTAATGTTCATAACCTGTAGCTACAGCTATAAAACACATGAACTTTTCATTAAATATGTATCATTACATGGCAACAGCAGGTGTAACCAGCTTCCTTCTACACCTTATTTAGCATAAGTTACTTGTTCTAAATAGTGGAGACCCCTTAAGAGAGACATTGAGTTGAATATTTATATAATATCAATAAAGGTTGGCCTTGTTGAACCACATATACCCACTCATGGGAGGGTGATAAGGTGATGTTTCTTTTCCCTCACAAACAATCATAGGCTGAGTACAGACACTGGCTTGTAGAGAGCACGGTAACAAGATAAGAGACAAGACTTTAATTGAAGCCATCACAGAATTAGCATTAATTAACATGTAAATTAAGGGCCAATAGGAGATTTGTTAGACTTGGAGCTTAACATATTCAGGTATGTTGCCAACGGGGAACCAGCTCCAAAATAAAAGCAGATATCAGAACCCAACTGATATCTTAAAACCTGGGGAAACAAACCCAAAAGGAAACTGGGAAAACATGTCCTTGGATAATCGGGGTGAACTGACCCTGCAACACTTATTTCCATGAAACACAATCAATCATTGATGTCCTTTCAAACACTCCCACGAGCTGAAGTGTCATCTGTAGAATAAATGTATACACTGCATTTGCAGAGACTGTAGTGAAAGCACAACTGACACTTCAAAAACAGACAGTAAGAGCTCAGTATAAGATTAGGATGGCGATACTTACTATAGGGAACACACTCATACTGGACCTCTAAGTACTTGTAGGTGCCAGGGCATGGATCAGGAAAGACATCAGAGCCAGTGACAACCACACACTGCGTACGGTTGTTGCACCTAGAAAAAAAAAAGATTGACCAGAGATTTCATCATGACTACCCATAGCAAGACTGCTCGGCAAAGACAACATTAATAACACAGAGCGGGAAAAGTTCATCGTTACTGCTACAAGTCAAAGTGATGAGATCCCAGCCAGGACTGTCACATAATGCATTCTAGTTTCAACCTTGTCAAACAGAGAGAGGAATGAAAACATTAAAGAAGAGTAAATGAATGCGCAATGAATTTGATAATGAATAACCAAGTGACAGGCATGTTAGGAATTAGTGATGGCATTTCCTTTAACAGCGTCTTCGTACCGCTATTGAAAGGGAAGACATTCATTAAAACACACATAACAGGTGGCGGTGACATGTCCTGCTTGGAATGGGTGACCTCTGGTGAAACGGAGCGGCTCCTCTGCGTGTGCGTAACAGACACGACGGGAATGTGTCATTTCAATGAGAGGTTATTTGCCTTTCAGAATGAAATGGTATCCCTCAGTGAATTAACAGTCTGCTGCATGTTTGCGTGCGAATGTATGTGTGTATTTGTGTATGTGTGTGTTTGTGCAGATGTTTCTGGATGCTAAAAAAGTTCAAGTAAAAGGGAAGGGGTGGGGGGGCAGCAGAGCACGAGTATGCTGTATAGGGTGAAATTGGCTTCACTTCAATCGCACTCTCTTGAGGCCAAGGGACTGAGAATAATGTCAGCAGCAGCAGTGGCACAGGCAAACAAGAAAAAATTGGCACCAAAATAGGACATTCAACAATTTGCAAGCTTGAGATAAATATTTCAAAAGGTCAGCAGCTGTCATGCAAGTTGGACATACATTTCAACATCGGACATGACTTTCAAAGAAACAGCAATAAATCAAGTGGCTTTCTGTCACTGCGAAATGGGATCGTCTGCACAACAACCACACAAACAAAGCCCTGCCTGTGCACTTTTAACTCTACAGGTTGTTAAGGTAAAGAGTGAATGACAAATATTTGTGCATTAGCCATGTACAATTCAAAATCCATCTTTGCTTTTTCAGAACAAAACCCATTCCTCAGGACTAATGGAGTATTAGACACTGAATATGAATAAAGAAAAAGGCGTCAAGTCCATTATGAATTTAACAAAAAGCATCGGCATCATCAGTGATGGTTTAATCATTACTGACAATATGGTGCCAGTTGCTCTTACAAGATTCACTGTTATGGCTTTGCTGCAGTGAGATCTGCTGAGAGGGAGAAGGGTCACTGCATTAAAAAAATGTGAACAGATGAGGCTGACAGAATCACCTCACAGGCACCCAGAGATATTCTGCATGAATTCAGTATTTAGAGTTCATAAGGGCAAATGACATCATCCCCCAGTTCCCACAGCTACATTTACTCAAATACTGTACTTATGAACAATTTTGAGATAGTTTAACTTGAATATTTCATTTTACACTACTTTATGGTAATACTCACCTAATTTCAGAAGAAAATGTTGTACTATGCCCCACTACATCTAAGAGACAGTAATAGTTAGAGGATTAAGTTAAACACATAAAAGATTATAAAATATTATTGGTATGGGTTTAAATACTGTAACAGTATGGAAAATAGCTCAAATTAACTTCAACCCTACCAGCTACAATGTTAATGTCCAATCATAAAATCTATACAATAATATATTTTGAATGAGGCTATCATGCATAATGACTTTGTTAGTTTTACTGTAATAAAACAGTGTGGATTAACTCAAAGTGCAAAGTCGAGGTAGTGTAACAAGCTGTACAGACAACACTGAGAATATATTCTCAGTGTTGTCTGCACAGCAGTTGTTATGGTTAATGTTATTTACACATCCCATAGAGGCAGAGCAACATTAGCTTCTATTTTGAAGTCATGTTTCTGACAAGGTAATGAATGTAGGTTCAATATCCACTTTCACTTTAGCTCTAGTTGGGTAACAGTGAGAAATATCTGGCTCTTCATCAGAAAAGCTCCACATTGTAAACTCTGTCAGTCTGGTGTTTGGAGCTGGGCAGGTGGTCTACAGAAGGGTTTATCAGAGCTTTTCTGCTCCAACAGCTGTCCACTGTGCCTGGAAATTAACCGATGAGAGCAGTCAGAGTGAACCACAGCAGTGAAAAGCAAAACAAAGAGCTGAAAGACACTCTAGCACTTCATAGATCTGCAGGGTTTGTAGATAATTCTCTGCTGGTTTGTTACTATGAGCAACTGCATTCACATCACACTTGGGCATGTGATCTATTATTATGAAAATATCATATACTAGTGCAGTTTTAAGTGAAGGATCTAAATGACTTGTTCCACCACCACTAGCTTTCATGTTGAAGAATTCACTCTGGCATTTATCCTACTGTAATTTTTAGATGCACTTGCCTTGGAGAGAAGAAAAGTGTTGTTGCTAAGCATTTTGACATGGCTCTTCTGTTTTAAACTGCTGCTGAAATCACTGCATGTAATCTCTATTGCACTGAGCACAATCTCATGACAGCAAAGTGTCTGAGTCCAGCTCAGTTTCTATCTAAGAGCTGCACCTCTGACCAGGTAAAAGATTTATTCTGTTAGTTTTACTGGGTCAGGGGATAGGTGGCAATTGAAATGGTGATGGAAATAGTAAAGGTGCTGAAGGCAGCGTAGCAGCCTTATTTCAAGTGTACTGTGTTTTTGTGGCTGTATGAACATGTAAAAGGGGAGGCAGCGTCGGCAGAGAAAGAGCAAGAGAGGTCAGACATACAGTCCATTTACAGTACATCTCTGGAGTAAATACCACCTGAATATTAAACAGGACCTCAGCTGCCATCAGTTCTCCCATGCATTTTCATCCAGCCACTTTTTTTGTCAGCAACCAAATATTTTACTTGACAAAACACTTCAGAGGCTGTGGAAAATCAAGCCGTTTCATCCCTGTCTAGTTGTTTTTGTTGTGAGAAATGGACGGCTGATGAATATGTTTTGCTGCCATTTTCAAACCAACAAAACTGCCACTCTGCCTAGCCGGCTTCCCACTGTTTCTATCTCCCCAATCTTTTTTAATATGTTTGTTTATCTGTCTGCGGTGCTATTGCCTTTTGTTAATCTTCGCAATGTTGGCAGAGCATGTTGTCTTAATGCGGTGCAGTTTAAATATTCTCCTTGTTTCAGTTTGGTGCAGACTGAAGGAGTGATCAGGGTCTCCCAATGCTTTAACATCCCTGGTTATCGCATCAACCTTAATTACGGTCAGGAGCCTATTTCCTCTGATCTGAATCATTAGGATAATTCTGGTTAAGGGCTTGTGGTGCAGACTCTTCTCAAAGCTTTCACTTGCACGCTGCCTCCAGGGAATCTTCTACAGGGATAAGTTTGAAGTGTGGCTCCAGCAAGTGAGAGTCAGACTTGTCAACAGACGTGGTTGGTGCACAGTGTAGCAAGTTGCAGTCAAACCGAAGGGCATGGACACTGTCAGCTGCCTGCTCCTGTATGAGCGCACTGGGACGCGGCTGTAAATTTAGAAAGATAGAGTAAGACAGCAGGACGTGATCTATTCCTGAGCTGCTGTGCGGCGCTGCTTCTCATGGGAGTAAATACAAAAGTGAATGAAGAAGGGGAAAAAAAAACAGAGGTGTGAGATGGTGGGCGATGATGCTCAGAAGGAGGGGAGGGCAGGTTAAGACAGAGCAGTGCATTAGAAGATGAACTGCGCTGGTTACTATTTATGAATAGTTCATCTGGTGCCCTTTAAAAATACACACACCTCTGGGGGTAAAGCAGCAGTCGAGCTGAAGTGTTGCTGTGTTGTCATTTGACAGCGAGGCAGCATCCTGTGAGAGGGTAACTGGGATAAAAGACATGATGATGGGCATTGCTCACTACCTGAGGCAAAGCCACTTCAATTGCAGTACAAGTGTTTGAACAAAGCAAGCCCAATGTTCCAGATAGGGAATTAAGAGGGTGTTCATGTGACTTGTGTCTCTGAGCTGCACTGATTATGACTCAAGCAGCAGCAACAACGCGCAGCTGGTGTGAAGAGCTCTGCCGCATGGATGTCAATTCCTGCCTGTCAAGAATTAATCTGCGCCCTAGTTTTCAGAATTTTAAAATACCACCTACATAATCTATTCTCGTCAATAAAGGGCTTCAAAAAATAAAATTAAAAGGTGTAAGATGCTGATTAACTGTCCGGCGAGTAGGTGGCCACACGAGCACGGTGATAATTTAACATTTCTTTTGTGTGCAGAAATGTTGGATACAGAGGGGGGAAAAGGCTAAAAAAAAAAAAAAAAGACAAGAAGTCAAAAAATAAACGAGGTCCATACTTTTCCTCCACAGCTCCTGCTTATGTTTGTGAAATAAGATCCCTCCTTTCTCCCCAGTGTTTTACCTTTGTGATATAATCTTGTAGGCATCGGGGAGGTAGCAGTTGACGTTCTCCATCTGGAATGGGTCAGCGTCGCAGATCTTGTCGTCAGTTCGGCCATAGTTGGCCGTCTCGATCATGATGACATCACTCCCTGGGCAGCGTAGATCGATTGCATATCCTTCACATGAGAGCTCTCTCCTGACCAGCCCGAAAGGCAAGGCTGCACGGCTGAACCCTGATGTACACAGAGACAGAGGAGAAAGTTTTTAAGCATATAAATAAAAGAACAAATTAATGACTTAAAAAGGGTCACTGATTCAATACAATAAGGCCACACATCATGCAGTAAAAATCCACTGGCACAAAATAAATAGGCAACAGCAGTCCAATGTTTACCGCAGCTTTAAACAGACGGGCTATTACACGCGATACAGGAATGGGGAAAGACGAAACAATTCATCTCTCAATCTCTCTGTGGTCTTGGATGTTGGCTAAGACATCACACTGTAAGTCACTGGAGACCAATGGTAACCTCATAAATTCTCGAGCAAATACAAAGGCTACGGAGCATCAGGAAGGCCTCCACCTAAAGAACATCCAGATCTATCTAGACCGAGAATAGTTTGCTTTACAGCCTTACAAGCTTGTTTCATTTGTTTCTTTTTTGCTTTACTTGTTCTGTAAAGTAAGACAGAGGAAAAAGACAGAATCCTGGCAGAATGGAAAGTAATATAATCCATTTTGCAGCGTCGGTGATCGAAGAGGGGACAGTCTAGAGTCCACAAGGGGGAAAATCTATACATGGAACACGGCAGATGGGAAGGAGGCCAAGTAAATTAACCATTTCACACAAATCTGTCTCCCCCTTGTTTCAAAAAAATGACAACAAAAGTTATTCCTCAGTATTTCCTGTTGCAAAGTAATGAAATGTCTTTGAATTCCTTGAATTTGAACAGAGAAAAAAGCTGTTAAAAGTAAAAACAAAAGGAAGAGAAATGCATTATCTAAGGTTAAAGTGATCGAAAAAAAAAAGAACGAAAGAAAGAAAGAAGTAATTCTCTGAAATTCCAAGAAAACAATTAGGTAAAATCTAAGTACAACATGCAAATGTGTTCCATTTAAGAAGTGCAAGCAGAGCACTGCATGAACTGTCAATAATCGCTGTTGTTTGCAGCAATGGCGGGTCCCTGAGGGGGCAGCTTCCACTTGTATTTTCTGCGCCGCTCTCTCCTAATTAGCCCTCCTTTCAGCCTGTTACCTTTTCTGTGCTCCCATTGGCTCCCGAGCATTGTCATGTACTAACACTTACCACCCTGGGTTCACTTTGCCCCCTCACTCTAATTATCCTCACTCTTTTGACAGTCAGGGCCTTGTGCAATTAGCATTGTTTGAACTGCTCAAAGTTGAATTGATTCCCGGCTAGAAATTCCTACCCTGAAACCTCCGACCCACATGTCTGCTAGTCATTTCAGCCCGCTGCGCCTGGCTCACTTATAATGATATTCTATGTCAGTCTGCACATGTCACACACCAGCAAACAGGAGAAGAAAAACACTGAAACACACAGACATCTGTGAAACATACACCACTGAAACACAATGCTGAAGTCATAGCATATAAGGAGAAACTTCTGCTCTCACTAGTAGTGGTAGCAGTATAACAAAATATGAAACTAATGGTATAAATTCTCTGGCACACGGCCACGAGACATTTCATTATAATACCATGATCTATCTAATGGCCGGTAGATTCTGCTTAGCTGGACTGTTTATCACCTCATTAGGAGACGTCAGTGGAGCCGAACCATAAGTGGAGGGCTGTGAGGTCACTTCATCTATTCCAATAACCACTACAATTACCCAAACCTTTCAGAAAACCTGTCCAGAGTGGTGGATGATAAAACACAGAGTGAAGTCGCCAGCTTTACTGCGAAGACTAATGATTGTCCCGCCTGCCATTCCTCATGGAAGGAGTGACGGGTTTATCACGGCAGCTACAGAGAACAGACACAAAGAATGCATTTCACAGGGGTTTTAAAATTCTGTGCAAAGAGATCCTTGTTTGGCTAAAACACCCCTTCTGGGCTGTCCGGTGGTGACTCTGCCCATCTATCAGCTCACTATGGCATGATGGCATGCTGTTGTCAACATAGGCCGGACGATTGATTAGGCTTGCTCCTTGCTGGCCTCCTTCTCTGTTGCCTGTATAGATCTCTCTGGTCATAGGCTAACACTACATCAATTAGGGGGAGTATCTAGACTGTACTGGCGGCATGAGGAACAAATTGCTTCTTCTCCAAGCTGCAGACGGTCTCGGTCTCATTAATGACTGTCTTGTCAACTTGTAATTGTGCAAGTAATGACAAATCTGTCTAAAAAGTTAAAATATATATAAAGAAGATTTTTCTCTGTATGAGGAGGAGGAGGAGGAGGAGGAGAGCTGAATCCAAGGGAATATTTTTGGTCGACTTAACTGGATGTTGCTTCAGATCTTAGGATATGAGCAGAGCTAAGAAGGAAAGACCTTGTGACAACAAAGGTTTCTGGATGTAGGTGTTGATTTTCTCGATTTAAACAAGTTTTGCGAGATTCTGGAAAGACAGGACGATTGTTTGTGTGCACAAATGTCAATGTCTTAAGGAGGTATAAAAAGCTCTTCATCTCGCATTCTGTGCTTTGTTTGACTGCTCAACTTTGCAGCAGTTGAAGACTGCGACAGAAGGGCACCAGCTGCAGGGGAAAACGGTGTCAAGAAAACTGCAGGACAAAAAAAAATCCACAACATGATGAGTGTGTGTGTGTGTGTGTGTGTGTGAGTGTGTGTGTGTGTGTGTATGTGTCTTTAAAAAAAAAGAATGACAGAAAGAGAATGAGCAGCTATCTGCGTTTCTGTACCTCAGATTAACATTAAATTACACAATCAGCAAGGGAACTAAATAATGCTTTATATAGAGCATTTAGTCAAATCGCCATGGTTACCACTTTGACTTAGCTATAATTGGCTATGATCCCTATCCCTGGCCTTGTTGACACGGAGCCTTATCATGCATTCTGGTCAGTGAGTGACTGCGAGGAAAGTAGCTTTTCAGATTCCTCCCCCTGACCTGCCTGCTAAGCCGTCTATTGAGCTCAAGAGAGCAAAGCAAAGGCTGGGACTGCTTCTCAATACGTTGCATTCTGGGAGTTTTCTTCTCCTCCCGTTGACAGCCTTTAATTCACTGCCAGCCCTCCTCCCCTCCCATCCCTCATAAAACATATTTTGTTTTCTATCAACACCCTTGAAATTGGAAGTGCCACTGTGGCTCAGATGGGTAGCGACGTCTGAAGCCATCCACGGAGTTACACTTTGTGGCTTTTAAAACCCAGGAGATAAAATGAAAAGATAATGGAGGTTTGGTGTCGAGATATCGTCATTTGGAGGCTGCAAGCATCAGACCGTAACCCACATGTTGAGGTTCATCTTGAGCTGGTCGGTGTGGTGCGTTAGTTCTCCATAGTGCAGTGGTGACCAACCTTTAACCCTCCAAGCCTCCACAGGACATCAGACGGTGGGAGGAAAAAACTGGAGGAATGTTTGATCAGTCTCAAAAAGAAAAAAAAAAACTGGGCCATTTTTGGAGGGTAGACAGTGTGGCGAGGGCTGGCACAGACAGAGAGCAAAGGCGTTGGTTGACGCTTGTCATCCTCCATTAAGGTTCCTTTGATTGGCCTTTGTGGTCCTGGAAACGGCAAACAGCTGCATGCAAATGGCCCTGTTTGCCCAAGGCTGGCCCCCATTGTTCTGAGCTTGGGTTTGACAGGGACGCTTTCTCTGCAGCATAAAGGAGGGTGTAGCCTTTAGTCAAATAAGAGTGCCCCCACCGTGGTCACAGCAGGAGTACTTCAAGATTGTTTGTCTTTTTATGTTGTTTTATTCCCTATATTACTGGTAGCCAACATCTTCGGAAGAAAGAGCAGATCTTAAGAGTCAAGCTTTTCCTCCAGCAGCGGGGGATGCCTCTATAATCCAATATCCGGAGTGACAGAGTGGTCATACAGCATGTTTTGCTCTGGTGGAGTAACTATTTTCAATAGGAATTCATGAAGTAGAAAAAAAGCCTGAAAAACAGATTTGAATTCTTAATAAAGGGAACAAAGCTTCATGAAAGTTTTGCATCTTTTTTCCAGGCTCTTTGTTCTTTACTGCAGTTTTTCTAATCTGTTCGATGGAACAGTCTGATTTCTAGCCAAGGAATAAAATTAGCTTAAAAAAAAAAAAAATTGAATTCCAGCAACAAATGTGGTAAACCTTTTATGTGTGAAATAAAAGTACATTTCATTGTCCATGCATATGCCTCTAAACTGACAAAAACCAAATACGTGGAAAACCCTTGGACTAATTCACAGCACACGCAATTTCCATTTCCATGTCCCTACATTTTATAAGACATCCAGTCCTGTTGCCTAAAATGTGCAACAGAAGTTCACAGATGCAGTACATGACCGCCCATCAGATGTGATAGACACACTGGAGGAAAGTGGGAGATGAGAGAGGAGATTTGGGATTCACAAAATAACACCTGCTTTTCAAATACAGACAACACCCCGAGAGCTCTTCACCATGCCACAGCGGCTCATATTTCATTTCAACTGTCGAAATGCGGCGAAACAGTGAAAATCTAGTTGGACATATGGTACCATTTCCCATGACACTTAAGTCCCCGCTCCGGTCCACCTTGCTGGGAATTGTTTCTAAAGACAGTGTCAGACAAGACCACAAACCCTGGGGCTACACCCGCCTTTCCCACACAGCTGCTATCAGACACTCTTGATTCCGATATAAGTATTCGAAAATAGAAACTGGCAATACAGTATTGGGTCCATTTGTGGTTAGATGAAGCGCTGTGGCTCATATCCTTTTCTTTCTGTGGTGATGCATGAATTCAGTGTTGCCACTTCAAATTCCAGAGCCACCATTTGTATTCACAGCAATGGTCCTTTCTCTAATTCATCTCCCCTTCTCCTCAAAAAAAAAAAAAAAAAAAAAAAAAATCAGTAGGTGGGAGGAAAGAATCACATGCAGCATGCTGAAGCATGTCTTGTTGAAGGGCTTTAAGGGGAAGGATTTGTCATATTGCTGAGACTGAGCGTGATAGACCCCGCTGCTGCCTCTTAACTCCTCAGGTGGGTCCATTTAGAGGAAGCTAGATCCTATCATGCCAGATGCAGGCGTGTAATGTTTTCTCTTTTAGTGAATCAGCATGATTTAAAGGGAAAATCCAGTGTTTTCAGCCTAGGATTTAATGTCATGATTGGCATGTCTTTGAATCCCCCCCCCCCCCCCCCCCCCCCCCCCAGGTGGTTTGCACTTAATAGTTTGTGCTAATAGTTGTTATAATTGGCTGTTTTTTTATTTAAGAATCAAGTTTTGTTTGCACTGGCCTGGAAAGTAAACAGCTGTTAATGCTAGCACTAGTTATGTAGCAACAGAAAAAAGTTCCTTTAAATCAAAAGTACAGCCTTCTGTGTTCATTATCGTGGCTGAGTGCAGACCTGTTTCCTTACATTGCTGTGCCAGGAACTGCTCCGCCAAATAAATCAACACACAATAGTAGCCCGTATTAATCAGTCTAAGCTTTCAAAGTTTGGTTAGCAGGGTGGTTAGCAGCAGTTGCTAATGTCTTTTCTGTGTTTCTGTCACATTAAGAGGCAGGAGTTTAAAGTTATTTATGTAAAGCTTTAGGAGTTTCATTTCCTGAATCTCTACAACAGAGGTGGCGAGTACAAAGTGACCACAAATCACTGGCTAAAACAGCCAATGTTGATTAAGTCTCAGTATAAGAAATAACAGAGTTTTCCCTCAGACATGTGGACCCTTTTTATGGAGTATCTAACAACCCCGCAATGTACACAAAACACTTAAAATGCACAGACTGTTGTGTTTTGATGTTGCGGAAATCACTGGGGTTGCATAACACACAGAAAATGTTTAAGTTTTGGCATAAGTGATGCACAGTCGACACGCTGGATTATTTTTGACTCTCCAGAACAGGCGGCTCAGCTGCAGAAGACTGCAGATGAAGAATTTTTCCCCATGGGAGCAAGAAGCAAAGGAAAGGGGGGAAAAAAAAGACCAGAAAGAAGAGGCTGTAATGACTGTGTCTTAATTTGGCCGCAAGAATCAAGGTTTTCTCCTCTGTCGACTGGTTGGATGATCCCTGACCCTGTGGGCGCACATCAAAGAAACCCAGCACGGAAAGAGGGGAACATCATTACATTACTAATACATATAATCCTCTAAATGCAAAGAGGGTCAGTGTTTAATATAAGTCATGACAGGAATAATTCAGATGAAGGAACATATATTACTTGATGCAGCCTCTTCTTTTGTTTGGTCCATGGACGCATCACTGAGATTAAAGCAAAGTATAATGCGACACCTTGTATAGCCTACTGAGAAAACAACCATTTCATGACTGTCACAGAGGCTAAACATTGAAAAAAACTGTTTAACTTGGAAGATGGAAAAAAAAAACCTATATGCTCCCAGGAGAATGCCATTTTGACAGAATTAGTTCAATATCTAACATACTGTTGCATCTCTCTTTTGCATGGGAGTTGATGAAACGTGCAGAAAGATGTGAGTTGAAGCAACTCCTCCGAGTGCAGCTGGGGTATAGTTTCACAGGTTTGATGTATCCAGAGATGCTTAACTCCCCTTAAGCCCATATTTTACCCCTGTATTTAAACCCCAGCTGGATTTTCCGCTAAAGAAAATGTCTCAGAATAAGTCAGGTGCCTCCCTTAGGGTGGGGATGGAGAAGAAAAAAGAGGGAGGATGAAGCACAGAATAGGTAGGATGTGGATTTGTCTCCATCACATGTTTGGGTCTCTGTTCTTGTTTGCTGGGGCAGAGCCTCCTTATCAACCCCGCCATCTCCTCCACCCGGCCCTGCCTGTACAGAGCCAAGCCCAGGAGCCTTACTCCCTACGTCACATAGACAGGGTATCAGGAGAAGCTGCAACTGGAACATGGATTACATGAATAATGAGCCACAGACTACAAGGCTGAGGCGATAATGAACGGACAATTCTGACAATTCTGGTTTATCTCCAGGCCCGGGCCAGCAGTAGCCTTTCACACAGTGGCGCTATCACTCCGAGTCCATTTAGGATTTCGTGTCCCCACATAAACCTACCTTTGCCGAGGCGGATGGAGCGGTGCAGTTGTGGTTGTGATTATGCAGATGAGGTGGTGCAGTGCAATTTTGGTACTCGTTTTGGCATGAAATTGTGTTTATGTGTTTCATCCCAACATAAGAAATTCTTGTGGCCTTCATCAGTAAAAAGAAAAAAATCATCTTTCATGTATGTTTACCTTTGCCTCTTTCATTCTGACATACGTTTTTCATCTGGTGCACATTTCATTGCACATTAAAAACTGTTTTTAATGCAATTAAGGCAGAGTCTGTGCTGGCTCACATTAACGGGTGATTCTTATCAGTAATGTCTCCGGGACACATCCTGAATTCCTGTTAACAATGTTCATCCTGCTGCAGCCCATTTTCCAAAATTCATACACTGCACCTGGACTGGTTGTTTACCAATGTTTATGCCTGCACTGGTTTCGAAAAAATTGTTGGCCAGACCCATGTGCACTTGTGTGGAAAATGGAGGTGACATAAACCTGCAGCGGAGACTCTCC
This sequence comes from Caranx ignobilis, assembly GCA_021432705.1. Classification (NCBI taxonomy): domain Eukaryota; kingdom Metazoa; phylum Chordata; class Actinopteri; order Carangiformes; family Carangidae; genus Caranx; species Caranx ignobilis. The sequence continues at coordinate 36,698,333 of MU269980.1, forward strand.
ACACAGAGGTACAAACAGCAAGGCAAGAGTTGCATGACAGGAGTGGCCAAGTTAGCATTGCTGTTTGCAAATGAATATGCTATAATATGACTAGTGTTGGCTGTACAGGCCTGTGTGATTTACTGTTATGAGTTTTTATTGGAAAGGACACAGACAGGCACATTTAGTGGGATTAGATAACTGAAAATGAGTTATGTTGATTTATTACAATATCATTGAACTGTAACCAATTTATCAGCTGCTAAAGAGACATTTTGATTGATGCTGTGGGAGTCCTTTTCCTTGGACATACTCATGTACATATTAAGGAATTTGGGAAATCTGTGATAATAGAATTGTGATGCAGAAAGTGGAAAATGATTTGTTTTTTAAGGGATTCTTCAAAATCTGATCAAATAGGCATTGTGTCTGTAACAATATTTATAATGGATGGCAGTGGGATTTGTTGCTTGCTTGCATCTTGACTTGAAGTTTGTTTCCCTTGTAATGTTATATATTTGAAGCTTTGTACTGTTTGGATCTAAATACATATGAAAGAATTTAATAATAAAAAAAAATCCCTTTGCTGTAGAGCTGTAGCAAAAAATTTCCAACCACAGTTGGTGTGAACCTTGTCTGTGAGTCCCCTCCTCTGCAGCTGTAGCCAAGCTTGCAAGACTACTGAAAACTAGCCCACCAACAACATTGGCTGCCTGTATTGAATATGTGGCCATGCTTTGCACGTCGTAGCGTTCCATGGAGAGTTGCCCGTTCATGCGAGCATATTGGTTGTTCACTGTGTGCATGCTAGACATGTACATAGCTACCCTATGGTGTGTTAGGGAAAGGTTATGCGGGCTTTTGTACTGCACTGCTTCGAATTTCTTGTAGATTTACCAGGAAAGCCAGTGAAAAAAAACAACAACAACATTCAGACACATTCCTTGGCAGTAGCCCGCTGCTATCTCTGGAACACTGACCACTTTGATTGACTTGACAGTGATGACCTTGCCCCATTCCCTTCCACCAGCATTCCGGTCAATGCGAGCAGAAAACAGGAGCACTGATAAGAGATGCACAGATGGGGAGATCTTGATGACAGACAGTTTCCTGCCCCTCACCTTCGATGAGGCCATTGTGCCTGGCATACTCAGTAGGGATATATGCTACAAGAGGGGGTCAATACCCGATAGCATAAGACAACAAAAACATTCTTTGTGCCTCACTGTTCCTCTGACTTTCTTCTTGCTGCGTACTTATTCAATTTCCTGCACGGCAGGAGAGGGCCTCCTTATCTTAGACTGTTTATACCTGCAAATCGGCTGGTGGCCTTTTGTTTGCAGGTGACCCACCCTGAGGTGACATTTAATTCCTGGACAAAAAATGTGTGGTCATGCTCTATGGCACAGACTCTCAGCCTGAGGAGATTACTAATACAGTGAATGCAACAGAGCTGCATTCATTGCCTGTAGTGAGAGCTAGCCCCCAGACACAGAGAGAACGAGAGCACAGCACACATCATTACACTGATTTGAATCATGTATTACCATTAGCCATGCAAAAGTGAGTGAAATGAACAAGAGACCATTGGTAGCCGAACCAACAAGGAACCACTTTCGTCTTATATTTACACACAAGTCCCTCTCTGTCTGTTCCTGTCTCCTGCTCTGATTTAAAAGCACACATCAGAAAATCTGTGCACACACAAGTCACGGAAAGCACCCAAAAGCACATTTACCGAATCCCTTGTAATTTCTTTTATTGATTGCCTTCCTTTCCCCACTGTCAACATTAGTTTTAACACCAGCATTCACACTGCAAATTACAACCATCATGGTTAAAACAATGAGACCCGAGCTGTTATGACATCTCTGATATGAAGCGCGGACGACAGGTAGAGACAAAGACATTGTTTTTGAACCATTTCCACACTGCCACTGTGTAAATATAATTGTAGCCTCCACCTTCTTTTCTCTCTGTAACAGCAAGGGACTTTTTGTTCAAGTGACCCTCGTGCTCATTCACACACACACGCTGTGTCTCCAATATCAGGCTCCCTTTAACAAATGATTGCTTAAAATGTACGTTACAATTAGAAAAAAAACTGCTGAAGTGGCTGTTAAAAAACAAAGAAAGAAAAAAATCCCTGCCTCAGGTATTTAGTCAGAGCAACAATCTGCTTTGATTGCCTTCACACCCTTTGGTGTTAAATATTATATGCCTGCTTTTGTTTTTGCATGTTTGTTTAGCTCTTGTGCTTTTTGTTGAAATGAAATTAGTTGTGACATGCCTGCGAGCTATTTAAAAGTACTGGGTGAACACCGAACCACACTGAAATCTAACAGGTTCTTGTTGACTGTGTAAATACTTTTGTCTCAAATCCAAACCCGATTCACTGTGTTGGCAAACACCTCCCCACACTCAAAAGAAAGGAGGGGAAAAAAAATCTTTCTATAGTGTAGACTTGATTTTATTTGAAACCCTCCTGCTTCCTCTCAAGATTAAATGCATTACTTTGTTATGACAGCTGAACCCTCCTGTGAAGCAGTGAGTTACACCGAGCAAATCCAGAAGTTTAGATTGTGAGGCAAACTACTCTATGGTTGTAAGCCGGACTCATCTATTATTTGAATTAGGCTGCCTGGGGTAAAAAAAAACAAGTGCAGACAGCATTTAAGAGAGGAAAGAGTGAGGTAGGCATCTGGTCCAATGTTTATACAACTTGTTACCATAAGAGGTGTGAATTGAATGGCTCCGAGATGCTGCGAGCAAGAGAGATTTAAGGCATGCTTAACAAATGAAATCAAACTGTCAGAAAACCGTAGGTCCCAGCCCATTAAATTAAGTGATTGTTCATCAGCTGGCCATATAACAGCGACTTTTACAACCACATCCAAGCACAAAATAAAAAATAAAGCCTCCCTCTGAAAGGGAAAGGGGTTCACTCGAACATTCGCATATTGCATGGAAACTTTTTTTTTTTGTTTTACCAAAAACGCACTCAGGAAATCGCTGTTGCAATAAATCTAGGATGACCCTATCAGGGGTGATATTGTATTTCATTTCCTCAGAGTGAAATACTGATCCTGGAGATTCATGTGACTCCGGCTCATTTCAATTTCATGTTCTCTCATAATTCAGAACTTTTCAGCTCCTCAGTATTATTAAAACAGCATATTCTTACACAATGCCATACAGAAATATATCTGGTGCACTGTTTAGAAATTAAAAGGCTTGCATGCTGCAGGGATAATGGAAAAGTGCTGACAAAACTGTATTGGTGAGTAAGGAAAAAGAAAAAAATCAAAACCAGAGAAACACAACGACTTATCCATCCCTGTGTATGGCTCCCAATCTGTAGGAAAGTCCATTCAATCCAGATGATGAACCCGGCCTTATTTCTCAAAATAGTGAAACAGAATTTCCACGCAAGACTGATATTTCACTGATTTTTTCTCTCTCTCTCTCTCTCTGTGCTTGTTCTCGTCACACAGATTGACCAGTCATCTGTGAATCTCCCATGGTTTAGCTGATAATTCATGATCGCCCTGCCATGGACCCGCAGCATTCAATATGAATTATAAAATGGCAAGCCAAGCATATCAATGGATGACAGACTGGATGTGTATGGCCCGGGGCCAGAGAGAGAGGAGTTAGAGCACAATAGCTTCCCCCATTCAGTCAACCCCAGGACTGGAAATACCAGTGTGGCACTAGGGAGGGTCTTCCGTCAGCACAAGGTATGGCACTGCTTGAGACAAATGTTGAGCTGAGACATATGACCTGCATAACCTTATTGGGAGGGGGGTGCAGACAGGCTGGTATAGTCAAGCGTGGAATATTTCACAATCAAAAAAGTACAAAAAAAAAACCCTAACTCCCTCAGAGAGAAATTTACAGTGTCAATCCAGAGCAGCAGGAGGGCTCGAAAGCAACAGAGAGAGAGAAAAAAAAAACAGACTGGAAATTCTTCTGAGGAATCTATTTCTGCCTTCTGCATTTTCCCTGCACTGTGATTTTTGTGTCTACTGACTAATAATTCAAAGAAACTGCATATTAATGACTTTTATTCACATGCTCTGTCCATGCTAGAACCTAAACAAACACTACCTCTTTTCTCTTGATCCCTTTTCTGTGGATATGCCACAGCCATCAAACACAAACCACTTAATCTTTTACATTTCCCTCTTGTGCAGTATTTAGATACAAATGCCGAGGGTGCCCGCTGGCCTTTTAGCATTTTAACACAACAGCTGACTAAAAGTGTTGACACTGACTGCACAATATAATCCCCCTCCTAAATCTGGCTTTCTTTACTTTAAAGACTTAGATAACAGCTCCCATTCCGTCACAGCAGGTATGCGCCTTTGCACTCACTCCACCTTTGTGTCCACCGCCATTGAATCTGGTCGTCTTCTTTCATATCTACAGACTGGGCGGTCTGAGACATCTAAAACAAATCTGATACCTGCATGACCTAGTTTATTCTAGCAGGAGAGCCGTTTTATAGATCGGTTATATAATGGCGCGAGGATATGGAAGAAATGGAGTACATGAAATGAGAACAAGGAAGAGCCTATATGCAGAATTTAGTGTGATGTTTCACTGCTTCTTTATAACAATTTTAAATATTAAAAACATAAAAAATTGGCATCATTTGAATCTATAATTCAAAAGATGATCATGAAATCAAACCCCGTTTGACGATTAGGCCGTGAGTGTATTTAAATCCTCTAATTACTTCTTCATATAGTAGTTTCCATTGTTAGGATTGGAGTCCGCCAGTAAAACCCAGGATTAAAATTGCCTACCTACGCATCAGGGGTCTGCAGGAAATTATGCATACATGTAATCCAGCGTTACTGTTTATAGTTTTATCGCACTGATACTCGCCTCTTGGTGTTAATTCTCCCACAGCCGTCTCAGAGATGCTAATGCAAACCAAACATCTCCCACTGCTGCTGCCTCCCATTTAAAATGCTAAACTGGGGGTTCGTGTGGCGGATTTTATTGAAAAGACAGTCCCAGGAAGTGAAATATGAGTCTATTCGTCACTGATGCTAGTGTTAACTGTGACTACTCATTACCAAAAAGTGCATCTATGAGAAAACAGTCTTTTTCTTTTCTTAAAGGAAAAAAGGAAATCTCCACCACCTCAGCAAGGTATCCAGCTTTACTGCACCCTGGTGGTTTGTTAGAACCTTATTTGCACCATGAGCAGCAAGAAATGTGACTGCAGCTGCTCACAGCATCATGGAAAAACAACAACATTTACTCACTTTTATTTAAAGCTGTGATAGCTGACCTTTGAAGGAGAAATGGTGCAGCTGAAGGCAGACAGCTTATTTATCCACTGGGGCAACATTATGTTTCTGACCACCAGGCAAATGTAAGAAGAATATTCATTCTCCTTTTAGCTCTGATTTTGGTCTCTACCAGTTCCTGGGGGAAATATTTGTCTGTTTTGCTGCTGTATGTTCACCAGCATGTCTCTGACTGTCCCTGTCTTCTGTCTGGTCCTGAGCAGGTAGCGTGTGCTGTTTTTGAAGCCTCTCTTTTTGAAGACAGCTGCCTGCTGCTGCAGCTGAAACCCACACTACAAGAGCAGTGAGAGTTAACTAAAGCAGAAATATTATTTTTTATTCTTGCACAGTACATATACAGTGGGTCAACCACGTGTATGTAGCACTGTGTAAAAATTGATTACTGTCAAAACAGAGACCCGGTTGAGGTTCATTCTTCCCACTGGACGGAAAAGTCAATACCAGGAGAGAGAAAAATCACTTTCTTTTCAGGTATGTCAACGAGCATTTCAAAGCGTGAGGAATGTTTTGGGTGAATACGATAACCTGATTATACTCTCTCCTGGTGAGGGACAGAAGGTAATTATCAGGTCGAGCTTTCGTTGCAGGAAACGAAGATCATAAGCGTTGGGATGCAACCCTCAGGGCTGGTCAGGCTGAAGGTGAGTGGCATGTGGATAGAACCAGATATTGTTTTCAGACTGAGCCACACACACACACACACACACACACACATTCCTTTATTAATGGATGGGCAAATATGCATTCTTAGGTTTGAGCGTCCTCATATCAACTGAAACCTAAAACCTGGACTTTCTACATACCAAAGGAGTGTTCCCCTTTAAGAAATTCAACAAGACTGCTCTACTCAGGGCTATTCTTCAAATGCTTCAAAAAAAGACTCTTCAATATTATCTACAATTGCTAATCTACAAAAAAAAAAAAAAAAAAAAAAAAAATACATTTCTGCTTGAGAGAATGCAGGGATAGCCTGCGCCATAGAGATCTGTCTCTGTTGATAAATCGTGCACCAAAGCCAGGCTTAAAATAAAACTAGAGGAGAAATATATCACAGACCGAAACAGCAAGAGAGAGTAAAAAGGAAAACTCTAAACTGCAAAGGAATCCCTCAAAATAATGTGCCTCAACATCTATCCGTAATCAATGCTTGGCACACAAGCATGTGATTTTGGGTTTCTTTGTTTCACCAGTACAATGGGACAAAAGGGGGAAAAAATGTAATGATCATCATTAAGCAGACATACCAACATCAGTGGCTTTGATGGGTCTCTAACAGACGGGACTGTTTTCTGACAATACTTGTAATTATAGCCAAATGTACTAATCAAATGTGAGGGAAGGAACCAAAAAAGAGCCTTGGGATGTCATTGCAGATAATTAAAAGCACTGACACATTCTTTCACAGTTCGTCACACTGGCGCTGAACCAAGTGAAGTGCCCTGGTTTTTCCATGGCTTCAGGTGTACTTGGCTTATCAGAGGGATCAGATTTAGGACCAAATAAAAAAAATCAGTTCACTGACACACCAGTGTTTCAAAGTCCACCCAGACCATTATAAAGGTCATCAGAAAAGACGCAGTTATGACCTTTAGTGGAAGGACTCTGACTCCGCTGTGTGAGTGTTGCTCTGGACATGAGCAAACATGTCAGCGAAAGTGTCCATGGGTTGCCAGGAATATTCAATGAGTTCGGCACCAAGTGTTTGAAATACATTTTTCAAACTCCAAGGGTAAAACCACTGAAGAAGAACTTGGCAACCTTGCTACATAACAGCTCTTCACTCCTTTTATGCGGCTACAACAATGTGTGCTAATGAATTCAACACATTTCAGCAGAATAATAAGAGGCTTCTTGAAAAGTTGACCAAAATCACATTACAAACTACTTTCAGCAACGCAACTCCATGGTTACCTACCTTGTGAAAAGTGAAAGCAAACAAGAAGGAGCAAGAGGCAGTGAAACACTGGACACCTCCACAGTGCAGAGGCCATTGTGCGCTGTGTGCAAACAATCCAGGAGCCTGATGGCTAATAATAGTCGTTCAACGTGTTGCGGTAGGGGAGCGGAAAGCTGGAGTGATGTCAACGATCAGTCGTTCTTGGAGAAGCATCAGCAGTCATCTTCTCATCTGGAAGAAAAGAAGAGGAAGTAGTGTGAAAAATGGGAGGACATAGATGGTCACAGTTGGCATCACCAACAGCTTCTGCTATTGTTGGTGCAGTTTTTCCCTCTGGCTCCTGCAAGTGAGCACTGCAACACAAGAAGTCATGTACAAAATCTGAACGCCTTGACAAACAAAAGCTCCAGACTGCTCTTTGATTGAGTAAACAAAAGCATTTTTCAAAGGGAAATATCAAAACTTTGTTCCCCCGGTGTTTATGGGGGCATCGACTAACAAAAGGAGATAGCATGCTTGGCACTCGGTACTTATTCAGCACTCGGCGGTGTGTTACAACTGAATGTTTACACTGCCTCATTCTCCCAGTCTTCCCTGTTCCACCTTCCCCATTTACTCCCCAGATCCCCACGGGGAGAATGCTCGTCGCTCCGGCAACACGTTCACACAGGACGCCATTAGAGACACGACTTGCTTTGTGAGCTACTTTTGTCTCCTTCCTTATCAAGGGGTGGCAAAAAACAGTCCTTTTGTCTGCAAAAGCAGCAAAAGGTTAGGGCCTGAGACAGACTAACACAGCAGACAGATAAGCTGCTTACCAAAATCAAACACCGAAGAGGAGATGTGTTGTGTCACATGTGAAATGCCACACACAAACACACACATGCACACATCGACTCTCCTATGCATGCCTGCACAATGGTACGGCCAAGGACATGCACACTCCTGCATGATGTGGACACACAAGCAGGGAAAGCATCAGCACACCCACTGAAGCATATACACACACAGACACACACATACACATAAACACACACACATACAGATGTATTGTATCTTGTTTATTCTCTTGTGGTTGCTATCCAACATCTCCCTTTGGCACACACACACACACACACACACGTAGCCACATTGTACACAGAATCCGTCACTTGGTAGCCGTCGCTTTGCAGAGGAGAGTGAATGTTTCCCATTTCTGAATGCTGCTCCTTCAGAGCCACCCGTCAACCACCCTGATTATTTTATAATGAACCTAAATTTGAGCAGCAGAGCAGTCAGCTCTGATCGCTCTCCGGGCCTTGCTAATGTGGTCGGATATTTTTGGCAACATGAAAACCCACAAAACATGGGAAGCTATCACATTAGCATGCTGAGTAATAATTTAAGTCGCTATTGGATTGATTCTATACATGACCAATGCCTTTTCAGGGCATAACGCTTGAATAAAAAGCCCAACTGGATCTGCACCTAGCCCAACGCACCCTGAGAGTATTTATTTTCATTTGAGGTCACCCTGGCCCGAGCAGTTGTGCAGCACACTCCCTGCCGAGGAGACACACATAGAGCAAACTTATAATTTATCAGTTAAACTTGGGTGGTTTTATAGGAATGGTGGTTTTATTTGTCTTCCATTTGTGTATTTTCCAGTGGCGCCGAACCAGATCAGATAAGACCAAACCCGAGGATACTTGCTCCCCTCCGCAGGAAGTCTCACCCCACGTGTAGTGAGACAGCTTATACTCAAGTCTTCTAACAACAACACTGCCACCAGTTCAATATTGGGCAGAGCTCCAAATCTCCAGGGACGCATGTGACTTCTTCCTCAGCCATTTATCATCTCCAAATATAAGGCCCGAGGCCATGGGGTAACCATAATGGTGTTTGACAGGAGGAGATTGGAAACTGTTGGGGGGGACATCCCCCAGCCGCTCTGGCCTGCTGGGCATTCTGAGCCACTCAGCCCCTGCAGACACCAGGGGCGAGAGCCAGCCAGGCCTCGGGAATGAAGTCTTGCCCTCAACACCCCGGGGTTCTTTCTCCTGATCGGCCGTCGCCCCGCTGAGTAACATGTCTCCTTTCTCTCTTAAGCTGGTGGAGGACACAGCTATGCTCATCTTCCTAAAACACTGTTTTGTTTGGTGCTATTTCTGCACTGAATTGGTCTGGACTTGAGATAAAAGGATTAGGCGATTAACATTAAGATGCTTTACACAAGTACTGACAGATGAATCATAATTTCACATCAGGGGACAGGGGGAGGGAGGGAACGATCATTGGGGAGGGGGCTAAGATGTTCTCAAGCAGAAAATGGTTTGAAGAGGTAAGTGAGGCATCGTTAACCCCTCGCAGATTGTTTTGAGGAGTTATCTGCACCAGGCACCCCCCCACTCCTGAAGCCTGGGAATTGAGGTTACTTGTTTCTCGGCCAACGATTTTCACATAATGATTATCATGTTCCACTGAGGCAGACGTGTAGAAAATAAAAGGGTGCGCACTTATGAATAACTGTCGCCACCTACACCAAATCTAATGAGCTCAAACATGTAACATACACCAGAAGACCACTGACTAATTACAAGTTATATATTTTCATCTGCGCCTTGAGCTCCTTCACCTCCAAAATACAAGAATATATGTTCCCTCTGGTTTTCTCTTTCTATTAACAGTATATCTTCCTGGAAACGAGACAAAAAAAAAAATCCACCAATGAAATGAAAAATGCTATGCAAACATCCACAACATCTGTTTTTCTTTTGTCTCCTATGCATACCCAGTGGAAACCCAAGGAGAGAAATCTATCATCAGTTAAGATAATGGAGAAAATCACAGTCCACAGCAAATTTTTCACATCAGCCTGATAGAAATAATAAGCAAGCATTTAAAAGAGGACGGCAAGCAATTAAAACATAATTAAAATAAATGGATAGAAGGAGACAGCCCACATGTCTTAACATGAAATACAAGGCTGTGTGCAACAGCCGGCTGAATGAATGTGAGGCTCCTTTGACAAAGCTTGTGTCCGCCTCACTCACAAGCTGGAGAGGAGTCCGGTGAAAGAGAGAGTGAGAGGAAGGGGGGAGTTTTGGGAGTTTGTAAGCCGGGTGGGACTAAATGGATGGGAGAGGGAGAGCAGAGGAGGAGAAGAATGGAAGGGGGAGAAAGAAAGGGGCGGTGGGGTCACCGAGGAGGATTGACAGCCTGTGAGTATGGCCTGACCTCCTGGGTTCGCCTCCAAGTTTTCTCCACAGGCTTAGAGAAGACAAAAATAAAGCCCAGGAATGTTAATTTATTTTCAATTGTCAACGCCGAGAAGAGAGATAAAGAGCGCATACATACATATCAAGTAAGACTGGAACAAAACTAATGCGCAAGTCCAAGTGTAAGCTGAAAACCTACAAGTGAAACAGAGATCTGGCTCTGTTGAGCTGCATCTTGCCAACACAATGATTCGTCTTCCACTCTTTGAATAACTACTAATTTGGAGAACTTTCAGCTCCGCCCCCATGCCCTACATTCGGGACAAAAAAAGACACACATGTGAGAGGGGAATTTCAAACATCAGAAAATGGTTGATGGGCAAGAAGTGGGAGACAGGAACTACAGGAACTAAGAAAACGCAGCCTGCAGACACTTTTCGTTCTGTCCTCGGCGCACCCTGATGTTCCAAAAAACTCTTTTGTCATGACAGTCCTGTCTGGGGTGCGCTTTCAGCCCCTGCAGGGACATGATGTCATTTCCTTGGCTCCATCACTGATGTAAAGTTGCCATCAACTGCCAGAAACAGAGATGGGATAAGATATACGACTATGAGGATAATAAGGTTATAAACTGTGGTTTACAGCTGCACACACTGAAACAGTGAAGGCTTTTCTAATGTTTTTGGAGCTGAAACTATTAGTCGGTTACCTGATTAGATGATCAGCTGAAGATAACGACTTCGTTTTCCTCCAAATGTGAATATTTTCTAGAACTTTATAGTTTTATATGATGGTAAAATAATATATTTCAGGGCTCTTTAGCTATTTTTGGACATGTTGGATTTATCAGTGCTCATCTTGATTAGGAGTAAAAGTGGTTTGAACTTTTGAGAACAACGCCAAAGCAAAACCTGCTTTGGTCCATTCTGCATGTACAGTCTGCTGCAGTGTTTGCTTTAGGGCTGCAACTAATGATTAATCTACTGATTATTTTCTCAACTAACAGTTTGGTCCAAAAAAAAAAAGTGAAAATAGCAAAAAATGTCTATTAAAGTTTCCCAAGGTCCAAGGCAACATCATTAAATGTCCTATTCAGAGGAGTGTTTTTTTTCTTGTGACTTTTTGTCTGCTTTAAAACTGGCTGGAACAATTGATTACTGAAGTAACTGATTCATTTTATGCTAAAATTGGAGCTGGATGAGCTCCAATTTTCCAAAAATCCAGTGTGTGTTACTTGTTTCATTATAATTACTGCTTGAATCAAAGCTTACAAATAATTTGTTTACAGGTGTTTTTTTGTTTTTTTTTAAGATGGTTAATAGATCAGAAAACTTCTGTTCAGGCCTGGGTCGGAACGAGTTCCTTCGTGTGGCATTCAAACACACAGAAGTCCAATTCAAGTTACTTCAGCTGCAGCTTTTATGTTTTAGGATAAATGGCGCCAGATTAAAAGGAAACCTTGGAAAAAGAAACACGCTTTTAAGCTGAAATGTTCTTCAGTGCAGCTCAAAAAAAAAAAAAAAGCCCCAAACAGAAAACTCCCTGAAAGGTGCAATGCTTCACCATTTTGTTGAGAGCGCACAACAGTTCGTGTGTTCAGCGGCTCTCGGCCAAATGATTGAGGCAGTAGATAAGATAGAGTGCCGGCGGGCAGATGGACATAGTGAAACAGAGAAGGGGTGAGCAAAGAAGCTTATTTAAGTGAGGAGAACAAAGAAGACCCCTGCTGAACAACCAGGTTAGTGTCAAGCGAAATGAAGAGATGGTGGTGTGTTCAAAGGAGAGCTGCGTGGAGGAGCAGACCCCCGCAAAAAAGGGTAAAAGTGGATGCTTCCGACGGGGTTTGTAGCTGAAGTCACTTGTCAACGGAATAATGAAATCTGCCTGGAAAAAAACCCGTTCCACTTATTATCTCTGTCTAGTTAATCAATCAGTAGTCACATTGTGATTTTTAGGAAAATGCAGCTTTGGAGTGTTTCAGATGAGTCTGTGCCTGCTACTTATTTCATCATCATTACTGCTCCTGTTTGACAAGATGCAAATGCTGCATGTTTGGCATATTGATAGCTGATCCAAATGACTAATACGTCATCAGAACTGCTGGAGATTATTTCTCCGACATGCAACTGATTAATCGACTAATCACTTTCAGCTGACTTGATTATGTAAACAATGGGTAGGCATATGCTTTTGGATTCTACAATGAGTAACTTTCTGCCAAAATGGACCTTAGAATTAAAAAAAAATAATGGGGTGCTGTATAGCTCAGTGGGTTGAGCAGGCGCCCCACATGCAGAGGCTACAGTCCTCGCTGCAGCTGACCGTGGTTTGAGTCCCGAATCTGGTGGACCTTTGCTGCATGTCATTCCATCTCTCTCTGCCTCCCCATTTCCTGTCCCTTTCAACTGTCCTATCAATTAAAGGCAAAAAGCCCCCAAAATATACTCTAAAAAAAATAAAGAATAAAAAAATAACAATAATATGGAAGGGAAAATCTGACTCATGTACCGTTTCATTTAATTATATTCAGCTACAGGCTGCTCTTGAGCTCAGTAGCCATGTCTGCTTGGCATTGAAATGAATAGGCTGACCCCAGAGCAGTTGGTTAAGCAGTAGGGTCACCGCAGAGGAGCAGAGAGCAGCTCCACACTGACACAAAAAAGAGAGGTTTTTCCTTTCAATCAGTCCCTTCATAAATTTACTGAAAGCTTCGCTTCTCACCTCCGCCACCCATAAATCTGGCACTCCCCGGCATGCACTTCATTCACACACACACACACACAAACACACACATACTGCTCACCTCCAGCTCGCTCCACTTTTTTAGCACATTTTTTATAAGGGAAAAAAAATTATAATTGACTTAGCAACGTCACCACCCTCACAGACTCCCGACACACATATACACACAACTAATTCATTCGGCCCTTCAACACATTTCCAGCGGGAGACGTGTTGATGTTCACACCTCCTGGGGAAAACTGTACTGACACCATGTTAAATTTTTACACAGCATAGCCCCATTCAGAGTGCATTAGTTTTCAGTATAATGTACGTAAAGTAACTGCTAATACGTAACATCTGTGATGTTAATGAACAACATGCAGGCGAGGAGAAACCGGAGTAATCAGTCTCCAGCATTACAGAACCTCCATTCATGTGCTGCCATCGAAACAAAAATGTATTACAACAATCAAACATAATTTCCGCAACTGACAGCAACTTGTTTAAACAATGACAAAGCAGCAGAGGAAGAGAAATGTTGCATCTGGACTGCAGTGATCTCAGTTTGGGGCTAGAGCCAGAGAAGTGTGTGGAGCCCCCCCCACCCCACCCTGAAGGAAATGACACATTATTTGCAAACTATCTCAGGGTTGTCATTTCGGATGGGACTAGCTGAGGGGTTTATCAGAGGTAATTTCTGCTGGGTGCGGGAGGTCCCAGATTTGGCCGGCCGCTAAAATCCACACAAACTTACTGACATGGCAAGATTCAGATGGGAGCTAAAATTTACAGACGTGCTCCCATTTTCGATTATGCCCCCCACCACACCCCACCCCACAACATCCCCGGCTCCACCCGCTGCAAAAACTAATCCCAACCAAATTGGGCTCCTGACATAGTGCTACAATGACAAAGTGACACATTTGTTGCCAAAAGCAAAGAGCACTAAGTTTTCTCCTCAAAATACATGCAAACAGAGCAAACACGATTAATCTTCGAGGAGACTATAGTAGACCGTGTAACCCCGCAATAAATCTGGAGTGTTACAGGGCGGCATAGAGGCGGGTACCTACTTACATATTTATTATCAATCCAAGTGAGATACCTTGAAGTATTTGCACATTTTGCACATAGTGACCTCATACTAAACTTGGAATGATAAGTCCAGTAATAAAACGTCAACCAGAAATGAATAAGTAACTATTTTGATGATTGATTAATCATTTGTCAAGTGAGAAAATCTTATTCTACTTTGCTGCTTTTTCTTGTCTTGCATGAGTATCTGAGCTGAAAATGAATATCTTTGGGTTTTGGAGCAAAAGCCTTTGAAAGCCTTCGTCAGCGTAGGCTCAAGGTCATTGTGATTTTTTTGTTCTTTTTGTCAATTTTACAAACGCGTTATTAAATAATGATCACATGGATTCAGTTCACTCAAATCAGCTTAGGATAAAACACATGTAACACCAGCTACGATTCATCCACATCTGCCAGTCATATAAGCGTCTACGTCGCCCGCTTGTATTTCAGCCGCATAGCTGTTATGTCACCCAAGTGTCTTGTGTCACATATAGCGAGACTTTATTTTTATCAGAAGAACATGAACTGTTAAGCAGATATTTCACATCATCCAAACAAGCTGCTGTGCCTCTCCTGACATGCGGATTTACACTTCATGCTCACTGCGTTTTCCTGTTGATTTTAAGAGGCTATTTAAAGTTATATGGCCGCACAGACAACTTCACGGCTCCCCTCACATGCACTGATACATTCATCTTCTTGGATTCGGCTCCCTACAGCGAGTTAGTTTGAAGTGTTGTTCAACTTAAAGTGCATTTACTGTCCAAAATCCGGTCCGCTTCACATTACCTATGCATGATCAGCAAACGGGGCTGCATTCCAACTGTGGACGGTTTGTGTGGTCTCCATTCATTCAGTGTCTGAAGTGACTGACATGCATTAATTCGCCTTAATTCAGGGCTGTCATGTGGCCTCAGAGGCAGCATGATAACCATCAAGGTTTTTGCATGAGAATTTGTTAAGTAACGCGAACCCAAGTTCAGTGTGGGAAGCTATAAAACGAAAAGGTCACAGTCACAAATCACTCCACACAAGAGCTGGAATCACTGCAGTAATATTAGTAAGAATATTTTCCTGATAGCAGTCGACACACTTCAACAGCATATTCAACTACAGCCTCCGAGATGACAAGCTGAATTATCCCCTCTTGAACATTATAACCTTCACACAAAGGTCAGATTTACTGCAGGGCCAGTGTATTAAACTATATTTGTTTTAGCTATGTACACTGATTTAACAGGTAATTCTGTCATATCGTGATATAACAAATGTATAATAGTCCAGCATTGAATCAATTAGTTGATTAATTGATTAGTGAAAACCAATCTGCAACTATTTTGATATATGATTACTCATTTCAGTCGTTTAAAATCAGTATTACCCATTTTTTTCATTCAAGTAAGAATCAGTTTTAATATCATTGCAAATTGAATATTTGAGGATAATGGACTGTTCTCAGACTGAAAAAAGCTATTTTAAGACATTCCCTTGATTCACTGACGGTAACTTTTTACAATTGTAAGAAGTGACAATTTTGTAAGTAAATAATTTGACAATTATTAGATATTAAAACAGTAAATAAAGCACTGATGAGATTAATCATAACTTGCAGCGCTGACATGCAGAAAATGAATTGTGTTTTCATTTTGTGCTTTGAATTCAACACAATAAAACATGTTAATTTGAACTTTTTGGGTGAAACTGCATTGTGAAACAGTATGAGAATATGCAATAATTCAGTGCGACATATGAAAACACTTTATGAAAGTGTATATAAAGAAGTTTTAAAGCCTTTTACTGTATAAATGGCAAAAAGCTAACAAGCAGTCAGAGGAGCAAGTGGAGCTAACGTCTCGATGAGTGTGATTTTCTCACACAAGTTCAGTCTCTTGTTGTGTGAGTGGTTCAGAAGGTGGAAATCAACACCACACTCCACTCTGCAGGATTTCTGACGATGTTAAATGATGTTTAGATCTGGCAACGGGGGGAGGCCTAACCAGGAATTTCATTTAATTCATGAACCCGCCGTGGCACCTGGTGCAGCTACAGTAGTCCTATAAAAATTGCCTCATATACCTCAGCCATTACAAAACCGTGTGGAGTAATCGTCGGTCCTAATGAGTCCCACGAGATGGCTGCCAATACTATTAGAGACCCACCACCACGTTTTCTGGAGGCGACAGCAGACATCTTCTGGTTCTCACTGCAGGTAAACGCATCAGGATGCGGGAACAAAAAAAAAGGTTCAATGTTGTAATTATTTTTTTCCATTTTTCAGTCCTTTCCTTTTCACACCAGGTAACCTGCTGCATGTTTGTGACTCGGCCTCAGATAAAAGATCTCTTCAGGGCATCAGCATCATCAATAACTGCTTTGTGAAAAAAAGAAGAAGTAATATTTAGGAGGTTTGAGGATGTTTTTTTTTTAATGTTTCTGAAGCCAGAGTTTTATTGTGTTTACCAGGTACACTCATACGCTCCTGTGTATGTGTGTCACTGAGCTTTGATTCACACTCACGCTTCTCATTTGAACTTTTAACATTCTCTCAGCTAATCAAAATAGTAACAGCTGTCGGGTGCTGAAATATTCATACTCAAGTCGCTAGTTGTTAGACTTGAAAGTTTCTCATGTAAAGCAGTGGTATTTGTTGTTTGTTGACTCGTCTCTTACATTTTTTTGTTGTTTCTACCAACTCTTTGGGGAATTATCTGGATCCACAATGTTCATTGGCTGTTTGCTAACTCTGTGTGTGTGTGTGTGTGTGTGTATGTTTTGGTGCTGAGCAGGTATAAGTCAGTGATGCACTGACTGTATAAAGTTAGTTCATCACTTAAAAAAAAAAACTAATCAAATTGACACTGTGAGAACAGTGAAATGAACCCAAACAGCAAAGTTGCTAGACACGAAAACGTTTCACAGAGAGCAGAGCAGATTTGAACGATTAAGCTTCATCACCATGCACGACCCCTTTCACATTACAACTACTCATCTGAGCCATTGTTACATTAAAAATATTGATTAGCGCAGCTTTAAAAAGGTTTGTATTCTGGCTGCGCAACACAAGTGCAGACGGTGTGACTGTCACACTGTTCCCACTGTCATCTTTAATTACTTTAGCTTCTATGGCCAATGAGCAGCGTTTCAAGTGATGACTGTTCATAATTTCAGGCTAAAATGTGGTGATTAGCCTCTTTTGCAGCCGACTCACAGATCATTTCACTAGATACTATTCACCACAGACACAACTGAAATTTTGTTAAATCTATAATTAAAGAAAGAGCAAAATATGTTTGATGACCTGTTCACAGTATGTGTGTGTGTGTGTGTGTGTGTGTGTGTGGAATTAGTAGCAAAAATATTCTGTGAATATTTCAGAGAAATCTGCAAAATAGTATTAAGGTCATCAAGGTTCTCCAGGCTGCCACAATTACAAAAGAAGGACAGTTAAATCTGATTATGTTAGTTCATTTTTTTTATTTATTTATTTTTTTTAATAAACTCTATTTATCTGAAACATAATTAAAAATGGTTCATGTTGATACTGTACGAGTCTGGTCACATCAGACAAATACAGTGTTTATTCCAGACTGATTATTCTGATTCACTGCACTGATTAGAAAAATCCTTCTCTGGAGATGCAGTATTTCACGGCGGCTTAAAATATCAAGCTAATATCTTTTAGCCATATTGCCCGGCTCTACCATTTGGCTGTATTGAGTTGGAAATGAGCCATGGACTTAATATGCACACACCCGCTGTAGGCCTGGGTGGGTTTTCGTGCTTGTTTTCAATTCAAAGTCATTTCTTCTCAGTGTTGATTTCTATTAATTTGTCCACACACTCTGTCTGTTCCTTTGGAAACCAAAACACAGGCATCAATCTGCAGCATTTCTAGTGGGAAATGGGAGCTGGCTGGACTTGTTTTTCTTGTTTCTTTGTACATAATTACTTTCCTGTTCTTTTCCTGTCTTCACCAACACACTCTCATACTTATTATTTAAGAGTTACTGCCCCTGATTCGGCTGTAAACCTCTTCATTTTCATTTTGAAAGATGGACCACTGCAGATTTACCAGCGGTTCTGAAATGTCTCTTCCTTTATGGCAGCTAGTCTCATCCACGCTGAAAACATGCTTTTCCTAAGGAATCCTCACAGGCACCCTGAGCTGTAGCAAGCCAAAATGAACAGAAATATAACACAGTTACACAACATAATCTCATCTCAACATTCAGATATGTTTACAAAAAACAGCTTCAATCTTTTAACACTGGCAAGATTTCATGGCTTTAACGTTCCAAACCTATGAGATTGTGAGAAGAGTTGAATCGTTCGGGTCAAATCTGGGGATTTTTAGCTAACAACGTCCACATCTCTAAATCAATGTTAAAATGGAATCTAAAATGTCGCTTTAAGGACAACACAGCGTGCCAAATTATACGCCTTACCAGTATTTCCATGAGTTTGCTCTGCTCGCTCCATTGTAATGCAAACTGGAGGGCCTTACAAGTGCGTAGAGAATGAACTGGAACAATGACGAAAATGCACGCCATACGAATAAGGACAGCTGTCGGCATGCAGGGGTGTATTTAGCAGTTACAGATGGATATCACTAAAATGCAGCTATGAGTGCAACAGACGAGAGACACAACACACACCCAATCATGAGGCGTTTGCAGCATATTACACAGTTTGTCATTCAGGGTCAAAGGAGCAGTTCAGACCTCTTTCTCCCTTTTGAAAACAGTTGTGTGGTTTCTGCTTCCAGGAAACAGTCATAACTGCTGTTTATGCAAAGATAACAATACACAGGCTTTGGCTCCACCTCCATCGTTCATTGTTACGACACCCTGATCAATCGTTTGGTCTGTAAAACATGAGCCCGTGTGACCCTCTTGTTGTTTTATTGGTCTTTTTCATCAGTCCAAACCTCACAGATATTCAGCAGTATAAAACAGAGAAAACCCATCCAGACGCCACAGCGAGTGCATGGTGCTCTTACCAGAGAGTGGTTGCAAATTCATTTCCTTTCTATCAACTACTCAATTAATCAACTAATCGCTTCAGCTGGAGTGGCTACATAGTTTAATTGTTTACTCAAACTCAAACAAAATAAGTTATTTTTTCTCCACCTGACAGCTTCACATCACATCACATCACATCACGTCACGTCACGTCACGTCACGTCACGTCACGTCACGTCACGTCACATCACATCGCATCATTGTCTGCACATCCTGTTTTAATAAAAGCACCTAACTTGAAACATTTGTTGCGACAAAATATTAAAATAGATGAGCCAGAGTGGTACGTGTGCTTCCATATGAAAACAACAAATGTAAGCACCAAATACACAGCCCCCATATACCACTTCTCAGTGCTTCAAAAGCAGAAAAGAGGCTTCTGTAGATGCAATGCTTTTCTCTGCTTCTCCTGTGCTGTGGCTGAGCCCAACAGTAGAGTAAAGGATGTATGCTTCTTTTATTTTATTTTCAGCCCCCTGTCTCTGTTTTTTTTTCTCCTCCAGTACATCATTCCTTTGGGTGTTTGTGCGGTGTCCCTTAGTTACCGGATAAGAGACCCAGCAGCTCAGAGAGTTAAAAGCCTGCCCTGTCCCACTCATACGAACAAGACCATCAATAATTCACCCTCTTCGGGAAGCATTATCTAACAGCCTTATAAAATTTTAAAGATTGTGGGTGACAACATGGAACCATGAAGAAAGTGCACCGTAAGAGGACACTCCAGGTGGCAACAATGTTGGCAACAGATATATTAAAGTGGAGGCTGAGGAAAACTCGTCTGCGCCGCCGCTGCGTCAGCCGGCCCTGCGAGGCTGATTTAACCGAAACACACAAAAGACAGACGCCTGACTGAATTAAGGGACAGGCAATGAGAAGACACCTCTCCTCTGATTTCCAACAGCCCTCTGTGAGTGTCAGTGTGTGTGTGTGTGTGTGTATGTGTGTGACTGCAGAACAGAGGTGGAAGCGTTTGCTCGGCTGTATTAACGCCCAGGCTCATTCTCATTGACAGTGAAATCCCTCTAAGCCTAGATCAATTACACCCAGCTCTGGTGTAATTAAAATGTCCTAACAAAGGTCTTAGGAGCACAGGACAGACACCTACCCATTGAAAATAAGCTCAGTCCAATCTATAGAACCATCTCCAAGAAAATAGTTGAAGATTAGATTCAGGCTTTCTGCGGGGATAAGCACAAAATGTCTCAGTGCATTACTGCTATGCTCCAAAAAAATCTTTTTTTTTTTTTTATCCCTTAATAAGGTCAAGATATGATTTAAGATGATGTGTGAAGTACATGAGCTCATATGAAACAAAGTCATGCTGCTCCATTTTCAATCAATGCAAGATAAACAAGAATTATGCCTTCACCTACCAGGTACATCATGGCTATCTAAATGTATAATGTATACAGAGAAGGCTACGCTGCAATTCACAAAAAGTACAGTTGCAGAATGTTGTGATGTCACAGTGAAGTTGACCTTTGACCTTCTTCTAATTTAAAACATCATGACTTCACAATTTCATCCTATTAGACACTTGTGAAAGTCGTCACGATTAGTGCATGAATCAGATGTTCCCCAGATAACATCGCCTTGAAATGGGACCTTGACCTTTGACCTTTGACTACAATAATCTACTCAGGTTGTTCGTGGACATTTGTGCCAAATTTGAAGAAATTCCCACCAAGCATTGGTGAAATATGGCTTTCCATGAGAAAATACTCACAGGTTCATTGAACAATTAAAAGGAGCCTGTGCTTGTGTTTATAGCCACAACTGCTAAGAAAAAAACTAATTATTTGTTCTCTTAAGTACATCTGATGCTTGACTGTGCTCTGCTGAGAAATGACAGAATGCTTATGAGTCTCCTAATTAAAACTCAGCAGTGAAGTGATTAGCAATCACAACTCCACTCTTCAAATATCAAGATCTGATTTGCTTGGCTGATCAACAACAAGTTCCTTCTCTCAGTGCAGCTCAAAGAGCCTGCAGCCTCCTCTCTGTGTATTAAGGAGCCTTTTGAAATGGAGGAAATCAGCATCGACTCGACAAGAAAAGGCCAGTGCTGAATTTTCTATGTAGTTGCACATTGCTTCTTCAAGGATGCCATCTACCTTGGTTTGTTTGTTTTTTTTATGTTGACTGCCAGTAATCGGAAAATGGATTACACACTGCCACTGATGAACACTTAATTTTTTTTTTTTTTTTTTTTTTTTTTTGTGCTTTTACACAACAATTCATCATTGAATGAAATGCGAGTATAAAACATCAATAACACCCCATATGGCAGCCACAAAAATTAAAGTTGAAAGCTGTTCCCTCATTGCACCGCGGAGAGACTATTCCACAGACAGACAGAGAGAGAGAGAGAGCAAGATGGCTGACTGCACTGACACATTGTGAAAGCATGCCTCGCCATCCTAGGTAATAGATTCTCTTTGCTGTGTGACTCCCACCGCTTCTCATCTTCTGTGACAACGCCTGCCAATCAAAGGGCCCTGGGAACGTTCAAGGGCTCTGACAATATCTCCTCACCTTGAAAACACATTGGCTTCATCACACGACACCAAGTGACACCAAGTAGGGCGTCAAATAGCCATTAGACATGGCAGACAAAGAGCCAGCAGACTGCAGGTGACGAGCACCCTTGAAAATTGTCTTTAAAAGTATTCTTTCTATACATAAAGACAACACCAACAACAAATAATAGAAATACTGTGGGAGGTGACATTTAAATGTTGGAGAGAGAAGAGGCACTCTGAAGTGTGGAGGGATTTTTATGATCATTTACGAGAGGCTGCGGCAAAAGTGAAGTTAATGAAAGAAGCTCAAAAAATATTTAATTTAGCCTTTCACTACAGTGAATAACTAGTTTCTCAAGAAGCAAATGTGCCTGTGCTGTTCATGTGAAAGCTTTTAATAGAAGAATTCCAGCTGTCTATCACATGGCTGTGGGGGCACACCTGTGCCATTTTCTTTCTTTTCAGTACAAAATGAGAAACAATGTTAGACCGCAACGGCGAAGTGATTTACATTTTCATATAATTCATGAATGCCACTAAGGAGGACAGGGGAGATGTTTTCTGCGGTGAAGCATGGCCTGAACCTCAATTTCTCGGATAATCATATGATACAATTTAGGAATTTGAAGAAGAGGGAAGCATTTCCTCAGTGGAAGACAGATGACCTGTCAGATATATCTAATGCCAACACAAAGCCCTCGGCCTTTAATCCGCACACTTCCTGCGACCTATAGTGTGACAGAACCAAATAAAGCACACTATCTTAGTATCCCCTTGAGACAGAGCAGTGTCCTCATATGCTAATGTCAGCCAATGTTAGAGAAGAAGCTCCGAGGGCGGCACAGACAACTCACAGGTCAGTGCTAATCTTCTGATATATGGAGCCTAAAGACCCGGGACACATCCATCACACACCGCCGACGGCTCCCCAACCGGGAGAGACCTGCACGCACCAAAGGGTTAACACACACCCCAAAGAGACCTCTGATGATCCATCACTCAAGAACCAGCCTCTTTTTCTGAGCGGTGAGTCCTTAAACAACACCGAGGGGGTAGCTTTCTTAGCGGAGGCTCGGCGGTGAGTGCATATAGAGCCAGCGTGACTGTTAGACCTAAGCTCCAAGCCTCTGTTGATGATTAAACATCCATTTCAAACCAGTGGGGGAAAGTTAACTGTCATTTAGAGCGCAGGAGGTGGTAGTATGGGAGAGAATATGTCTCCCTCAGATGTATTTTCTCAGTGAAAAGGAGCGAGACCATATATCCATCCATCGGGTTAACTACCCTAACGCATAATCATTCGTTCCAGTCATCTGTCTCTTTATTTTGAGGCAGGCCACAAAATGGTTATGATGGGCTTTTGCAGTTAAATGAGAAACTCACCCAGAACCACTTTGTTAAATAAACAAAATGCCCTTTCCTTTTTTTTCTATCCCACTCCCCACTTCTCCTACCTCTTCTTCTTCTTCTTCTTCTTCTGCTTGGTTCCAAACAGGCCAAATGTGAAAAACAGACTTTTTTCCTTCTTTTTGAGGCCTCATCACCGCTAAATGTCAGGTTCGGTGTCAGCCCCCTCAGCATCAGACATTGCTTTCCAGACTCCAGACCATTTTGCAGCAACACTTACCCAGGAAGAAATCCATCTTAGAGGGAGAGAGCGAGCGAGCACCGATGCCAATTTCTCCTCCGATAGCTGCCTCAACAGAGCTCAATGCATGTACCTCTCCTCCTCAGCAGCCTTTTAATAATTTGAGCAACCAGGCTCGGCTCAGCACACCACAGCATGGTTTCCACTCTCACTTTTTCTTGACTCGACAAAGTTACTACACTTGCCTTTTTTTTCTTTTCTGCTTTCTATCGCTCCTGCCCTGCCCCTCCCACACGCATATGACGCACAAAGCCCTGTTCTTTGGGCTTTTGTCAGAAGTCGTTGTGAGAAACATGGGAAAACTTGCTGGCAGGAGTAGTAGTGGACTGATGTTAAGTCAATACAATGGGAAAATAAGAGTCATCTGAACATGCACTAAATATCACACATTGAGACTATTTCCTCTCTAAGTCCAATCAGAACAGCCCCCTCCTCCATTATGAATCACTCCCTCGCTCTCTTCTCTGTCCATTTGTTTGTTCAACTTTTCACAGCAAGCATGTCACAGGAACTGAACAAGACAGCTGTCAAACCCGTCCACTGTGAGTGAAGATGGCAGGTGAGGTCCTGCTTTTTTCTCTCTCCCTCTCTCTCTCTCTCTGTTCCTCTCCTCCCAGCTTTCCAGGTCCAACACTGAAACCTGCCCTCCTAGCTCGTCCCCTTATAAGTGTTGTGAAGTGTTTTTGTCCCAACAAAGAGAAGAAGAGGCAGGAACAAGCTCTGTTTTCTCTTGCAGGTTGTGGAGCAGTGGGTACATGTTTTTTTACCCAGGAGCAGGATGGCCGTGAGGGGGCCACTGGCCCCTTGCTGCGCACCCAATGGCATTTAAATTCTCTGTCGCTGTGTAATAACATCTCACATGCTGCACTTTCTTTCGCTATTAACCTATGCTGATCTTATTTTTCAAAGTAAGGGCACGCACAAAGACAAGAAAGCGCCTTTTTTGTTTCTCTTTGTGCTGGTTGAAAATGTAAGTGTTGATTCTCATCTACTAAAATGACCTCAGATTGCAGACAACATTAGGCCATGCAACATAAAGAGGAGATAGACACACAAAAAAGAAAGGATCCATCAAAATAAAACACCATCTTGGCACATTCTTTCTCTGCCAAACAACAGCTGCACAGATTGGGAAATAAATATTATCTCTGCGACAGAAAAACAATCAGACACCACTAGGTGCTCAGAGCGTGCCACAAAGCCTGAATGCTCTGCATCTGCACTCAGTGAGTGTGGAATTAAACCATTCATGTTACAGGAAAGCATGTGAAAACAAGTTCATTTTAGGGGAATTTCAGATGTAGAGTGCTGCAGCCAAAATACCAGTCAAAATGTGTAAATAGATTTTCAACGACTTATCTATGCCTCTTTTTTTCTCGCCACAGTCACTAGAGAGGGTTGTCTTTCTTCTTGAAAATAAGATACAAGCCTCTATTGATGTCTTATGCTCGCGCCGAGGAAAAAAAATATATGAGGGAAATGTTTTAACAGATGAAATCTTTTTAACATGACCACGTCTCTGAATGGCGTCCAACGTTTCCACTAAATACACGGCTTTTGGTGTTAGATAATGGCCAACAAATTCTCCCAGTCCACACTAAATCTGCTTCCAACAAAAACACTTGCTTCTCTCACACATACACACACACATACACATAAGCAACTGCAGTGTCCAGCAGTCCTGTGAGTAGCCTCTACCACCAGCAGCAGCGGCAGCAGCACTCCATCAGAACAAAACTGCTTAGAGGAAGGGGGCTGGTAGCTCAAGTTCTCCCTATTGAAATGCAGACACTTTGATATGGAAATTGGCAGTTACAAAAACCCGCTAGAATTCACACTAGCATGCATTGAAACCATTTGCGCAATGTGAGATGAGATGGCACTTCCTCCCAAGACAACACAGACAAATGGACCAAACCAGCACGTCTGGGGGCCAGCAAGAGAAGGAGTGGTGGAGGTACAGAGAGAAAGAGAGAGAGAGAGAGGGTGGAGGGTGGAGGCACCCCCCCCCCCCCCCTCCTTTCTCTCTCTCTTTCTTTGAATTCCTACCATCCTCTGTACCAGCATTTTGTTTTTCAAGAGACGGGCCGAGCTGAAATGCAGGATCTTCAAAGTGCAACATCTACATTCACCAGTGAAACATCCAATTGCAGCCAGTTGGAAGGGAGGAGACTTTTTGTCTGGTGTTCAAAAAAAAAAAAAAAAGAGAATGGCGTGACACAAAAACTTATCCGCCATTGCCAAAATATGTTTCAGTTCATCTGGTGGCGAGACAATTTCCCACACTGCTCATACGCCATTTTATAATATTACATTTCTCTGTCTTAAAAACTGTCCTGGTTTGCTCAGATGACTGAAAACTGGATTTGAAAAGTCACCATCCATACTTCTTTGCACGAATCCTGTTACATAAGTATATGCCAAGGAAGCTCTCAGTTTCCCAACTTGTCAGTATGACTTATATAATGTTGCAGCACTATCCTGATTTGGCTTTAACGGTATGGATTATGTGTAAATGTTATTTAACCTTGATATTCCAGTCAACCACAGCCGTGCTCTCCTGGGGTTTCTTACAAAGTCTATGTGGCCCTATCTCTAAAAGCTTCACGTGAGAATGAGATATGGTTCCTTTAGCCTGTAAAAACTCAGTGTGTGTGTGTGTGTGTGTGTGTGTGTAAGTGTGTCCCATCATCACACATGGCTGGCTAGGGTCTGTGAATTATACATGCCCTGTGAAATGATCTTATTTTATAGCCGCAAAATGGAGAAGTAAATGGAGACAGTAACTGACATCCAACTACTTAGCTCCTGTCCTGGACTGGGTGGAGATGTTTGTGTGAGCTCTTGTTTTTTTCACCATGTTATCACGCTGATTATCATCGCTGAATAGCTTATAAATCAACTCCCATTTGCTTTCTACAGGCTTTTGATTCCTATCCAGGACCTGCTTTGTCATGGTCTACATCTTCAAATGGAACAATACTGTCATTTGTATCATCCCCAAACACCTTCAATGGAAGAATTTTCACCTAATTTGCCCTGTGGTTGAAAGCACATCCTTTTGATTTGAATGATAAGCAGGTAGATTAACTCAAATCCACATTGGGATGATCCTTTGGCCAGGCAACTTCATTTAAATGAAAAGTCTGGAGGCTCCAGACACCACAAAATAACACCATGTACTAAAGGCTATATATATTGATCTGGTCTCAACAGTTTAAAACTGCTGGAGGAGCCCGTGGGCCCGTTTTCTGACATTTGCCTTATCCTATCCTGGGAGTGTAAATAAATGGTATTGATTCAGTGAGGCATAACCCAGCATCTCCCCTGAAAGACTCAAAACATCCGCTTTTAAAGGCTACTTACAGTGGTGCGCCGTGCCAAAATAGCCTGTATGGATCCCGGCGTGGAGTGTGAATTTCAGATCAACACCAGGAGCCCCCCTCCTCCGCTCTCCTTTTCAGAAGAAGAGGCCCCCAGAAACTAAGCGGCGGGTCGCACAAAGACGGCTGGGGCTCGGCTGCATGCTCCACTTTCTTCACAGCGGACAGATGGTGGCAGGTATCTGCTCCTCTTCAAGCCAGTACGTCCGAGACCGGGCGAGTAGCTCCATGGTGAGAGGGTCTGCTCAAAAGTAATAGTCGTTACTTGCCTCCCCCCCCTTGCTTTTCTCCTCTCGAGCGTGCACCCAGGCTCCTTCCGACGGGAGCGCTACACGGAGAGAGACCGCATTAAAAAAAAACAGGATCACTTCAAGGAGACGAGATGCGCCCCAGTGTCGTTACAAAATGAAAACTCCGAGCACGTCTCTCCCCCCCCCTCCTCACTGTCAAGTCTGTTCGGAAGCCTCCTGCGGCTCGGTGCACAGATGCAGCCAGGAGAGCGATAATATGACTTCTTTAGTCTGGCTTTCTGTGCGCTCCTGGTTGTTCCCTCTGCGCCTCATCCACACGCCGTGCAGACAGTCGGAGCTTCAGCCGGACTGGAGGCAAACAAGGCGAGGAGGAACGGCGCACCGGTCCCCTGCTCTGCAGCAGCTGGCTGTGGAGAGCGGCACGCAAAACCTGGAGCGGATCGGCAGCAGCACGCGGACTG
Source organism: Caranx ignobilis (assembly GCA_021432705.1). Classification (NCBI taxonomy): domain Eukaryota; kingdom Metazoa; phylum Chordata; class Actinopteri; order Carangiformes; family Carangidae; genus Caranx; species Caranx ignobilis. The sequence continues at coordinate 36,725,817 of MU269980.1, forward strand.
GATCCCACCACACTGCTAATTATGACAGATCGCATTAAGGCCAATATTAAAACCCTTATCTCGTGTGCGCTCAGATCCCCGTGCATGTGTGAAAGCACGGAGGAGTGCTGCTGTGTTTGCAGACTTTAATAATCCAAGTTTCACCAGTCTGAAACCGAGATTCCCTGCTGTTTAATCAGCACAGGGATGCAAATTGTGCAAGGTCGTTCATTATCAATAAAAAAACATGTCATATAAAGAAGAAAGTATTTTTCATTTTCTCAGACTTTCAGCTTTGCAGGCAGGGGTTTGAACCTGGTTTAATTATAAAACAATACAAAAATAATGAGGCAGAAATGAGATTTGTCTTAACTGAGTGACTCCATAGATGATATGGATAAAGCAGGGAATGTAAAAGGAATCATTAGAATAAGAAACTCATCTTTGATCACAGTAATTTGACTGTTTTAAATAAGCGCTCTGTAGAATGATGTCATATGATCACAGAGATAGAGAGAAGAAAGCCTGTCTTGTATCAATTCTGCAAGATTAGATTAAACTTTCCTGTCACTGCAAACACAAAGTACCAGTTTAGCATCTAATCAGACAGTGCAAACAGCAGCTAGTGCATAAACGTCTATAAAGATAAGTGCATGTACAGTAGAGTGGAAACAATGAGTCAATTACACATCTACGAATATTTTTATAAGTGATTAATGGTTGGACTTGTTTTGCGAGGAGATGACTGAAACATTAGGCTGTTGCAACCTCTCAGTGTGGGGACTTGTTACTTTTTATCTTACGTGTTAATTAACATGGCTTTTACACTCTCAACAAACAATCAAAGACTTGTGTATCATGTGTAGTTTCTAGTAATCTATAGATCAAGAGACAATTTCATTACGGAGGAAATATATAAAATATAGAATCAGTAAATTGAATTAATAATGAAAACCAGTGTAGTAGCATTGATGTAAAAGAAAAAAAAAACAGTGGCGATGTGTAATAAGAAGGAATGTAAGTGTGCAAAATGAACAGTAACCAATGTACAGGAAATGAATGCAGCTATGGCATGTCAAGGATGTAAGTGTGACACGTACAGCATGGAGAGAACCAACGGTGCGTATATTAAAATGAGTCGCACTCTCATATAGACCTATATATACTTGCTAGGAAGAAAAACAGCAGCACTTAACCCTCAGCCTTAACCAGGCAAAACATTAATCCAGCAGACCTACAGTCACACACGTGCAGCTGAACTACCTGTGTATAGTGATGTTCAACCAGCTCCTCTGAACAGATGCTGCTACACGTTTGGTAAACATTCACATTCTCCATCCATAGGTTCATGGCAAGAAATTACAATATCCAACACCCCCCCTTTGAATCTCGTTCATGTCGACATGGATGCATCTGAAACAGGATTTAAACCACGATACATTACAACACACCACCAAATCCCTGGATAATACAGCGAAACTGATAATAACGACATTAGAACGGATATATTCAAGTATGTTTGATTTAATTCAAAGTCACTGGCTGCAGTATCATTATTTAAGTCCCCTGTGTGACTTGAAAGCACAGGATTTAGAGATGAATATAGGTTTCTATATAGTAATAGTTCACTACCATGAAAACCAGCAACTTGCATCAGATTTAATGTGGATTTTTTTCCTTATTAGCAACTTATGAGCTTTTTTCACACCCCACCCCCAAAATCTTGCATGTTTATGTACATCTAAGACTATTCATTTCACAAGTACAGACTGAAAGAGTGTTTTCAAGTTTCATCTCAAGTCTCACATTTATTTGAAATGATTTTTTCCCCCTGAATCATGTTTGTATATTTGGTAATGTTCCAGACAGCCACTGGTTTCCATTCATCTCTATCCGGAATGAAAACATATAAACAAACTCTTTAAACCTTAATTAAGATTAATGCACCATTTCTTTTTTTTTTTTTTTTTTTTGGTCCTCTTTTTGAAAACTGAATGCAGATTTGATTTGAGTGTCAGAGGTTGCACGATTGGAGAAAGCTTTGGGAGTATTTTAACTGATTTTGATGCCATCTGGAAATGAACGGAAAACCAATGGCTGTCTGGGATGGTTGAATGAATGCATTCAATTTTCTTAAACACAGCAGCATGGTTTGCGAATTGGTTAGCTTTTATGTCAAGTACACACCATTTGTGGCAAATGGGCTAAAACATGAAAAACGCCTGGTGTGATCCCTTAATTTCACATGGAAAAACACAACTTGCAGCACAGTGAATGAAAAAGACACCAGGGAAATGTAAAAGTTTGACCTATCACATTAGTGTCGAGTATATTATACAGTGTATGATAGAAGATTCTACTGAAACAGGCTGCGTCTTATGGGAGCTGTGTGATGTTGTTATTTGGTTCTGAATCAAAGTCCAGCATCAGTTGTATCTTTGTTGTATCAGGAGACAACACTTATTGTAACGGGAGATAGAGGAAATAGAGGCTAACACAGTGTTGTCCTGCTGCAGGCACACAACAAGTTCTCATATGAATATTTAGACAATGTTATATGGATTTTTCAAACCACAGGTCAATATCTTTAGTCATTGTGTTTATACTGAACCTGAACAGTAGAATAGTGTTTTGCATATATTTATGTATAATGCATTGCCATAGTTTTCACAGGCGTCTGGCTCTAAGTGAGAAAAATTACCCATGATGCAAAAAGGAATTTTCAGTTTTTTCCCAACCTTGCCTTCTTTTCTAAAGCCGCACGATTCCTCCTCTGTTAGTCACAATGGAAAGGGGGCAAATTGAATCCTGATTTTATGGTCGCGAATGGAGAACAGTGCTGTAACTGACTTGGCACCCCAAAAAACATGAAACTATAAACGAGAAGACTGGAAACGATTCTGCTTTTGTCAATACAAAATTACACTTCAAAGCTGAAAGCCCATTAGGATTTTACTGTAAGCTGCAAAACATTAGCATTAATTTGCCATTTGCGAACAAATATGATATAATCTTCATGACAAACTGAGCAACAGTGTGTTTGTGCAAGGCAGAACTCTGATTATTTAGTCAGTGTTTTGTTGACTAGTTCTGGATATGCCAGCTGCAGGCTACGCATTTGTCTGTCTCGCGAAAACATGAACATAACAAAAACGACAAAATTAATGTATTTCGTAATGTTCTGATTTATTAGTCAGCACGCTGGGGCTATCATTAGACGCCATTACACCCACGAGACGTCAAAGCAGCGCAGCACACACTCAAAAGACGTGTAACTCGTGCTGTACTACCAGCCTCATCGTGTCCTCGTCGTGAGAAGTGGTGTGTCTCTGCACAGGCACCTTTCCTCTCAGGCAACATGTCATTTTTGATGTGCTGTCGGAGCTCTGTCATTTTGCCTCTAAATATCATGTGAAGTTTTGTGTTGTCATCTCTCAACAATCAGTGCACTAGAAGGAAAATGATCTGCCCAGCTGGAAGCAGGTTTATGGTAACATTTTCCTCAGGTTTCTGGAGTTCAGTCCCATGCAGCTTTCTTTTGAACCTGATATTATACAGTTAGTAGGAGCTTTCACTCTTCTCTAACACCATTCCTATTTTTAGATCCTTACTTTACAGCGCTGTAATAAAAGAGCTACCTCTGTGGTGCAAATTCAGGCGAAGGACATATTTGCCTGAGAAAAGTCGATCTAAGAGCAAACAGTTGATCGCCAACTGTGGAACTATTAATGTCCCAAATATCACTTCTCTTCTCTTTCCTTCATGAGCCAAAGTACATAGCCAGGTCAGTGGTCTCTGTTACACGTGGCTTCAATAAAAAACAGTCCCATGGCCGCACAGGGGAAATGTGAATTTGGGTCAGATTCACCAGGTGGAAAGTGAGAGGATTAGTGCGGAGCTCGCATGTTTTCTGAGGCGTAGTTTTACATAATAAAGAATAGCCAAGTAAAAGAAAACAGATGTAATGATGCTGATCCACTGGCACATATTCTTATTTAGAGAAACAATGTTTATGTATGGCCTACTACTGAAAGTGTAAACTCTCTATTTCATTTGAACTGACCCAGGAGAGCTTGGCTTGCCAGTGTTTTATTCATTGTGGTCAATGCAGTATATATGTAAATATACACAGTCGGCCCTTCTCTCTGTTTTTACTTCTTCTTTTTTTTAACTTTTTTTTTTGTAGGACTGATTAAGTTGTCAGAAAATGCTTGGCTTTGCTTTTTCTCTGCAGCCTGTCATTCTTCCCTGCATTCAGTGTGCAATCAAAACCCCCAAGTAGTGGCACAAAAGGACGAAAAGTGAGACTGTGTTGCTGCTGACTCATCTGAAGAGTGCAAATAAATTTGATTTGTGAGAGATCGGACTTTATTGTGAGGAGAGACTCCATGTTGTAAATTATAGGTCTTTATAAAACTCCGCTTTAAGGCACGGTGAGTTTATAGCAGCAGCAACACAACATGCCTCCTTGGGTTTCTACACCTCCTTCACATTTTGCCATCGCTTTAAGTCCACATCTGACCCTGGCTTTTGCTTCCTCAATTTGTGTTAATTAGCACTGGGGAGAATGAATACAATCCATACATACATATTATAGCACATGCAATTGCTCATGATTGCTGGTTACGGCTTTTCTCTGTAATAATGCTTAATGTATGACAGAAACAAACATCCCACTGGTTCACTGCCTTGTTCGGCAACACATACAGAATGACAGTGGTTTGTTTAGGCGGTCTATTTTATGTTATGCTGTGACGTCAACATACATTTGTACCAGATTTATTAGTCGTTTTAGTTATTAATCTGTAACAGTATCTAACACACTGCAGTGACACTCCCATTGCTTTGGAATAGTTCTCCTTGTTGCTGGTTCCTTTGCTTGGAAATTAGCTTCAGAAACTCTGGACAATAACAGCCGTCATGCATTAAAAACACAGCGTCACTTCCACTTCTTCTGAATCCAAACTTCAGATGTTACATTGGATTATAGGAGTGATAATTAAATTTCTTTGGTGGCAGAGTTTTTGTGGGTTTTCCATCCGCAGCGACCCCACAGTGAGAGACACAGAGACACAGTCTCAGGATGCAAGTCCCTTCACCTCTACACGTTGTCTTTGATTTTGTCCTCTCATGCATTGTGTGTGTTCCCCCACCAAATGTGCCGTTCAGATTATAGGCAAAAGCCTCACATAATAACGTGTGGTGATTCTACAAACATTCATGCGGTAAATAAGAGGGTAGCTGGGAATGCTGCGGTAAATACTGTATGTCTCGAGTCATTATTAGGTGGTTTTACTCATTAAGATCAAAGGCCGCAAATTCAAAGGCAATCTCGAACCTTAAAAGAGGGGAAGGCATGTATTGAAAAAAAAAAAAAAAAAATCATTTTTTTTTGAAGATTTTTTGGGGGATTTGATAAATGCTCTCGTTCCAGGCGAGCAGAAACGTTCTGTGTTCTTTCTGCATCAACAAGGGGCTAATTTTTTTGTGGCATCCATTTCCTATGTAATTGTGTAGAGTAGTTTTCTATAGTTTTGTAATCATAGGGAAGCTTGAAAAAGGGTGGGAAGTGTCATGATCTTGATCATGTAATGATGGTTCCCATGAGGGAACAGGCTCAATTATAAGGCTCAGCCACGAGTACACTTTACCACATTTATGACAAGACAATGACTTAATTCAATGAGTACCAGGAGGATTGGTATGCGCCAGCTCTTCATAAATCCATTACTGAGACTGTTTGTACAGTCTGTATATTTACATTCATTTATTTATCTGTTTTTATTTACAGTTTATGCATCCAAGGTGAATTTAAATGTGTCTGTCTGTTACTATACAGTGCAGAATGAGAGGAGAATATCTCATTAGCATTATGGTAACCTAAGTGACAATCACTTTGCCCAGCATGAGATGCATAACAATTTCATAATGAAAATATTGTGGGGTTTTTTGTTTGTTTGCTTTTTGTGAAAAACAATTTAAAATGTTCTAGATATTGTTATTACTGTTACAATATTAATCAAGTGTCAGGCCAGATGTGGTCATACTATATACAGGTCATGTATTACCAGCTAATGTTAGATGTTGCACAGGATACTGTGGTATTTATTGGCATGAGATGCACAGTTTATTTGCTTTACAACACTTTCATGTTGTAAGTGCTACCTGTGTTACCTGTGCTGGCCTTATATACTGTATATTACCTCTCTTTAAATAGATTATTTATACACAGCTAATGTTAGCTACACATCAGTTACATCTTTGTAAATATGTATGTAATTCTACAATTACAAATGTCTCCATAGTTTGTTTGATACAACCTGTTCCAATTTAGTAACTTGAAAACCTCCATTTACACTGACCCAAATGTTTATAACTAGGCTAAGGCTGTGTTCAAAGTCACTACTGCTCCACCATTTAATCCTCTGCACAGGGAGTTTTCCATTTGGTTTTGCTGCCTGCATGAATAGTGATAATAATTACACCCTATATAGAGGACTCATAATATCCCACAATGCCTCGTGAAGAGTAGTGTAAAACCAGTCCCTAACCAAGAAATATAAAACACCATGTATTGTGTCCAAAAGTGTTGCTTCATTCTGCCAGTGAGCTCACTATGTAGTCATCCACATAGAACTTCCTGGATAGTGGAAAGGGAGTCAAGTCAATGAGTGAGTGATTTCTGAAGCAACCTACAAAGGACTGGTGTAACTGGGTCCAGGATGGAGCCTGGTAATCTAGAGACCTGCTACATGCAAAATTTACATTTCTCAAATACACAACATGTATATCACACCTCCAACTATGGCAGCCATTGTCCATGCAGCCTCACACATTCACTGACATTCACTGACTGTGCACCCAGGCACTCATGCACTCACGCACTATGCACTTCATGCTCAATTCAGGTGTGTGATTGTTTCTTTTTTTATGTTGTTTTTTAGTGTCTTCTATTTATTTCTTATCCTATTTTACTTATATTTTTGTAATGTGAAGGGAGGCAATGCATGCAAATAAGCATTTCATTGCATGGTTTTTAACATAATATAAACTTCTTGAAATCTTGAAAATCCTAGTACTTAGTTATTAATTTAAACCTTTGAAGTTGCTTTGCAGAATGCTTTCAGTTTTAGAGCCATTCTTCCAGCTGGAAATCAGGCTCTGCAGCCTAGTCCACCATTCCCCCCCATGAGTATTGTGTCTACTGCAGACTTTGCTGACAGAAGTTAGATCAAGCACGGAAAAAAAAAAAATCAACTCTGTACAATAGACAAAATCTGACAAGCAACATGGATCCAGACTTGTCTCCTCCCCTAGATCTTCTGTGTGCGCAGAACTTTGCCTTTGCTCTGTCCTTGGGACGTCTGTAAAAATGGTCTTATATGGGGAAAAGCACCAAACAAATGAATGTAATGTTCCAGAGCCGCTGCTTTCCAACTGTGTGATTTGCTCCAAATATATCAGTGTGTCTCAGACCCCAAAAACCAGCTTATCTGAAAAAGGCATCTCAATCTATACTTGAGCATTTTAAAACACTTGGTAAAACGTTTGGGAACATTTGTTTTAACTCTGTTTCCAATGGTGAATGTTTATCTTAAAGGGTAGTTTTAAGTGTTGTTGCTATGTTGTTGTGCACTGAGTCTACCCTCTTCCCCAAAGAGGCTGAAACACTGAAAAATGGAAACAGATGCTCATTGTTTCAGTGTGAAAAGGCAGCAGGAAAAAAAAGGAAAGAAAGATTTACTGCATTTAATGATTCCATTCAAAGGTAGTAGCTGATAGTTACGTTTTCTTCACACTGTTGTGCTGTTCACTTGCCAGACTATTCTTTGAAAGAAAATACACACAGGGGAATAAGAACATATAGTACTGAAAAAACGTCTTTCAAATAACTGCCCTGGCAGAAAATACCTAAGCTGGATGAAGCAGTTCCTTTGTTGAAATAACAACATACACAAGGTGATTAACTTTTTTGGAAAATAAAAAGGAAATGGGTCATCTTTGCGTGCCAGCAAAAGGAATCCTGTCAGTCAAGCAGGGGCTCTGGGACATCCTCTATTTTTAGTACCTAGAGTTAAGATGCATACCATACAGTGTAGCCCCGACTTAAAAACAGATGCAGTAAATAATAAATCCACCAAACAGGAAGATATTATTCTCTCAAGGGCTGGTTGGAAGTCATTAATTTGCAAAGCAGCTCGCAAGGAAAATTGAGTGAAATAAACCCTTAAAGCAAAAACACACGGTGGAATAGATGATGGAGAAACAGTGAGCGAAGGTGGTCTTCTGTTCTGTTTGCCCTTGTGTTATACCACTTTCCTGATAAAGCATTTCAGCTGTTTCTCTTTGTGAGCGTGACACAAAGGCAGCTTCCTTCCACTTAGAGGTAAATTAGTGCGTACTGCTCTTAGTGGTAGTGTTTGTGTGTTAGTAATGTGTTAGTATTGGCAAATGTTTGGTGCACCAGCACAGGTTCTTGGTTGTTACTTATCAGGTCTGATTAGACCTCTCAGACTCTAGACAGACTCTACTGATAGGTCTACGGCTTCACCCAGATCATGCAGTTTGCAGTACATTGAGATTTTGGATGTTTGTAACTCATCATCATTCTGCATCATCACAGACAGGTTCGGTGTCTGGGTACTACATTTTTAGTGCAGTACTTCTACAATTATGTTAGCAACACTTGTGCTGTTTCTAGTTTGACAAATCAACACAGCGGTTGTGAAAATGGTATAGAGTTTCACCAAACTTCAACCTGAGTTGAAGTCTAATCAGGCACAATAAGAGGTGTATGGGGCCTTTAAATATAGGTCTTGTGCTGCTTTCACATCACATGGAAGTCACTGTATTCAACCTTTCTCTTAAATACAGTTTGCACAAGATTGCAACTTTTAATTACGATTGGAAACTCCACTATGTCCTACTGCAAGTCTGTTGCTCAGTTTATTCAAACCAAAATGCAATAAGTCTCGTTCTATAGGCTGCTGTCAGTGCAGTGTTTTTAAGCCCCTGCACAACCAACTCTGCAATCATACAACCATCTTGTTGTCAGATATACGACAAAAGAAGCACTGTCACCTCCTTTTTAGTGTTCTCATGAACTATTTTAACCATATTTCACATTTTGATCAGAAACAAGAGTATCTCGTTATCACAGCCCAAAAAGACTGAATAAAAGACAGCTGTATTTTCTAAAAACATTTGATTCTTCCAGTCATTAAGGTATTTTTTCACATCCAGCAGTTCTATCAAAAATAATGTCAGTAAACTCCACAGCACAGAGCAAAAAATGTTCTGACGACATCCGTCAATAAAATTTGTCCAGTACAAACCGTATCAATCAATACATGAATCTAATTGTTTAACCAAGAGGAGCATGAAAAACATTACAGTCAGAGCCTTTGTGTAAAAATTACCTTCATGCTCAGATGACTTTGTTCTGAAGACATGAGTCATTTCTTGACTGCTATAGCCATTCTTTTGAAGCCATCATCTCTGCACAGCTCCTCTCTCCGCAGCATTGCCTGAAATGATAATCATGGCATTTCACAGCCACAGGTAACGTCAGCATGGAGTGAGTGGCCCAAAAAGAGGCTGTTGTAGCACAGGTTTCAGGCAGCCTGTGCTCTAAGTGCAGCCTCTTGTTATTTGAAATACTACAAATTGACTGAAAATACAGGTACTTTGTGCTATGTGGTGGGAGCAGAGACAGAAGTTCAGTATGATATTGATTTGATAGCTCCATTGTAAATGGCATATATGTGCTGTAAAAATGCACTGAAGTGTGAACATACTGTTGTTTGGACTGGGGTAGTGCATTTATGTGTTTTTCTGTTAGTGCTGGTGTAAAACATGTTATTTTTCTTCAAATTGGTGTCATTACAGTTGCAATAAAACTCTTTCAAGGAGCAACAACAGCAAAGGACAAACAAATGCTTACACATTGCAGATGCATATACACAACTTCATTAGTCTCACTGAAGGTTGAGATGTGATAAATATGGGTTGGGGGGAAGCATGAGAGGGAGTTACTCTAGCTATTTGTAAGCTCACTGTGGCAAAAGTGTTTTGGTTTTTTTTTCTTTTGTCAAGGCAGTCAATGGCGACCACATCAGTCTGGGCCCAATTTAAACATGTTTGACATCATTCAACAGTGCATTTCATGCCATAGCATTTGTAGTGGGACTAAAATTGAGACTGAACAGCATGGAGGGATAAATACGCCGATCAGGGCTACTGTCAAACCCCCATTGTTCTGAGTATTTTGTGATTTATGCCTTTCAAATGGGATTGTCTCACATATCAGTTCTTCTACCTGTTCTTTCATATGCATGCCATGTGTGGAGGCCTGCGGAGGCACTACTGTGGTAGCAATCAGGAATACGGCTTCACGACAGATACTTTACACATGCCAGACTGTTAGACGATGGAAGACTGTGAGACAACGATAAAATGTTCATATTAAAAGCATTTACCCCTCTCCAGGCGCCAGACTGTCTGACACTGGCTCAAATTGATTCTTAATTGGGTTTGTATGGACCTTGGACCTACTGTTGATGAGCGCAGTGAAAAGTGGACATCTACTGCTTGGGCTCGCGCTCTGCAAGAAATGTGATAACACAACTGACCTGGCAGAGAGGAAAACAACTTCTTTTATGGTTTTTGGCCATTGTAGGAAAAAAAAAATAATAATTATGAAACAGATAATCTGCACATCTTGAAAACAGATTTAAGAGAATGATCCATCATCCAGACATGGCAGAACAAAGCCACTGACTCAAAGGGATGTCATTACTCATCACAAGTCACAACCAGTTGGCATTAACCAGCTGTGTAGCTATATGTCTTTTTGAGACTTGTTTTTTTTTTTTTTTTTTTTTTTTCTTGGGTAGTAATAAATCACTCACTTGCTGTGGAATGCAAGCCAGTCCTCTGGAACAGCTTGGTCTTGGTGGAGGTGATTTTCTGTTTCTAGGCTGACATTCCTCATTATCTATTTTGGCTTGCCTTGCGTGGACAGTGGGTCATGGAAAAGGCTGGTTAAAAACTGAGGAGCGAGGGGGAGAGGGGCTTGAATACTCCCCAGTGCCCCCCTACTGCCACCCTCTCCAGTGAAGCTCAGCATGCCTCTATTTAAAGAGGAAGGGAGGGAGGTTATCCCTACCTTTGCCTTGCTTATGAATTTTTTTCTCCCCCGGTCACAGAAGAGGCTTGTTACCAGAGCAAGCAGACGTAGCAGAGAGCCACGCTGCAAAGCTTTATTCAAGCTGAGGGGAGAATCTGCTGTGGATTAAGGCTTGTCCACAGTCTGGTCTGGTCTTAATTTCACTCCTTTTGTGCAGTCAGACTAGAGGGGTGCTTCTGATTACTGTCTATGCCTTTGAAGGCTCACTCCAATTTTATCAATTTCAGGAGCCAATAATAATAATAATAATGAATTTCAATGTGCATCATCATCTATACTTTGTAAACTGTCTATGTCAGTACAATGACTTTGTAATCAGCATTTGGAGATTTCAGTAGTGTTACAAAGATATACAGGTGCTAGGTTAGAAAAAAACAGGGGACTGAATGGCCCTCCATAGACATTAATGAACCATGTAGCTCATAACAACTCAAAAACTGCACATCTCACCACAGCGAGTGTCTAAACACTTGATCACTGTGTAGTGCTGAGCATTTTCTAAAATGAACACCATTAGTTCTCATTACAGTGAGATATAAATAAATACAGTCAACAACAACCAGCCTTTGTATAATCTGTAGCTTTACATGAGAAACCGCACTGAATTGACCTATTTATGAGTGTTTTTGTTTTGTTTTGTTTCAACAGTATATTTATTGTTTTTGGCATATTTTAAAGTAAGAATTGAGTCTGTGCTGTAACTGTTGCCAAGATATAGATCCACTGGGATTGAATACACTGTCTATAGACTGCATTGCAATATATAACTCATAACCTGTACATGGCTTACATGATGATCATATGTACAATCGACCACTGTGGAACAATAGGCACTCAATAGAGCGACAATAGAGCTTGTACCATTAACGGTGGAATGTCTGAATGTGTGGGATTATCCTTCCTATCGCTTAATAGTACAGAAATCATGCCTGAAAACTATGTGTATACACACACACATAATGGACAGTTTTCTAGCTTGTAGTGATAAAATAATAATAATGATATCAATAAATACACAAGACAATACCAGTGTAACTGCTGCAACCTAGCAATCAATGTAATAATGATAACAAAGAAATCTATTGTCATGCCAAAGATAAAAGATAAATGTGGAAGCAGGAAGCAGTGGAGAAGACCACTAACTCAGCCACTTGATTTCTGAAGTGTCTGTAGTGCAATCTCCCCTCGTAGGTGTCATAAATTGGCAGAGGCACCCTGGGCTGCTGGGGTGGTCCTGCACCAGCCCTATCCCAGGGTGGGCTAATGTCATCCTGCAGCCCCAGTGTGCTCGTCAATGTCGCTTTGCTGCTTCTATTCTGGTCGCAGAGAAGAGAAGAGTAAGTGGGTGAGTGTTTGGGTGGGAGTCAAAAAAAAAGAACCTGTTGCGAGCAAAGGTATGTTTCCAAGCACATGGTGGTCTCTTCATTTTCAAAGCACTAAAATGCATTTAAAGAAGGAGCAGAGGAATTTACAAGGTGACACTGCAAAGTGCTTCCGTTCGAGGGCTGGAATTCCCAAACTGATATTGCATGAATGTCATGTGTGAGCTACAAAAACCCTCTGTCAAGTGTTTGGTTATCTGGCAAGAGGATGTAGCTACAAGAAAGTCAGGGCTTCCAACACTGATCCCCCTCCTAAATCAAGACATACTTGTCATTAATCCTTAAAACAGACATTTATAAGTATGATTTTTGCCAATAAAGCAAGAATTGGGTGTTTTCCCAGCAACGGGATTCTCTGCTATCTGCACTGTATTGGAGCCGTTTTTCATTTGTGCTGAGCGAAGAAGCAAAGTCATCCCAAGCCAAATGTTTCTGTTTAAAAACTTCCATCATGTTTTTCTCTGTTTTTAATGTAACACATTTTCAATAGGGAGGGTGTAAAGTTATGATTATACTCCATTAATTAATATTCAAATAACAAGGGTTAAAGTGCCAACATATTACCATTTCCGTAGTCGGTTCCAAATTAGGATTAACAAGTTCTTGGGTTTTCTGTCTCCTCCACAGACAGAACATTCCTATGTTATGTGATAACCAAAACCCATTTGCAGGATGTGGCCACCCCCTTTTTTTACAACCTATAAATAAAAAAGATTGTGATCTATTTGTTCCTTTATATCCATCATTTGGTTCTCAGACATCCTTAGATCCTTTGTGTAAAGTCAAATTTGGCTTTTTTATACATTCTCTTGCATTCCGGCTCTAACCAAATTCCTCTTGTGCTTTAATGGGTGGATGTTCCTCTGTATTTTCACTCAGAAAAAACGCCGCTGCTGCCAGATTTGTGGCCTGTTGTGGCCCGAAAGAACAGCGCCACAGGGAACTTCAGAAAAACTCACTCAAATTTCAGCTTTTGAAATACTGTCGTATTTCAAGGGGGTGAGAGAATTTCCCATCCCAATATTTCAAATCAGAGATAAAGTGGTTCTCTGTACTGAAAAGAAAGGGGAATGGCCTCCCACAGAATCAAGTACTAAAAAACACACAGCCCCATGTACAAGAGGCTGGCTGCGTGCTGGTGGGTGCACGTGGTTACCGGCTGACACTTAAGTAACCCCTTGACAGGTGCTAAAGTCTTATGTGTCTGATGGGCAGCTTAAGAGTTTTCTGCCTTTTTACAAGCCCTGCCTCGGTTTGTTCACCCCACACATGGCAGTGTTTTACAGTGCTCAGGCAAATGGTATGACATGACTGCACTCCATAATGCTACAGTGTCCACAGAGTGAATGGAGCTATTGTGGATTTGTGGAAATACATAACCACTTCACAGCATCGGTATACAGTACACAACAGTGCTATATTGTGTGCTGATATATTGTCTTAGGTCTTTGAAGTTTTTATGTTTGCACGTGTGTATTTTGTGAAAGACTAGAAAAACAGCCTGAAAAACACTGTAAACAAACCCGCTTAGCTCATGTTAGTATAAAAACTGGACACTGGGAGTCAAAGCTAGTCTTGCTCTGTCCACCTACCACCACCTCTAATGGTTATTTTATCTCAATTGTTCCATCTGTACAAAAGTAAAAAAAATGTAAAAGTGACAAACATTTGTGGTTTTACTTTACTGAGACACAACAAAGCTAGCAGTTGTTGTGTTACGCTAAGATGATCATCTCCTTGCTATAGATAGCTTCATATTTAATTACAGAGTTGTGTGATGTTAATTTAACCAGTCAATAAAACACTTATGTGCATTTCTGAAAATGCTGAACTATGGCTGCAAAAATTCAATCTCTGTTAAAGCTGAGCTGTGTTTACTGTCATCTTCACACCGAACACACTTTCTATTTTGTTAGGTATCTGCAAAACATCCACAGACCTTGGAATGAGCTTTACAGAAATGTCTAGTTATATTGTACAATTGCTGCTGCGAAGCAAACGGTTAAAATTTTCTGAATAGCTCTAAGCATTCTTCAGAAAATATCTACATTAAGCACACATTTTGTCATATGTTGTGAGGTTAAGGCCAATATAAATATATAAAATATTATATTTTGTTGACTCCAACTGAGAGTAAAAGACTACGGATTGTCATAGGTAAATGTATGCAACATTGCCTTAACTTGTTTGAACCCATAGCTTATGTGAAACAGGACACTCTAAAGTATAGTCAGTATATCGTAAATGAATACAGCTCACAGTATCATGTATACGCAGCTCATTGATTTGTTCCTGCGTGGGATACTCCCCCAATTCCCCCATCTCTGCTTCTAATGTTGCTCATTGGAAATATGCTAATGAGATCCGTCACGATCGCTGATTCCCTTTGAACTTTTTATTTCGTCACGGGCTGACTGAAATCACAGAGGTAGAGAGCAGGAGGTTTTCTGCCGCAAGCCCACGGCCCCTCTTCCACCATCTGCCGGACCTCATTTCATTTGAATAATAAATGATAGACTTTCTTTTTTTTTCTCTCTCTCTCCCCCTCTCTCTGCTACACAGAGGCGTTTCAGCTCCTCACATGTTTTTCGCAGTTCAGGGGGAAAAAAATGGCCACCAGCCATGACGGAGGATTGTTGTCTCTCACTGTAAAGCCCTGCCCAGGGTCTGCAGGCCCCACCAGCTCTGAGACTACCACGAAGCCCGCAGCAGCACACGGAATCTACACTGTGGCTCCGAGATGAAATGTATTCATCAAAGTCCCACAGTGAAAAGGACTGGACTCTTCCTTTATTTTGAGAAACTGCACATGAAGTGAAAAGCTTGGGCATCCTGTTTTTCTTAAAGAACAAAAAGATATTGAAAAGTGTTTTCATTCTGGCTTAATTCCCTCAAATGAAAAAACGTCGGTCCTTAAAAACAAGACTCGGAATAGATTTTATCAGCAGGATACGCTCTTATAGTTACAGTCTTGCTGTTGATGGGCACCAGATAAGGAAAGGAGCCTATTCAATCATTGGTACATGACAATTTATGGACTAGTCATCCAGTGTAGAGGATAAAAAAGGCTAGTACCTGCAGCTGTAGAGCGGATGGGAGAGGCTTTAACTTTTCTTGCACAGATAAGGTTCCTTACTGTCAATTTACAGGGTTCCCAGCTGGAGATGTGCTGAAGCAAATCTAATTCAAACTTTTCAAACCTCAGAGACACACAGCAGTGCCCCAAATAGCAATAAAGCCACTGGCTTCTGCCCTCTGGTGTACTTCCCGTCGCCACACTTTATAACCCCAGCTCTCAGTGTTGAGATTGGAACATGTGCTCACCAATGGATTCAAATAGAGTCAATAGGAGCCTCTTTCCCCTTCAGCAGTCAGCATGCGGATCTCAAATAGCAAAGCGGTGTTATTAGCATGCACATACTTGGTTAGAATTCAATCCATTGTAATTTCCACTTCATATGAAACAGAATCAGGATATAAATGTTAACAGGATGCTAATCCTCCTTTTGTTAAAAACAAAACAAATGATTTCTCAAGCTTACACTGTACATTTTCTTTGAAGGGAATATTTTACAGGACTGTAAAAACGCTGGTATTTATTAAGAACAAACGTCTTGGTCACTCTGTCAAAGTGAATACAGGGAAGAGTACGTAAATCTGGTCCCCTGCTGTGCTGCCTCCACCAGCTTTTAGAATGATTGACCTCTGCAGGTTTCCAGAAGCATGGAAACAGGGAATGCCCTTGACACACAAGGTATGAGAGAAAAAAGGAAAAACTAGCTGAAACCCGAGGGATCAGCGGGGGCAGTGAAGCAGGCTGTTCCATTTCCCCTTTGTTTAAAAACTACTGCCAAGCTCTGCGTAGGCTTGGACCCATGTGCCTGGCCACGAACAATGAGAAACAGCCAGAATTGATGAACCAATTATCAGCAAACCTTGCAATTAACCAGCTCTCTAAATTCTACCCTGCATGAGTTGCTGCAAGAATATCAGTTTGGGTAAAACATACATAGGTGCCATAATAGAACAACAAAGACTCTAATGGCTTCAGAGGGTCTTTGGGGCTCCTGGGATGCAGAGATGGGCCTCCCTTTTCCTGTTTCCCGTTCCGATCAAAACTATTAGCAGTGATAATAGCTAAGCATGCGTCCCAGCTGCTGCCTTGCTCCAGCATTTCAATTAGCTAGGTGTTTTAAATCTTTCATTATCATAGCTAAAGTGTGATCACTGGCCCATACCAGTCCACACCCCCACTGATAACATGGTGCTAATCACTTGGAAAGTGCAAGTACAACTGTGGAAAACATTGTGCATTTTTACCTTTGATCAGGGCCAAAGGCATGAGAGGTAATGGTACAAACATGAAACAGCAGGGGTTGCGGCAGGTTGCAGCATTTGTTAGTGTTTTGAATCATTCCTGATCCTGAAATGGGTTTTCGATGTAATGTGACAATGTGGTGCAGCACCTTTGGGTACCTATTAAGTGTAATTTCATGGTGAGTGTGGCTTGTTAGTTATACTGGTAAATGTGCCAAGTGAACCTGCTGGAAATGTACTCTGCCCTACAAAGGCAAAACGTAAGTATCAACATACTCTGTCATAATTGAGAGATAAGTTTGAGTTTTCTGGTGTCTGGTTTGCAATATTTAAAAAAACCACACACACACACACATACACACATCACACAAAAACATTTCTGTGGAAATGTGCAGGATCACACCTGAAGCAAATTGTCTGTAAAATGGAAGCTAGCTAGCAAGATAGCCGTTACTAGCTTCAAGGCTAAAACACAGTTTACTTATCAATTATCTGTTATTTAAGGGTATTAACTTCCAACGATGATCATGCTTGATGCTGAGTTAATTGTTCAACAAAACTGAACAAAATAGTTGCAAAAACTAGTCAGTATGGAAGAAAAATAATCCAGCTAAACTGTTGCTAAAGCTAAGCTAACTGGTAGAGTAGCAGCGACTCTCATGACTAAGCTCAATACTTGAGAGTATTAAAGTGT
Source organism: Caranx ignobilis (assembly GCA_021432705.1). Taxonomy (NCBI): domain Eukaryota; kingdom Metazoa; phylum Chordata; class Actinopteri; order Carangiformes; family Carangidae; genus Caranx; species Caranx ignobilis. Next base: position 36,743,377 of record MU269980.1, read on the forward strand.
AAATTAATGGATTATATTTAATTAAGGTAAAAAAAAAACAAAAAAAACATAAGGGCATTTAATTAGTATCAGCCATAAATTGTAAATAATAAAAAAAAAGTTTATTTTCTTAAAGAACCTATTTTCTGTTTCCCTCCTGAGACCTATCAACCTCAGCAAACATGAAATGAAGATAGCCTACTGCAGACTTTCAACATGTGCTGTTTGCCAGGCAGCCTGAACGCTTTTTGCTCAGCTTCATTGCTCTTGTAGGTATAGCTCTCTGCTCTCTGAATGCTGTTTTATTTTTGCCCTTATTGACATAAGATGCTTGGTTTGTCACTCCTGAGAAATTAAAACCAACTTTGTAAAGGAAAATATATTAACCTATGGATTTTTACATATACTAAAAAAAAAAAAAAGATTCAACTTGCAAATGAGCAGATGTAAGTAGTAAGTGTATGTCTGAGGAAAACCAATGCACATAAAATGTTTTATTCATAACTGGCACTCTATCCTCTGGACAAAGCAGTTGCAGCAGTGGATACATTCACCAATAAACAAACATAGGGACGTTATGTTTCATGCCGAGCAGTCAAACAACTACTCAGGTGATTTAGTTTTAACTGTGCTCTTGAGGCAAACCTTTAGTTTTGCTTTTCATCTTGCCTTACTATTTTTCAACGAATTTGAATTTGTCTGTTGCACTGCCAGGTTCAAGGTCTTTGTGTACAAATACAAATGGAATAGAGAGACTTGTGGTGCATTGGCGCACATTTGTCTGACAGTCCAGAATTATAGTAGGCAGACTGGATCCGGGCCGTGAGCGGGGAGTAGAGAGAAGGAGAGCGAGAGGGCCCCCGGCAAGCTGCCCTGGCTTTGTTTACAACAAAAAGCCATTGTTTGATGTGGTTGCGCAGCCGGCTCCAAAGCTCCCGCTCCCACAGGATGTGCTCTGGGTAAAATGCCAGACGGAGGCCACTGCTGGATGACTTCGACCTCGCCATGCTGGGACTCTGAGCAAAGTCCTCCTGAGTCCTCTAGAGACTTAGAGAAATGTATAAAACAGCAATGGTTTGATGCGTCTTTGTGTTGTATCTCTGTCTATCAACAGAGTTCAGGTGTGTTTGATTCAACACAGAAAAGTCAATGTGACTATTTCAGTTGTCAGTGATGGAAGAGCTATTCATATCATTTACTTAAATTTACTTAAAAAGTAAATAAAATAAAATAAAAAAAAAAAGGTTTATCACAAGTAAAAGCCCTGCATTCAAATCACCAGCAAAATAGACTTTAAGTATATCATTATATACCAGTTATACTAAAATGAGCTCTACCATTGTTACATTCCTACATGTTATAATATTGGTTTATTATTACCACTGACAGTATAGCTAATTTTACATATTTTGTATTCATTCTGGTGGCTTAAATGTAAATTTGCATAAAATTATATAAATGCATCCCTTAATAAAAGTACTTGGTTACATTTCACCGCTGCCTGTTATACAGAGGATTCATTTGTGTAAAAACTAATTTACAGTTTGAATATTTTAAATATGGTTTTTTATTGCACTGACAATTTATGGTAAGTTATAAAATAAAGTTATTAACTATATATATTTTCTATTCACAGTCCACACTCTTCTGAAACACAATGCATTTCTTTATATTTTCCACACACTGGAAGACTTCTCGTTCAGTCACGCTATGTCTGATACTTCTTCTCTGCCAAATCATCAGTTCACAGACTACTGAGAACCAAGAACCCTCATTGTGTACATGATACAGCTATTCAATCGAGACAAATGTAGGCCACGTAAAGGATGTGCCGTCAAAGGAAACCGCAAGCATACCCAAAGCTTTATTACACTAGGTGTCCTTAAAGGAACGTCCGGCTCAGTGCCGGGCTGGAAATCACCTGATAGACAATAAGAAAATAAATGGCTCCCAAAAGATCAAAAATATGAATCAGATTATGACCGAAACACAGTGTTATTTTTATTTCTTATTGTTCAAATAGCTGAGCCAGCCAAGCAGTCTACACAGATAAAGCATTTCAAACTGCTTGGCTTTAAATGGCCTTCATTGGAAATCCTTCAAGGAGACTGTTTCTATTTTTTTTTTATCAGTGGAGTGAAGACAGGGCTTTGATTGTATAAATAAGGAGGAAACTGTAGGAGAGAAGAGTCTATTGACACGTCAGTCAGGAACTGGTGTGGTGCACAACCCACAAAGGTGGACCGTAACAGTAGCAGCTATATGGTGATAATCTCTGCCTAAAGCAAGACTGGGCAAGCAAAGAAACATGTGCTGGTGCACCAGGCTCAAATCCCCCCTGACCTTGCCCCCTTTTCCTGCAGCCAAGATGAGATGAAAGGAAGTGTTGATGCCTCTACTGCCCCCCAGAGGTGCTGACTTCATAGGCAGGAAGAGAGGCATTTTCAAGGCTAATCTTCAAGTACACCTCTAATAGCTTGTGTGCTACACTAACTGCATTTTGGCCACTGATGCCTGAGTTATTAAACCCAGGCTGCAACAGTTTAACGTTGTGATTTACTGCTCTTGGACAAACAAAGGAATGAGACAAGAGGTTCAACATACTGTAAGTCCCCAGCTGTTTCATGCAGGATCCATTCCTTTAATTTTTCATGTCAGTGGAAGTACAGAGCCAGCACTAAAACTCTGAAAAAAAGGCTACCTGTAAAGTCCTTGAGGAATCCTGTAAGAACAGGTCCTGAGTGAACTGTTAGAGGATGAAATATGGACTCAGTCCTTCCTCTTAAGATGTGATGTTTCTGCCAGGATTGGGGAAATGTAGCACAAGTGATGATAGAGGAAATAAAAATCATTGACACAAAGACTGTCTGAGTACAGCAGTGCCCCCCCCCCCCCCCCCCCCCCCCCAACTCTCTCTCTCTCTCTCTGCTTTCCTACAATACACAAGTTTGTCAAGATATTTTATGGGCAACTGTTTCATCTTTCAGCAGTCATGGCTGGAATTAATAGACCCTTAAACACAGGCAGCTGTGAATTTTCTATACTGTGGCTTGTGGCATCAGGAATAACAGTTGTTATTCTGATATGATGAAACATCCTTCTACAGTATGGTGTGGCTGCAAATGTTTCATCTCCCTGAGAACAAGGCAGCAGACAGACAGCACAGTATGCAAACTCAATCCAATGATCAGATTGCTCCAAAGGTGGCTTTGATGAAAGCTGGTGATCCCGCTTTTGTTTTGAACAGCTATTTAAAAAGAAAATAAATATGAAGCCGAGTTGACATCTGACGGCAATTTTGTGTGGGCGCTATTTTGAAAAAAAGAAATTAGATTAATAAAAATTTAAGCAGTGCGTCAAGCCGGTATACAAACACAAGAGTTTCTCCTTCACAACCGACTGTCATCTGTAAATGATTGATTGGGATTCTTTTTCATCCAGTGATATGCAGCAGCACTCTTAATACTTCTTCCTGCACCATGATGAGTCAGGGTAAATCTATATACTGAATATAAATAAGATTGCGCCTGCAGATCTCTGTAGTGTCGATCTGCACCTCCTCTCTCAGCCACACCAGACTCTCCATACTGCAGGAGCAGAAATCTGGGAGCCTGAACTGTCAGTGACCTAAGCAGTGAGCAGCTCCTGCTGAATCTGCTCAGTGTGTGTGTGTCTGTGTGTGTATGTGCACTGGGCTTGTACATCACACCATGAGCCTGTTTTGCCCCATGCTGTCCGGACAGCTGGCTCTGAACTTGTCACGGCTACACGTACCATAACCAGATCTTTGCTTCGTGATCGATAACACTATCGGCAGCTGTGCGGAAAGAGCACCACCCTGCGTGAGCAACTAAGGTTCAATCAACACCTCCAGCACAACCGTCAGCCTGCCACACCTCTCTATGTTCATTCTAATCCCCAATTAAACATCCCAATCATATTCAGTTGATGAATTAGTCATTACAGCAAGAGACTCTGTGGCCACTTCATTAGTTTCATCTGTGCTCTGTACAATCTGCTGCAATTCTGTCCAACAGCTCTGCTATAAAGTCTGAAACTTAATGAAGTTGATGTACAGTTCTTGTTGTTGGAAATGAGGTCACAATTTAAAGTCAACATAACTTAATTTTTTCTATCATCCCTATACTAACATTTACAAACATAAATAGGGGCCTCAATGTTAAAATGGGATTCACTCAACAGGAACTGTACATTAGACATAAAAGAAAGATCTTATGGCATTCATAGCTGTATAGGATTTAATTATATTGCATAGGTACAAGATGCCTAAGAGTGTGTATATATATTCTGTACTTCTAGTAACAGCAATACAAGCTGCCTACTCCGACATGCACAGCCCTGTGCACAAGTCATAGGGCAAAAAAAAGTAAAACTGTGAATGCTTTCAAAGATAATGCAATGAATCGTTTTGCATTTATCAATTAACTTCACACAAAGTGCCGCAGAGAGAAAAAACTAAATAAAATCAATGCTTGGCGTGAGCACCCTTTGCACTGGCTCTCCTCTGTGCACTTGGGCACAGTTTATCAAGTTACTTGGCAGATAGCTTGTTCCATGCATCTTGGAGAACTTGTCACAGTTCTCCAGTGGATTTAGACTGCCTCAGTGTCTTCTGTCTTGTGGACGGACACCATGATGTTGAGATCAGGGCTCTGTGGGGGCCAGACCATCTGTTGCAGGACTCCTTATTCTTCTTGTCACAGTTTTTTATGACTGAGGCTGAATGTTTGGGGTCATTGTCAAGCTGCAGAATGAATTTGGGACCGTTCAGTCTCCTTCCCCGATGGTAGTGTACACAGGCTCTTTTCCAGTGATTCCCTATTTAAACAGTTACTTGTTTGGTATTATGCTCTGTAATGATACATTATAGACCATTCTGAACTCCTGGCAAGAATATTTCTTTTAACCTTCAGCAAGTGGGTCATTTTTCTACTTCTCTTTTCCTTGAGAGTCATTTTTTGACTAATTATTTACATAAATGTCTTTGCAAGGCTATTGAAGGAATGGTACCAGGGGTTACCACAGGTCATAAATTAGCCAATGTACAGACTTCCCAAATCTCAGTGTGTTCAGCAAATCTGTGGGTCAAGCAATGTCTGCCAGGAGACATGGTCCACACAGAGACAATGGAAAATAACTTCAAGACACAAGTGTAAATGAAACAGATCAGTACATGCTTTCCAATACCTTATGCCCGGAGCTCCTTCATTTGCTGCAGGCAAAACTCCCCTGGTACATTATAGCACAGCTGTTTGTTATGATACAGCTCATACTTTCTGTCTTATACTGTTGTATCTACAATCCCAGAAAGCCCTCAGTTGAGTATTGGTGCCCCACCCGGTCCCCACAGAGCTTTCCACATGGTTTCTACGTGACTGGTTATCTGCTTTATGTCTGGCGTGTTATGAAGCGGGTTACACTCTTTCAGCACTCATTAATACATATGAAAGTTTTTTCTTTTAAGTTAAGTTGCCTATGAAAATAATTTCTAATTTAATTATATAACTGTGCTGTGTGCATTAATGTATATATTTATTTGAAGGTGTCTAATAATGTCAAGAGCCTATTTTCATGGTTTCATCAACACAATTATCACAATAACAAAATATAATAAGCCTGAATAAATACATTTAAAATACCAAAGAAGATAAATCAGCATTAATATTTTCCTTCTACATCATTCTTTGAGGACATAATTATAGCTGGCCTTTAAGAAGGTAACCACAGGTGTCACAGAACAACAATAGAGGGCTCATTTCTTGCCAATATGTGTATTATCCTGCATCGGAGCATTTGACAGCTCAGCTGCTTTTAAAACTGTGATTAGGATAATTACATAGGACCAGCTGAAACTGAGGACAACTTTAAATGTGGCACTTGAATTTCAATCAGGCCCATGCCCATGATCTCACCTCTCTGTAAAACTATAGGTGAGTCAGAAACTTGGGAAAAAAATAAAACACATAATGAAATGTGTCTAAAGTTAAGCAACGGCAGGCAGCTGAGAAATGCAACATAAAAGAACCGATCATACACAAATCTCAGTGGAACTACATCCCTATCAAAGCCGATGATTATATGGGCAAAGCCTTGTCTAATTGCAATCGCAGCTACTGAGGGGATGAAAGACCTTCACACCTTTGAAAAAATAAATAAATAAAAAATAAAAAAAACAAAAAACACTGTGCAACAGGAGGTGATGTTTTTCACCTTTAAGTGGTATCAAAAAATTGAGGACTCCAGAAGTCACAAGGAGATTATGGCATCAGTCAGGTAGCACCACATCTTGTGTCATCTCCCACTGGGCTGATAACATCAGCCATAAAACTGCCACTGTAACTGGTAGATAGTAAAGTAGATAGGTACACACACGTAGCCAGACGGATGGAGCAAAAGTACTTAATCATCCTTTGTTTCTGTTTCCGCAGGCATGTCAGTCCTCTTTGGTATTCCAGACATTTCTCAGGTTTAGATGTGATGTGTGAATTCAGTTTAGTATAGTGTTTAGTGTTATGAATGCACACAGAATTGCCATAGTATTAAGGATAGAAGAATAAATGAAACAGACACACACACACGCACGGGCGCGCACGCGGAATTACCACCTTGTGGTTGTAAACTGCAGCCGACTAGCCAAGTTGCAGGAAATGTGGTCACAATCCCTCCTTCCTGAGTTACAGTGGTGAATAACAGCCAGAGGTCTCTTTTGCAGAACACTATGTTGTCACAGTGAAGTTGACCTTGACAATTTGGATAGACAAAGCCATCACTTCATTTATTTTTATATTTGAGGGAACTTGTGTCACAATTAGTCTCTAGTTTGTGCGTCACAGTGACCTTGGCATTTGACCTTTGGCCACCAATCTAATGATTTCATCATTGAGTCCAACTGAATGTTTGTGCCAAATTTGAGACGTTCCATCAAAGTGTTACTGAGCTATCATGTTCACACAAATGCAATAGACAGACGTATGTACAGTAATGTCTCTGCCGCTGGCTGTAACTTGTGCAGAGGCTTGAAAGATAAAACAACTGAATGAATAAAAAAAAAAACAAGTAAATGGCAAAGAAAAAAGTAAACATATGTTTTCTGTGTGTGTGCACATGTATAATAGACTATGTCAAGATAATTGCATTCAGTGATGTTGTTTTAATTATGTGTCGCTCAGATTGTGACATGCAGTCATATATTGCGCGGCTAAGTACGCTGCATGTCTGCTAATAGAATATGTCACTGTCAGCTGGCACTGCTAAGTATTCCTCTCTGATAATATTTATCTGTCACAATTTAACAGGAAGTGCGTCTCTGTCTCTTCCTCACCTGTCATGTAGTGACCACAGACTCTTTTCCTCTGTTGGCAGCCAGGAGCTTGTTGTGTCGCCCTTTCTCTGTGGGTGGTGGGAGTCTGTATTTGGTCAGGATCTGTGTCTGCTTTGTATCTCTGACAGTAGAGAGATATGCTGCCAATTTATATCCACGGTTTGGAGCCAAACAGCAATTAAGTTTTGGTTTGAGTTTTGGTTTCAATCATCCAATGTTCCAGATAGGCATCACTTGTTAATTTAATAATTTGATTTACTCTGATTAGCGGTTGGAAAGAAGTGTTCGTCTGAGGTTGAACAGTGGTGGTTGTTGTTTGATCAGTAAGACTCAGGACCAGCTGACCGTCGGGATGTGCAATTCTCAGGTTTATGGTGGACAGTCAGAGTCCAGTTTTGACAGCACTGCTCCAGGAGGTGCAAGGTGAAAGCAACACCTCATCAGCATAGAACAGGAAGTTAACTTTCTTATTCAACTTTCCACAGTTTCCAAGAACAACATCTGATCAGTGATAATGCTGTTAAAAAAAAGAAAAGAAAAAAAAACTTCCCTATACAACTGCTCTCCCAGATGTCTCGGCAATCGTTAGGCGCTAATTCATCTTTACTCTTATCGGAGATAAGCCCTTGGCAACAGATCTAAGGAAAGCAACCTGACTGAAGAACAAGAATGACAACTGAGGCAGGTCCTTAGCTCAGGGCTGTTGTGTGTCTCAACATCTCTGACCTGATGTTGGTTTTCTTTTTCTTTGTTTGTTTCTTTTTTTTTTAATGCCATGTTATAATTCTTTCATAAGGTTTGTAATTAGGTCATCGAGGAGGTTCTGATTATTTTTCAGCGTTGATTCAAGGATCGCAAATTTGTTTCTAGTTCTGATTGAGATTGTTACATGTTATTCAAGTTAGGGTCAGGTTGGCTCTTCGGCTGTTTAAGACTAAGCAGTCTTGTTAAACAGTGCCAAAAGATCATTGGCACAGAGCTTGATGACCTAGGTCAGGTCTATCAAGTCAGGTATGTTCAATCAATCAATCAATCAAGTTGCTCTGACTCTCAGAACTGATTTCAACCTATGACCTATGTCCTAAGTTTTTGTTGTGTTCAGTGTTTCAGTGTTAATCTGACATTTTCACCATTACTTTTCTTACCGTTCTGCCTTTTCAGTCTTTCATTAGATGCAGAGTTGTTCCTAGTATGACCTACTTTCCTGGCTGATTTATGGTAAAAATATAATTTATTTTGGCAGCTGCTTTGTTTAATTGGTTTCCCTGAAACAGTACTGATGGTAATGTAGTCATTAGGTTGGTGATTTCAGGTGTAGTGATTGCCTTTGCACATGACTTCATCATCAGGAATCCATTGATATTATTTATTTATTTTATGTAATTCACAAGGCTCAGGCTCTGGTATTACTTTGTGTATATTTGGTTTTATGTATATTTATATTTACCTAGTAGTGATCTGATAGTGGCATCTTTGCTCTGACAGTGAATGCATCACTGACTAGTCAACAACACTACACCCATAAGAGCTGAACAGTATGTGAAGCTCCCCAAACAACCCCATTTTCATTCTTCCAACAGACCTAAGGAGCAACAGTGACGCACTAACCCTTTCCAAATTTTGCTCACAATGTGGTCTTGACTTTGTCTGCTGTGAGTGGGGTGGGGGTGAGGTGTAGAAAGGGCTGCCCAGAGATGTGACTGATCCTCTCTGTCAGGCTCACATCCAGTTTGGCATGTAAATCTCCCATCAACAGGACATAACTCGGAGCCTGGATTTCTTTACAGAAGAAAGTTTTCATAATAATAGGGTGACAGAAGGGGGGGGGATCTGGGTAGGTCTGGTCTGCTGTGGGATCCTTCCATCCCATCTGTTTATTCTAGGATGGTTTGGTGCTAAATGTGTCTGAGTTGTATGTTGCTTCATGTTTCTTTGTACTTTTCTTTTTGATATATAACTGACTAGTATGGTAAGGTATTTTAATGGATTGGACACATCTTAATAGCAAGAGTTTGGGAAAGACCTTTTCTTGCTGAAGCATACCAATGCCAGGTCTATAAAAAGAGACCATTTTCTGAGTTTGCTGTGGAAGAATTTGACTGGCCTGCACAGATCCCTCGCCGACACCACATCCAGTACCTTTGGGATGAACCGAAACACGGACTGACCAGAGCAGCCTTATTGTCCGACATCACTCCCTAATGCTCTTGAGGCTGAATGGGAGCAAATCCCTGCAGCCAGGCTCAAAGGAAAGAAGGCTGGAAGGCTGGAGGTATAGTTGGACTGGAGCTCCAATTTTGTGAAAATGACTTAATATGCTATTGGGTACTTAAATCTACAACAACCAATTGTATTTTCTAAAAACATATTTGACCCATTTTGAGCACAGCAGCATATCTGACGAAAACAAAGCGGCGCTTCACAGTATAACAAAAACACCAGATGCGGTGTCAAAAACAAGTGATCTCACCTAAACAACCGGCTCTGCATTGTTCACAGGGTTTTTCGCAGAAGAAACCCATGATGTGGAGAACACCACATGTGTTGGAGTCTTGTAGAAAATCTCGTAGAACGTCGTTTATTGTTCCACCGATAACAGATCAACAGAATAGTCTCAGTAGTAGAGGTAGATTGTTGTGGCAAACGTGCCAATGATGGTGTAGAGAGGTTCTCACAGAATACAAAGGGAAAGTTGTTAGTGTTCATTGGCCCGGCAGCTCTGCAGAGGCCTGAGGATAAGCCTTAAGCCAGAGCACAGCAGATAGCCAGGGGTGAGGTGAAAGCTCAGACAATATGCTGGTTAGACTCTGAGGCAAGCATCCTGCTGCAGTGGCAGACAACACCCGATAATGTGTCACGCAGCAGTATGTTGGTGTCGCAAACAACAAGACCCTTATTCACACTGTCAGAGAAAGCTTCATGGAAAGAATGACAAACTACAGAAAGAAGAGTCTGAGAGGGAACGAGAGAAAGCGGAGCGAGGAATGAGCGGGATCTTACGAATAGGTTAGTAAAGGTGTGATGCTGCTGGCGTGGAGAATAGATCTAGATTTCTTTCTGTCCCTCCTTCTGCAGGAATTGGAAGGACTGACCGGATAATATAATCGGTTCCAGGAGTGTTGAATGATGCAGGGAGGGACTAAAAATGTACCCCAAGAAACCTGACAGTACATGCCGGAGAAAGAAAAGAAAAAAGGAAAACAAAATAAATGCAAGTTGACAGGCAAAGTGGGGGACAGTTAGGCTTAGTGTTATTACCATGACAAAGAGAAAAGAGCACAGTGTCTGCTCCCTGCATGGAGGGTGAAGAGGTTTAAGGACAGAGCAGCAGGAGATGAGGAAGTGGCACACTGAGCTGTGTGTGTATGTGTGTGTGTGAGACGCTGTGTGTTTGTATCAGCCTGCGGGTGTGCACGTGTGAATCTGTGTGTCGCTCTCCGTTTCCCTCTGTCATGTGTATGTATGTAATCATACTTCTTGCAAGGCGTAGCACTACGTCTGCTCTGATATTAATACTCTGCAACTAGAACATGAACTAGGGAGGCTTGCGGAGGAATCTCTCCACTTCTAATGACAGGAATGATTAAGTATGTTTGTTATATGCTCACACAGGGCCTGAAGTGGTGTTACAGATTGAATCAGCTGCAATAGAGACAACTATCAAAGACTGATAACTCCTAAGGGGCCCTTCAGGCATGCAGGAGACTGATTACTCCTCTGCAGGGCAAGAAGTGACATCATCCCTGGCTGGAAGCTGTTAGGTAGAGGACTTGCAGAGTGCATGCTTCATAGACCATCTTCACATGCCTCACACACACACACACACACACATACAACTCCTAGTCTTAGTATGGAGACCGGTTTGTGCGTCTTTCTCTCTACACACTTGGCTGTGGCGCTTTACATCAGCCGACCACATCAAAAAGAGGAGGACAGGGTTAATCTCTCCCTATGGTAATGCCCAGAGGTTTGAGCAGAGATGCAACATTTCAGTCTGCGAGCAATCCTCACTGCCATATCTAATGACATAGCCAGCTGAAGCCCTCTTTTACATTCTCTCGCTATTCAATATTGAACAGCACTTAATTCATTACTAAACAGCAAAGAAAATAATTGGATCAATCTGCATCAGAGTGTAGTCTGTGAGGAGTTTCATTCCAAAATTAGATTTCCACACAGCATAAATCATGACCGTTGTCAACTGGTGCACGCATTACTGACGAAACCACAAGGCGGTTCAACCTTTGTTGTATTTTTCAGGATTCTGGGAAGTTTGAACTTAGTAAGTAAACAATTTATAAAAAATTATGTGAGCGGCTTGTTTTTTAATTAAGATTAACTATAATTTCACATTAAGATAAAAGAACATATATATACGAGGACACCTGCAAGTGGAAGATTAAAAGCTTAATTAAAAGTTTGCTTGGTCAAAAATAATTTCATACACAGTTTTCAATCACAGCAGAGCTCTAGAGAAAAAGGCAGTACCTTACCCAAACCTTATCACATGTGACTATATCAGCTTTGAGATATGATTCATTTCATACCTTGTTTCTCATAACGTCACCTTCAAAGCAGCACTGGATAGCTACCTAGCAACTGGAACAAAGGTTATAGCATATGGATGATTATTACTGTATGATATGCAGCAGATGTTGTAGGCTAGTTTCATGACAAAGGTTAGCTTCTGCTGGCTAGTTAGCTAAGAAGACTAGTGCTCAGTGTGCAACTAAATCTACATGTTATCACATTAAATGTGTTTTACTATTATTTGTGAACTATTCTACCGGGGGGGGGAGGGTCACATTAAACAGTTTATTTTATAAACTATTTAAAAAACTTTTTTTAATCTTTTTTTTTTTTTTTTTTTTTTTTTTTTTACTTCTAAACAATTAACATGGTCTTATTCTTCATTTCAATCATTTAATTAACTATAATGTTATTTTATTTTTTATTATTATACAGTAATTAAATCTGAATTTCATTTTGTCAGTTTGGGGGCTAAATATATATATATATATATATATATATATATACACACACACACACACACACACACACACACACACATACATATAATACATTAAAATTATTAGAGTGGACACTTGTACACAGAGCCTTCTCCCTGGGTTATCCATTAGGCCGTTAACTAATGAAGTGAATTGTGGATGGCTAGCTTGCCACTGTCTGATGCTTTCTGGTGCTTTACAGACCCTCATCAAAATATTATTATGTTTCAAAATTAAAATACTACAGTTATCACCCACTGTGAAACAAGCAATAATGTAATTTATTTTGTCACTTTCTGAATATAATTATCAGATTAGGCATCATGTCTTCTTATCTGATTCTGTTAAGTGTGCTATAGAGGCACACTGGTGTTATTTTCACTCGCTGGCACATACTTTTTCTGCTGATATTTTCTATTTGTTTGTATTTTCCTGCATTGGGAATTAGCAGAAGCAGCAGGTCCCTTCACACCATAGTGCCCCAGACAGATAGGTTATGTTTTTCTAAACTCTTGTTTTCAAGCACCATAGAGTGTGACAAAATTCACCCCAGAAATTCACACTAAGTGATCTGCAAAAAGTAAGTAAGAGCAGCAGCAGCAGCACGGCTTCACAGTTTTACAACAACACTGCCCAGTTTTACTTTTTGAGATTGATGCACCAATATGAATTTTATTGTAGTATACAATAAACTGAGCACCTAGGGCTGTTTCTGCCCTGATTATACAGTCAACACCAAGAGTTACCAGCCCCCTATTATACGAATTATGTTATTGTGAGAAAGACAGATGGTGACAACATGCAGCCGTACAGATTTTTACATAGGGCTCTGCACTCACAGCGGTTAAATGGACCACCACAGTTAACTTAACAAGAGCACTGACACTAATGCAAGTCAATTGGACAATGTTGTTGTTGTGTTATCGGCCCTGACTGATCATGTTTCAGCTCCTAGTGGCTCAAGTTTACTCCTTGACTTGCTAAATGATGTTAAGTGGCATTGTGGACATTGCAGCTGAGCATCCTGTCATGGTTTACACCACTGACAGTTGTATCTCTAAATGGCCAAACTATTGTCCAAACACAGGATGATGGCAGCGACAAACTAGAGGGTGTGAACTGACAAATGCGTTGTGTCGTTATCAGCATGGCATGGAACATAGCGGTGGCATGGTGTGGTGTGAATTATACAGCACTGAGACATTTAAGAACATAAGCAGGGCAGGGATTATCGCACAGGGTCCTGGGTTGCCAGCGCATGAGTGTCACAAGATATTTCAGTCACAATTATTGTGTTTTTTTGTTAACAATACTAAAAACTTAACTCACTGGTTTATGCTTATGTCAATCATGAACAAATGATTGACGCATCCTCTCACTTTTAAGAAAAATTAAGACTTTCTGAAATAAGACAGCAAGTGACTAAGTTGAAAATTCAAGACTTTGGATACTGCAGTGTTTTAATATTATTATTGTCATATATTTCAGATTGAAGTGCACATTTAGATGTTGATGATAAGGCACGTTACTTGATTAGAAAAACAAATCTTTTTTTTTTTTTTAATTACTCTTAATGTTGCAGAGATAGACCCAGTAAAATCAACACTTCTCTAAAACCATTTAACAAAATAATTAAGCATTATAATTTTCATGATGATAGGGATAATTGTAGAGTTTTGAGCATTTAACTGCATTAGTGCATAGTTAGTTATGTACATAAACTGAAGAACGGTGTGAATATTTAGTGTTTTCATCATATAAAACGCTTGTTTTTGTTCTGTGTTATTAATTGACTTTTTTTATTTATAACTTCTATTTTATTATAGATACTCAGTTTATATCAGATTTGAAAATGGCCATCTATCATTTTTATCAAATTTAACTACTACTGCTATTAATAACACTGTGAAAGACACCTGCCAGAATGGCTTCAAGTGTTGAACGGTGAGAGAACAAAAGTTATTTTGTCTATTCTTGGAGGATTTTATTTATAATATAAATGTCAGCAAAGGCACAAAGGAAGCAGACACAGAGGACAAAAAATTTACCATCCTCTCATCTTTTTTTAAATCTTTCTCATCGAGCAGTTTAACCTTCATCTGTGGCTAAAGAAGATGAATGCACCATCACTGATTAATATAGAAGAGACAATTAGATTCAAATCACAGCTGGAACTTTAAAAAACTTAAAAAGTCAACAGTTAAGTAACAAAAAGAGTAGCGTTCTTTGGCTTCCCTGTCAGTTTGCATTACCAGTGATCTGTAGTCTGGCCTTAACTCTGAACACAAGCAGAGAAGCTGTTTGTAACCCTAACGAGGGAGCAGTCAGTCATCAGCCTACATATATAAATATATATATATAAATAAAAGTATAAAATCTCAGATCTCACTTGTGAAAGCTTCCCTAAGTTTAGGTCTAGCAGCCATCCTTCCCCCTGCAATCAATTTGAAACAGTCGAGCACATCCAACCCTCCGACCAACACTTGAATGGTAAATGCTTCTTGACACAGTTTGTCTAATTTGAGACAGGTTGAGAAACAGATTTCACCAGCTTTGCCAGCAACTTTTTTTTTTTCCTTTGGTCACATTTCACTCACTTGACAACGATATAAAAAACACTGACATCATCAGTAGCAACAGTGGTCGAATTTCTGAAACACACACAAATTAACGCTTAACACTTCACGCCCTACTTTTTTGCGTAATAATTTTTGCACTCCTGTAGCAGTGTTAAATTGAATCAGCATGACATTTCTGGCCATGCCGAGGAATGAATGATTTTTTTTTTATTTCCTCCCTGGGAAGAAAAAGCACTGTTTCTTTATGCTACATTTCTCTGTATTGTTGCCAGTGAATGGGATTTCCATGGAGTCCACGGTTTCTTGTATTTGATTCTTGGGCAGTGTGCCAGATGCAGATATACAGTAGGTGAAAAAGAGGAGAAATGCAAAATTGTCAGAGCTGCTAGAGTTAGGTGTTTTGATACACATGTGCTTTTTATAGAAGCACTGACTTACACTGCTGCAGTGAGCAATCATACATATTATCCTTTTAAGTAATACCCATAGGCCTATACATCAAATAATTACATTTTCATTTCCATATGTTACAAATTGTACACACTCAAATGCACTCTCTCTCAACGTGGCTGTATGTTTCAATAGCTGCATATCCATATATACGACTGATGTAGATAAATAGCCAATGTAGATATAAAGCATACCGTACATACAAAAAATACAGCTATTTCCCTTCAATGAATTCCTTTGGTGTGAATTCACTTCTATTATGTAAAACAATTTAGATCATAACACAGTTTGACCATGCGCTGAATGATCTCTTCAGTAACTCATACATTTACACTCATTTAAACCTGAATAAGCTCAGCTAGCTCCTGACTGCCCTTATTTATTTCATTATTATTTCTCTGCTTTTGTTCATTAGGACTAGAATTACATTTTTGTTTATAATCCAGACTCATACAGGTGATGAAAAAAAAAAACATTTACATCTACATTTTCCATCATAACTATATTACTAATAAACTAAGTTGATTCATATCTTAATTATCTCCTTGATTAATTGTTTAGTCTGCTCCGAAAACAGTGAAACATGTCCACCTCCGTTTCCCTGTGTCCAAGGTAATGTCTTAAAATGTCCTGGTTTGTCTGAACCAATAAAAATCAAAGAAATTCAGGTCGTTATGATACAAAAGAGAGAAATTCTGGGTGTTGGAGAAGCTGTAACCAGAGAACAGACCGGTCTCAAAATGATTAATCAATCGTCAGAATAGCTGTGGTTAATTTCCTATTGATCAACTAAATCACTGCAGCTCTAAATAAAGTGATTTAGCAATTGTAAATGAACACATATTGGATATCCATTTTAAAAAATCTATCCAGTTGAAGACTGGTTGGTATTTCGGCAGAGAATTGGCAGAGCTTCGCAGTTCTGGCAACAGGATGTCAGACAAAGGAGGAAGTTTGGATGCTGCTTGGCAGGAGATTCTCCATTTCTGCTGCTATTATAGACAAATTAGACACACTGCAGGCCTACTTCTTCCCCCTATGGAAATGACCCGCATGGTGTAATTTGGGAAACATGCAGTGGACGGCATAAACACTCCCCCTTCCCTCGTAAGCTATCTTGCAGAATATTTTTGGTACATACTGCAGCACTCATACACGGCAATGAGGTTTTTATTCAGAGCTACTGTGGCTGCATTGTTCCGTTGACTAATGGAGGTTTGCCTTTAATCCACTGAAGAAGACATTTTAGCAGCTCGCTTGAAATAAGGCCAGTGCTGTAAACTTTATTTTATTTCATTTCAGCTGAATTCCAAGGATAGGAATCTTTTCAAGAGATATACTGCCTCTTATATCAGCCACCGTTTCACCTGCTTGTCATAAATCTAATAGGGATAGTTCCTGATTTAAGGAATGAAAAGTGAATGGAAGGAGCAGATATCGCACTGAGAGGAGCTCATTATTGTGCAGCTCTGTATTTTGCAGGAGATAAATCCAGCAGGGTGGTTGCTCAGGCTAATAACTATTTTAAGTCCCAATAAAGCCCAAACATCTGATATGACTTAGGGAGCAGATAGAGGCTTGGCAAGGGAGAGCTCACACAAAACATTGGAAGTCTTTTGTCGGAGTCATCCTGCTACAAAAAATCCCCACAGACATTGATAATCACCTTTCCCCCATTCTGTTTATTTATGTCTTATTAATGTTTGCGCATAGCACCAATGCCAAATCACTCCCTCCGCAGGCAGTGATTTACAAAAGGTAAATATGGCAAGAGAGTAATTTCCACCACTCTGCCAATGTCTTCATCAATCAGACGTTTTATTATCTGGATTTGATAATAGGGCAAATGTGGGAATGGTTTCAACTCTGGCATATTTCCATTGCATTTGGCTACTCTGTCTTTTTAAGTAAATAAACATGTGTTCCACTCAGTTTGCTAATTACTTCAATTGCACCAAGTTAACCTTGAGAGTAACACACTGGAAAGTACTCCAAACACTAGATTGCAAGAAAATTCTTTGCACATGGTGAACAACGCAGGCCAGTGGTTTACAACTGCACAAAGTCGTCTTTGATAACGTTTCTAAGATCATTTTTCACACTCACTGGCTATTCATTAAGGTAATTAAATTCCCTTTTAAATATTTTCAGGATGCTTTAGGAGCCCATCTGCTGCCAAGGTGTTTGGCCACATTTACTTGTAATTTGGCATGAGTAACAACAAATTGGGTGGTAACAGCAAAAGCCCTTTTTAATTCAGTTGTGTGTCAGGAATTGCAATTTACGACTAAAGAAGAAAAACATTCAATATACTGTATACATCTACAAACTGCAGGTGACCTTGTGCTCTTTGATTATGTATCTTATTTAATTAAGGTCACTTCACAGCCACTCACACAACCCCTATAGACCAATGAAAATGCTCCTCCTTTGTCTTGTGACTATGAATCTGTTGTAAACAGCCCTGCTATGAGTCACAGGTAATTCTGCGACAGGTCACACTTGTGCTCGCAGGAGGCTGCACACACATTATCAGCCCTAATCCTCTTATTTCCTTTCTCCTTTTAAAAATGCGTCTTTCCTCTCGACCTCATCAGAGGAGGTAGTATTTCTATACTACACGTCGTCTGGCAGCTGCTGTAAGCTCACACTTCATTTTGCGGGGGCTCCATGAACCTCAAGGTCCAGAGAAACACAAATAACACATGCTGCTGAAAATATAGAATATCTTTTTCCATGTGCTGCTCATCTGAACCATAGGCTGAATTACAAAAAAGATCTGGCTGACAGAGAATGCTTTGAAGGTTTTAGTCATACCCAAATGTGCTGGTTTTCCTCTCATGCGCCTCGTCAAGGTTTCTCCCTCGTGCGTCTGGATCGGAGATGCTGGGAGAGGATCTGGTACAAAGAGAATTGCAGATCAACTTCAGCTTGACAGTAGATGAATACAGCCGAGCACAAAGAGCCTAAACAGGGTTACCTGCACCTCGACATAAGTAAAAAGCATTTCACTGAGCATGCAGTGCGCACAGAGGAAATTATGCTTGTACTTAACAACTATTTGTAAACTGTTTCCTGGGCATCATCTGCCCCCCCCCTCCAAAAAAAAAAAAAAAAAAAAAAAAAGTTCACTGATTGTTAACTGGGGGGCACATCCTGGTTGCTTGCAATAACTGGGAACTGTTATGAGAATATCATTAGACACAGTGCAACATTCATGAAAGTAAGTCTACACACAGCGAATCAGAGGCACATGGCTGTGGTCTGCAGTACAAAGCAGGCAGACAAGGCTTTGCAAAATTAAGCAACACTGAGGGTGCTGTTGTGATTGTCCTTGCCAGGCGTGATGGTTCCAGTATCTCATAAACAGATACCCTCCCCACACACACACACACACACACACACATACCCCACACCCTTCACTTTTCACGCATTGGACAATCCACAAGCCTCCAGTTAGCAACAGTCCTGAGGACAAAAAAGCAGCTCATTAATGGCGGCGATCGAAAGATGTGAGTGGGAATCCAGCATGTGAACAAGGGGGGAAACGCAAAACAAGCAAATAATAGCACAGCACGGCATTCAGATACAGGAACCACATGATGTTAGAGACAAGCTTAAAAATGCCTGCGTGATTTTTTTTTTCTTCTCCGGATACAGCTGTGTCAGTTTGTGCAACTCAGATGACTTTTTGAAGGCAAGAAAAAAAAACTATTTTTGCCACCTCATGTTTATTTACACAGGAGGAAATGTGGACTGACCTAATTTCTCTCTCACTTAGGATTGGGGGGGGGGGGAATTACAACCAACGCTAAAATGCAGCAATAAGGCTCAAATCATTTCATGACCATATGTATGGATGTGATTAGACCATTAGCTCGCAGTGCAGTTGTAACTCTCAGTTTCTCCAATCAGGTGCAGGCTGCATTAACACCGAGCAGATGTTCTTGTCAGTTCAAACCCCACATGTGTTAAGTCTTTGTGAATGATACGGCCAATTGAACAGCCAGAATTCAGATATTATGAATAATGAGTCTAATATTTTTAATTCTCACACTTGGTGTTGACGTTTTGTGTTTGTGTCAGTAGAATTATTAAAGTTATCTTAGGATAATCAGACTTTAGAGGGGAAAATGAAGTGTTACTGACATTACAAGGCAGTTTATACTTCTTTCCAAATGTAGCTTTGATGCTTGTTAAACTTTGACACAGTTTTGCTAAATCATATAAGAGGTGCTGTGTGCACAAAGAAGATCTCACTCAACAAATGAATGTTTCTCTGCAACAGTCTGGTGGTGAGAAGTAGCCAAGTCCAGCATTTAAGTACAGTTCTGAGTATCTCTATGTACTGCAACTACGGCCATGTACTGCCATAAATGGATGGAGGAAATATTTTTCAGTTTTTGTTACAAGTTACAGGTGATATAAAATATAATTTAAATAGTTTATAAGGGATTATTATAGATTAACACACCCATGTGTATACAAAGTATTCCTCATATTTTAAGTGATGCTTACAATTATAATCCAGTTATATAGTACGCACCTAACAGGGGTCATCCTGCAGGATGGGAACTATATTTAGGGTACTTTTGGTCATTTTTCAAATGACACTTTTGCACATGAGTAAAATTTTGAGTGCAGTTTTTTTTACTCTGAGTTGGAGTTTTTAGTTCCTCTACACTGTTGTTATTTTTACACGAGTAAAAGACCTGAAAACAGCTGCTGCAACTGCAACAGTCACATAAACATCTCCACTCAAAAGACTGTAGCCACATACACAACACACACTCACACACAAAATCCAGTTCATGCAACTGCCAATACAACTTACAAATTACAGTGTGTGGGATAGGATGTCACATTACACTCCCTGTCTTTGAGGAAAAAAATAACTCCCTCTGTATTTGCCTTAGTGATGTTCTCTCTGTCTTTTTTTTTTTTTTTTTTTTTTTTTTGTTAAACCAGTCAGTGTGTAACAGACAGATGTAAGCCTTTAACAGTTGATTTTAGGGCAAAAAAAATCCAGTGAGGAGACTTAAATGAGCAAGATGATATGAACAGAAATATGAAAACTGATACAACCATCACATGTCTGGCAAATGTAATAAAACTTCACCGAGAACAAACGCACTGTTGCTGATAAGAACAGCGAGAGCAAAATGCGTAGCTGCAATTCACAGCACCCAAAACCCCATCAGCCTTTGTCACAGTTGAGCTGCAGTAAAAGGGAGTCTGGTCTGCTGCGGGCTGGATGTACTTAATAAAATAGCCGCTGTGTGAGAGAAATCTAGGCCAGAGCAGTATTTCAGTTTACCGCTATTTACCCCCACCACACACTCTGAGGAGCGTTTCGTGGAAAACAGGTGCAAAACCCTGTTCCACCTTATCAAAAATTAGCACTGTTCTCGTCCTCTTTGCACTCCAGACAACACCGCCATCAATAAAGTCAGCTCCCTCGCTGTCATGCTTTAATTACTCACATAAACAGTATTTAATCAAATCTGCAAAACTCTAAGGCATTTTTCCCCCTCCTCCAGATGCTTCGCACCCACTCTTGCCTCCATTTTCTGATTTCCTCTATGTGTCAGCTGTGTCTCTCTGTTCTTCCTCTTCATCTGTTTGCCTAGTTCATTCCCTCTTCTGTTTTCCTTTATTCTCCCTTTGCGCTCTCTTGACGATGCTGCAAATCAGTAAACTCGCTGGAAACAAATTCTAAGGAAAAGAAAAGGGGGAAAATTTTGATTATGTGAATTGGAGTTGTCTTGTTTTCCCCCCTCTGTCTCCACTGCAAATAAGAGAAAACCCAAGGAGGAGGAAGATACCTAGTGCACTGAAGACATTACCAGGAAAATGAAGGGCCTATTTCACAGACATGGATTAACCTAATCCTGGTCTAATACACTGAAAAAGAGAACTTCGGCTGTCTGTCTGTGAAACCAATCCTTAAATCTCATTGAATTTAAAATGTCTGATATTCCAACTTTACACCCGGTTGTATTACACAATATGGGAGACCTATCAGATGCAGATGTTTTTATTGATGGCACAGAGCTGAGTCGTGCAAGCTTCTGTGTTGATTCCCATAAACATCTTGACGAACGATTAGAAGAGCAAAAGATTTATGTTAAACAATAAACTCTGACGGTTCTTGAATTTACTGTATGTTTGATTAGCTTTCCCCAAAATTCAGTCAAACAACGTTCTCCCTGTCTGACCCCCACCACCACCCCCCACCCCCTTCCTCCTCTCTCACCACTTTCATTTGCTTAATATATTAATCTATTCCCTTTTATCCATTTCAGATTATATCAAACCTTTGCTGTATCTCTGCAGTGGCAGCATATACAGTTCTGTGTCGCCACAGTGTGATTTCTGGCAGAAGACAGAGAATTAATTGTTCAGTTGTGATGTCCCTGTCCAATACGTTTTCTTTTACATTCAACTGACACTTCTGCACAGAGGGAGTTACAATAAAAGCAGCAAACAGACATCAAATTGTCATCCCCACTCTCCTCGTCCTTGCTTTTACACTGAAGATATTTCCAGGTTACCCACAATGGCGAACAATTGTGTTAATTATTCATGATTACATGATCTCAAATGCATTTTGCTCCATAAACACAGTTGACTGTGTATGTATGCAGCTGAGGTTGAGTCTAGCACAATGTAAAATATTTAGGCGTACAAGCCCTGTATGATTACGGGAGCTCTGCACAAGATACTGCAGTCGATATTACAGCAGGAAAATGATCAATGATGACCGCTGTGCAGGATATGAATAATATTTGCATTGCTGCCATTGGTTTGGGCCGATCCAGAGGTTCTGAGCTTATCTGTCCTTGACTCAAGTGTAGTGCCTTAATGCTGCATGTCTAGGATTCTTTGATGTGAGAACATTGCCCCCTGCTGATTCCCTTTTGAACTCTAACAGAAGCGTCCACAAGCTGTGCTGACTGACAGTGGACATGCGACGTGCAGTCATAAAAAATGCTGCACAGCGATTGCTCTTAGATTTGACAACTTTTTTTTTCTTCTTTAACTTCTCTCTGCTCTCATGTCACTCGCGAGTCATTTCCCTATGAGTGTCATCCGCAGCGGAAAATGTGTCAAGTCCTGGATATGTTGTTGAGATTTGTTTGGACTTCACAAACCAAAGTGGTTGAAGAAATCAGACAGAATAAAATCTGAGTGAGTCTAAATAATTCACACAGATCCCAAATAAATATTGAATACATAACAAAACATACTAATTGATTCAGAGCTTCCGGGCAGCACTTACTCACGCTGCAGCATTCAAGACCATGAAAACCTGGCTTCATATCTTCAGTATTTCTCTGTGGGATTAAATATTGATGACTGGATAAAATTCACAGATCGGGTTTGAGGACAAACATCCTGAAGCTCTACTGATTTAATTTACCACTTGAAATCACTTGGTTAACTGAAGAACATGACACATCTTATTTTAGTTGTGTATATTATGTCTCCAGTCTTATGCTTTCTATTATTTTCTTTTTTCAATACGTATTTAGTTTTGTTGACAACTTGAGCTGCTGATACTTGTAATATCTTATCGTTTTTCCCAACTGAGCCCCGGGTTCTGGATGTACTTTACATCTTAAACAATTAGTCAATCAACTTGATTGCCAATTAATCTATATGAATAATTCAGCCAAAACCTAAAGAAGTATCACATCATCATCATATTCTATCCTGTAGGAAGAAGTTGACAGTTGCTTGAGAAAACATTAAGCAACTATCAAAATAGCTGCTAATTCATTTTCTATCAACAAATTGATTAATTGACATATCACTGCAGGTGTTATCATTTTCAAGTGGACTGAGGAATTTCTGGTTCTGTTTGTTAACTTGCATAAACTTGTATAGCCAATCTCCAGGTAGCTGGATGTTATTCTCGCCCAAACTCTGATTAAGGCTACAACTAATAATTATTTTTTTCTTGCAAATAATTCTCCAATTAATCACTCAACTGTTTGGTCTTAAAGGGGAACTATGCAAGTCCGGTCACTTTTCCGCTGTTTTGCTAACCCTCCTACCGGCCATGTGCATTTGTTTTCAACAAAGCTGGCGAGAAAGCAATCTCTCATAAACAAGAGATTATGGGGCGCGTTTCTGCTGCAGTGCCACCGAGATGAGAGCTGGGACACAGGGTTGGAGACACTGATCTTGCAAGGTTGGTTTACGGCAAAAAGACACTACATGGCAGAGAGCCTCCACTCTCCCTGTAACAAGTTACAAGTCATTTACTTAACCATCAAATTTACTCCAAGGCTGTTTAAAAAAATATAGCATAGTTAAGGTAAAAAATCCTGCATAGTTCCTCTTTAAAAACTTTTTTTTTTTTTTTTTACTGAAAAGTGAGGTGAAAAGGTGATATCACCAAATGTATTATATATCCACTTCAGCACCCACAGACAGTGACTTCACTCGGTTGAAAGACAAGCAAAAGCAACAAAACTTCACATCAAAGAATCTGGAACCAACAATTGTTTGGTGAAAAATTATTGAAAGGATAATTAGACCACTTGCAGAGAAACCCCAAAACTTCAGCAGAAAGTTGTGTGTTCACGTTGGACTCCATTTCCCACAGTATGACGCGGACCGAGAAAATTGATTTTCCAGGACTTTGATAACACACACAAAAAAGAGCTGAACGAATGAAAAACAAAGCTTTGTGCTTCCCTGCGATTTGTGTTTGTTTCCTGATAAAGCGTCTGACAGCAGCTGTCAGAGATGACATTCATAAGTTCAAGTATGTGTGACAGTTCTCTGTACCATGTGGATCTCTACTTGATGTGTTAGACGGGAAAACCTATATTTCATAATGTAATTTTCTTGTCTGCTAGCTGAGTCATCCAACATCATGGCTGAAAGATCCCAAATAAACGGTAAAAATCGCCTGGTGAGAGAAATTGGTATTCTACCAGCACCCTGCTTCCAACTGATGATAATCTGTATTCACACAGTCTGCCATGTTAGATGAAAGCCTTCAATTAGCAGTCAATTCTATTCAGTATTTCCTATCATGCCAACACTATTTACATTCGCTGTCAGCACCCAGGCAGCTCCCTGCCCGACAGTTGCAGAATCACTCCTGGTGAGAATATGAGTAACCCTGCTGTGAACAAAGTGCAAAAACGAGTGTTTTGTAGTAATCAGAGTCATGGGCTTCTAATGTCTGATGCTCCCTACCTCGTGGCTGTAGATGCAAGGAGCCATAAAGTTGAAGTGTCATCCTTTCAGTCTTAACCCCGGATGAAAAACTGAGACTCCAGCAAAGAGATGAAACACCTCTGATCCTTTGATTTGCAGCTTCATGCTGGCGGGGGTCTGCCTAGGCCCTCAGCATGATGCTTGTCCCCTCACCAGGTGTTCCTAGTGGAGAAGAGCCAATGAATTTCACTCTGCGATACATGACATAGGTGCATTCAGAGCAAATACATTCAAAACAATACATTAACTGCTTCCCCGTTCAGCCCTTAAATAACAATGCAGGCAAATAAGTCTGGGTAAGCTGTGATAACATTAGTTTTGTATTTGTGTGGGTGGCATCATGCTTTCATTGTGAACTGACAAGCATTGCCTTGAGAAATTCTTTTCTGGGGATAATAAAGCATCAGCAGTTGGCCTCATCTCTTGCAACTCAATAACCAAACTCACACTGAGACGCTGAGGAGCATCTCAATTCCTTTCTGTGTTTGTAAATTGGCCCAGTGTGGCGATTTTCATTCAGTGTCATTATTATTAGTATTGTACTGTGGTAGTATGAGGGGGGTACAGGCACATAAAGGAACATATTTTCAAAGCCATGAGCAGACCAGTGGGAGTCCTTTTTCAGTGAAAAAGAGCTAAAGGCCAGTCTGTAGCGACCCCACTTCTACACAGCCTATGTGTCTTGCTGGGTCAGCCCAATAGCACCCCAGGTCAGCTGGATTTCTGGCAGACCCCTGCTGGAGGAGGTGAATTGAAACAAAAAATGTAATTCCTGTTTTATAGAATGTGGTGCATTCATGACAATATGTAAACACCACAAATATTGGCTAAAAATTGATGTTGGTCTGAGACCCAAGCTGTAGATATAACAATACACAAGCAACAAATGGGAAAATGAAAGTCTGCACCGATTGGTCGGCAACAGCAACAAAGCAGATTTGTTGTAGAGGTTCTTATCAATTGAACATGCCAAACATTTGCAACTTCCAGCAGCTAAAATGTGAGTTTTTCCTGCTAAACAGTTTTGTTTTGGACAAAATGAGCAATAGAAAAGACCAGAAACTGGGTCTGAGTAAACACCCAAGCCATTATCACTATGGACTGAGAAATAATCAGGTTGACTGATTGATTGATGAGAAAAATAATTATTTGTTGCAGCTCTTGTACAAATGGCTCAGAGTGATCTAAGTGATATCCAGAACAATGACCTGTCCTCCACTGCCTTGTATGAAATTAAATCAAACTGTTTTTCTTTCCTCATTAATTTGAACAGAAATAGTTGTAAAATGAAAAAAGTGAAAAGATGTATTAACTTTTTTGTTTTCTTTTGTTTTCAACCTTGAAATTGTGCCACAATTAATACATTCCCCCTTGCTTTCAAAAGACTAAAAGCACTACCTAAACCAACCCACCCATGGATGCATTAAAAACCCAAATAGTGGGGATCTGTAAAGGGACTGACAATGAGTTGTAAAGCATCAGTGAAAATTTCTGAAGTATTCAGCTTCTTTGCTCAAGTAAATGTATGGTCATACTTCAGTTACATACTATATAGGTTGTCTAATCTATGATAATGCATATACTATTTTATGCATTTTGTATGTAAATCCTAAAGGTACTGTATTTCCCTTTGACTCGAAGTGGAGTAGAAATACAACAGAGCATAAATACTCAAGAAAAGTTTGTCAGATTTCTTGTCAGTTTTAATGTAATGTTGTAACTTCTGTCCTTCTCCTTGTCTTTTTCTTCAGAGATGCAAAACAACCACAAAGAGACAAAACACAGGATGCAAACAAGCACAGAATCACAGTACAACAATGCAAGCAAAATGACCACAACAAGTACAGAGACGTACAAAATGACCACAACAAGGACACAAAACAAACACAAATACAAAATCACTACAGAAGTAGACAAAATGACCACATAGAGACACAAAGCAACACAAAACAATCAAAGGTGCTAAACAATTGCAAATACAAAATGACTGCAGAGACATGCAAAATAGCCACAAAGAGACAAAACTGATGATGCAAATGGCAACAAAGGGACACATATGGACACAAAACGACCACAAAGAGACGCAAAACAACTGGAGAGACACACACAATGACCACAAAGAGACTCAAAACGACAGTGGAAGGACACAGCCACACTAAGAAGGGGGCTCTTCACTTGCCTGTGCCCAAGGGGGACATTTTCCCATAATCCGTCCATGGTTATCGGGTCGGGGAGGGTGGTGCTGCGGTCTGTGTCGCTCACCGTCACAACAGAGGTAGAGGAAGTTGTAGCTGTTCATTGCACCAATCAGCTGTGAGGTTACTCTGACGCCCTGCCCAAACAACACAGGCAGCTGTACGGATTGTTGGGAATACAGTACCGGATATTTAGAGCCTGTAATAGAAAATATAAAAGGTTTTCAAATATCTTTTTGAAGGCGGATTGTCGTGTTTCCTAGCGACATCGGGGCAGTTCACTTTCAACCCCGCTGAGATGATGTGAGAGCACGGTAACGTCAACCAGCCACTGTTAGCTGCTGTTAGCAAGCTGTCAGATGCTAGCCGAGTTAGCTAACGTATGTGATAACCCGGCAGCTAGTTGTAAAAGAGTTGTTTTAGAGAACAGCTTTGGCAGAAGTAATGTAAGGCCAACGAGCAGCTGAACATTCCGTGTATCAGTGAAAAAGGCGAGTAACCGGCGCAATCCGATGTGTTTATATCCGTTAGCGCCGTTGCGTGGTTGAAATTCAAGCTAGCAGGTGAACGTTGAGTTAGCATAGCAGCTACACAAACGATATCATCCACCAAACTGGACAAGACATTGGATTTAGTCGGGTTTAAATCGGGCTCAGCGGGTTCGCTGACCCCTCAGAAAAAGATGAAGAAGAGGAAGGAACTGAATGCCTTGATCGGACTCGGGGATAGTAAGAGAAAGAAGACCAAAAAGGGGTCCGGTCACCGGCTGCTCCGAACAGAGCCACCGGACTCTGAATCCGATTCGAGCTCAGACGACGACGAGTTTAACAACCTGAGCGGCGGAGGCAACTTTGGGAAGTGAGTGGTCATTTTATTGTGGGATAACATATAGTAAGGTTAGTTTTGTTCTGTCCCATCGCCATTAATTAGCTACAAGAAACGAACTTAATTCCCACGCTAAATGAAAAATGTTATACAACATGTAAGTTAAACTATATGTGATGGTCGATTTATTGTTGTTTCTATCTTTGGAAATGTAAACGCACTATTATGTTTTGTACTGAAAGCTGGATAAAATAAGGTTCCTAAAATGTGGGGATGTGGAAATTTTTATTTGGCATCTTGGTACTTTCTGGGGGGTTTTAGCCTGA
This sequence comes from Caranx ignobilis, assembly GCA_021432705.1. NCBI lineage: Eukaryota > Metazoa > Chordata > Actinopteri > Carangiformes > Carangidae > Caranx > Caranx ignobilis. The sequence continues at coordinate 36,771,319 of MU269980.1, forward strand.
ACAAACACTTGAATATACGTATGCAAACAGTAATCAGATGATTAGTCACAATGAAAACAATCAGTGCTGGCAGCCCTGAAGTACCGGTACATAAGACTGAAGCAGCATTATAAGACCAGCCACTTAACTTCACAGCAGCCCAGTTGTTGATGTTATTGTTATTTTAATTTAATATACTTCCAGGTTGCCAGCATCCTGCATGCAGAGCACATGCTGTTTAAATCTACTTTGTTCAAGTATGTTAAAATTTGCAAGGGAAAATTTGGACATCTTGAATTTTGTTTTTTCAGCACACATTAATCAGTTACAAAAACTGTTTCGCTTTTGTCTGCCCCGGGGCACATTGCCCACAGTGTCTCACAGTCCTTGTGCAGAGGTTACAAGAAAAGTATAAATATTTACAGATCAGTTGATCTTTCTGCCTGCTCCACTTCTGTACACAGAGCAAAGTGAAACAGAAGACACATCCTGCGTGCTAAAATGATAGTCTGATGATAGAAGCTGAAAATCAGCCAAATTGGAATGAATCTGCTCCACATTCAGCACAAGTATGACATGATGATACAGTGTGTGACAGCCCATATTTTTAAACTCCATTATTTATCACTAATCTTCATAATTCCCATGGCATAGCAGGCAGTTTTCTGAAAATATCCCCTTCATTAATAATGAAAGAGACTGTTAAGCTGTAATGTCTAACGTTACAATGTTCCCTCTTTTCACAGAAGAAGCTACACGCAGTGCTGCAATGTGTGCTATCCCTTGTTTCTGTTCATCATACTGGCAGCCTGTGTCATGGCCTGTGCCGGACTCATATGGATGCAGATTGCTCTGAAAGAGGATCTTGATTCGCTGAAAGAAAAGCTGCACAGCAGTAAGGCTCATTATCAAACACCACTTGTTACCTTGTGATGCTCATAAAAGGCTCACTGGCCTTTGGACACATAAATCTGTCATGTCCCAGGCACACAGTCATGCATTCCCATGTTTTTAACATTACTGTTAACACATAGTAATGTTTTTGTTACAGTGGAATCCAGCCAGAAGGTGTCATCAAGTGAAATCCCAAAGCTAAGTGAGGACCTGAAAAACAAGGAGAGAAAGCTTGACGACATTGAGAACGGGGACAAGGGGTTGAACAAACTCTGGTTTAACCTAACAGAAATGAACAGAAAGGTCAGTTGTTGTAGTTTTTCAGGGGGGTTGTAGCCACCCTAACATTCAAACTACTGGTCCCAACAAACTAGACATGTTCTAACACAATGTTTTCTTACTGATACTGATGCTTCTAATACATGAACATGTCTGTCAGCTGATACAGAGTACAGATCTAACACAAATGCATTTAAAGAAAAGCTGTATCACTGTATACTACTAACCCTCCAATGATGTGATATGATTGCTTTCACTGTTGTATAACACCTCTCTAGTTAAAGCCGTAAACCCTCATTAAACATGAGCAGACACCAGCTCTATCTATGGACAGAACCATTCCCATTCAGATTTCATTTGGAATATTTGCATAGAGTAATCGTATAGTATGGTAGACAATCCCAAAAACAGCTCTATGTTAAACTGTGGATTATTATTAAGGCTTATAATATTGGTCATACAAGGTAGACTAATTCATCTCAATTCATGATTACAGTAGCGGTGGAGTAGGAACACTCTGGTTGTAAATGCCAGTTCTCTTTTTATATTGATTTGCAGAGTTTTAACCCACTTACTGTTTCTCTGCCACTCACTGTTTCAGAGCTGCAACATTATTTTTATGCTGATATGACAGTCAGTGCTGGTAATATAGCAACTGGTCGTATGCAGCACAGTGACACACTACACACCGGTTTCAGTTTACGCATATATTTTTAGCAAGGAGTTTCACACAGGTTTTAAGTTTATAAACACTGGAGTAGAGCACTGAGTATTTCTATTCTTCAACCTTGGCTGGTCTAGATTTTGGAGTCATTCAATAAAAAAAATAGGAGGCTGTATAGTTTTGTAATTCTGCCTTGTAGCTGTAACTGAATGGTTTGTGTCATGCTACTCTTGCAGATCATCTCGCTGGACTCTGCCGTAAACCATTTAAAGACCAACTTGAAATCTGCCGCTGATTTAATCAGCCTTCCTACAACAGTTGAAGAACTTCAAAAGGTAGAGGCAAAGCAGAGATAAATTCTAATTTGGTTCAGAGTCTTTTTTTTTTATTCTGTAAGTGCTGATTTTCACACCTGGCCTCACAAAATATTTTTCTTTTCCAGAGCGTCGCTACAATTGGCAGTACACTAACAAGTGTCCAGCACGATGTGAAGACGATGCAGGCTGCTCTTGAAACTCAGAAAAAAGATGAGGACTTGAGGAAGACTGTGGTAAATTCAAGCCATTGATATTTTATGTAGTTTACCTGCTGCTTACTTTGAGATTATTGTTTATGCCTCCTTCTCCATCTTTTATATGTTCAGTTCTTTTAGTCTGAATGAATTGGCTGTTTCGACTTTCTCCAGTCCTAAGTCCCAGCAATGATAAATGCTTTCTGCCCTGAGTGGGAGTAGGGTGATGAAAATAGCCTTAACCTTTCAGAACAAATTGTCAAGCTGTACGTTTAACTACTGAAATGTCGATACAGCGTTTCGGCTATCTGACAAACATCACAGACGAAAACAAGCTATGTGCATTTGTAAGTAATCCTGGGCTGAAGCTCTTGTATTTCACATGAGCAAAGCTGATAGATTTTTTATGAGTCAAAGTTGGAATTCACTTATGTTGTTCGACAGCTTGTCTTTTTTTATTTACTTCCCTATGTTCTCTGCAGATATTGCTCGAAGCTGCATTTCTCCCCATTTATCATTAATATATGAATCTACAGAGCAGAGGGAGAGTAGAGAAAACACAGTAACCTGTGGTAAAGTGAATTAGTTGAATAACTTGACGCACCAGTGTGTAATCGACTACGTCTCGGCTCTCACATTTTGTGGTTTCTTTGCATATTTGTCAGAATTGAGGTTAATCCACTTACATATGACCAAGATGACTCTGCTGATGACATGTCAAATGATCTGCTTAACAGTTGCATGGATCCAAAGCAGAAGCAGCAGTGAACTGCCAGATTAATTTGTTTATCTTTTTGCCCTGCATGCATGGGTTTTGCAGTTCTTGTCAGGCTTACATTGAAAGAGTCACTGGGTTAAGAAGGCCCTGTCATTTCTTGGATCCATGCATTTGGTTTTTCATTCATAATACATGAAACAAGTGCCAATCTATTTTGGGAGCTGAGACGCTTTAGCGTTCTGAGTAAAACTAGGTCAAATACGTGAGACAACTGCAGACTGTTTTCTTCACTTAATTTTTTATAAACAAAATAGAACAGGGGGAAAGACGGTGACCAAATAATTATACATGACTGTTATACACTACTTATTTTTTTTATGTTGACCTCAATGATTATGTGATGTCAAACATATATTGCCCCCAGGCCAAGATCTCTGTAGTCTTCTGTTTTGAGATTTTGAGGCACACAACAACTTGATAAAGTGAAAATGAACAAATTGGCTCACAGTTTGCTGTCTACCAGCCTTATCTCCCAGGACACCTCTCTGTGATTCTCCATAATTGCACTTGTCTTAGAAAGAAGATATCATTATTAACAGGGAAATGCTGGTTGTGTCACATCATGTTTTTTTATTGTCATAGGACATATCAGACCTGAGGAAAGCAGTCAGTGAGGCTAACAAGACAGAGGAGCAGCACCATACATGGACTGCTGAGCAGGTCCACATCCTCCTCTCCACAGTGGCAGATCTTCGTCAGAGAGTGGTCTTATTAGAGGACAGGTCAAAACAAAGTGTGAGTCATGCAGATTCTTAATTACTTTCTCATTTTTTGGTTTTTTTTTACTGATTTTGTGGCATTGTGGTGAGCCCAGAGAATAAAAATCAATTTTATATTTCCTCCTTCACCTGTTTTGCAGATAAAAGACAAAGACACAGCAGCTCAGCCAGCAGTCACGCCTGAAACTCCTGCAACCGAGGCAGTGGAAGAAGCAACAACAACCAAAGCAATGCCTGGAGATGTGCAGGGTACAATATTATAAAGCAAGTTGTCGCTTAAACTTCCATGTTGCATTTTTGTATTTTTTATTATTATATTCTATCCTCACAGAGATATCCACGCCAGTGGCGGAGCCACATGCCAGCAGGCATCCACGCTTCCTAACTCCAAACCGCGCCAAGAGAAATGCCAAGACAAGATGTCCAGAGAGGGTGTCCCTGCCTGGTGTCAGCTCTCTGAAAGGTGCACACTGCTACTCCAAATACTACCACCCCCCCACCACCACCACCACCATAAAAACATTTTCACCATCTTTGTGTGTTTTAAAGATCTGGTTAACACATTTATTATTTGATTCATTAAACATAAATTTGTCTTTCCTGTAGGACTTGTTAGATTTACAAGCTTGTTTCTCAGCATATATTAATTATCATGACAACATAACAAACCATTGACAAATAAGCTTGATGTAAACATTGATATAAAACTCTGTAACACACTAATCGCAGATCATCTCCCTGTGTGATGGCCTGGGTAGTAGACAGTCTGAGGACAGAGAGCTTTGAGGTTGAAGTTTATATTAATGAAATGCACCAGTGAGACTGTGACAGGTCCACGCTGTACGTCCTGACCACATGTTAGCTGTTCATCTGTAGTAGAGGGAAACGGTGCAGCACACCCGATGCTGTGCAGAATACCTGACGCTCATCTTTTTTTTAACCGGAATAGTAGGGCTACATTCAGCCGAGCCTGAGGCCAATATACAACACGTAACAGTGTGGTGTTGTTGCCTTCTCTTTTGACCGACAGCTCCTCTTTCCCTTGTTTGCATGGCACTTAACTAGAGCATAATCGCAGCCTGTGTGTTATAAAATTGCATTTTGTCATATCGTAATATAATTGCAAATGCAATTAATCATTCAGCCCTATGTGCATGTGACACTTTACTCATCTTTTGTTTTGAGGTTTACAGTTTTGTTTTGGTTTTTTTTCACGTCGCACACCTCCCAGGGGAGGAGCACCCCACAGTTTGGAAAACACTGCTCTAGCACATATGGGGAGGATATGGTAGCAAAGGATAGCTCTTTCCTCCCTGTTTCAAGTCTTGGTGCAAAGCTACACAAACTGACACCTGGTTTTGGCCTAATATTCACTCCACAGATACGAGAGTCATAGCAAACTTATTATCTAACACTTATTAATAAATAAGCTTTTACTTATAACTACTTATAATAAACCTGCTTTTACTTCTCTCTGGATAAAAAATAACACACTTTTTTTCCCCACCAGACTTGGAGGAGCTCTTCCAGCAAGCAGGCGTTGGACATAATTCACTTGGATTAACTTACCAAGACCTGAGGAAAATATTTGGAGCATCAACTCCCAGTGCTCGCGTCTTGGAGTGCTTTGACAATGATGGGGACCAGAGATACTCCCTGATGGAGCTGGGTGCTGCTGTAGGTTTGTGAGCACATCATCACTGACAGCAGTGAACAGTATTGAAACCCAATGAGGTCTGGGGAGGGGGGTTTGGAGTTCCCGACCCTCTTCTGTAATTGCTGCACTTTTGTGAACTGAATATTTATCATACTGATTGTGGAACAGTGGCGCTGGCATGCCCCCACCCCAACCCCACTCCCAGTTCTCTGGCCCCCTTCTCCTCAGTCCATTTCAACTCATCAGCCACAAAGCGTTATCTTAAATTTGAACAGTAATCAGTAGACCTGTATGCAGAATATTCAGCTCTTATTTTAGCAAATCCCTTGGTTTATAAAAATAAACCAAGAAAAGAAGTGTTGTGAATTATTTTGAAATCCTGGTTTTCCACTCTCAGTTCTCAAACTTGCTGTTTTCCTGCACCTGTAATTTTGTTCTTTTTAACCTTGTTTGTTGTTTCATCTTGATGTAACATTTTTTGTGAGTTTAGCTTCTGTGGAGTCTGTAAATGTCAGACTGCAGATGTCCCCACCCAACACAAAAACCTGGTACAACTCACCTGAACCTTATTTATAGAACACCGGATAGAATTTTATGAATGTTTACAAATGACTACTAGAAACAGACTTTTGTGAGACTTTGGTTTTGTTTTTAGACAATTTCCTAACTTATCTGAAACATACAGTTGAGCATAAGAATAAAGATTTTTGTATGCTCTTTTCTAAGATTAATCTAAAGTTTCTGATTCCTTCTTATGTCGTTGTGTTTTCTCATATTTCCTCAGTTGCTATCGGATTATGTGTTTAGTCCATCTGTACATTTGTTTGATCTGTAGATTTTTTTTCTGGTGTTTTCAGTTATACAAGATTTGAAGGGCTATGAACACTTTTCCCGACATCGACCGGGAGGAGTTTTGAAGTGGTAACTCGTGAGGCATATGTAGCAATAACAAAACGACATAGATATCTCTTGATTAGAATTGCAGTAGACAGAAAGCTCACAAACCGTAACAGGTAGTATAAGAAGCACTGATCATCAATCTTTACTTGATTCATTTTACTCTGTTTCATGGACCTAATAATGGTGTATTTACATAATAAGTTTGTCATACTCAAAACATTGTTGTACTCTGTAAAAATGGTGTAAAAGTATTCTCCGCCAATTATCTTGTGAAGGGGGTTGGGTTTGCTTTACGGTCTTAATCTCAACAATGTACATTTTAAAATAATTCTGTTGTGCTTTGCATGTTGCTTATAATGTAACATGAACAGATAATTTATAAACTTAACATAGTTGAGGACTTGTTTTTTGCAGGACAATTGTTAGTTGAGCTCAAAATGTAAAAGTAGCTTTGGCCATCATGATTTAGATTTTTTTGGTCCACGCTGCTACTGTACATGAGAGATTTTATGAATGTGTTTTTTGTGTGAGCACCATTGAATAAACACACAGTTAAAAGGTTTGATTTGTGGTCTGTCTGGTGATTTGAGACAAAGGGAGAAGAAGCCTTGACTTGTGGTGGTAACGCATCTTTTACTAGAATGTTTCACATCACTTCACATTTAATCCAGTCTGCAATATACAAAAAGAAGAAGCAATGAGGAGCTTTGAACAAACGTATTTACACATTTCTGACTCGTACAAAAATACCTCTCATAACTTTCTAGGCATTATTTCTCACATGAATTTAAGCCAGTGCCCCTTTAGCCCTCCAGTCCCGGGACAAGAGCCCCAACAGCTCCTCTTCATCCTCTTCCTCCTCAATGTTGCTATCAGTCTCCATGAGTTCCTCCTTCCTGGACAGAGGCTTCTTTTTCACTACGTCCCGCTTGTCTCTCAGCAGCTCGACCCTCTTGTAACACTCAATTTGCTCATCGATTTCGTCGATCTGGCGTTCAAGGCGACCCTCCTCGTCGTCCTCGGCCACGATGGCCTCTGACTTCGTGTTTACCTGTCGTATCTCCTTTTGAAACTCTTCCCATTCCTTGTCCATTTGATCTTTTGGTGCGTCAACATTGCGCACTTTGGCATCTCTAACCGGATCGTCGAAGAAACCCTCCGGCAGCGCTTCTGCTGTGTTTTCCTTCTTTTCTATGCTTTTTTCCTGCACGTCTGCCTTGAGGATGGACCCTGAGTGGGAGATGGCGGGGGTCGCTGGGATGGAGCTGTCAAAAAAATCTGATGGTAGTCCCGAAGCTTCAGGAGTAGGGTTTGTGGTCTCCATCTGACCTCCCTCTCCAGCATCTGCTTCATCATCGTCGTCGTCGTCGTTGTCATAGACTCCAGCCAAGAGGCTCAAACCTGCAGACTTGGGAGCAGAAACAGCTTCCTTTTCTTTTGGTTTCTGGAAGAAATCCACGGGCAGCCCTGACGACGAAGACTGGCCTGCACCCGCGGTTGGTTTCGCCTTTTTCCCATTAACGTCCTCGCTGTCCTCTGCTTTCCTTTTCACCGGTTGGCTCTGTGGGGTCGCTGGCTGACTCTTTACTTCCTTCAGCTCCACAACCTTCTCTTTGTGCTGTTTTCCGAGGACGTGAGCCGGCCACAGCAGCTCGGACTTCACCTGTACACCGCACAACACACAGCTAAGGTGCCCGAGACTGTTGTATTTGGCAAAAGGAGACTCGACGCGCTTCTTGTCTGTGTTTTGTCTTTGTTTTTCTCTCATCAAGCGTCGCAGCTCTTCTTGGTTTACAACTTTCTTCCCCTTCTTCGAAGTTGCCATATTTGCCAAAACAACTTGTGAGCTAGCTGGCTAGCTTCTTGCTCGCGCTGTGCAAGTGTCGTCCCACAAAAATGACACTTCTGCACGTATTCGCGTCAAAGCGGTGGGGGGCTTTGGGATGATCTCGCGAGATCACCCAGCTAGCAGAAACGTTAGCTCTCGCTGGTTCATTGTACCGTCAGAATTTTGCCGCAAAGCAAATTGAATCGATACCATTTTAAAACGTGAAGCTGGGAAGCAATGGGAGGGACAACGATGTAGTCGTTTGCTGTTCGTTCTTATCCTTCGCTGTGTGTTGATTTAGTGCGTGTGTGTTTTGTTATGTTTGGTATTATTTTCTGTTTTCATCGCCGCACCCACCGTATTCATTTTTATTGTGGGCTAGCTAGCCACAAAGCTGTGCTGGGGGGCTAATATTGGCTGTGGAGCCGGGCAGCAGGTGTAACGCTATTTAAAAAAACACAGAGCCAGCAGCAACGAAAAGCCTAACATTGCCACGACGCTGGATTTTTAACCGTCTTTGCAGATATTTTGCTAATGCTGACTCGCCTCCAGGTTTATTACTGTGTAGCTTGTTGATCAGTTAACCTGGTGTAGTGTACGGCAGTCATCATGACAGGTGAGAAGATACGCACCATGCGAAAGGACCACAACAAACCAAACAAAAATGACGAGATTATGGACACGTACGATGACACCTCAAACGGGACTATCCCCAACGGTACCGGTAACCATTTCAAGTCCAACAAGGCTTTTCAGAAAGCGGCCAAAACCTCGGCACTGCAGCAGCAACAGCAGCTCAATGCAAACAACATTAACGGCAATCCATCATCAATTGGCACCATTGTAAATGATAATAATAAAAATCCAATAATCCTGACCAATGAGGACTTGGAGTTCCCTGTGCATGAATGCGTGTTCAAGGGAGATGTGCGTCGGCTCTCTTCTCTCATCAGGACCCATAGCATCTCTCAGAAAGATGTACATGGTAAGCATTGTGCGATTACCTGATTGCTTTCTGACTAACTTGTTGAAATGTGTTGTACATTTGTAAATGTATATTTTGTCACATGTTTTGGATTATTGATATGAATTTATATATATGTTAATACTTTGTCTTAACGTGTTTCTCCTCTCAGGGAACACACCTCTTCACCTGGCTGTGATGCTGGGCCACAAAGGTAAATCTGATGAAATGTATTGACCCTAGTTAGTTTCTCTCTCTCTCTCTCTCTCTCTCTCTTAATTTTAACAGCCTATTGTTATACACAGGATTAACCAAAATGAACTAAAAAGCTTCTCAAAAGATAATCTACCAGTTTCAGATTGAGTCCAGAAAATTACACTAAATATGCCGTGCTCCATGGCCCTGCACCTGTCATGATGTGGCTTGACTGAAACCCTTTTAGGCCTTCACATTAAAGCCCATTCTTAAACCACAGTCAGTCCTGCTACATTGGCCAGAGCATCAAACTCCTTTCTGACCTCTGCAGCATGATAACATGCAGTTGTTGCAATAATTGTTAGAGAAATCTACTTAGATTTCCGATTACACACGTTGCAAACAATTTATGAGCGCAGAACTGCATTTTGAAAAAATGAAAAAGGCACAAAACAGAATGTCTCCTTTCGCTTCTTTAAGAGGGGCATAATGATGTCATGTTCTGTCTTTGGAGGAGTTTATGTCCTCCACATCTGATTCATACTATAAATTTAGTTGAAGTTTGTGGTCCCTTTTATTGATTATATCAGAGTAAATTGACTCACTGCAAATATGGAGTGTATATTTTTGTCTGCCCCTCTTAAATAAGCCTTAATGTATTTGAACTACATTGTAGTGAAATCATAAATAGTGTACATCCCTGGAGTCGGCCAGTCTGCAGACAATTCCAGTTTGTACAGACCTTTACTTCACAGCAACTACAGACACTGTAGCTACATGTCTGGCCAAGCGTACTCTGGATATATTTAATTAGCTGTGTGTCTTATTTTTCTCTCTATGCTTGCTCTAAAAGTTCACAATAAATAAATAATCAAAAAATTTACTCAGGGGGAAAAAAAGAAGAGCATCAGAGGAGGAATCGCTCTTCCAGGACAGAAATAGTAGCTGCCAATAGCTGATGCTGACCTCAATGAATCATTTAAATAAAGAGAAAAATGCATAATGAGTTCTGGGTTTGTCGTCGCTTGATGTTTAGTGGTCTGTTAGAGCGTGGACATCTTTTATTTACACTATGTTATAAAATTAATATCAAAATCTCCACATTTACTCTATATATTTGTAATGACTGTTGGCTCAAACTTTACAAAATTAAAGAATAAAAACAAACACAATCGCATTTCTCTCTCTGATGATTCAATTGTTTTTCCTCTCAGAATGTGCCCTCCTGCTGCTGGCCCATAATGCACCTGTGAAGATAAAGAACGCACAGGGATGGAGTCCTCTAGCCGAAGCCATCAGCTATGGAGATAGACAAATGAGTAAGTCGTGTCAGCAGAGCTCTGAATATAGCTGTGTTGTCGGGTTGTGGTTGTGATGATCTCAGTGCCATACTGGTAATCATGCGCTTATGATGCATTTAGGTTGAGTGCTGCATGTCTGATGGTTTTATAGATTTGTGATGGCTTGAGTCACTACTACAAATCAATTGAACTAGTAACAAAGAAAAACATCCTAAGATGCTATAAGATAGATTTCTACTATTTAGGCCTTTATTTTAACAGTATTACTACAATACTATGGTCAAATGTGTTTACGTTATTGCTGAATCATATTGGTTTTCTCAAATTTTGCACATAAAATCAAGAATACTAAACAGTCTTGCAGGTTGCGGTGTGTGTGTGCATGTGTGTTTTAAAGACCTTTTATGAGCCATTTAATTAAGTCAGTGCAGAAAAAGATGCAACTGCTATCTGGGCAGTCCAGCTAAAAAGCTAAAGGCGGGATTTTCTCTGAGCAGTCGTCATCCAGATGGGCTGGAACGCAGCCTAAACCATGGCTTACTGTTAGGAAGCCCGGAGTTTACAGCCTGGTCACCACCCTGCTTAATGATGCCCCTGCTTTTAAATCTGACATCCAGCGAAACGAGTCAAATGACATGTGAAAGGCACTGACTAATGCCTTTGAGATGAATTCACTGTCCTGCCCTTTTGTTTTTTTGGTGTGTTGTTAATTTTTGTATAATTCACTAAGGATTGAAAAAGATGACAGTTATGATTATTATTCATATTTTTTATTATTTATATGTTTAAATAAATATTTTTAAATATGTTTTTGTGACTAAGCTGACTTGTTTGTATTTGGCTGTGTTGGTCGTGTAAGTCAGAATCATCAGCACATTGTTCATATATTGCCTCTGATGGAGATTATGAGGCCCAGTAGTTTGAGAAATGACCCTCAATCTTGTTAGTATGCGTCTCGACTCTCCGTGCCTGCTGTGGCAGGCTGGCTTGGGATGGAGACCAGGAGTTTGAGAAGGTCACATTGCTCACGAGGGTGAAGGGGAGTCAGGGAGGCAGAGACAAGGGGCGGGGGGGTGGCTGTTAACATTCACGCCATCAGCAAGGACATGCAAAGAAAATCAGATTATAGAGACACAGGGGTTTTCAGATTTAGACATCCGGTTAAATAACATGCAGCATGCAGCTGGTTACTACTTAAAGGCAAATGCTGAATAATGTTTGCTTAATATCAAAAGTGTGAGTTACAGCTTTTCACAAAACGCCGCAGTCTTGTCATCAGTCATCACCTTTCACTTTTACACATGTGCATACTGCATCAGCAGCGCGTGCACCGCTTTTCTGTGTGTGCAAAGACGAGCTGCCCGAGTGCAGCAAGCGCCTCATCAGCACTTCTCTCCTCAGTCACATCCATTCTCAGTCCACTATTTCCACCCTGGTGAAGATAGCTAGGATACATTTCAGATGTGTTGACTTACTGAGGCCCAGCTGATATCAGTGAGTGGTTGTTGGTCAGTTTACGAGAGAGCTGCTCTTCACGAGACGCTGCATCCAGCTGATCCCATCACTGCTACTGGTGCATTTAATCTGTGTTACTTCTGCACATAAAGTAGTTGTGGCAGAGTAGGGATGCTCACTCACGTTTATGTGTTACACTATAAAAACCTGAACACTCATCTCATAAACAGTGTGGCAGGTTTTAACAAGCAGGAGCTGGTGAAATCCCAATGCAGAACTCATATCTTCTCTCTCAATATGTTAGATCATGCAAACATTTTGGGAACAGATTGTGACTAATGCAGAATGCAAAGATATGATGATGGCACACAAACAGTGGCCCGTTTCTTAGGTACACCTGTACAAGCTGATGCAACTGTTCTTCCATAGAGTCTGTCGCAATGTTTTGTTGTCATAAAGGTGTTGATTAGATTACATTATAGCTGGTAAGATAAGCTGATAGAATGAGAGAATGACTGGCCTATTCTCTTCTCTTCCTCTTTCCTCAGTCACAGCAATACTGCGGAAGTTAAAGCAGCAGTCCAGGGAGAGTGTGGAGGATAAAAGGCCAAAATTACTGAAGGCTCTCAGAGAGGTGAGGATCACAGCTGGCTTCCATGTCCACAAATGTTGTTACCTTGCCAAACTCAAGTGTCCAACTGCCATTATTCTGTGTCATTGACCTTTCACTCCCATTGTGTTTTTGAAAACCTCCGCAGGCCTTTGATTTGCATAAACGGCCACTGCCTGTCCTTGAGGACGCATATTAATTTCTGAAATGCATAATGTGAAATGTTAACTGGTCAGAGAAGGAGTGTAGTACAGTGAAGTTGTAATGTGTGAGTCGAATGCATGTTGTTTGAAATTAAATTTGTTTCTTTTCTGCAGCTTGGCGACTTTTATCTGGAGCTGCATTGGGATTTTCAGAGCTGGGGTGAGTTTTCATATTCCACACAAAAAGATCAAGATATGGAAGATGCTGCAGTCTCAAACTTTATACCAACACACTGCCAACATGTTCAAACCAAATCATATGAAAAACTTGTTCCATTCACCACACTGAAGTTTATTCATTCTCCTCTGTACTGTAGTGCCTTTGTTGTCCCGGATGCTGCCATCTGATGCTTGTAAAATCTACAAGCAGGGCATCAATATTAGGTAAGACATCACATTTCTGAATGAAGGTTTATGTTGTGCCTGATGTGAAAGTCCAAATTCACTGAGCATTTGAAGAAGCAAATGGTAGATATCCAGGTCGAGGACTTCTTTTAGATCTGATAAGTAGGACGTGACAGTCTTCACAGACCCTCTCATCTCATCCCCTCTCCCTCTCTCTCTGTCTTTTAATTTAGACTCGACACCACTCTAATAGACTTCACTGATATGAAATGTCAGCGCGGAGATCTTAGTTTCATTTTCAACGGCGACGCTGCACCCTCCCAGTCCTTTGTGGTTCTGGACAACGAAGCGAAAGTGTACCAAAGAATACACCATGAGGTGAGTCAGCGGTCGTAACCCCACAGGTTTAACACTGTGTTTCCAGCTGTGTCAACAGTGAAACCTAACTGTTGCTGTTTTTTTTTTTGTTTTTTCCTTCCTCCAAGGAGTCGGAGATGGAGACTGAAGAGGAGGTGGATATTCTGATGAGCAGTGACGTCTACTCTGCAACCCTGTCAACCAAGTCCATCACTTTCTCCCGTAGTCAGATTGGCTGGCTCTTCAGAGAAGATAAAACAGTAAGGCCTGACACGATGTGACTCCATGGTTATTTTACTGTTGGTTGAAGTTTACAGACATTGGATCCCCTGCACGTCCACACAGTTGTGTGGGTTAGTTGTTATTTACACCTTTTGTTTTCTTGCAGCGTCATGTCACAAACACCTTCATTTTCAGTCTTCTTTGACTGTTTTCATCACTTTTAGATCCAGTTGTACTGATGTTGATGTATCCATTTTTCCCAAGAAACAAGGAGTGGACAAAAATATATAAAATCCATCGTTGTGTTTTGCTTCTCCAGATTAATTTCCACTTTACGCACGCTAACCCTGAGGGTGTGAACACACAGTCACAGTTCCCTAATGCAAATATAATATTGGCCTTATCTGTCTGTACTGCCTGTGAAACACATTCTGGGTTATTTTGATGTATGGTTTATGTTGTTGCACCATGGATCTGAAAGGTCTATGTGCACTTCACAGCCTCTCTCTGTTCAGTGATTCTATAAACTCTACAAAAACAAGAGAGGGAGAACTTGTAGCCCTCCATAAAGCTAGTACGGTCTTACCCTCAGGCTGCTCTGTGGCACATTTTTAAGAAGTTCGCAGAAGGAACTGAAATCACTGGCTGAAGTAATACCAACATCTGTTCGTTTTCTCTACAGGAGAGAGTAGGAAACTTCCTGGCTGACTTCTATGCAGTGAACGGTCTGGTGCTGGAGTCAAGGAAACGGCGGGAGCACCTCAGCGAGGAGGACATCCTGAGGAACAAAGCCATCATGGAGAGCTTGAGTAAAGGAGGCAGCATCAGCGAACAGAACTTTGAGGTAGTTCACCAATGGTCAAGAGTGAAGACACTCAGATAAGTGTGATCATGCCTCTGACTTCTTCTTCTTCTTCTTCTTCTCCTCCTCCTCCTCCTCATCTCCAGCCTGTGAGGAGGCAGTCCCTCACAGCTCCAGCCCCCAACACAATTTCCTGGGAAGAGTACATCACTGCAGAGCACGGAAAGTAAGCATTAATTATTTTCTGTGACTTCATTCATATTCACCCTTATTAGAAATTTATCCAGGGCAGCTACAAGAAAAAAAAAGTGTATGCTGAATCTGACATTCATGCGAACCAGCACAGAACATAAAGAGCAACATCTTGCTTTGTGTGTTTGTGTGTCTCCAGGCCACCTCATCTAGGGAGAGAGCTAGTGTGCAAGGAAAGCAAGAAGAACTTCAAAGCCACTGTAGCCATGAGCCAGGATTTTCCTCTAGGCATCGAGTCGTAAGTACATCCCTCCCTCCTCAGATCTATTTACAAAGCTCTCCGCACAGATTGATCCTGGGTGGATTCCCTCGGATACACTTGGGATTTATAACAAAGGGTAGTGTGAAGATGAAATAATTCACATCAGATAATTGGGCCAGGTGGATGCGAGGGCTTGACTGGAAGTCACTGTAAAAACAACTTCTCCATCATGTGATAGCAGAAGTGTTTCAGTGTTTTTACTTTGTTATTTAACCCAACATGTCCATGGTGTTAGCTTTGCTTTGCTTTGGCCTTTTAAAATGAAAAAAGCTTTTTTTCTCTCATTTCCTGTGAACTTTATTTATACACCTTGTGGCATTTGTGAAATGTGGTTTGACAAAATGCTGTGGCCCTTATTCTCAAATGTTTCTCAGTCTGTTGCAGTGTGGTCTGTGCCTCATTGTTTTGACCAAAACATTAAGAGTAAATGTCGATAATCAAAAGAGTCACAGCCACCTACACAGGATTTTCAAGGCCTCCATGGCACCCTGTTATTTGAGAAGCAACAATCTGAAGAAAATGACTTCAAATATCAAAATATTTTTTAGTTTTTCAATTAACGGATTGTTTCAGCTCTACATGTGACTAAAAATCCCCTCACGCAAGTTACTTTCTGCTGCTTAGTATCAATTGATTACTGTTTCTTTGAATCTCCATCAGCTGTTAACTTGGCCAGTACAATTTCCTGAGAGATATCTGTTTTAAGCTTAAAAAATAATAATCTGTCAAGTCACTAATTGATTAAGCAACTAGTTCATCAGCTCTAATAACAATTGGTTGCATTGGGTGTCATTGCTTAAGGTTTATGAGTGTAAAGTACAGAAAAAAACTAACTGTTGGTTGTTATGCAGCCAAATGGTGTTTATTTGACTGTGAAACGAGAGGTTCATAGAGAACAAACAAGATGTGAGGGAAAGAGAAACTTTAAAGGATGAAGTCATGTGACACTGAGTAGATGAGGTGGTGGGATTCAGCTGGGATGTGGTTTGTAATGGTTTACAGGCAGCACTGTAAAATATTTGGACATAATGTACTAGATTTTTTTTTCTCTTAATGAACCTTAATGGAGACAGCAATAAAAAGCCCTGCCCTATATAATAGCTAATGGTTTTTTAATGTGTTTTTTTTTCTTTCTCTCTTTCTATCCTGAGCTTTGTGATGTTAAAAATGTGTTGTACTTAGTTCTCTCTAAATGTTATAATTTATTGCTATCAGTCACCAAAGTGAGACCAGTGCTACAATTGTAGGGCAAGAGCACTAACCTGCAGTGGAATTATGTTTTTGGGTCGTCTGTCTGTCCCATTGTGGTAAACACATTATCACCAGAACATTTGAACGTAGGACTCAAGGACGAGCTGAGAATTTCGTGTCAGAGGTCAAAGACACCTCAAGTTAAAAAAAAATTAACAGTCTTGAAAGTGGTGGAGCAAATATAAGACCCTTGTAAATGGTTCTCATTTTAAAACTAATCAACTTGAAATTGATCAACTGATAATCAATGAATCATTTGTTTTTCAGACAAGATCTGCTGTTATTTGGTGGTCCCAGGGTCTCAAATGCGAAACTTGTTTGTGTTTGTTTTCTCTTCACTCCAGATCTCAAATTACAGTTTGACCTAATCTCCTTTTTGTTGTTGTTGTTGTTGTTGGGATTTTGGGACGTGCCAGCATTTTTTCTGTTCCTGGCAAAAGCAGAGAGTGTGAAAAGAAAAACCGCTGACTCACTTTTCACTGCCTGCAGGTTACTAAATGTGTTGGAGGTCATAGCCCCGTTCAAGCACTTCAACAAACTCAGAGAGTTTGTTCAGATGAAGCTTCCGCCTGGGTTTCCAGTCAAACTCGGTACGTGTGTGTCGATCTACTGCTGCGTTCCTGTGGTTGAGCTTCAGGAGAACGACAACAACCTAACATATTTCCCTCCTCTGTTTCCTCCTCCCTCGCAGACATCCCCGTCTTCCCTACAATCACAGCAACTGTCACCTTTCAGGAATTTCGCTACGATGAATTTGAAGACTCGACTTTCTTCATCCCTGCGGAGTACAAAGAAGATCCCAGTCGCTTCCCAGACCTCTGACCAGTAAACGCAACTGACGCAAAACAAGAAGAAATGACCAGCGAGTAAATATGTACGGGAAACACAAAATGAGGAATCTTGCATTGTTTAATTCCTATGTCTATATATATCTATATATAAATATATATTCTCCATTTAAAAGAAGAAAAAAAGTTTGAGTGGGCGGGCGGGCGGGCGGAAGGGAGGGAGGGAGGGAAGAAGGTGGGTGGGGCTGGTCTTATTGATCAGTTATTATTCATTTTGCTGTCGGATCCAAAGCAAACCAATGCAAGCAGATGTTACAGAGTGCCATCTCACACATAGATGCATATCGGCAGGTGTTTTTTTGTGAAAAGAGTGATAGCTTTCATTGAACTCGCTGTTTCACCTTACTGGGCAGCTCCACGTGCTGCTCAGCGCTGCTGCTCCTCTCTCTCCTGTGAAAGCTGTCACACAACTCAGCCTGGACTCGTCCTCATCACTATTTTAATATCTTACCGTATCTCCTCATCTCCAGGGACTGACGAATGAATCCTCGTTCTTGAAACTGCACTGACACCGTCATCTGTAAATAAGTCACTCCTCCTCTGAAGTTCTGAAAAGATACACAAATATAGCTATATCCTCAAAACTGAGCTTAATATTCATTTATAGATTATGTACTATATAAATATATAAAATATATAGAGAAGGGTGGAGATACTCAAAGGAGTAACACTGTGTAGCAATACATTTCCAGTACTTAAGAATGTTTTTAACCAGCTGGGAGAAGGTTTAGCATAAAAAAACACATTCTCAACAGTTAAGTATCCAAGCCTTTTTCCCCTGTGCAGGAGGCACTCTCCTGTGTTTTCAGGTTAGCTCATGTTACCTCTCAGCCGTCTCCATGTTTTGTTGTGATCGTATGAACTCTGTGCTCGGTGTGAGTGAATAATTGTACTGTACCAAGGGGTTGTCGTTTGTACGTTTGTGTGCGGGAGAACCCAGATGGGATATCAGGTAAACTGTTCTTAGTTTAAATACTGCACTGATATTAAGTATATTTAAGGCATGCTATGGCTGTGTTTTGGCCGACTGGATCACATGCATCTTTAAGCTGTATTTCTCTGAACGATTATGTTACCTACAGACTCATTGTTGGTATTTAGATTAAGGAAGAACTGAAAATTGTAACACTAACACTTTGAAACACCTTTTAGTGCTTATAAAATCTCTCCTTGATTGTAGTCTGCGCATAATTTTCCTTGTTTTGTTTGGGTTTTTTTTTTATTATTATTATTTGTTTGTTTTGTTGTTTTAAATCCAAGGAGAGTAAACTAAGCTGTGAAGTTGATATTGCTGGATATCCCAAAACTGCCCATATGGGAACCGATCTGATCCATTGAGTTTTCTCTGGCTTCAGCTAATATGTACTGCAACCATACCTACTTCACATCCCTTTAAATAAAGCACCAGCATCATGTTTCAACTGACTTTGTTGCAAGTATAATAATAAAAAAAAAGACACCGATCTAAATGAAGCCTCTGAATAAGGAAGAGTAATATGACTTGTCAGGCATGTTTTTTTTTTTTATATTGTTTAACCCATTAAGTACTTTGATTTGGGGTGTATTTAATTTGCTCGGCCAGTGTAAGCCTCAGTGTGCCTCTCATGTGCTGCCATTATATCTGAGTCACAGAGATTAGCATCAGCCTTCGAAAAACTCTTAGGTAACTAAGGTATTTCTAAATTCCTCAGACTCTTGAGACCATTTGGATGGAAAAATATATATATGTGCACTGAGTTGTCATTTAATTAGGTACACCTAGCTGAGACTAATGCAACAGTCCTGTAATAAATCCTTTTCATGGTTTCAGACTTCAGCATTTGTTTTTGTTTTTTCTGTGTAAAAAGTTGTTGATTCCACTCTCAATCATTTTGGAGGTCCAACGACCACTGCTGAATTGTATTATTCTGTCCACCCCAGGCTAAGTAACATCCCTGTCTACAATGGAGCACAACAGCACAAAAAGTTCATGTTAGGAAGTGAATTAACAAAACTTTTGATATGGACGGATAGTATTTTCATGCCGATAGTTATTCTGAAACCAACAGAACAGTATTTTGTCTTGTCACCGGGTTTTTATGAAGCTCACCAGGTATTTTAATGCGAATCAAACATCCAGTGAGATAAAACATCGTAGGATGATGAGGTTCATTTGATCCAATCCAATAATCACGTGATATCAATAGTGATATAAAGTTATATTGTGCTCTGATACAGAGTTTCACCCATGTCTGAGGTTAGGGTGTTCACAGAAATAACACATTTTCTGCTTAGGTTACATGACATAGAAAATCCATCAACTCTATATCTTCAGATGTATTAGACCACTATGGAAATTTTAATATCTTTAAAGCTGGGGTTGGTAATCTTGAAGAGCTAGCAAGATTTGAAAATTGCACCTCCTCTGAGTTCCACCCCCCTCCTCCCCCTCCCGTCAGTGTGTTCGTCAAGGCCACGCCCCCACAAATTGGAACGCGCACCGCACGAAAATGTTCAACACGAGCGTCACCGACCCGTTTTAAACCCACAGAGAAGCTAATATTAGCATTAGGCTAATACAAGCTACAAAAGTAGCTACGTCAGCAAAAGTTACACATTTCATAAAAATAACAAATCCTCCCCGAAGCAAAGCATATAATTACCTGTGCAACAGAAAGAGAGCAACCTCAGCATCACTTTTCTGGCCCTTCAAATCCCTCAGTTGTCTCCACAAAAGCAACACCGATGTTTACTCTGGTTTGACGTCTGGCTTTATCCAGAGCCTTTTTGTTAGCAGCCTTTTCAGCCTCCGGCTTTCTCTTCCTTGCCTTTTTCTCGGGGCGAGCCGTTACAAGTAACGGTGGAAGTAGTAACTGGGGCTGCATTTTCTCAGCCATTGTTCATAAATGAGCATGAAATCCGTTCTGCTGTAACTCTGTACGCTGATTTCCTCCGGCAACAGCGACACGTGAAGATTGTGAGCACGCGTCGGAGACGGGGATCGAGGGGGGCGGATACAGAACTAGACATGAAGGCATCTGATTGGTTTTTGCTTCTCGCACCGAGGAGCTTGGATTGGTCGGAGTTTTGTCAGTCCTGCAGCTTCCACAGAGGACTGATTATTTTCTGAATACATAATGTACTGATTACTCAGAAGGTAGAAGGACCATTTCACCCAGTGTAACAAAAAGTGTTTGTGAACAGGATTACCAACCCAAGCTTTAAGTGTGACTTTTTTGCATCAGTGTGATGGTTGCGCTTATGGTCACCAGGTGTTTACTTGGCCAAATTCATTTGGTTTGGTTATTTTATCCATCACATTTTTCCTTTTCAAGGCTTTCAACTGGGTAGTCTCACCCCCACCAGAGGTTAAAAAAATCTGGGAATCATGACTTCAAAATCTTGGTACTCCAAATAGGCTTTATTATAAAAGAAATCTTTGATAAAACAATCGACACTTTCAAACAAAGAGAAAATGAAACTGTTTCCAAAAAGCGGCCTGAGCGTCACAACACAACACTAAACAAGAAAAATATATAAAGATACCATATATAAAGGAGTGACAAAATCTCACAACACAAGCTCAAGAAAGGAAAGCGAGCCCTCTTCTAGTTCTAACTGATTACAGTTGTAGAGGCAAAAATGCATGAGGGGACTTTAAAGCAATGTGACAAAGCAAGAGAAACAGTTCGTCAGTATTGAGCGAAAAGGACTTGACAGTCAGGTGTTGTACATTCCTGCATGAAGAATCAATACATTTCAAACACACTTCACATTTGACATTTTCCCCAGTGGAGAGAAAAAGTATTTAACAACCTTCAAAAGCAAAATGGAGGGATAATGTAGGAAAAGGTGGGACGGGCCCCTCAGTCGCTGACGTCCATGTCCTCTTCGTGGCGATCGTCGGCACCGTTGACTTTGGCCTGCTTCATGGACCGAGCCGTGCCATTGCCTTCCACTGATCGAGGAGACAACGCAGAGTCGTCTGAATCCTTCCTGTCCTCTCTCTCCTTCTCACTGTCGTAGCCTTGTTCCTCCTCGTCGTAATCCCTGGTGATCTGCGAGAGGAAACCGGCGTATGTGACATTTTAAAGCCTTACTGCCTGCGGCCTGGTTTTACGACAGAGTAGACGTTCAGAATGTGTAAGCGTGAAAATTTAAATTCACTACAACCAACCTTGACGTCTCCTTTCTCTCCGTCTGATTTCCTCTCCCGCTCTCTTTCTTTGTCTTTACTCTTCTTTTTCTTGCTGGTGGAGAGTTCACGTTCCTCACGACTGCGGTCTTTATCGCTCCTGCGGTCCCTGTCTCTCTCCTTATCTCTCTTCTTCTCCTTCTTGTGTCTGTGGAGGGAGCAGAGCAGAGGTCACAAAATGTCCACAATGTACCAAGCATGAAGTCATGTGATCTGATCTGGACTAAGGATGATCTGAATGATCAGCCAATTTTCATTAAATATTCAAAAGGTCCAGGAAGTGCTATAAACTGACTATTTTGTTCTGATTTTGAAGAATTTTTTTTCCCTCCATTGGGGTTCAAGATGGAGTCCCAGAAGGACGCATACTACAGAAAGGACTGATGACAAGGTGCAGGAATTGAAATCAGTGACCCACAAGAAAAAAGGTCTGCGCCAAAATATCAACGTGGTAGAGGGAGCTCAACAATAACTTTGCATACTCTTCCCAAGACTTTAGGCCACAACAATGGACCACAGGGACTTTTAGTTACTTTTTCGTCAAAATACACCTTGTATTTACTTAGCTCAGATCAAACAAATACAACAGAGTTTGTTTAAACCAAACCAAACACAATGGGTGCCTTCATGTCTATTATGACTGAAATATTGACTTCTTCAGGGTCTTAAAATACGCACAATATGATTAACTGTTTGTATTAACTACTATCAACACACCAACCTTCGAGGTGATGGAGACCTGGAGTTTCTCCTTTTAGGGGACTTTTTAGGAGATCGGCTGCCGCTGCGACTTCTCCTGCG
Organism: Caranx ignobilis; assembly: GCA_021432705.1. Lineage (NCBI taxonomy): Eukaryota > Metazoa > Chordata > Actinopteri > Carangiformes > Carangidae > Caranx > Caranx ignobilis. Next base: position 36,793,570 of record MU269980.1, read on the forward strand.
TCTCCTGTGCAGCACAAAACTGAGGTTAACACAGTGTCCTGATTGGAAACTGAGGACTGAGAAGTTACTGAACTACAGTCTGAAGGAGCACACGACAGCTCCAGGCTGTACTCACCTGCTCGCGCTGCGTGATCTCCTGGCGGTGCTGTAGCTTTTGGGGGGTGTTTTAGATCTTCTTCTGCCAGAGTCGTCCTTCTTTCGATCTCTAAAGAAATGATACGTATTAAAATTTTAGACAGGCTGTTGATCTGATCTGAGAAAGAGGGCTAAAGGTTGGTTTTACACAGTTGATCCACCTGGATCTGCTTCGTGTTCGCCTGCTTCTGTCTCTGGAGTGGCTGCGTCTCCTGCGAGGGCTTTTGGAGCGCCTCCTGCTTCTCGAGCCTGATCGCCTCCTCGACCGGCTTCTGGTTCGCCTGCAAACAAACATTCGGACCGTTTTACTTTTTTGCATTCCCACAAAGTTTCTCAATCATTTACGTCATCGGCGGAGAAGTTTACCTGTGTCTTGAACGTGATCTGGACCACCTCCTCCTGGACCTAGACCTGGACCGAGAGCGCTTCTTTTTGCTCTCCTTATCTGCAGGGCAACAAAACCGGACATTGTTTGATGATTACAACAGTTCACATTCAACGCAAGGTAAAGTAGAAAAATACTGCAGTGTTAATCATGACAGCTTAACACTGCAATGCAGAAATAACAGTTTCAGAATGCAAAGTCGACATCCTGGCAAGAAAGTCCTGGTCCTGCTTTGTGCACTCACTTCCAGGTTCGATAGCAGCAGAAATGAGCGACTGAGCCTCTCTGACTCTCTTCATGGCCTCTTCGATTTCTTTATTAGATGCGTCGGCCTTCAAGCCTGGATTCAGGTTTAATCCAGCAGCCAGGGGATTCAGTCTAAACAAAGGAATAACCATTAATTCACTCGCAACACTGCCAAATGTGTTATTTAAAATGCTTTTTAGCACAGCTCACAGACAATAAAGGAAGATTTTTATACAAACATACTTTGGATCCGTCATGAACTTCAACAGCTGATCTGCAGCCTGTGGGGAAGACAGCGAAAATATGTGTTTGTATTAATCTATAAGAGTAAATATGCTGCATTTTAAATGATGAAGATTTTAGGAAATAAAACTAATCATTGTCATTGGAGATAACCTCTCACCTGTGGATTCATGTTGGGTCCTGGGAAGCCAAACGCAGCCATCGCATCCATGTTCGGGGCACCAAAAGGGTTCCCTCCGATCTGGAATATAAGGGGAAAAGAAAACACACATTAAGCTTATTGTTCAGATCTTGACATCTTTCTAAGTGTTCATGTACTCTGCTGATGTTAAAATGTGGAAATAATGGAGCTGACAGCTGTGGCCATGGATCACTATTTCAGTTCAAACTCATAATCACACAAAGGACAATATTACCCACAGATAACAGGGGAGCGTCTTCAAATGTGAAAACTCAGACGCGCTCTTTTCAGAGTAAGTAAGTTTTCTAAGTGACCTTCAACTTCAACAAATGTTCACACTTTTGTTTAAATATTCTTTTCATTACATTTTAAAAGGGAACTAAACACAAAAAAACAGCCTTGAGGTGACTTTGTTTTGTCAGCTGTTGTAAGCGCAAGTTGATGAATGACTTGTAGAAACCAACAACAGCGTATTTTACTGCTGATCATCGATTAATTCTCTAATTAACAGTGAGGATGGGGTCTTACTGGTGGATTGGGGATGGGGTTGGGTGTTGGAAGAAGTCCTCCTCCTGGCAGGATTCCTGCAACAGCATTTGCTGGCGCCAACAGTGACAAAGCTTTAGCCTCATCTGGAATAGATCCTACAGGAAAGTAAAATCAGGCATTAGGAGAGAACTACATCGTCACATACACACAAGCATGAACTACAGAGAGACATTGGAAAAGGCAAAGTCTTCACACTGCATTTCTTCAAATTAGGTTCAACAGAATGGTTACCTTACAGATCAGAGAAGAATTCCCTTAATTCAACAAAATCATTGCAGTGACATAACTATAGCTGGAATAAATCACACTACTCCAATGAACACTGCCAAGAATATATCACCTGAACGTGTTTTTTAAGTCATGAACCAAACGTTAGCAAGCACAGCTGCTTCTCCAGTTGGGTGTGCCCTCAATTTTCATTTAGACGTTTACTGAAACAAGCGACTCACGCTGGCGGCTTCGCTACTAAAAGCACACAGAGAAAAATCGAGATACACACAACAAAGAGAAATTTAGGGATTTGGCAAGAACACTACACAAGCTATCAGTGTCTACTTACCAAAACACATTTCAGAGGATAAAGTGATTTATACACTAAATGGCATTAACAGAATTAAGGGTAGGTAGCGTGCCTCTTGTACATCATTATTCTAGTATACCTTACCTGTCACTGCATCAATTAGGATGACTGCTTTGATCAATCTGCACTACCACAGTCCAATTTAAGAATAACTGCATCATCTTTATTTGAAACATGCCTCTTCTCTTCTTTTAAAATGGCCCACAATTAACAAAAACACCTAATAATCATAAATCCACCCATACAAACAACTCTTTCACATGAATACGGACACACAGTGATGACAACATTTAAACAAAGAAGCACACTGGAGAGAGAAATTGCTGCAGGAGACAAAACTGTTGGGTGGTATTTTCAGCAGGGCCTGGTATACAGGACTGGCTGAGCCAGGAAAAAGAACTGTAAAACACAACAACAAAAGAAGACCACTGTTAAAGAGAATATTACCAACATTGTGTCATGCCGGGTGGGTATCTTAGACAACTTATGATGAGATGGAGTTAAACTGTTATATCAAACAACCAATCACTGACTCATGTTCCTTTATTAATAGCCCCAAACTTTGCTCAGACCATTAGAATAATGTGAATTTTCATAGTAAGCCTGTTCAGTCTCCTGTGGTATAGTGGTTTTGGCTAAACTGCTTATAAGCAGTCTAGTCTATAAACCTTTTCCCACCAGACACAAATATCTTTTTATTTCAGTTAAATAAATCTTTAAAAAAAAAGAAAAGAAGAAGAAGAGGCTGGTTATACTCTTGTGTTACTGTCAATGAATTCCATGAAACGGCCAAGAAACAATGATTTTGTCCGTCTGTCAGTCCTGTCTGACAGAGGTGGATTAATACACATTTTTGGTGCAGTAGCGACTATTTTCAGCAGCCGGATGGCGCCTCTGGCACTTACTCAAAATAAACTGCAGTGCCAGCACTCATTGTAATGAATAAACATGTCACCCTGTGCAACGGTGTGGCTCCCTGATGTGCTTTTAAAATGTGTTTTTTGGACAACAGTCTGTTTTGTCTTTTCATGAGATCTGGTGACATCAAAAAAAATTTTTTTTTTTTTTTTAAATCAAGCGTATTGCCAGCCTCATCTGTTAAAGGAACAAAGCTTTAGCCATAAAATGAATGGCGAAGCAGAATTCAAGAGTGTTGCAAAATAGTGCAGAATAAGCACTGGTTCAGGCTACATCCTTCAATTCTGACCTTTACGGACTAAACTAAACCACCTGGAAAAAGAGCTGGACAAAAGGAAAGAGAAAGAGAGGGCAAAGAAAGAATAGAGGACACAAAAAGAGAGGGATGGGGGCTTGAATGCTTGCTGGCCTTTGCAAATGTCTACAATCCCCTGTTGGCAGGCAGAGGACCACTTTCAGCCATCAACGAGGGGGCTGCTTTTGCCTTCTTCACTACAAAAATCACACACACACATACACACACACACACACACAAATAACAGAGAGAAGTTTAACAGTGGATAGTCCAATATGGGGGAGAAAATAAAATGCATGTGGTTAAGAGTTTAAAACACAACTTCACTTCTGTAACTTTGAGGTGTGTGCAGCGCCCACAGCTTGGGAATGTTCAACTCCTAGTCTGTGACGCAGATTTTGGTATCCTGCGCTTTCTACATGCAGAGCAAGTCACACACAGCTCAACATATGCATACTTTCCAAATATTAATTCCAGTTTATGAGGAGAATTACATGGTGGTGATAACAACAGATATGGCACGTGCTACCACAGCATACCAAAACAGAGTCTGCTTTAAATGCTTCTTATGGACAATGGGAGGGAGTGGCATTACCAGTATCCTTCCAAATATTTTTTAAAACTCACATAAACAGAGCAGGCTGAGCTGACTTGTGCACTTTACAAATAGGACGGATGATTCTTTTTTCCTTTTATATTGTCACTGTTCAGGCATCATGCCATTCAGTCACCAAGGACCACTCACACATGTAGAATAACTGCGAGACAAACCTTCAGCAAACGGCACCACGATCAAGGCTCTGTCCACAAACACGGTGTTGGTCAGATGTTGGGATACTCCGACAGACTCTGGCTCCTGGAACTTCACAAAGCACACCCGCGATGTCACCGGCATCGGAGAATCACTGTCGAGCAAACCCAATGTGTTACAGATGCCCAGAAGTTTGACAATGGTTCATGTGTAAATGTGAAAATTGTAATCCTTAACATTATTGTCATGATTTTAAGAAGTATCTATTGTAGGCAGAGTTTGAGCCAAAGTGTAAGATGTCCAACAGGCCAAGTTCAGTGCTGCCAGATGGAGTTTCAGTTTTAGATTTCATTAGGTGTGTGAGCGTTCATACCACAGACAAACAACAAAATGACAGCGGTTAGAAAGAAATGATGATCTTTCTGCAGACCATGTCCAAACTATTCCACAAAGGGCCAAGTGGCTGCAGGTTTTCTTTCCAGCCAAACAGCAGCACACCAGACTTGGCTCATTTAATCAACTGATCTCAGTCTTCAGACAGCTGATTGGTCAAACTGTGTGCTCTTGATTGGTTGGAAGAAAAACCTGCAGCCACACCAGCCCTTTGTAGAATAAGTTGGGACATGTCTTGTCTACAGGATATACAATACTCAGTAAATCACAGGACACTGGTTCCTGAATGTAAACTATCATGTTTTGCTGCTTCTCTCTTGTGACGTCTTCAGGTTATTTGACTAGTGATCAGACAAAAACAATCAGTCTGAGCCTGGAAAGAATCAATAACATTAATCAGAACATTTCAATAATCGTTAGTTATGTGTTTAAGTTCAATCATAATGGAGTATTAATATTAAACAGATAATTGTGCCACTACACAAAACTAAGATACTTAAAACGGCTCAAGCAATTAGGGAATTATCAGACAATAACTGTGATCCCAAAGATGTTTTGTTCACTTTCCTACATTTTATATAATTTCTATATAATTTTAAAATGTTAAAGAAAAAAAATACTCTACTGTTAACAGACAAAAAAATATGCACTCGTCGCCTCTAATATATCAACTACCCGTCTCATTGCAAACTATATTTACAGGACACTTGGCAGACATGGTGATGTACAGGTGTGAAATCACATGTCGACGGATTGTAGTCAAATCAATTTAACGTCAGGTAACATTAGGTTAGCCGTAATTGTAGCTAGCCTAGCATTGGCCCATGTCCTCGCCTCTACCAGTGTTTGGCACCCACACAGCTACTGTTTGACTAAATACCATCATACTATCGTTGTCTTAATAAACCAGCTGATGAACTAACTCACTCTGGAGGAAACAACTTGAGCTCCTCGATGGTTCCCAGAAAACCGAACAGCGTCCTCATCTGCTCCGACGTTGTGCTCGGCGACACGTTCGTCACCTGGACTACCTTCGTGGTGTAATTCATCTTCCCAAGAAAAAAAAACTTCAGCTACTAAAACACTGTTAACCCGCTAATCTCTGACAAACTCGATGGCTCTCTGCTCGTTGATAAAGCGAATTATCTGTGGGTAATTAGCTGGCTAAGTGTTAATATGCTCTGAACTACAACAACAGACTGTAGCAGTCCGCCGCCATGTTCGGTAAAGCCTCTTCAAAATGCGCATGCGCAGAGTTGTTGAGCTGTTCTGGGTTAAAATGATGTTTACATTGACGTTTTTTAAAAAAAAAAAAAAAAAAAAAAAAACATAGTTCGCAGTTTTTTTTAAATGTTTGCTTTGTCTTATCTTATCGATCGATGTAATACACGTCTTGTGCACCAGTATGTATCAGAGTGATACTATATAGGTAACGTTTTGACCTGCAGTCAATCACCAACAGAGGTCGCTCTGCCTTCTTCTATGTGTAAACAAAGCTGTAGTCACAGGGAGAAGTGGTATGAAAGTTAAACATGTAAAACTCTGACATGCTGCCTCCACAAGAACATGTTGTTGTTTATTGATTCATTCAGTCTGTGAAGAAAGAAAAAAGAAATAGACATTTTAATCTTCTGAGTGTTATCTCAACTATGTACATCCAATATGTCCTACTTTGTTTGTGGCAATGCCTCTTTATTTCTTTATTTGTTTTTAATAGAAATGCTGTGAACTGTGTTACTTTTCTTTTATCCTGGTTGATATACAGAGCTTTATACAGGCTTGCTGTATCCAACATAAATGTGTGTAAGTTGGCAAATGGATTATTCTTGTAATTTATGCAGTTGTGTGTGTTTTGTTTGTTTGTTTGTTTTGTAATTTTGTATGTTGTCATTTCAATCTTATTCATTTTGGATGTATAGGGTTTTATCCACAGGAAAATAGGAACTTATGTATCAGATGTGATGTTGTGTTGAATATTTCCTGCACAGTTCACTTGCTGATCTGATTCTCACATCCCCATATTCAACTGGAAGTGCTGCTTTCATCATTTTAGTGCCGAACTCAAACATAATGTCTATAAAATTAAGTTTGAGTTCAAATGAGTGAACTTCATGGACACTCCTGGCTTATTATTTAGCTTCTTGTTCTTCGTTTCTTTTTGTGGCTTCACATACACAGATTTTTCATTGTTAGTTTGTTTTGTTTACCTGCAGCAGCAAAAAAAATAAATCTGACCACTGACCCTCAGTTTAGTTTTAGAGTTTAGAAAAAAAAATCTCCTTGGATTAATCAGTTATCACAAAAATGTTACATGTTACTAATTAAACCCGGCCCACGTGTCCACCAGCGGCGCCACACCACAACCCTGCCACTGACAGACCTGTGTCTGGAGGACCTTTCCCGACTAATGGTGTTTTTTCCCAGGAGGAACAATATAGCATTTGTCTTCATGCCTACGTCGGACATAATCCCCACACCCTAGATTATAGCTGCACTGAGACAAGCAAGTGAAGGCTTTTTGTTGTTCAGACTAAAGAACAAGTGGCCGCATTTCATCCAGATTGTATTGTGTGCAACAGTCTTTGTACAATAGCACCTAATAATAGCTGTGAGGGTTCACTGTTATTATTGTTTCACAATATTTTCAGCTCGTGCTGTTAATCTCTTGTCTCAGACAATAATTTTAACTAAATTTAGATAATAATAATGTCCTGGAATAACAATACAGTGTTGATCTCAATGGTTCTTGTTTTAAATGTATACCTTTAATATCTAAAAGTGTCTAATTAACACATATATATGGCCAAAGCCTTTTATTTATATTGCTTATTAATGTGAATTTTCATCCAGGCCCAGTATTTTTAACCCTAGGCACATGGACAGTATTGTCAAATATACTGTACTTAGTATGACTCAGCTTGACTATATCTTAAAGCACCAAATTTAAATAAGTGATACAGTTGAAAAAAAAATCACATGCACAGTTGCAACACAATTTGAAAAGCGTGGTTCGTGTGATAAATATTCTCTGCAAGAAATCCGGTTTCAGAGGGGCAGCCATTGAGCCATCCAGCAGAGGATATTGGCACAATGGGATTCTTGTTCACGGTGCGACGTGATTGGTCAGGAGAAAGGTTTACAGGGCAGATTGCAGTGACTGTGACGGCACCCAGACGAATAAATACCCCCAAATCCACGGAGAGATCAGAGACTTCCAGTTCAGAAGTGACCAGGAGTTCTTCTAAGAGTTGTTTTGGTGTGTGTGTGTGTGTTGTCACAGCGAGAAGGAAACATGGTCAGCCGGTGAGTTTTTCAAGATTTATAACTATGCTGGACAATGTACTTGTAAACCAGTGGCAGTTTCTGCTTTTATGTATGACTTTTATGAAATGTGACCCTGTGACCCTGTGTAGTAAGTGTGTCGGCAGCTGATGGCGCTCCTGTGGGATTTAAGAGTTCACCCTTAGGTGAACTCCGTGACCTAATGCTGCTTTTTATGATTTAAACTAACTCATATTTCACTTGCTGGAAATTTCTTCCAGTCTAATTTCCTTGGCTTTGATGTTTGTTGATGTCTTTGCTTTCTGGTGACAGATTTGAACACCCAGCTGGTGGCTACAGGAAGATTTTTGAGACATGCGAGGAGCTGTCTGAGGCTCTTCCAGCGACAGTCACAGGTTTGTTTGCATCTCTCAGACAGAAATAGACTGCAGGCAAATGATTCTTTGACATTCGTCTACCAGTCGCGCTGTTAAGAACATTTACTTGTGGCTTTTTCTTCTTTCCTCTGAGAGCACATTAAGTGGCACCAAAAGCAGACTCCTAATGCAGCTTTCCAACAGTATTTTTTAAAGAACAGTCTCTCATTCATATTCATCATGTTTTACAGGAAGGATTCCTTCATTTCTGAAGGGAAGTCTTCTCCGTTTGGGACCGGGGCTTTTCGAGGTTGGAGATGAACCCTTCTATCACCTCTTTGATGGCCAGGCCCTTATGCACAAATTTGACTTCAAGAATGGTCAGGTCACCTACTACCGAAAGTAAGACTCTAAGGACAGCGCCACAGCTCTGTCATTGTCCACAGTTGAGCAAAGAATCGATCATTTTCCAATAATGTTATTCACCTTGGTGGTTTGGAACTATTGATTTCCATGAAGCATCAAAATCAGCCTGCAAAGATTTGAACTATGTTTCTTATCTCAGTACCTAGTTACCTCCAACAAGGTTCTTAGGTCTATGTTGTGGTCTGAACTTGGTGGGAGCATAGGAACCCTTTTCATTTTAAGGCCGATGATTGACTATAAATATTTTTCTTTTTCTCTAAAGTCTTGCGTACGTTGTTTGACCATAGCCTTAGCAGAGGTCTGTTTACTCTGAGTGCCACTAGTTTTGCTGTGTCATTGTTGTCTGGTGATTCTATGGAGACTTTTCACAACAAGTGGCTATACCATCATGTAATAAAACCACAAATTTAACAACAATTTAAAAAAAGGAGGGAAACAAGAGATTCAGGTTTCTGCATGTTGTTTGGAGGAGGTAAGATTTCAGATTTGTAGAGAAACACAGGACCTCTGCTGGGAACTATTTTTGTCAAGTCACTGTAACACAATCAAGTATTCAGCAGCTGAATCTAGTCATATATACATCTCTTCAGGATATTGAGCAATGACATCTCAACAGGTTTAAATGTGGTGTTTTGGAATGAAACTCCTCATGTGTCAATCTCTCCCTCTGTCTCAGGTTTGTCAGAACAGATGCTTATGTCCGAGCCATCACAGAGAAGAGGGTGGTGATCACTGAGTTTGGAACATTTGCATATCCTGATCCCTGCAAAAACATTTTCTCCAGGTGGGTAGACACACACACACACACACACACACACACACACTTAAATCTTAATGCTCAAAGATATTTCGTATTTACATTTAATGTGCTGGTCTACCATCTCCAGACTTTCTTTTGCATCACCTCTCATTTTAACAACAGCATTTTGTGAACTGTCTTCTTTTTTTCCTCCTATTGCAGGTTTTTTTCTTACTTCAAGGGTGTTGAGGTCACAGACAACTGCCTGGTGAATGTCTACCCCGTTGGTGAGGACTTTTATGCCGTAACAGAAACCAACTACATCACTAAAGTTAACCCTGACACCTTGGAGACACTGAAGAAGGTATGATATTATAAATGCATCACTGAACCTTAACTTCAGTACAGCGCGTTTTCTCAAATTTAAGCATGGTTAATATATTTTTTATTTCCTGCGTAGGTTGACATGTGCAACTATATCAACATTAATGGAGTGACAGCCCACCCTCACATTGAGAGTGATGGCACCGTGTATAACATTGGAAACTGCATGGGCAAAGGAGCAACACTGGCCTACAACATCGTGAGGATCCCACCCACACAGAAAGGTTGGTTTCACTTGGATGCAACAAGAAGCAGCTTAAAGTGATCAACACTTAGAAACTTTGCTTTCTTCCACAGATAAATCTGATCCCATTGAGAAGTCCAAGGTGGTGGTGCAGTTCCCCAGTGCTGAGCGGTTCAAGCCCTCCTATGTGCACAGGTGTGTCTTTTTGTCAGTAACCCACTGGGTGTGTCATTCTCCACGTCGTCACAGAAAGCTTTTAATGTTTTCTCCCCATCAATCGTCAGCTTCGGGATGTCAGACAACTACTTTGTCTTTGTGGAGACACCGGTGAAGATCAACCTGCTCAAGTTCCTGAGCGCCTGGAGCATCCGAGGCTCCAACTACATGGACTGCTTCGAGTCCAATGAGGGCCAAGGAGTAAGAGCCTCCCAGTAGATTTATAACTTTTATGATTGAAAAATATCATCAGCTCACCTCCTGAAATCTAATATCTCTTTTATAGACTTTGTTCCACATCGCCAAGAAAGACCCAGGAGAGTACATTGACCTCAAGTTCAAAGGAGCACCCATTGGCATGTTTCATCACATCAACACCTTTGAGGACCAAGGATTCATTGTTGTTGACCTGTGTGCTTGGAAAGGGTAGCTGGATCACTTTCATTTAAGCCTTCTCATATATCACTGCATTGATGATGGTGTGTTCATGTTTGTTTGTGTTGCTCATTATCATTTTCCGTCTTGCAGATTTGAGTTTGTTTACAACTACCTCTGGCTGGCCAACCTGAGAGCCAACTGGGAGGAAGTGAAAAAGGCGGCCATGATGGCGCCCCAGCCAGAGGTCCGCAGATATGTCATTCCCCTGGATGTCCACAAGGTGAGCCATCAGTCCTCCACATTTATGAATTCTCAAATTAAAGACATGAAGTGTTTTTTTTTTTTTTTTTAATTTGATCTCATCTTATTATGGGCTTGATGTAGGAGGAGCAGGGGAAGAACCTGGTCAGTCTGCCATACACCACAGCCACAGCAGTGATGCATGCTGATGGGATGATCTGGCTGGAGCCTGAGGTGCTGTTCTCTGGGCCTCGCCAAGGTAATAACACAACAATCAGAGGATACAATAATTTTTAATGGAGAATTTCTCCATTATTTAACCATTTTAACGTGTTTTTTCTATGTTTGTAGCATTTGAGTTCCCTCAGATCAACTACAACAGGTACGGTGGGAAGAATTACACATACGCCTACGGCCTGGGTCTCAACCACTTCATCCCAGACAGGGTATGTGGACAAAATGGCTTTGGTCAAAGTGTGCAAAACAAACTGTTTCGTGAACTGATTTTGTTTTTCCCCTTGTGTGCAGATCTGCAAGTTGAATGTAAAGACCAAGGAGACCTGGGTGTGGCAAGAACCAGACTCCTACCCCTCAGAGCCCCTGTTTGTCCAGACTCCAGATGGGATCGATGAGGACGATGGTACATCAGTAGCGATGGGAACAATAAATTTAATATTCCACTGGGTGTATGATAGAAATTGTGTCATGTTATTTGCGTGTTGTGCCCGACAGGAGTGCTGTTGACCATCGTGGCTGCCCCTGGCTCCCAGAGACCAGCGTATCTCCTCATCCTCAACGCCAAGGATCTGTCCGAGGTCGCCAGAGCAGAAGTGGAGTGTAACATTCCCGTCACCTTTCACGGGATGTACAAACCCTAATCACGCATCACTCAGGAAATCAAGAGTAGTCGGCCACTGCAGGGTTAAACACAGCTTCCCAGTATTAGGATGAATAAAGACTAAATGTGACATTGTATCAGAGAAAAATAACGCTTTTTATCAGGAGAAATGATTGTATGTCTTCAATGGCAGGAAACTCAGGTTGTTAAAGAAAATAAAATGATCTTGTGGAAATGTTGTGTACATCTGGATTTGTCCCAGTTTGAATGTACTAAGGATCAGTCCCTGGAAATCTGAGAAATGGTTTTAACAAAAGATGTAGATTTTAATATTTCATGGGTGGAGAAATAAACTCATCAAGATCTACACAATGCTGGTTCGAATGGATGTGTAATAATAACACAGTGATAATGCTCTTGATCCCAGGCCAAACCATGTGTGGAGCCGAATATTTATTGGATTTACTGGACCAAACACTGAATTCCTCTCAGCCTGAGGCCTGATGGTGACCCTGTGCTCTGATGTGCCTGTTTGAATCAGACAAAAAAGATGGTTTGGTTTTTGACATCGCAGCGTTTTCTTTAGAGCAAGCGAGCAGTTCCAAGTGATGCTTCTGCAAACACAAGCTCTGCCAATAATCCTTCATCTAAATTCTTGAGATATTTGCACAGATTTAATACGTTGCCACACAAAATCTCATTACAGCCACATCTGAACAAGTGACCTTTCCACGTCTGTCCTTATTGTGTTGTTCAAAGTTGTCTTGAATCTAATCTAAAAAGTAAAAGCATGCAGATCTTGCAGCACTGCTAAGCTGATTAACTGTGTCAGTGCTCAATCTGGAAAGAAAGACAGAAAGAAAGAAAGAAAGGGCATGTTGCAATCAATTATTCTTTTTAAGTGCATAAAGATGACTACGTGGCTCTTGCATACAATGCTGCAACCCGCAGTAAACCTCTTAAGCGTGTGTAAGGATTGTGTACATAACTAAGACATATTTGGACAGAGGTGTCGCCCTGTGTTGACAGGGATAAATGAAGATTTCCCTCCTATGTTTGTAATTAAAAGTCCAATCTTAGATCGTCGTAACACGTTGCCTCCACAGCTGATGCAAGCCAGGGAAACAAAGCAAGTAAACACTGCTAATATGGTTTGGGTTCGGTTGCTACATCAGTCAAATGGAGAACCCTGATTACACCGCCACGTTTTCCACTCTGCTGCCAGAATCTAGGATCGCTCTAATGAAAGGCTCAAAGAAATATTTTGCAATCGTGTGTTCTGTAATCTCTCATTTTAGTAATCACAGGGTCAGAAATCTGCCCCTTTGCACGTGCTTTTAGTCCACTTCACACACTGATCCCAATACATTTTTATTTTGTGTGTGTGCACGGCCGAGGATGACTGCCTGATCTTTCATTAAACCAAAAAAAAAGAAATGTGTTTTTCAGTTTATTATTTTTTTTTTTAACATGAGGGCATCTCAGCCTTCCAAAATGAAAGAAATAAAACAAGATTACAGGAAATATTAATTTTCAGAATAAACTTAAGTCAAAAAACACAGCAAAGGAAAGGCTCAATGGAAAACTTGATATCTCAGTTTTAACTATCACACCATAAGAGAGGTCTCTCGCACTCTGAAATTCAGTCAGGACAGAGGTTTGCACAGCCACACTTCAGCCAGTGTAATAGCTTTAGACGTACACAGTGGGTTTTACACAAAGGAACAAAGAAAAAAATGTGAAGGTAAAAGATAAAACACAGGAAGACAACAGACAGACAGTCACACTTCCACCAAACAAGTCCACACAGTAAAACAATGATATTTGTAACTACTGTGACAGTCAATGGAAATAAAGCAAAGAAAACATTCACTGTAATGTAACAAAACCAAAAACTGTGACGTGTAACAAAGAAAGTGACGTCGTAGAAGTCTAAAACTCACCACAAAAGTTGCCACGTGTCTTTCTTAAAAAGGAGCAGTTTGACATTTTTGGAAATGAAATCATTCGCTCACTTGCTTCATACAGTAAATGTCGAGCTGGAGAAGGCGACAAGCTGAGTTCAGCATAAAAACTTGAACCTATACTTCTCAAGGAGTTTCAGTCGGGTGACAAATTAAAGGAAAAACCTAAGTAATGAGTGGAGAAACAGGATGACACTGACGCCATCCATGGGGCAGATATGAGAGCTCTTTGACTGCTTTGATGATTAGGTTGATTGTGTGATGTGAATCATATGCTGTGGTCTTCACAGTCATCAAATCTGAACCTGGGTGAACACCTGTGAGAGATTTAGGACCAACATGTGAGGGAGCACTCATCAAAACACAACACAAAGGAAAATCCTGTGAGAGCTCACAGAACTAGATACAGAACTAATGCCAAGGTGCATTAAAACTTAATGGGACATTTTGTAGGTTTTTCCATCCTTAGATGCACAACAGCACAAAACTCCTTGTAAAAACCACAATATTTACTTTACTGTTGGTGCACAGAATAATCAAATTACAACATGTTGATTTGTGACCTTGTTTTTCAACTTTAAACGGAGCCAGGCTAGCTCCCATGCCCTCTGCTCCCATGCAGTCTTTATGCTAAGCTAAAGCAGCCACCTTTTGGCCCCAGCTCAACGCTAAATGCACCAACATGTGAACGGTATCAATCCTCTCATCCAGCTCTCAGCGAGTAGGTCAATGAGCAGATTTTCCAAAAATGTTAAACTTAAGTTTTAAGTCTGTGCAAGGCTCTGTCCCTTCACTAACACACACAAAACACACAGGAATCAAAAAAAAAAAAAAGAACAAGCAGAACAAAGCGGTGGCTCACACTACGGAATCACAGATTTCATGAAATACATCTTCAGGCTTACTTCAACATAGTAAGTGACTACTGACAGCTTTGAAAATATCTTGTATCAGCTATATAACTTTTGCATCTCAGGAAATAAAGGAATGAAGTATTGATAGTGCAAGGTTATAAGGTACATATATTAATATATTGTTTTAGATACTGTCCTATAAGTAAAGTGCAAATCTCTGGATCAGATGAAAAGTGTGTGCAAGCATTTCTAATTTTTGACTGACTGATCCACCTGCCCATGCACAAATGAGCCCTTTACATTGGCTGCCAGCTACTTTACACGTCGCCTGGTGAAACATTCACATTACACATCGACATTTTTCCCTTCAACTCAAAGCAGTTTTTGAAGTCAGGCTATCTGAAGTAGCCAAAGACAAATATCATGTAGTCTTAATCTCCATTAAGTACAACTATGTACTTAAAAACTTTGGATGATATCTGTAAAGTGTGTGCATTATTTTTTTGTAATCCTTACTAACAGGAGAGCATATTCCCACATCTCCAAAGTGTAGGGCCATTTCATTGTGTGAGCATGTCTGAGCAGGAGATCAATATTTGGAGGAAGTCCTCTTAGCATTTTGGTCAATAATTTGTTAACCTATTTGTCCATCTGAATCAGGACTAACTGGGAATGAAGGTGAGCTGGGGTTAGCTGGGGAGAAATACCACTGAGACCGGCTCAAGTGGAGATGCAAAGTCATCAAACAGGCCACACAGTGCGTTCACTCTCTCTCAAACACACACACACAAAAATCACACACGCTCAACGTCAACACTGGATGCTGCTTCAGCACAACAAACGCACACAAACAATCATGCAGGGTCGACTGGAAACAGTTTCTCATTGACTTGTGTAACTGATATTTAAGACCAGCTTACATAGACCTGGGGGCGTAGAAGGCCAACATTAGGTGAGTAAGTTTTGAAATTTTAAAAGTGCAAGACAACAGCCAACCTATTTTCTTTTTTTTTTTTTTAGCTCCTCACACTCTGTAAGAGGGCAGATATAATGTTTGTTTGTGTGTGGAGGGGCCATGTTTGATCTAAGTGTGGGGGGGGGGCTTGAAGAATCAGTTGGTCTCATAGGTGGAGAGCAGGGCAGCATCCACAGGCTCCATGCAGGAGGGGCAGGTGAAGGATCGCATCAGCCAGTCGTCTATACAGTCCATGTGGTAGATGTGCATACACGGCAGGAACCGGATGGGGTCCCCGTATACAAAGTCCAGCATACAGATCACACACCTGAGAGGGGATGACACGAGCAAGCCTGAACACACCAGTGTATAACATCATCACACTAAGTCATCTGTGAGTCATGTGACATCTCTAATGCTGTCTAATGTGGCCTATAAAGATGCAGATGTGTGAAAACTAGTCCTTAAAATAGCTAGCTGCCCAAAACATCAATAACTGATGAATCATCTCAGACATGTAACATAGTGATCCAAGGGGCCGAGTGGTCACACGGCCAAACAGAGCTTATTTAGCACTTGTTGGATAGAAAATAAGCAGTGGCAGTTTTTCCTTAATAGTTTACAGCCTCTAAATGTGTTTTCAAACAAACACAGATACAAAACCACCTAACACTGAAATTTAGAAGTGAGGGTTAAAATAAATGTATGGCAAAATATGGCCTCTACCATACAGCATACAACACCCTCAGTGGCTTTGTGCACTCAGAGTATCAGACTTAGTGTTGCTTAATTCTCTGTCATTAGGCACACAATTACTAATGAGCTAATTGTTTCATTGCACACACAAAAGCAGATTCAACTCCACACCCTTGGCAATTTTTCAGGCCTCTTACAAATGATTTTGTTTCAGAGCATGGGTGTAACTACTGCTCACATTTTTAAAGTGTCACAATATGAATGCTGAGGTTGAAGTATATTTCAAACAGCTGTCTGAAATAACTTAATGGCTCAGCGTGATTGCAACCTCCCTCTGTGCAGACATCACATGCATTTATACAAAACTGCTCACTCTCTGATCTTCTTCTCAGAGCCGTCTTGCCCTCCATCATAAACACCCTTAGGGAGGTGCTGGATGAGGCCGATACGCTGAGCTATGCGGATCTGCTCCTCCTCTGTCAGCTGGGTGGCCAGACGGGCCTGACTAGGCGTGGGATGGTACATGGGCATATGAGCCGGCTCCTGGTAACAGGGGGAGGGGGGGGGGGGGGGGGACACCAACATAAAACAAACAAGCAAGAAAAAAGCAGCTGACCTCTTGTTTACCTCAGTTATTTAAGGTGGACTGACAGGGATACACTGAAAAATAAAGCAGCAGTCTTGTCTCAAGACTGTCGCCGCGCCAGTTTGTTAAAATGACCCTAAAACCTCATTGTTTACTCAGGTAATAGCCGAGGGTGACTTACGAAAAGGCCACAGTCAGACAATTTAATTATCTTTAAATTGCATATTAAAAAATTGGCTTTTAAATCAGCAATATCCTCCGCCTAGTAGAAAATATCCTGTTCGGGAGGTGAGTGTTTTCGCAGCCTTTCACCTGGTACGGAGGAGGGGGCTCCAGGTCCGGATCCGTCCCGTCACCGAAACTCGCCCTGTCTGACTGGGATTCATGAAGCAGAGAGATGTCGTCTGATGTCGGAGACTTGAGACAGTTGCCCATGTCTTCGTGCCCACCACTCGTGCCCTCCTGACCGATGTCAAAAAATAAAAATAAAAAGAACGGGAAAAAAGGAAAAGAAAAAATACAATCTAATCTTGTGTTTGCTAAAGTTGCTCTCGGTGGCTAATGTTAGTTTTGTCTTCCTCTTATCCGACAAACCATGAATTCACTCTCAGCTACCTGCTACCAAAGATATATTGTGCATGGTTATAAATCGCTTACATAAACGTTAAATGACAATGCTAACCAACCAAACTAGTTCCTCTTCATGTTTACATGGAAAAACAAAACAAAGAAGTCCTTGCTAACGACAGCTAGCAGCCGAGCTAGCTACTTTTTCGCCCGACTTCCTTTATAAATATCGCTCATTCCTTTCGTAAGAATCGGTATTTCCACAAAATATCTACTTCAGCGGCCACAGTGGCTGTTACACTGAGCGGTCTGAGACTTGGACCGTGGCGACATCTCCCCCTTTTAACTTCGCGAGTAACATAAAACTGTTTGCTTCCTTGCTAGCTCTTAGCTCTTTCTTCAACCAGACGTCATGTTATCGGTCCGTTTGATATGACGTCGTTGGAGGGGTGTGATTCTGCGCCGATGATTGGATCATTTCTGATACGTAGACCCAAGGAAGTGCCAAGACCCACCCCCTTTCATGACATAAACAAAAACAAATGAATAATATTTGATTAATTATCAATATTCTGTATCAATTAATCAGTAATTATCATAGACTATGGTAAAAATGAAACAAAAATAGTTCCTGGATAGAACTACCAACTACCTTCCCTGACAGTGGTACATGTGAATTGTCTTCACCCTTGGATCATTTCAGTCTCATATACAACATACATTACTGCTTACTGTTTTCATTTTATGTTTTGCAAACACTAATATTATATTTGACAGTTCTCCATACCATGAGCAAAACTGTATATACAAATCTGTTAAAGATCAACAAATCAAATATGTATTTTAAAAGAATACAGTTATTAATTTCATTGGAATAGCCTTGACCAGTAAAACATACCAGTAAATGTGTTGCACACAAACAGTGTTTTCACTTACGAACTGATTAGTCGTCTACTCAGTTTGAAGCTGTGAGAGCTACACTGGAACAGATCCTCTAAGTGCCACGGGGGCTAACACTCTCAGGAACTATTGTTGCACTGCGGGTTTCTTCTCCCTGTCAAATTTCAGTTCACTACTCCTCCTACAGCTTCGAGAGGACCCAGTCAAATTATGTACTCTTACTTTTTTCTACAAAATACATTTTTTTCTGAATGTGTGTCTGTTTCCCCATTCTCTCTCTCATCATTTCTCCATTTAACTGAAAATATGCTCATGGCCACCTGCCTCCACTTTCTCAGGGGGACTGGGGCTGGGCATAGGCCATGGCCATGGCCAGGCCCAAGGCCACACTGTCTCTGGCTCTCCCTGGGGGACTGGGACCAGCCACAAAATGTCATTGTCTTCTTCTTGTTTATTGAGTTATTATTGAGACATTGACTTGTTGTTGTTGTGGTATACCCATTGCTGATGTTAGCTTTTGTTTCAATAAATTGTTTGAGATGAAGAAATTACCATTCCATACTTTTTACTTAAATGCCCCACTTTCATGATATAATATCACTGTAGCATGAACTTTTTACATTTTCCATAAATTTCACCTGAAAGTTGAATATCCCTAACTTTTTGTGAGTTGTGCCTGTCACAATATGAATGTTGAGGTTGGAGGTATAGTTCAAAAAGCTATCTGAAGTAACTTAATGGCTCAGCGTGATTGCAGCCTCCCTCTGTGCAGACATCACATGCATTTATACAGATTTGCTAACTCTCTGATCTTCTTCTCAGAGCCATCTTGCCCCCCATCATAAACACCCTTAGGGAGGTGCTGGATGAGGTTGATGCGCAGAGCTATGCAGATCTGCTCCTCCCTCTGTCAGCTGGGTGACCAGACGGGCGTCTGTGTGGGATTTGAACTCCCAGCCTCCCAGTCAAAAGTCATCAATGGCACTACCCACTGAGCTATACAGCTGTATGTGATGAGCCTTCAGCTCCACCGTATTAGCTTACATTGCACTTTCTAATGATACTATGATAATGAAACAAAACACACACCTTGATATCAGGTCACTGTACTGAATGGTTAGTCTGTTCAGGTTATATAACTTTCCTTTTACACAAATGTTTTGACTCCATGTGTCTTGCTTCAAATCTGTGATGAGAAACAAGGTCAGTCATCTAGCAGAAATATTCTGCTACGGCTTACAGCAAATGCTTTTAACGTCTGTAATTAATCATTACTTGAAGTGAATTTGTAGTAAAAATTGATGAACACAGCTCATGAACACGACATGTACCCCTATAGAATGAGGGGTACATGATAATCTCTCTTCATAAATGACCCTTGTCACGTCAGCTTCCCATTTCCCTGTCATATCTCCACTGTCCTACTGTACATAATAAATAATATAAAGGTAATAGATGCAGAAAAAGAAAATTTCCAAATGCAATTAATCTGGTTTTGCAATTCTTAATTGTTCATTTTCCAAGTATTTGATGTTTTACCACACTTAAAAGTCTACAATAAGAAATAATGACATCAAGTAACACTGGCAATTTGAGGACACCTTTATTTGTATATACAACTATTGTACACATAAAAACCCACAAAGTCTTTGCATTCCAGGAATTTATGATACAAATCTCCATGTTTTTGGTTAAGTGAGTTTCACAGAATTTGCCTTCTTCAGGCAAATAAAACAAATACACAAACCTTAAAATGAACTGTTTCAAAGTTTCCTTTACTTTTAAAGCTCGTCAGCTCATACTCTTTATTATCTTCTTCTCTAAATGTTACAAACAGCATTATTTCTCTGTACATTATTAGTAAGTAATAGAGTAATGTTAATTTGTGAAGCAAAATGTGTCATGGTGTGTCTACAGTGTTTCTACAGTCATCGTCTGTAATGGTTCATAAATTATTCACAAGAAAGAAAAAAAAAAGATGAAAATAGATGAAAGATCGTTTGTTTTCCTAATAAAATCAAATGCTGAATATAAGTGTTGGAGAGCTCTCATTTACAAGGTGGTACTGGTACATGGTGGACTGGTAAAAAATAAATGTAACCAACTTGTTTGGAAAGATAATTAGGAATTTTTAAAGGTTTGAGTTTTGGTGGAGGCATGGTGAACGGGGTGAAATAACAAATACGCATCTTTTCTATGTTATTCTATAACTGTATTCATATGTCACAACTTATTATGTTCAATACCAAAAAGAAACATGTTGGGGATAATCAGGCAGTTTTTCCCCTGCACATTCATTCATACTGTAAAAAAATCCAGCATTTTTGAGTGTTACATATTAGTATCCACATTGTCTGGTAAAGGATCAGATCGCCTCGTCATGATGGCTTGTTGTATTGATCTGGTCTAATAAATGGCAATGGTGTGATGTTCACAATGTATTTACAAAACAATTAATTTAAAGAAAATGTAGTTACATATTCACACACCCCACAGATAAATACCGTTTAGAGTAACACTGAATCATTTAGAAACATCTTCAGAAATGAAAATACCTTATACTGACACAAATGACATAATTTAATCCATTCACTTCATGTATTTTCTGCATCCCACGACTATTTGAGGTGTATTATTACTCTCTATCATCAAGTACAAGTCAGGAAATAGACCTTATTATTGTCAGTGTTCTGTGTGAATTGGCAACTACAGTTTCAGGAAGTACTGTTCCTCATTGTTTTGGGTTCATATTTTACCAAACATCCAGAGGGGCTCATGGCCTCAAAGCACTGATGCAAAAAGAGTCACATTGACCTTCACTCTGTACACTCTTGTCCAGTGTCCTCCTCTAACACCTATCTTTCATGCTGTGCCTCCCGTCCCTAGCACCTGTCGTCCTCCTCTGTGTCGCTGAGAGCATCACAGCCTGCCACTGATGTCGTCTGCGCCAGACGCTTCCTAAAGTGTCCGTTGGGGACCTGCCATCCAGTCCGCAAGCGCGGGCGGGCCGAGCTGATTGTGTTTGCGCGTCCCAGGCTGCAGGCCACGGCCGCCTCAAAGGTCAACGTCTCCATGGGACCGGAGGGGTCTGGGCTGTGGTCGTCCTCCTGGGAGGCCAGGAATGGCTCGGAGGGGTAGCGTCGAGGTGGGGATGGGTGTTGGAGCGCCTCGCTCCGTCTCTCTCCTCCGACCTCTTGTTCGGCCTCCCAGGTGGGTTTGCCCCGCCTTATGGTCTCTGGGCTGCCCTGCTCATCCTCGTCTTCACCGACAGAGGCTTGAGTGCGACAGACGAGCGGGGAGTAGGAGATGTGAGGGCGGGAGCGGGTGGGGGTTTGCGATGATGGTCGCCGGCCGCTGGGGGTGCTGGACTCTGAGGTGGACGGCACTGGGCTGTCTGAGCTGTTGCCCTGAAGATATGAATTAAGAACAAGAGGTACTCGGGTCACACTGTATCCTGCTATGACCTCCATGACAATGAACAGCGTAGTCACAGCACTGGGACCTTGTTACGATGATTGCGAAGGTTCAAAAGAATCTATTCCTTACCTCATTAATATGCAAATCTATGCAGCAAAATCTAAAAAAGATCATCTACAACACCAGGACTGCCTGTGGGTAAATACAATCTCTACTACTGATCGTTTTTGAGTTGTGTTCATAAGAATGTGTTTTCAGAGCCACAGGCAAGATAAGGCCTGTACAAATAAATACAGAACCAAAGACACAGAGTCCCAGAGCTGCATAGTCACTCCTTTTAACTTAACCACCTTTAACAGACTTAAAACCACCTATTTAAAAGCTGATATAAAATTTCAGTGGGATCAGTCTGTCCACGTGACAATAACTTATTGTTTTACAAATTCTATTTTCCATTTCCATTTTAATGTAATCCTAAATTAAAAGTAAAGTAAATTGTGTTTTAAAACTTCACTTACAGAAGGTTTTGTCTGCTGTGATGCATAAGAGCGGACCACAGATCTAACTTAATGTGAGTTTATGTACAGTAGAAAGAAGCTTTTTTAAGAACAACAGCCACATTCACATGATGATATGAAAAGGGCAACAGATGTGTAAGAAAAGGCCACATGGAAGGTAAACTTGCAGCTTCATTGTAGGTTTTTCTGACCTACCTGTTTGTCTTGGGGGTGTTCTCTCTCTACGCTGGAGGATCGCGAGGGCTGCAGGCTTCTTTCCTCCGAGTTGCAACGAGACGTGTCTGGAGAAAGAAGATGACAGCGCTCCTTGGACCGGCCGCGCTCCCTGTCGCCCTGCTGCCAGTGCTCAGACCGAGACACTAGTGGACGACGCAAAATCACAGAATTAAAGCAGTAGTAGTAAGAGTTTGTGTGTAAAGTGGCATATGCGCACTGAGACGTGAGGCTTACCGGCAGCTTTATAGCTCTTCTGACGAGGTCGATACACTCGCTCCGGGCTTTTCTCCTCCTGCCACAGACCGTTCACCCGCTGATCCCCGACAGTGGACACTGAACGCTTCATGGAGCCGCTCGCAACCTCTGTCTGCTTGGATGTGAAAACACACAGGCAAACACAGACAGACATGCAAGCACAGGGTACATACACAAAGGAAACATTATACATACTCTAATAACACTGAGATCATTTCATACAGAAATAAATGGGCCGGTGTGTTAGGCAATTCTTTTTCATGCTTTACTCAGAACATTCTTGTCTTTCCTTTATTCTGCAGATCAAAGAGACTGATGTAAAAAGGCGACCCGGCATTCAAGGATCACATCCCGTTCTAACAATGCACTGAGCCTTAATCAGATTCCCAGAGGAGCAAAAAGACAAAACCAAAACTCTACTGATTTAAACTTCTTCGACATCTCGTGCACGTAAAGGATCAAGGCACTTTGGCGTTAGAGCCCATGCAGCCCCTGAAGTCCTCGAGATCCAGTCATTCCATGTCAGGGAAGATGTGTGTACCTGCGAATCTACAGCCAGACGGGGCATGGAAGAGGCCCGCACACACAGGCCCCTCCCTAGCGGAAGCTCCAGTGGGGCTTCAATCCCCCTACTGCACTCGCCCACCTAGGTGAGTACAGAAACAAGAGAGGAGGGCAAGGAGAGACAGAGCACCGATCAGGCTCGTCCCCGCCAGGACTGCCTCTACACACAGGGGTCCAGTTCAGGTGAGAGGAGGCCAGACAAGCCATTCAATCACTGAGGCTCATCTATCATAGCCATCACCATCGCCATCCAGTGAGAAGCCATTCCAGCCAAAAACGGACAGATCGACAACTAGCAACAGGAAAACTGACTTCGAGGAAGAGGAACAGAGTGAGGTTGTGTAAGAGGAGGGAAGAGTGAAGAAGAAGAGTGAGAACAGACAATAAACAAAACGGTTTACAGGGAGAGATGGGATCCAGATTTCAGCTTGGAAGGACACGTAGTCATGCATATTCAGATCTACTTGCTACACAAACAGAGCAGGAACAGCATCTGTCCAGGGGCCGAACGCATTCCTCTGCACACTAACATGTGGCTATTTCAGACTAATTTTGTATCATTCATCTAGCAGGCAGTGTAAACCAGTAAAACCAGACAGTATGCACAGCAAAACATCAGCAATTCGACAGTCTGCCTCCGCTCGTCCGACCTCAACGGGACCAAAACAGAACCAAGACAGGAACACAGAGAGTGAGCGATGCCGTGCTCTTCAAGTCACAGCAGTGTCGCCAGCTGAAAGATGTTCAAACTGTTTTTTAGTTAAATACTTTAATTGATGGTGCAGTTGGTACATTTCCAGAGAAAATCAGAGATGTAAGTCAGTGGTCTCCAACATCAGATAAGACCAAAACATAAACCAGAAATATTCATATATCTGTTTCTTTTTAATTTCACCTAAATCAAAAACATAAAGGAAAAACTCTTCAGTGAGAAATAAAACATTCACCTTTGTGTAACTGACTGTGTGAACTGACATTTCTTGTTAGAAAATCACTGAGCTCAGTTAAAAGTATGTCCTGTTCAAATTTCTAATGCTTACAGATCTGGATGCAGATCTTCCAAAAGGAATCAGCTAATTTTGGTTATATTTAATTTCACATTTTCATTCATTTCAGTTTAATATTACAGCTGAACAGCTGAGGTAAGGTTTGATTATAATACTCGAAGAGTAACTCATAACAACCTTCATCTCTTTCTTTGATGTGCCATTTTGTATAAATACATACAATATAGTGTCACTGTGGCTCTGCTGTGGTTAGACGTTTAGGACATTCCTACTACTTGTGAAAAGGTATTGCAAGTCGACAATGCTTTGTTTCTAAGGGTTGTAAATAAAAACAGTTGGGGACCACTGATATTGACCCATGCTGTCCCTCTTTCTTACCGGGTTCTGCTGTTGATTTGCATCAGCATCGGAGCTCATGGGCTGCAAAAACAGCTCCTGGGGTGAGATGGGGCTCAAAGCCACAAAGCCTCCTCTGGTCCTGTGTCAGGGTAGACAGAAAGAGTGAGCAAACACAAAACGCAGATGCACAAAAGGACACAGCATTGGAGACATTCTGCAGACTCACAGGGCTGAACCAGCGCTGTGGGCCATCATAGGCAGAGGCTGGGTGTTGGAGAGAATGTCCTCTGGCAGGGTGGAGGCATCCAGACGCTTGAACATCAAGTTACTCTTCTGAAATGAGAGAGAAAAACGGTGCTGTGAGGTTAGAAAAACATTTCTCTGAAAATATAATTGTTGAACTGGGTGAAAAATTTGGTTGCCAATAAGAAAAAAAAATCAAATTACATCTGAAAGAAGTTGTTGGGAATTTTATACAAGGCTGACCTGAGCTTCAAGCTGTTGCCTGAGCTTCTTGGCTTTGTTCTGTTTGAAGTAGTCCATTATCATCATTGAAGCGTAGATCTTCCCCACAGTCATGTCCGTATCTGTGAGGGCAGACACACTACATTAACTGTTACTGCTGGTCTCTCTGTGTCATGCTGAGTATTTCCTCCATAGTTAGAGCCAGACCTTTGTTGATAGGTACCAGTAGGTCCAAGGTTTTCTGGGGCAGATAAGGCCAAATGATACTGATCTCTTTCTGCAGTTCAGTGTCCAGAGCCACACGATCTTCGCCACCTGTTCACCACCAGATATTTACATTCAGAAGATGGCATTTTGATTATTTGTTGTTACAGCTGACAAAAGCAGTGAGTTGATTAAAATGTGTTAAAATGTTTCAATTTAAAGATCATGTTGTGCCTGGGGGAATATCGCTGCACATTTAATAGACCCAACAATTAACCAGGTGTCAAAGAAGTAATTGCAGATGAATGATCATGAAGGTAACAAATGGTTTCAGTCCTGAATGCCACAACAATATGCTTATTAATAAGCCTGACCTCGAGCTATTTTGATCTCCAAGGCTGTGCGGATGAGAGACATCAGGGTGGAGGTGAAGTGGACAGTCATGTCCTCATCTACAGGCATGTTCATCAGCACCAACCTCTGACAGAGATGAGGGGTGGAGGCACGAAGACAGAAGGAGATTCATTCATGAATTATCTTTTTTCTTGATCTCTCAAGAAAGATCTTATGTAAAACTTCTCAATGTATATCCCATAAATGTTTACAATACTTAACATACTTGTTCATACATCAATAGCCACATGAATATCAGACATATATGTGACGTCTTTTTATTTTCTTACATTGAATAGTAGCTGAACAACATCTCAAATGTAGCTCGACGCACTCGAACACAGTTTATGAAGAGGACTTAACTCAAAATGTCAGTTCATCTATCCCTTCTATGTTTGGAGGAAAGTGATCATGTTTTCAGTACCTTATAGGCGATCTTAGCAGGACATTTTTTACCCAGACCCAGGGGTGGCGACATGTGTGTTAACATCTCGTACATGGCCGTGTAGTGGATACGACCACTTCAGGAGAAAATGGAGACAATAAGGTGGAGAGGTCAGGGAAAAGAGTTACTCCTTTGTTTGGCATTTGAAACATGGCATACAAATATATCATGATTTATAATAGTCATTCATAATGAACCAGTGTTTGCTCAAAGCACTGAAACCTGAAGGTATATAACATTTCACACCCTTTGGCTGCCCTCTGCTGGATACAGGTGGAACATGACTGTTGATCAGTTCAGCCTGAAGCAAAGTAGAACTGTAAATGTAAAAGACGCATCAGTAATAAGGTCAGTTCTCACCATGCCAGACGATCGTACTCCCCCCAAATGCGGACAAACTCGTCCAAGTGATGGGGGCCGAGGATTGAAGAGTCTCGTGTCAGATACTCAAAGTTGTCCATGATCACAGCCACAAACAGATTCAGCATCTGAGGAGAAACATCGACAGAGGATTTGAGGAGGAAAGCAGTGTGTGAGACAGAAGAGAGAGGTGTTGGAGCAGAAATACCACAAATCTGACCAGGAACGAGCTGAAGAAGATGAACGAGACAAAGTAGCAATAAGCAAAGTCGGTCCCACAACCTCCCTCATGGTCTGGAGAGGTAGTGAAGGGGGCGATGGAGGGGTCCGGTTCACACTCCTGACCTGATAGACAGGAGAGCATGATCTCCTGCCAGGACTCTCCTGTCGCACTCCTGATGGTTTAAACACACGCAACAGTCTGGTTAAAATCAAATAAATATCAACTTAACAAAAACAGAATATTATAATGTGACATAATTGACATACTGTGACAATATTTTTGATAAGCCCACCTGAACAGAAGCATCAGTGCGCTGAAAAATGTCTTAAAGTTGTTGTGCTGATTAATGTGACTCTCATCGTTCAGCTTGATGTTTCCAAACACCTGCAGAGAACAGGCTGCTTCAGTAAAATTATCTATTTTTTCCATTCATCCCTTACTAATCATCCTTAATCATCCAAATAAACTCATAAAAACAAGATCCATCTGAAAACATGAGAGCCAAATGAAACATAATATAAACATAAATCAACATTAATCAGTTACAACTATCATTAATACTGTTATTAATATCAATAAATGGTTCTGTAAATAAAAACACACACATCAGACCAGCTCAGACAAATTATAAGACAATAGCTACATCAAACAGAAATCCACTAAACATTCATTGATCTGCTTTTTGATTCTCTAAAACTCGTCAGTTACTTATTCCAGTCTTCTTCAGAATCCATGTGTTTTAGAGGACTAAAGGAACAACTAATGACAACTGTAACAGTCTGTGATGTCATTTGTGATATGATGGAGATTGTGATTGGTGAAAGGATACCTGCATTCCAATGATGGCGTATATGAAGAAAAGCATAGCAATGAGAAGGCAGACATAAGGTAGAGCCTGTGGCAGAAGAGACAACAAAGACGAGTGATTAAAACTGAGCTGTAAGAGACAAGATCTGAAATCTGCTCTTCTGAAAAAAAGCATAAAATAGACGATAATATGTCCGACCTTAAAAGATTGTACAAAGGTCCACAGCAGGATGCGTATGGTGTAACCCTGTCTCAGCAGCTTGATCAACCTGGCTGTGCGGAAAAGCTTCAGGAAACTCATGTTGATGGTGTTCACCGACTGGGACAGGCAGCACAAAACGGTTGGAGAAAAGGTGACACCAAACAGAGGGGGAGAGCAGCAGACAGAAGGGGGAGAGGGAGGACGTAAAACACAGATGGTGAAATTCAACACAACATGACTTAAGTTTTGTCTGGAGGCAGGGATCACAACACTCGAGAAAACTTGGAACAAAAGAATGCTGCATTCAAACACAGCTATTTAAGCCTTTTCTTTTAGGGTCACAACACTGTGAAAACTAATGTTGTCTTGGCAGAATCTTACCTGTAAATCCACAATTATCTCTGTGATGCTGCCAAGAACAGTGATGAAGTCAAAAATATTCCAAGTATCTCGAAAGTAGTTCTGCAAGAAAAAAAAATTTGTTCACGATTTGACTAAACATCGACAAATCCCATATTAGTTAATCAGGGTGATAGTTAATCTAGATAATACCGAATCAGAATTAGTCCAGTATAATAAAACTCACCACAAGACCAAATGCCATAATCTTGAGTACGCACTCCAAGGAGAAAAGGACCGTGAATGCTGTGTTCAGGTGTTTCAGGACTGTATCGTACGCTGTCGGAGCTGAGTGGTACTGAAGGAAAAAACACTTATTTAAATACAGATTTAATTAAAGAATAATTTAACATCGTACCTGCTGCCCTGGGTTGAACAGACAAGCCACATTTGGCTAAACATGATAATACCTCCACTTTATATCAAATGTATTATTATACTTATTGTACATGCACAGACCATTTTCCTTTTCATCCACAAAGCTGTTCCATTCATTTTGATATGAAAATATCCTTGCAGAGCCTCGAGACTGATAATCCATCACAGTCAATCACTGCTCTTACATTTTTGTCAAAGTTGAGTTGTTGTGGTGCAGCAGTACTGAGCAGTAACGCTATGGAAAAAAAATCTTAATTGTTTGGAAAAGCGTGGTCTTTGCTGTCAAGCTGGGTGTCAATCAAACCTCGAGGACAAACTATAAATGAACATGAGCGCTGTGAAAAGTTTTGTCTTGACAGTCACGTCTCGACACTCGCACGAAGTGGTTTCTTCAAAAACCCAAACACTTGTCTGTTGTTGAAGGAAGCTGCAATTTTTTTGAACTTTAGTTTATTTTAGTAGCTTTGACTTAAACTTCCAATGGTACTGATAAAACTCCTGACACACTAAAGTGCTGACATCTGGGAGTGTAGTGCTTGACTCTGCTTTAACAAACTAGCCATTTAGCCAAATAACCTATACCTCTTTCTCTGGAAGTCAAACCTACAGTGAACGTTGCTTGCAAACCTTCACTGCACAGCAAAAAGGATGCACTAAGGTCAAAGGTCAACTAGGATGTCAGTCAGTGAACTGTATCTAATTGTTATAGAGACTTTTCAGTGATATTATGTCCCCACATCATTGATGGGTTGTAATTATATGCACCTCACATGTAAGTGTGAGACAACAATGAACAACAATGAAAACAGCAGAACGCAATGGTCAACAGCTCGGGCCATTTTTAAGTATTTTGACCTCACAAATATCCAACTGTTGTCTGTTTCAATAAATTTTGTGGCTTAGTCTGTGTGATATTATGTAAGAGACAACAATGTTATTGTTACATAATAATAACATGGTTATCTGATGATCAGAGCTCTGAAAATAAAACTGAATTTGTGGTAGGCCAGAGTTCTCCTTGAATTACATCACCACACGGAGAAGAAAATAAAATGGCCAAACTGTTCACTGTCATGTCCGAAGCTTTTCAAGTCACTGAAAACAGTAGCAGCATAACATGCTAATATATTAAACACAAGGTTTGTCATGTCCCTCTGCTTCAAAGTGGATTAAGCTTTGCAGAGTGTTTTACCTTCATCATGAGGACCACGGTGTTGAGAGCGATCATGACGAGCACCGTGTACTCAAAAGAAGGTGACGCCACAAAGTGCCACAGCCTGTACTGAAAGGTTTGTCTGTTCTGGGGCATGTAGCGGGTCATCGGCTTGGCGCTGATGGCAAAGTCGATGCAAGCTCTCTGAAGGAGAGAAATTGAACAAATCAGATGACACAGAGCTGCAGAAGACCCTCGATCCTTAATATGTGTGAATGTATCCATGTGTGTGTGTGTGTGTTGAGTGTTGTGTGTTTCACTGCTCCACACCTCATTCTTTTCCAGACTACACTCCTGAATCATCTTGTCACCCTGCTCCTGGAAGGTGATGATGATCAGAGCCACGAAGATGTTGACAAAGAAGAACGGGAAGACCACAAAGTAAACCACGTAGAAAACGGACATCTCCATTCGATTCCCTCGACTTGGCC
Source organism: Caranx ignobilis (assembly GCA_021432705.1). Taxonomy (NCBI): domain Eukaryota; kingdom Metazoa; phylum Chordata; class Actinopteri; order Carangiformes; family Carangidae; genus Caranx; species Caranx ignobilis. The sequence goes on from MU269980.1 coordinate 36,823,647, forward strand.
CCATGTTCTCCTCTGTTACATCAGTGGAGTGCTGCAGGACCCTAGCAGTAGAAAAGACACTTCAAACTACTGTTTCCTTCCTCCATCTGAAGCCATCTTCAGCTGAAAAAAACTAAGCTTGAAACCCATTAGTTGTGTATATAACGTTTCTAGACTTACTGAGGCCATCCCTCTCCAGTAGAGACGGTGAAAAGTGTGAGCAGGGCCCAGCAGACGTTGTCGTAGTGAAATTCGTGTCTTCTCCACTCTCTCCTCTTCACCTCTTTTTTGTCTCTGCTGTAGTCAATGTAGTAGCCTCTGTAGGGAGCAGAGCAGCCCACAGACAATTGTTTCATTTCAGTCACTGATTAAACCAGCACTTTTAATGAACATGAATATATTCAATCTTTTACTTGTAAACGTAACCCTGTGTTCATGCTGTCGCCTGTCCAGTCCATTGTCAGTTATTTGTTTCAGGACTTCTGTGTAAAATCGGCCCACAGCTCTCTGTTGTTAAATGTCACAGGGGTTATAGTCATTTAGTGGTTCAGATATATCCACTTACTGGCATTCCTTCTCTGAATTCATGGAGCTGTCGGTGCAATAGAAGAACTTCCCCTTGAAGAGCTGCACAGCTATGACAGCAAAGATGAACATGAAGAGCTGGTAGACGATGAGGATGTTGAAGACGTTCTTCAGAGACGTGACCACACAGTCAAAAACGGCCTGTAGAGGAAGAGGCATGAGAAGGGTGCCAAAGCAGATCAAATCTGTCAGAGATCTGTAAAAACATAACACCAAACCAGTGTGTTTGCAGCCTTTTACATCATACCTTGAGTTTAGGGAGTCTCTTGATAGTTTTAAGAGGTCGCAGAACTCTCAAAACTCGGAGCGACTTTATTGTCTTGATGTCTCTGCCTTTGTTGTTCCTGTTAACATTGAATAACAGGAATTAGAGAGATAGTACACAAGGACACAAAGCAAAGACACATTGACAATGGTGAAAATGAACAACAGTAAAATGTGTGTAGTAAAGTGTATATTAAAAAAAACAAAAACAAACAAAAAAAAAAACACAGAATGAAACACAGGGAGCCCTGCAGGCATCAAGAGTCACATTTTGGTATCATTTTTTAATTTCACTTATAACAGCTGTGTTTTAGTGTTTATATTCCATAAAGGTCCTAACAATGCATTACAATATTCAACGTATTTGTCCTTGTCCTTGTAGGAAACCCAAGCTTGAACTGAGACACTTTGTTCTCAGTTAATTGCGGTGCATGTAGATTAATAATTTAGGGAACAAATGAATAATTAGAGGGCACAAATGACCTTTAAGTGTACACAGTATCAAAGACTTTACCCGATACCTGTCAGGGCCTGCAGTTTGATGAGATTTGGAAGACACAGCAACAACAACAAAAAATAATGTTAAGTTAAAAAACAAACAAAAAAACAGAAATCAGACACATGAAAATACATGATAATATACGAGAAGTGTCTGTGAGACGTTACATTTATTGTGACTGAAATTTTTACCCCATCACATTCCTGGTAGCCCCAACAGTGACACAATCCACAGGAACAACAGAGAAAAAATCAAGGCATAAATAGAGATAAGCACAGAAGGTCACAGCCATATTCACAACAGATACATTTACAGTGAAATTCTACAGTACAACAAAGGGCACAAAAAAGTTGAGTTAGTTATCTTTTATCACTCAAACTGGGAGAGGCAACAGAAAAAAAATACTGCAGAGGCTTTTAACATCAGTCATCACACACCCCACCCATGTGTTAGAATCCCCAGATACATAGGAATCCATAATTTCCTGTACAGGGCCATGAATGCCTCCATATTTGCAGTTTTTCAGCTGCCCCCTTTGTCAATGAAGCAGACTGCATTCGCTCTGTGTTTGAGGAAAGGTTGTTTATAACAATACTGTATGCTCAGAAAATGATTTGCTGCAGTGAGTCAGTCACTAGTCATCGGCAGGCAGCACTAGATAGTGACTCACGTTAGAGCAAAGGCAATCAGAGCTCCCACCACCACAATGAAGTCCAGCATGTTCCACATGTCCCGGAAGTAAGAGCCGTCGTGCAGAATGAGCCCCTGGTCTATCATCTGGAGGACAGACACAAACCCACACAGACACGCAGAGTCAACACTTTATATACACACACGCGGCAAAACCATACGAGTAAAATTCCATTCTTCAGAAGCGTGACTGACGTTTTATAGGTGAATAAAACACGTCTCAGGCATTTACCTTAATGATCATTTCAAAGGTGAACACGCCAGTGAAGACATAATCGAAGTATCGGAGGACCTGTGTATTTTTACAAACATAGGAAAATACAAATTCAATTTTTCACTGTGAACACATTACACAAGCAAAACCTGCTGAGAATCAGTGTGTGGTATGGGATTTGGGACACGCTGATAGTAGTACAGCTCTGAAGGAGTACATGAAACTCTAAAAACACCTCAGTCCACCCAGTCAACCACTGCCAATGACCTTGTTACCCCACCAGTTATTAGCATTGTTCTCACTTCCTTTAAACAAGACTTTGGAGGATTAGTACAACACTACTGTTAAAATAAAGGACTCACTGGAAGCATACTGGGAAAAAAAGGTCAAAACACAAATAAAAACCCTCAACTTTTAGTCCTGAGGCTGCTCCAAAAACACTGAATCCTATGTTTCCAACAATGTTCCTCAACAGAATTATCTTTAAAACTCCACGACCCAGTTTGTTACACAGGGTTTCTGCTATATATATTTGAAGTTTGCCAAAATAAGTGACCATGTGAATGATGCAGTCAGCAGAAGAAAAATAGAAAAAGAGCCACTGAAAAAAAAATTCAAATTAACAATGCATCTTCCATCTTAGTCTTGTGTGAGGAAAATAAAGTTCAGATTTTACTAGCGTGTGTGTTTACTTGGTTACTCTCGACACTTTCTGTGATACTGAGTTGTGAAAAACAAACTGCACAGCTATTTCCCAGACTAAGCTGCAGATTCTCACCTTGCATGTGCGTGAGAGCAAATGTGTCACAACACATTGTTGCTGACACAGTGTTATGTCAACTAGAGATCAAACCTGAGAGAGCTTGTATTGAGCTTAAACCTAATCAATGATATCTTTTCTACAGTGAGTACATTTATGTACGTTGTCGGTCATATTTTATAGTCAGAATGAATGAATGATTGCTTCCTTCAGGATAAATGTCCATACAAGATCAATTATACATCAACTTCACAAGATGATGTTTCCAGGTTACTTGACGTCTGCTGCTCTGGAACAACATTGAACACATTGTTGCCAGTGTTGTCAATCAAGTGCGTGTGAATGCTGGCTGCTTCCTGTAAGTGTGACTGTGCTTCAAAGGATGGGTGACCTTCACACCTTTCTGACGTCAAACTCAGTGGCGATGGAGGTGCTGGAGGGGTTTAACAAATTTGTAACTGACAATCAGACATTCACACCCACTTCACTCAGAGATTGCCCAGGAGTGCGTAGGTGATAAAATATGCAGGATTTTAACTCCACTCTCAAGTATTCTATGCTCTAAATTCTTCACACAACTGCTTCTGTTACTTCTTCCATGTACAAGTGAATGCATCACAATGCAAATGCAAAGTGAGCGGGCACTGTACACTGTGGCCTTCAGTCTACCAAGGCCTGCTCTTCAACAGCTGAGCTCAGGTGTGTTGCACTGCTGCTTCTTTTATCCTATAACTTTGACAACAAGTGAAACTATGAACACGTTAGAAGAGATGTATTTGGATCTCACCTTGTTTCTGTCTGAGCTGGTGCACACAGGGTCCTCAGCAGCCAGTGCAATGCTGCTCGCCACGATCACAAGGAGGATGGTCATCTCGAAGTAGCGCAGAGTGACCACGTAGTGGCAGATCCTTCTGATACTGTGGATCAAGCGCAGGAGAGGATATCAACTTGCTTAGTGGACACACAAAAAGGCACTGAAAATAGCAAAAAAAAAAAAAAAAGCACTGCAGTGTATTTGATAATCTTGAAGTGATTTGGTGCCTTACGGGTTGGATGCCTTGAAGATGAACATGCTATCTGGAGCAACCGGTTTGGGAGGAATTGGGGTTCCTCCTCCTCCGTGTCCTCGTCTTTCTCCCTCAGCTCGGACTGGTATGCCTCCAACTCTTTACTGTTCACTAAAAACCAGACAGAGGTCCAAAAAAAGAGAGGAAAAGAAAAAAAAAAACTGTTTTAGCTGTATGTGACTGTCGGGACTGAGAGCAGTAAAGAATAATGTGATTCACCAGTACAATAGATGGATCAAAAAAAAAAAAAGACAAAGCCAAGTGTGGCAGTCATGTGTCAGAAACACCTACACACTGATACGCAGCGATACCGACACTAAATCCCACTTGGTGATGCACTGTGAAGGAGTGTGACTGCAGTGGGAAGTGATCACAGAGCTACCTGTCATGGGTGTGAGCTCCAGCAGCGGCTGTGCAGACATTTCGATGGCCACGCTCCCCTCCAGGTTGGACTTGTCACGTCTGATGGAGACCGGGCAGTTCTCAGCTTCCATGGCGCTCACAGTGTACTCCGTGGCCTCCAAGGCAGGCTCCACGGGGACGTTTTGGTCGCCTTCACCCTGCTCTGCCCAGGTACCATCAAGCAGCTGCCGACACTGAGGAGGATCAGGAATGTCGGCTCTAAAACGAAAAATAAAATATCGCTGAAAACAAAACTTATGAAAATACTGCACAGCAGATCAAATACACTGTGTCGAACTGCACTGTAATAACACCAGTGTACCCCTGCAGTGTCTTTCAGCACACACTTTAGTTTATGACCAAGTACCTGCAAAATTAATTATGTTCCAATCAGCCTCTGCTCCACTTTACATTTAGTGATAATTATCAAATGCATAGATGCAGATTGACAGAGGCACAAAATGTTTGGTCATTTAGTGTTGTGGTCATTTTGTGTCTCTTTGTAGCCTCTTTTATGGTTGCTTCATGTCCCTCTGTAGCCATTTTGCATCTTATTGTGGTTATTTTGTGTCTAGCATGGCTGTATATACTTGGTCTGTTTTTTTTTTTGTTTGTTTGTTTGTTTTAAAGGATAGTTTCACAATCTGTTTTAAAACAGTACTCACAGGCTCGTGTCTACATTTAAAGATTTGCTGTAGCTGTGTTATGTCCATCCCACTCTTCATTCAGTGGAAATATGCATCAATAAGTTCGACTAAAGCTAAAATAAGCCTTCGGCAGTCTGAGTTAGACCAAACAAGAGAGTATTTTCCAAATTCATAGACTTTATAGCACCAAAGTCACACTCACTGGTCAGTCTATTAGTTACACATGACTTCACACTTCATTTCAACAGCTTCACTTCAAATTACTCGTTTATGATTAGGTTTCTGTTGAAATTGTCAGAAATGTGTAAATTCAATCATATTCTTATTACTAATTTTATCAAAAAAAACGTGGATTTTGCCCCCCAAGGAAATGTTGGGAGTAATGTTTTGAGACCAGAAAAACAGAGCTTAGAAATGTGTACATGTGTCTCCTTATGGGCAAAATATCAATGACATTTCAGACCAAATGAAGCTTTATTTGATAATATATGAAGGTATAAATAATTCATTGAGTCTTTTAAAGGCTCTTCACAGATAAATACATGAGCCTTACCTTCTACAGTCTTCTCCAACTTCTGCATATGGGTTTACGATGCAGGTTCCACAGTCATCTTGGACTGATCCTCCTTCTCCTTCTCCTTCTCTTTCATCCCTCTCTTCTATCTTCCTCTCTTGGCTCAGTGACCGTCTCACTATTGGCACCTCATGTGGTGTGTGTGCACAGTCCAGACTCTTGGCCTCGGCGCGAGCATCGCGGTGTCGGTGACGTCTGTGCCGGGCCCTTCTTCTGGCCCCTGACTGGGCCTGAACTTGCGGGCGATCCTGTGCCTGCCTCCACCCGTATTGCGATGGTTAGCCCCTCCTGTTTTGTCCTCACTCAGGTTTACCAGAGGCTCGGCCGTCGGAGGCTCGGGGATGGGGATGGAGACGGACATGGGGGGTTCAGGAAGGGGCATCCCAACAGACATGGGAGACTCAGGCAGGTGAGCTGGACTTGCCTCTGGGGAAAGGACAGAGGTGTGGTGGGCATTAGTCGGAGTTTCCATGGTGTCCTCCGTAGGGCTGCTAAACAGCTCCTCTCTGCTCGCCATCTGGCGACGTTTGCGTAGCTGGTTGGCTCTCTGCTCCCACACTGACATGTTGACTTTTCTCCTCCTCTCACGGCGGTTGGCGAAGGCGTTGGAGCCATTGAGAGGCTGCTCATCTGCGGCAACTGTTGCGCCCTCAGGGTCCTCTGGGAAGGTTGGACGACCTCTGTGGATTGCCCGTTTCCTGTATAGGTAGGGTCTTCTTCTCCCGCTAAGGAGCACAACATACTTCATATCATTATGAGGCAGCAACTGGTCGACAACTAAGGAATTATTGACAAGGAACATCAAGACTAGAGTTCATGTAGCATACCAGGTATGTCAAAGAATATTCAGACAAATAAAATAAAAGCTACAAGAAAAGGTCAAACCTTTTCTGTAAATTTTATAATGTTACTTGCTTAGTAACACAAAAAATTCCCATGAAAAATGAGCAAAATGCTTCAAGCTAAAAAGTACAAATGCATCCAAAAACTCAAAAAAATTAAAATACCTGAGCGGTACGGACAGATAAAAAGGAAAAGAGAAAAACAAAACCCACAAGAACAATAAAAGGGAAGGTGCAGGATTGAAGTAGGAACATAGTGTAAAATCTAGGAAATAATCGGAGTAGGAAAACTCAAGAGAGAAATTCTGTGACAGAGATGCATACAATCATACTTACTGGTATTCAGATTCTTTTGTTGTCCATGTAATCAATGAGTGATTATTTGAAAACAAGACATTAGTGTTTTACAACATAGACTGAACATTTGTTGTGACACAGAGCAAAATGTACAGAGAGAAGGTAAAATGTGGATTTCAACTGGTCTGAAATCAGTACTTTATCCTGTAGAAAAATAATAATGAGCGTTCAATTTTAATGCCATGAATTTCAAATATATCTAGTTAATTATTATACAGTGTCCTTGAACACAACATTTTGGTCAGTGCCACATAACAGGCATAAAACAAGACAACATGATGGGGCCAGTAAAACACTGTAATGCACATTAATATCAGCATCTTGATAACTGCAACACAAACAAGACCAACACTCAAATATGTAACAGACAAATGATACATTCAGTGTCACGACTACAGAGTCAGAGTAGAGAGTAAGGAGTCTACACAGTTACCTGTTTTAATGAATTTCCCTTTGGGGATCAATAAAGTATTTTCTATTCTATTTCTATTCTACTTTACTGTAAACTGCACCTATGGGATGTTAGAGAGTTTGAAGTACCCACTAACATTGATGTTTCCAATCATGTTTCCAGTCCTCGCTTTGATTTCCTCCTGCAGGCAGTTATTACTGCATAAAAATCAACTTGTAGAGACTTGAACAGCTTGAAGCAGGAAATTCATCACAGTCAACTATCTTATGGAAATGATATTATCAAATGGGGGCAGGAATTTCTTTGAAAGCCCTTCCAACATACAAAACTTGAACATTTGGTAATTGCCACAGTATAATTTCCTGTGTAGTTATAGTGTGACATTTTGATTATTAGCCTGTGAATGCACAAGGTGACAGCAGGCAAACAGGGAGTACTGGGAGAGCAGCTTACATGTGTAACAGTTTGGTATCCATTTTAACCACTGCTCTCCATTTTAATAAAACTTTGTGAAGGAAAAAATTACAAAAAACAAAGTGTTCAAGCAAGACTCTGCAAGTTGTTTTTCATATAAATAATAATGAGGGCTACCTATGGAGCAGCAACAACACATCCACTGCTCTGTGAGAATATGATGGTAAAATAAATTCACTCACTTTGTTGCAAAACATGCAAAATAATGTGCACATTCCCGTAACAGGCCAGGTCAGCCACTCCGGGTCCTTATGGTACTTTTTGCCCCCCAACAACAGCTCCAGTGGTGATGCTAATCAGACGAGTCATACCCAGCAGTAGAACAAAATCTCACACACTCGAAAGTGTGCCTCCTCCCAGCAGTGACACACCGAAACTTCCCACTGTTCCCAGTAACCTCTGAAAAACGCCTCCTGCCCTGCTCCTCCTGACTCACTGGATCATTAAACCTGTGGGGAAGCCACTAGTCACTGAGAGGAGCAGGAAATTCATTAAGAACCAATCACAGGGCCGACACAGTAACAGGAGGCGTCTTAGTGCAGCTGCTGAAGCAGTCTGTGAGGGGTCATGCTTTTCAATCAAGCACATTCAATACACATTCAATATTGGGTCATCAGTGCCTCAAACATGCCTTTCTTTCGTTCATTGCATTCACCATGCAAATGATGGAACTGAGAAATATACTGTTAGTGAACACCAACAACTTGGCTCTCAGAGTCTGTAATCAATTGATTGTATTTGCTAAACTCTATATTGATTTCAAAGAACATCTTCTTTCCAATGACAGAAGTAGCACCACCACCAGTTTCCCCACAGCATCCACATCCTAAGTAAGTCTTAGTCTTAGCGTCTGCTGCAAAAAGAAATGAATTGTGACAATTTTTCGGTCCAATTGAAATTTTCTATTTGCTTGAGAGGAGAGCTGATCTGAGGCCCACCTCCACACTTGAACACTAAGATTTACTTAAGGGCTGTGAACACTTGGGCTTGAAATGATGAATATGCAAACTGCTAATCAATGACTTACTCAGAGATCAAGCCATCTCTGCCTCTGGCATATCTCTGGTTGAAGAACTCCTCTTCCTCTTCTTCGTCCTTATAGAGACAGAAAGAATCTATGATGTTCAAGGAGCAAACCACCAGTTTTACATGTTTTAATTGCCATGTAGCTTTTTATTAATGTGTAATAAAATAACAATGGTGATGATTTGACTTACAAAAACAGGGGGTGTTTAAGGATGTCTTAATGAGTCTATCAAGTTGCACTATGGGATATGTAGGCTCTAGGGTTTTTGCAATATGACTCATTCTAGGGCCTAAAAGTCACAGTATTTCAGTCACTTTAATTTCAGTTCTTTTAATTCTCCTCTTTCCGAATACTATGAAGTACCCTGTGGATTTATAGAGTAGTACTATTTAGTTTTTACAAATGGATTTCTGTGACACTGCACACAGTCCACTGTTTGTCAGGTGGTGTGAACCCACCAAGACCTTTTGTTAGACCTTAAGGATACACAATGCGTTTTGGTGAGTAATACTGTAACTGGACAGAAACTTTGTTTATTAGAAAACTCCACAGGGGGCCTTAGAACACCCATCCCATACTTCAATGGCTACACAAAAAACACCTCACTATGACAAAAATCTATTATTTTACTGATAAACACCCAAAACAAGATAAAAATGGTGCAAACCTTTGTTAGTTCCTGTGCGTTAGCCAGATTATCCACAGCGATGGCCAAGAAGACATTCAGCAGTGTGTCTGTCATGAGGGCAGTTAAGGTCACACACAAACCAAATTATTGGAACCATTGGAGTACACCCCCATAACTGGCACATAAAATACTGTATATATACATCAGATATCAAGTTGAAGAGAAGAAATGGTAATTTAAAGGTTCACAGAGCCAAGCAAAAATATCAGTGATGTTTCAATAAAGCAAATTCTCTCTTTTGAAATCCTGTTATATGGTCTATATGTACAGAGCTCATGTCCTTAATTTATCACCATATTGCTCTTTATTATCATTAACCTAATTATATATTTTGCTCCTTTGCTTTTACTTCAGTTTATTTTTCTCTTGAGCCACTACAGGTTTCTGCATGACCAACGCAGATTTTGGTATTATAAATCGACTTGAACCTGGAAAATCTGGTTATGTAACAATATGCTGTTGTCTTCATGTTCTACACACACCAATGCAAATAAAGTTTAAAGGTAGCATTTGAGTAAGTGAATTGATATAGAATTAGAAGATCGGGATGAGAACAACACTCCACTTCATTAGTTTTAGTGGATGATCACTGAGTATCTGACTTAGGTAACAGGATAATTGCATTATCATATGAGTCGATGCACTGTGTATTGTGTTATGTAGAGATAGATTTATACAGGTATATTGTCTACAGGTGTGGATGGTATATCAGGGCCACTTTTGAGAACTTGACAAGGATACAGTTTCCAAACAGTGTGAGCACGATGAAGTAGATCGATGACCACATGCCATACTGCACACCTCCCTGTGAGCGAATCCCATTGTACATCACCTCATTCCAGTCTTCTCCTGTCAGAATCTGTAGGCAAACGCACAGAATATTCATCAAAAAAATAATTACACCACTTATATTAGATTCAAAGAGAACATTGGCCTAAAAATACAAACCAGAGACATATTCCCTGTCGATGAAGCAGTTAAAGATATGTTATTAAAAATGGCAGCAAGATAAGTAATTACTGAGTGTGCTGATCAAAACAGTCTTTCACAGTGCAGTTGCTTTTGTAGCTGATCTGATGTGGAATCGTTCACGTTTCACTTGTCTGATATTCATGTGCGCATATGTGTGCATGGATGTGTGGGATGATAGCGGAGGCAGGGGGCGGAGAGCGAGTGAGCAGAGTTGTTTAATCTGCGCCTGGGGTGAGAAATATCCCAGGGTGCAATGTGTCATGGAGAGCAGGCAGAATGAGGGGATCTGTAGGAGCCAAACCTGAAACACTGTCATGATGGCAGCTGGAAATGTGTCAAAGTTGGTGGGAGTGTAATCTTCAAAGATGAACCTAGAGGGGAGGCAGATAGAAAGCGGGGTCAGATGTGACCAAGGAAGAATAGGAGGAGGAAGAAGAGGAGGAGGAGGATGCAGAGCTATTTTCATCCGGATATGTCATTTCCTCACCATCTTATCAAAGGAACCATTGAAGAAACTGCTGCTCAGTTTGAAAAGGTGTAGATACTATTTCAAAACTGTGAGCAGATGTAGGTTAAAATGTTGTATGTAAATCAGCTACACTAACCAGGAACATAACTCAGCCTTTGATACAATGCACCATAATGTCTTTATCGTCCATCTGAAGAACTATGCCAGCATCAGTGATGTGGCTCTGAATTGGGTAATCTCTTATCCGTCAAACTGGTCCTCTTCTACTTTGTGGGGTCCCCCAAGGGTCTATTTTGGGTCCCCTATTAATTACCATATACATGCAACCCCTGAAGTAAATCTTGCATAGCCATGACATTGCTTTCTATTGCTAAGCTCTTTGACACCCAATTACATGTCCCAGTAAAGCCTGGTAGCACGGATGCATCGTGTATTATGTCCTGCTTCGCTGAAATAAAAAATTGGATGTCCAAAAACTTCCTGCAGTTGACTGACTCCAAATCAGAGGTAATTATAATAACTCCCTATGGCCCCAGCACTAGCAGCATCAAAAATCTCTCCTCTAGTCTGGGTGACTTATCCAACACTGTTCAAAGAGAGGTCCGCAATCGAGGTGCTATTTTTGGTTGAGAATTGCACTTTGATGTTCAAGTGGCTAAAGTGGTGCAGTTGTGCTTTGCCCAACTGAAGCAGCTAAACCAGATCTGGTCATTTCTCTCCTCTGCTTACTTAGTAAAGGTCAAATCAGCTTTTATCTATCCCAGGCTCCGCTACTGAAAGGCACTCAATTCTGGTATCGGCAGTGAAATCTTGCAAGAATGTATTTGCTGCTCCCAGGCTGTTTATACGCACTAAGAGGAACAGCCACATTACACCAATTCTTGCTGCCCTTCACTGGCATCCTGAGAGTTTTACAATTGATTTTAAAGCCTTGAATGGCCTAGGTACTGCCTACAATATGTGATCTGCAAACTCCCTCTGAGCCTCATCCCTGCTTAAGATACTCTGGCAAGGATCAACGAATCGTTCCTAAATTTAAAGGTGTTTCTGCTGTCTGGGCCTCCCAGCTGTGGGACTATCTTCCAGGAGATCTTTGGCAGGTAAACTCAAATCTCTTCCCTTGCATTATATGGTCTTTTCTTGACTGATCTGTAATTATTTAAATTATTTCTTATAATTTCTCTAAATCTGGTATTTTGATTTTATTGTCAAGCGCTTTGCAACTTTGTTTTTGAAAGGTGCTACATAAATAAAGTTCATCATTATTAATATTAGTAATAGTATCATGACAGTGGATCGTCCCTATGTTGACATCCTGATGGCTTGACTTACCTTCCTCCAAAAAGCTGCATCCCCAGCAAAGCAAACACCACAATGAAGAGGAAGAGAAGAAAAAGCAGGCTGATGATGGACTTCATGGAGCTCATGAGGGACACAACCAGGTTCCTGAGAGAGGCCCAGTACCTGACAGAAAGACACCATATGTGGTTTTGTTGTCTATTTCACCAGAGACCTATAAAACCATAAACACAAACATACTGCAAGCCAGGTTTCGCTTGTTTGAACTGTCTCGTTGTCCCGCTTACTTGGTGATCTTAAAAATTCTCAGAAGTCTCAGTGCCCTCAGCACGCTGATCCCAAATGACATGCCAGGCCTGAAGAAGCCCCAAACTACCTCAAAGATGCTGCCGACAATGACCTGCCAGACATGTCACACACATGATAAAAAAATCATTTGTTATAAGCTCCATCTGACTAGTAGCAAATTGCCAAAAACATTTTTTTAATCCTGAGTAGAAGATTGAGGATGTGGGCATTTTTCATCTAACACACTCTTGATTATTTGTATCACATCTACCCCTGTCTGCTGCGTTTGTGGTTCTGGAGGCTTTTAAGAGAAGAGATAACCAAGGTGTTGCCGTGGCTTTCTTCAAGCTGCTCGGCTGATTATCCCCACTGTATAAATCTAAAATGCAAGCAACTAGCAGGTTCTACAAAACCTTTCAAAATAAGAGAAGAAGGACCTCACCCCACAGTCGAAGCAGTTGAAAGATGAATGGAAGTAGAGGCGGAAACCCAGACCATACATTTTCAAAAACATCTCAGCCAAAAACAGTCCCAGGAAAACAAACTCTGCATAGTCTGGAGATGATAAAACAAAAAAGCAATTAAGTGAAAGGAAAATGAAGCAGTGACGCACCAAAAACAAACAAACAAAAAAAAATCCATGTATGAAACATGAAACACAGAAAAATACTATTCACAGGGGAAACCCACAGAGGAAGATGGTCAGCCAGTCGGGCTGGTTGTGGTGGACGATAGCCACACAGATGGTGTTCAGAGCCACCAGACTGAGCACCATCAAGTAGAAAGTGTCTGTCTTCACCATGCGGCGGATAGAGATTCGTAGCATGCGCTCTTTACGTCGCAGGTACGCAGCTGGGCCACGGCGGCCGCTGCGGAAGTTCATCCTCGATCGCGACATACCTTAAAACAGAGAAAGACTTGTTCACACTGAAGGACAGCAGGAAGTCAAGGATGTGAAATATACGGTATGTAAAGTTAAGTGAACAGACTGAAATGTTCATCGCTCACTGGCAGTGGATGTGTCTGTGAACTTCTCGTCCCCTGGTGCTCCTCTCCGTGCTCCGGTCTTCTTACTCGCTCTCTTTAACACTAAAAATGATCAAATCTGTTGCTGTAGTTTATTAAATGAAGACAACAAATGAACTTATAACTCCTGTTGCACTTTTAAAATGATGACACCAGTCAAACACAAGTATTTTCTGTTTAAAAAAGAAAATAGGGTTTAGATACAGTTACAAAGCGACAGGTGTTAGCTGTATGATGTGTGATCACAGATCTAAAATGTGTGCACTCACCATCTAACGCTGATCTCCCCGAATTTTTATTCTCCTCCGCGAGCATTACCTCCTCTGTAAGGAAATAAACCTGGGGGTTACTTATATTTATTTTACGTTATATTTAGACTTATATTTATCAAAGTGCAGCGCAACTCAACTCATCAGACATTGGAACATACAGGGCTAGATCATTTAGGGTGTCTGCAAACAGTTACAGGAACTGAGGCCAAAGTGATGTAAACCTTGCTTTGAGAGGACAGTATGAGCTTCTTCACAGAGAGAGAGAGCTCTCATTCTCTCTCACACTCTCGTAATATCTCTCTCTGTTTTCTTTCTCTCTCCCTTCCCACACTCTCCCACATCTATGCACACATAAATATGCACAGCAGCTCTCTCTCTCTCACACACACACGCATGTAAACACACAAACACGCAGAGAGGCTCGTGCGCAGATATATATGCGCACAAATTTAAGTCAGTGAGTCAGTATCACCTTTTTCTGACCCTCTACTTGCGTGGGAGACTAGCAATGTAGATTGCCATTACAGCACTGTGAGTGTGTGTGTGTGTGTGTGTGTGTGTGTGTGTGTGTGTATGTGTGTCCAACTCAACTGAGCTAATCTACTGTAAGTCCAGGCTGTAGCAGACTAGCACATTAAGAGAGTGGTATCTAGCTTCTCATTTAACTTTCTGGGGTCCCAAAGGCTGAGACCACTGACCCAGAGTGGGATTATAGTAACACTCCCTTCACCAGAAGCTCACAGTGTCACTCGACAGTGATTTTATGCCTCTGAAGACCTGCATTTCTGACTAAAATATGACTGTGGAGAGTGAGAGTAAATCCTGTCTGCTCACTCCCTCCCTCCATGTTTCTATATTGCTGTGCACCGTCACCAAATAATGACACATCTACTGATATAAAGTTATTCTGCTGCCCAGTACCTGCCCTGTCTATCCAGGCCCGGTAACCGTTCAGTTCTCTTTCCACTTGCTGTTGGCGGCGCAGCTTCATGAAGGCCCGCCTGTTCTCCACCCTCTGCCTCTCCTTGGCAAATTCTCTAAAGGCAGAGGAGTGAAAATAGCTCTTATAATCCATAATACAGACAGAAACAGCAGTGTTATAAACATAGGGAGAGAGTCTCACTCACCCAGACAAGACTCCCAGCACCAGGTTCAGGACAAAGAATGAGCCAATGATGATGAGAGGAATGAAGTACATCCAGTTCCATGTGGGACCCAGGGCGTCATTGGTCTAAAATCCACAAACATTCATTCAATCATTCATATCAGCCACCAATTTTAGTTTACATTTGTTGACTGTAAACTGGAGCTCACATTATAAAGAACGGCCGTCCATCCCTCCATGGTAATACACTGGAAGACGGTGAGCACAGCAAACAGGATGTTGTCGAACTGCGTGATGCCGTCATTGGGCCCGATCCAGGTGTCATTGCAGTCGTACCTCTCCGGACACTTCCTCACTCCACATGCAAACGCCAACTCGGACGAGTCAACAGTCTCATTGTCTGGGAAAAAAGCAGCTGGAGTCATTCTTATGCTATTTTGTTGATGATGACTCATGTGCAGGGTTTCACACTCTTCTGCTGCCAAGTCACCTTATGTTTAAGTTTAACTAAATGAGACAAAAGCATCACTTGAACCATAAGTCGTTTGTAAACAAAGGGTTGGGCATATTCATTAATTCTGAGTATTTTGTGGAAAAACCACTCCAGGTGTGTCCGGAGGGATCTTTTAAATTAAAATTTTGGTGGACCATTAGAAAAAGCAGGGATGGATGAAATAACCCTTCTGTCTTAAAAATGCTGTCAAACTACTCAGGTTTTATACCTCAGTCCATCTTTCAGTTGTTCTGGGCAATGACAGTAAATGCTATTGTGTGGCGTGTGATTACAGAGTAGCTGTTGACTAATTAAGCAGTAGCTAAATCAGCCGGCAACAACTTTAATAATACCCCTGAGCTCGCTGCTGCTGTAATCTATAAAAGCCTCAGTTTCTCAGACAAAGATGTTAACACCCTCTGTTTGAGAACAATGCATAAGCCACACATTTGGTATACCTGTTGGCAAATTAGTCATATTCAATCACACATTATGGAAAAACAAAGCGTGACTATATTATGCTAAAGCCATCACTATGTGGGAAGAGCAGGTAAAACTGAGCACAGAAGGTTTCCACAAATGGAGAGGTGGGTAATCTAAATGATAACGGATGTATGTATAATACTGTCTCTCTTCAACCCTGAGTGGGAATAACTCATTTTCTTAGTCCAGTTGAATAGGGGAGGTTTGACAAAATGTATTTTGTTCATGTTTTATTATTTGCTTTCATAGTGTTTTAAAAAGAAAGTAATAACAAGGATTCATAGTTCATGGGGCTCCTTCTTTGTTTTACAAAGGGAGGACACTGTCGCCTGTGTGCATGGACTGTACCGAGGATGTCGAAAGACGGCAGGCAGGTTTGGTGAAGCTTCCCGCTGTAGAACTCCAGACCGATGATGGCAAACATGAGGATGGCAAAGAACAACAAAAGGCCAATCTGGAGCAGTGGAATCATGGCCTTTATGATAGACTTCAGAACAATCTGAAGACCTGCAAAAAATCACATTACAGAATTACCTCAGTCAGACAGCATCTGAATAAGGCAAATTTATTGATAGGTTTCAAATGGTTTTCTGGGGTAAACAATATTGATGCTTAAAGTGTTGGCTTCAAGTTTAAAAAGGACTAAAAATATGAGACACAAGCAGCAATGACTGGTGGTTAACTGTGTGTGGTTGTAGGCAAGTTCCTGCATGTTGTGCATATATGTTTTAAGATTTTTTTTTCCATTACCGAATTGCACCAGTGGGAACAAAAAATATTTGTGATGAGGAGAACTAGAAAATTAGCTGATGAATGATGACTTGTTATGTGCAGTAATAATTCCCTGACAGTACAGTATCAAAAGGTCAGTAACTGACTCACTGGGGATCCCGGAGACGAGTTTGAGAGGTCTCAGCACTCGCACAGCCCTCAGGGTTCGGAGGTCAACTGGGATGTTCATGTGGGCACCAGCAGTGGCCAGGATCCTGAAAGACAACACACGAACACAGAACATGTATACTTTTGATGGTACGACAGGATTATCAGAAGGCAGATAAATTAAGGGTTATTACTAGTGATAGCAAAAAAAAAGGAGAAGTCATTTGGGTTTAGAGAAAATGCAGCAGGGACATATAAAAACATCCATTAGTAGCTAAATCTAGCACAAGGCCCTGTTTTCCCATCTTGAGACTAATGTTTTTTCTCCATGGTGTGTGACAAATCTGACGACAAAAATAGGTAAAAGGCAACAGCTGGATGTAATTCAAGGACAGTTTAAGTCATTTATTTTTACGAGAAAGGGCAACCGATTGCAGGCAACAGTGCAGCCAATGAGCTACAGTATATATACAGTCTATTTGGTACACCAGACTTGGTGTATGGTGGGAGACTAAGAATGCACACCACATACACCTGGCAGGCATCTCTACGCACATCTGCCCACGCACACATTGATGTCCCTCCACCTACACACAAACACTGAAAAAACAGTGTCAGGAGCAACCGATAGGCAAACCTCTCACCAACATTCACCAGAAATCACATCTGAATCTCTCCTGCAGCAATGACAAGCTGGTTTTTATCTTGTTTTCTACTGAGAAAAGATAATATTACAACAAATCATTCAAGTGCTGCAATAATCCCGCCATAAAAAAACTGAATATTTTCCATTACGCTACATTTTTCATCTCACTTCAATATCAGCTGAACCAATTTGGTGGCCCATAAACACAAATGTGTCACTGATGAGAGGATCAATACCCACTGCTAAGTTGCTATGTAACATTTTAAATGAGCTGTGAAAATGAGCCTAGAAACCATAATTATTTTCCACATTTGTCCATCTCTCTCACTCTGTTACACACTCAGAGAGATACAAATATACAAACTCATAAAATCTTTGGACAGTGTTGGGAAGTGTGGGGGAGGGTATATGTGAGTGTGTGCGTATATGTGTATGTGTGTGTATGTGAGCAGGGGGTAGAAAGCACATGGCAGAAACTCAAGTGTAAGCCCACGCAGAATCTCTCCTGAAAGCAGTGGGAGGGAGAGGGGCCGAGTGAGTGAGTGAATGAGTGAGGCCATGTTACCGCTAATGCGGATAAACCTGAAAACAAAAAAGAAAAAAAAAAACAAAGTGGTGAATGCTCACAGCCCAAAACACCATGCTCAGATACTCTTTCTCAGTGTTTACCACCGGTGCTGAATGCTGCTGTGTGTATTACAACTGAGCGAGCATCTGCTGCTACAGTGAATCAAAAACCTGTTTTTCACAATTGAAATGTGTTTCTCCTTGTCTTCTTCACAGAAAAGGGAGCCAACACTTTCAAATATGAGCTGGTTAAGACATCAGGTGATATAGTTTTTCATCAAAGACAATACCTCTTGTTTATCTGGTCCCTGATGGGTGCAGTCTGTGTGGCATTAAAAAGGTCTTTAAAAGGCTCCCGCACATTGCTGCAGGTGTATTTACAAGCACACAGGTACTTGCGTCACCGTGAGATTAAGGCTGTGGTCTGCAGCTTTCTCATAAAAAGAATCACTGCCTTAGGGTTGTATGCCTCAGCCAACCAGTCAATTTGCATAAAAAAGGATTTTCTGAGGTGACAGTGACCTTTGAGCACCAAAACTGAATCAGTTCATCCATTCAAAAGTACCAAATGTTATGAGATTTCCCCCAAAATTCCCCCAAAGCATTCATACTGAATGGGATGGATGTGTGTAGAGATGGACACCTAAACACATAATGCCTCCACATATGGTTGTCATTGTTACAGAGGCATTAAAAAAAAATAAAAAAGTAAGTTTGAAAATGGAGAAAAATGTACAAAATTAGCAAAGAGACTTTACACTGTTTCAAATTACTGTGGCATTTACTGTCACACCTGTGTGTGTGTGTGTGTGTGTGTGTGAAAACTGTTGTTCCTACACACAAACAGCAGCACAGTGAGTGAGTGAGTGAGTGAGTGAGTGAGTGAGTGAGTGAGTGAGTGAGTGTCAGACAAAGCTATGACACAGCGAGAGACACTGAGACGGAGCGATAGCACAGGAGTGGGAGTCTGTGGAAATAGCCTTCAAACCAAACACATTGAACAAAGGCAGGCAACAGCACAGCTCCTTCAAGGCTGCACTTTGTGCACAACAATTCAGTGGAGGCTCCCTCAAAATTAAAGCAAATATTGTGTCTGCTTGTGTGAGCTCATGAATCATCTCTACACACACACACACACACACAGAGGTCATTTTCATTTTGTTCTCTGTTTCCCTGCAGAAAAAAAAAATCACTGAGACAATTAGTACTCACACAAACCAACATATTTTCAATCTCTCTACCATCTACCTAAGTTGCTGTAATTGCCAATTTGCACCTTTTAGGTGAGTTTAGAAACGATCAAGAGCACCACAAATCTCCTTCATTTTAACATGAAGCCGTCCTCACAGTCTGTATGAAAGCAGCTCTCTCCCTCTTTAGAAATCATGATCATGATCATGTGATCACCAATCAACTGAAAGTATTTACACCTGTACACCTTGACAAGGGCCCACACTAACACCTCCAACCCTCTGGGGCTGTGAGTCTAAACATGATAAGGATTGTTGCTTTTCACATGTAAGGCAGTGTTACCATCTCTGGGGTTTTGATAGTCTGAACAGTGTTGTTTCCAATATTTCTACTGTTAATTTAAGAAAATAAATACAGTAATTTAAAATTTCTAATTAATTTCAACTTTTTCCTTTTAGTTTGATCTTTGACATGAAAGGATTTTGATCACAGTAATAGATTACATCTACTCTTTTAGGTACCACAAGATATTGTTAAACAGCTGATTGGTCTGAACAAGTCCGGGGGGGTGGGCATTATCAGTACAGTACAGCTATCAAGATGTGTCTTCCCTGATGTAAAGGCCTTTGCCAATTTAGGCTCAAAAAAAAATCCAGGGAAAAGCTGAAGAGGGAAGTTTTGGGCTTAAAAACCAAAAAGAGAAAATGTAATTTTTTTAATTTATCACGTACTCAGTGAGCGCAGACATGGGAGTGTCCTGTATTCCAAAGTAACCTCCCTCCAGGTAATTTGCATGTCCCTCAACCTTCATTATAAATAATCATACACAGATCCATATGTTTTGTATGATTGACTGATGTTGTCCAAGTTGCCAGATTGCGTATGAAACATAAGCTCAACACACAATTCACACAAGTATGATCTAAAAATCCATCTGTTCCCACAACCTGGCAAACCACAACCCAATTGAAGTGGTGTATGCCGTTGCTCTCTGCGCAGACAGGCGGGACTTCTGACTGAGGAATTGATCAAGTGTTGGTAAATGAACAAGTTTAACAAACACTTGAAATTTAATTCAAATATTTTTAAGCATATTTTTGTTGGGGCTTTTATGCCTTTAATTGATAGGACAGCAGGTAATCCGGACACAGAGAGGGGCAATGACATGCAGCAAAGGGCCACCGGTGGAATCGAACCAAGAAGCCTCATTTAGTTTTTGCTGCATGTACCACACATATGGAACCTAGAACCAGACCTGAGGTAAACCCCAACTCCTTCACAATGTCACTGCTCTGATTCAAGTGCCACCAGTTAACGTTCAAAGCGAAAGGCTAATCTCTTCCTCGTTGGCTCTTTAAGTGAAGCACTGTTGCACAGTATTGTACCAAACTGGCTCTGGAGAGGATGAATTCATTACATGCACAGAATGCAGCCTCACCCACACACCTCCACCTACACTCACTATGAACACCACCAAAAACTACAGTAATCAGCAGCATCACGTTGCTCACGTTTCAACACAGCTCTAATGCGCATTTGAATCAACATCAACATAATGCGTCAACAAATTAATATCTTTGTTAGCTCAATGAAACAGCTGCAACATTAATGATGTTCAGGTGAATCGGGAAAACTTTTTTTACACAGTCATATTTAAGCATAGGAGTGCCAGTTGTGTTTTGGACTACATTGCTAGGTCCTGCCACGTGCACTTGCAACAAGGTAAATGTGCAGATGACAGTACAAGTTGGTGAACAGGGGTCCAAATGAAAATGTCTGCCCAACGCTCACCAAATGTTATTCTGACCATACAAATTTAATTCTATGGACAAAAGCTGCTTTAGCATGAATAGACAGCAGACAAAAGTGAGACTGCTCTGTCTATCTTTGTGCCAGATGGCTAATGAATCACTCCCAACTCCCACCCAGTTGTATTATTCATCCTGTCTAAAGAGCAACAATTTTAGCAAAGTGTCACACTTTGTAAGAGGGACAGTGGACAGGGGCAACAAGGGAAAACTGATATCCGTCATGCAATATGATGGGATGTTGACACACATAAACCCACAGAGGCTTAGTGTGCAGGCACAGCTAGGATCAATATCATTATCATCATATATAAGGTACGACAAATGACTTAGAGCTCGTCAATGAGGGAAACAGGTTCACTGGTAAAAAAAAATCCGTACCTGCAGCCTCATAAATGGAGTAACAAGCACACACACATGCACAAGTCATTTGGGAGACATCTTATTGCTAATCAAAGCATCGGATCCACCTGTTTGCCGCGGGACATAATTGACCATTTTAGGAATCCCACTGAATTAAATTGGTTTGTGGGTGACTTGTTCTAACTGTGGTTCTTTTTGCTACACACTCTTCACTCAGATTAAGGATTTTAATTGAGCTCAGTGTCCCAGCAGATTCGCTTCTAGCAATTCATTAATATGAAATGGAATGAATGCCGCCAGCGCTGGCCCAGTGGCCTCGATTTTATTCCCAACCGGCCTCTATGACACATGTGTGTTTTCTTTTAAGTCTGACTTACTTGTGCTGTGCCGCCAGAGTGAGAGAGAGAGAGTCGGGGCTTGTGTGTTTGTGTGTATCTGAGTGAGCGAGGGAAGAGAGGGGAAAGCAGCATATGTGCTACTAGAAAATGTGTCAGATGGGAGAGAGGAAATCAGGTCGTCAGTTACCAATTCCAGCTGTGGCTGGAGTTGGACAAGATGATCTATGGGCAGCAGAAAACACACCGACAACTTTGTGCATTTTATACAGTTTTATACATGATCAGTTGTATTGGAAACACTTAACTCCAACAAATCGCCCACACGTAATTTGAGTGTAATTTAAAAGTTTTCATTGGACTGTGTGAGGGTGGTTTAATTGAGTTTGATTGATGGCGCTGCCAAACATAACCAAACAAACCCACAACTGTCGTCACATTTGGTCTTAAACGTTGCTAAATACGCACTAACACTATTTTCTATTTTCAGTACCACTCACTTTCTTTTGGCTTGAAAGGTGCAAGTAACACATTGGGCCATGCTTTGGCAATTACAGTGAGTGCAAGATACTGAACATATGGATTAACAATAGTGAATTGAATTATGCAGCAGGAGTGAGGGGAAGTATTCACATTCTTAAAAAAATACCATTACATCGCTTTTAAAATACTCAATACACAATCAAAAGTCCTGCTTACTTAACTACTGCAAGGAAAAATGGCAGCACCTGTCATATATTCATATCTTAAATAATTAACAGTTCTTGATAATAGGATGTGTAAGCAGCATTATATTGTTTGTGCAGGTCAAGCCAGGGAGGCACTGAGTCAAACTGGTCACTGTTGCTTTTTCCACTAAAAAACTTAACATTCTTCTTGTCTGACTTTAATACTTAAAGCTTTAACTACATCTGAACATCTGTGTGACCTTGGAGAAGAAAATTACATGTCACCTTGGTGCTGCTTTGTGTCCCTATCAAATACTGTTCTGAACATCAGCTTGTGAATAACGTGCTCATCAAAAACAGGCCTGGTACTTCGAACGGAGCTTTGTTTCTTGTCACTATAATGAGCCATTTGTTGAGAAACTGAGAGTAAAATAATTTGGTGTTAACGCTGATTGCTACCTAATGAGAGAATTCAAAGTATCCCAATTAAGCAACCAGTAATGTCCAGATTATTCAAACCGACTGAAAACTTGAACCTTGTAAATCCTGTGGAAATCTGTCATGGGCACATCTGTTCAGCATTTAGGCCGGTGCTGCCTGCCTGCTCTGTAAACGATGATGCTTATGTCCCTTTTATGTAAGAGGCAGAGAGAGACAGAGAGAGAGACAGCGAGATGGAAAGACAGACAGAGAAATAAGAGATACAGAGAAAAAGAAAGATGTGGGTGTCAGGTTGAAATGAGATGTCAACATGCCGACAGCAATCTTCCCTGAATGCTGAATACTGTACACTTAGCCATAAACAGCACAGCAGTGGTAACAATGCTTTGCTCCTGTGCAATTAATTTACAAAAGCCAGTCTTGTAGGGAACAAATTAAGGCTCTCATTATGTTTTCTTCTTGGGTCTGTGTCTCCATTTTCCCTTCTCCCCCTTGTTTTCCCCCTCGTTTCTTCTCTTTTTCTCTCAACCATGCATCCATTCTTTCTGTGCTTTTGCATAACATCTCCAGCGCTGCATTCACATTTAATTCACAGAGGTCCTGGGGGCGAACCGAAGCAGGTTTTAGACACAACTGCCAATCCACTTATCCACCCACCTAATCGCTGAATGCAGAGCCTGACTGTGCCATGGAAACACACATTTCCCTGCATTTATGTGTTGTGTTTTCCTGTGGATGTATGTGGTGTGTAAATGTATAATTCTCGTAGAGGGGTGAAAAAAAATCACATCAGCATAACAACAATAAAGACCAGCCCATAGCGGTCAACCATCGCTAACCATGCAGCAATAATGTCAGACATGAGGTACAGCGTGTAGCGATTGGAGGCCTTTAAACTGCAGCACGGACATGCATGGAGAAATAATGATAAATGTCGACACAAACGCAGAGTCACATGCATGAACGCATCAACATAACTTGACAATCAGTGTCTGAAATTAATCATTTGCTTGACTACCCACAGCCTGGTAAACTAAAAAAAAAGAATACTGTCAAAATTAATTGCGGCATCAGTTGCTGAGCATTAATTTAAAACTTTTTTCACTCTCTCATACAATCAGTGAAGTTTGTAATTCATCATGGAGTTCAACCAAATTCAAAATTAAAAGACTTGGAGGCATACCTCTCTCTCTATCTAGCAGACGCACACACACACACAAGCTGGTAACCAAACTCTCTCTTTCACATTAGACACTCTGATATCAAAAGGCTACTTTGCTGACCTTCACTTTAAACATTTCTACCCATTTCTAATGGAGACTGTGTGAGACAGTTAGGAAGGCTGACAGTATTATATAATACTCTGGTGAACAAATGAGACAATGAATAGATCCTACTAACAAGAACTGTCTGTGTAACCAAAGCCTGGTACAACTTATTCCACTGTGCCATAGAGCTTAAAATCACATTAATAAGCAACAGTGACATTTTCTTCAGTACCTATAATTTTGACGCTGTTAACATCACAACCACAAGTGTATTAATCCATGGCTCAAAATAATCGCCAGAAAAGGCAACAATTATGCAAGATTGAGTAATGTTTGCTAAAACAAAGTGCACTGTGAGAAAAGTAATACGAAACGTACGTTCTGTTGATTCTAACCTTGTCTCAAAGCGATCAGTTTACAATATCACCAAAATCACAGCACAAACACTGTCATTATCTTAGGAGTCTGGCGATTTTGTCAGACAGTGCTGCTGATATAAAATAAGGATCTCAGCAGTGCAAAGCTGCAGCTTGGAAATGTACTGCTGATTAACATGTATTGGCATTTTGGCCACTATTTCATACTTGGAGGGAAAACATGTGAATGAGAACATGTGAATGAGAACAGCCTTACAATGAGAACATAAATGAAGTGCTGCAGTGACTAGCTGGAAAAGCTACTGTAAGAAGACTGATTTATAAAGGCTATTCTTCTGCTGTAACAAGAACAAACACCGCACATTCAACAATAACAGCCAAACAACATTTTAGTCCCCATAAAACATGCTATAGTAAGAAAAGCACATGTGTATTTAACAGCAATAAGAGCACATCATTATTAACAGCTGCATTCAGCTTTGATGAGTCTAATCCAGGGTCGCTGTATTCTGTACACTGGCTCACTTTTGTAGCTCACTCAATGGAAATGAGTCACCTTTATAGTTTATTTCCCATTATGACCGCTTTGAAAAAACACGAGTAAGCACCCAGACAGCACAACAAATAGTTTCAACACTAATGCTAATCCACTGTCAGAGTACTGTATATCAAATATGAAGCTTTAAATGTTCTCTGCATCTGTTCATTGTCTACTGCAGGATCATCAAGCCAATCCCAGCGAGGGCCAGGGCATGGTACACCCTGAACAGGACACCAGTCTACCACAGGGCCGACATATAGGGCCGAACAATGCACACACTTTAGAGCTGCTGAGTAACCTAGTGTGCATGTTTTTGGACTGTGGGAGGAAGCCAGAGTACCCAGAGAGCAGCCTCACAGGAACAGGGGGGGCATGCAAACTCCATCCTACTGATGTTATACCCAGTTTTCTGAGGTGGGTCCAGAAAATTCCACCCCAGGCCGGAATCAAACCCAAAACCTTCTTGCCGAGGGGTGAGGGTACTAACCACCGCACCACTGTGCCGCCCCCCTCACTGCATAGAAGTGATATTTGTTCCCCCTCTGAGGACAGATTTCGGCATCATGTTTGGTGAGAAGTAGTTCATGAATCTGTTGACAATGTCTCAAACAAACAGTCCTCACTTTGCTGAAATTTCAGGTCGTGAGTGAGCACAGATGACATCACTCACCCACTGAGCACGACTATGAAGTCCATGACGTTCCAGCCGTTCCTCAGGTACGAGCCTTTATGGAAAACAAACCCGAGAGCCACTAGCTTGATACCGGCCTCGAAGCAGAAGATCCCAATGAAGTATGGCTCTGTCTTTTCCTGAGGGGATAACGCAGCATAATGTCATGAGTGAATAATAAAGCAACAGGTAAGTGCCGTCTATAGGGAGGAACAGATGAGTTGAAAATGTAATTTAACTCCAGTCACGAATGAGGCCTTAATGTTACATCTGTAACCTTTGAGATGTGCTTTGTGCATACAGGGTATACACATTACATCCAGTAATTAGATGTACTATATTCCATTAACAAACAATCAAAAGCTACATGTGCAGCAAGGGTAGAAACCAGGCCAGTATTTTACCATAACAGATTACATATGTGGTAAACAGTGATGGGAAATGAATGATCAAAATGTTTACTCCATAACAAATAAAAGTAGTAGGATATTTGCTTAAAGCAAAATGTAATCATTAAGAAACTTAAGCAAATCAGAATGGTACATTTATCATATAATCAACCAACAACAGATGTCAATAAAAAATCAATAACATTTTAATCTTTTAGTCTTTTTTTATATAAACATGAACAGTAGCAGTATTGATAACTAGGTTTCCATTTGGAAATACTGAACAAAAACAACTTCTCATCTCCTCATAAACCCACAGTCTTCCTTTGTTTGTTTGTTTTTTAACCACGTGTGTCAGTATATTTCATGATGACATTCAACAAAAAAAAAAAGAAAGAAAAAAGTCTGCATGATAAGGATGTAAAAACAGATTTTGTCCTCACCAGTCTCTTTGCCATGGGGGTCTTGTCCTCTCCTGGGAGGTGCTGCTCCAAAGCCAGGACAACACAGTTGGCAGTGATGGTGGCCAGGATCATGTACTCAAATGGTGTAAAGGCCGTGAAGTTAAGGACACAACTTTGATCGAAACACAAGGAAGGAAGTGGCACATAAAAACAAAGAGTATGTAGTAAACAACAACAGCTCAAACGCTGTCATGTTTTTGTGTTACACTAATTCACTGTACATCGCTACACAGATAAATCCCATATGATGCTGATTGCAGAGATATGTGTGCATGGTTCAGTGAGAAGGAAAAAACATAGATGGATGGATGATTAAATGACACATGAATTATGGCATGGTTCATATTCTCTGCTATTGGAAGCAATCTGTTAGAGAGATTGCAGTATCCATGGCAACCTGCTTTTAAAAGTGCTTTTCATGAAGAGAAACTGAGCAGGTAAGGGAGGGAAAGAGTGAGTGAAGTCACCTTGGCCTGACTGGTCTAACGACACAAACTACAACAAACAGTTCTCAGAGCTCCTTTCACTGCGTACAGCAGAAACAACAGAAGACCATACAGTAGGAGACATCTGTCAGTCCCCTAGCTTTCATATGATAAACACACATATTTCCAGAAGCCTATTTTCTCTTTGGCATTAAAGGAAAGCAGCCAGGGTTTGGTTTTAACTCTGACTTTGATTTAACATTAGGTTTTATAAAACAGAGGGTTGTGATGCTCTTTAGACCAGGGCACAAGCAACAACTGGAGTCAAGCAGAAAAATAACAAAAAGAAATGTTTTTCTGAACACAACCTATATCTTGTGTCTAAAAAAATAAGCATTTTGTGGTTTAGTTCATTGCACAGGTTTGGGTGGTCGACTCACTCTGATCAGGTAAACTGTCATTATTTGCACTGATTTCTATGATTTTATAGACAATTATGATTGTCTAGACAAGCAATGCAAAAGCACTTGTAAGTAATGAAAATAATGTTGTGTAATGAAATCACAGATGTGAAAATGAATTGAAATTATTAGCTCATTTACTAGGCGTTTTGTAAATCATTAAATCTTTCGCAGGGAACACTCACTATTCACTCACATATTAACAACACTGAAACTAAACAAAAGTCCTGAAGTGGTAACATACAGCCAATTTTCACTTGAAAAATCACAAATGGGTAATCTCAACATAAAAATCTAATAATTGTATTATAAAAGTAAAAATGTCTGCTTTGAGGCCCAGTTTGAAAATAAAAATCTTGGTGTAAGGCTAGTTTGTGCAGCTACAACGAATGTCATTGTGACTCCAACAAAAAAATACATCAATGTTTTCTGTGCTTCTCAGGAGGAATATTTACCCTCATACTTATTCAGGTGATTGAAACACCTGTACATGTGTGCACATGCACTGACAGGTGGGACCCAGCATGCACCACATGTGTGCATGAGATGGTGACCATGCAGGTCCCAGCACTGTATGTGCTTGTGACTTGCAGTCCCTTGGAGTTCCCATGAGGCAGCTGCTCCTTGTTATTAATTTTCCTGCCTTGAGTGAAATGGGGTCACTGACTCACAGAGGAGTGCTGACACGAGGGCCTCTGGGATCCACACTGACTCACATTGACAGGTCCACATTGTTTCCATTGAAAGTGGCAGAAAAGAGCTAAAGTGGGAAACACTTAATAAAACTCACCCACTCTGTTACTTCATGTTACCTGTTGGAGTGCACGCCAAGTCATCAGGAATGTTTTAGGCCACGCTATTGGACTGCTATTGATCACATAACTTAATTAAGTGGTTTGCCAGTTCATTTCATATTGTGAACAAATGAATGGAATGGACATGTTAAAATGTCACCTTCAACCAACTTCAGTCAACTTCAATCATGAAGATAAATGTAGGTAGATGTAAACCTTCTGTAGAAAAAGAGAAAAGCAACAAATCCTTACACTGGAGAAGCAGAACATTTGGGCTCAGCATTTGTAAATAATGACATAGTTTGGTGGCATAACTTGCCAGGACACTGACAAGGTCCAGGAAATTAACTATAGTTCAGAGACTTTGATCCACATGGAGCAACAGAAGCCTCAAGAAATAAACAACTTTTGGGAATTCATATAACTCTCCATTGTGCCAGTAGAGTGACACACAATCAAAGAGAGACTATTGCTAGGAATTTGTACCAGTCTGTTTTTGCCACTTGCAATTTCAGAACATGGACACTATGTGCAAAATTCTGGGTCTCGCCCAGTCAGTACTCTGACATGTGTTGCTTTTACAGCCCACGATCCAGCACTGTACTACCGGCCAGCTCTCTCCCACATACCTCTGCCTCTATGATACAGACAGTCACATTACCGTGCTGCCAGTGGCCAGCTAGTCTTGACCACTAGCCCCACTCCCACACACCCACAGCGCCTGTGGTTAGGTAACAGTGGGAGACTGGCACGCTGCACTGGAGGGGGTGTAAGACAGGAGGAGCAGTGGGTAGATATGGCAACTGGGTGATGCTGTTGAAGTGGTTATGCTATCAAAACATTTAAACATGCACAAGATTCATCAGAAAATCACTCCAAACACAAATTATGTAAATGAATGCTTTCATCTGAACAAGCAACACCTATGGATTCTTTTCTTTTGGCCTGTAATTACTGGACATGATTGCTCCTCATGTCCACATCACATTGATTTAATGTGAGCAACAACTTCCCTGATTATCTGCGATAAATCTTTAAAAGTTCAGGAGATAGAAACTGTTGGCTGAAGCTACAGCAAGAAGCAGAGGAGCGCTGCCTGGTGGATTTGAACTGACACCTACTCATGGCCAGGTTCATATTCCAATGAGCACTAAGGCAGCAGAGATGTGCCTACATGCCTCCCCCACAGCGAGCAGAGCTGCATCTAATGATCACCACATGCTAACTTTCCGTCTCCTGCCAGCACTGGAGCACATGGATGAGCCAACCACTGAGTGACCAACCCACTAAACAGAAATATGAAGAGGTTAAATTCAGGTATTTCTTTTTTTTAACGAGCTCATTATCAAGTTGGTGATTTAAGTAAGATATGGAAATCATGAGGAGTGGGTTGTGCAGATAAGCAGAGTGAAGAAGGAGGGTGCCAGGTAGCTGCCTACTGGTGGGAGTCTAATAATGATTAGAAATCATGCAAAACACATTCACAGTCATGGTGGTGCACTTAACATTGCACTTTAGGCACTTTTCAGACATGGGGAGTAAATGTGAGTTGTATTTTTAAGCTGCAGCTGCTCCCATGCTGCCTGTCGCTGTCCATGGCGCTGAACTGACAACAGCCACCTACCACACACACACCCCCCCCCCTGCAACAAACTACAAGGACAGCACACACAAGTTTAAAAACACAGCTTTTCATGGAAGGATATGGCCATTCAATGATCCTCCTGGCGTATTTCCGTATGATGTTGTCCTCTGCGAATATGAAGAGCGACCTGTTGACGGTGAGGCAGTTCTGCCGGTGGGGGACGGGGTTGTACAGAGCCATGGTCCGGGCCCGCTGCGCCTTAGCTTGTTTCATGGAAGCCGTGAGTCCCGCCGCCGCCGCCGCCGCCGGGTCTTGCGCGTCACCACCGCGCTCCAGGTCCCCATCCCCGGAGTCCACCGTGCTGGGAGCCGACTCGTCTCCGAACCGAGCCATTCTACAAAGAGACGGGGAGACGGACGGTCCGCTTCAGAGAGTTTTAGCTACTACAGGAATGCGAAGTGGAGCTGAGCGGAAAAAATGATCCACCTTCAATCCACTGGCAGCTTTTCGAGCGCCAAGCTCCCACCCCCAGAAAAGAAAAGTTGCAAATTCCTATCACTCCATATCCACAAGAAGAAGTAGAAGAAGAAGAAGAAGAAACAAGGGATTATCTCATTCAGCTGCCATCTATTTTAAGAAAAAGTCATCCATTTATTGACTGGCGGTTCAGACGCAGGGCTGCAAACACTCTCCGTTACCCCATCTGTCTACAGCGCGTTACAAGCAGCTCTGGACAACTTTAAATGGTGCGCGTCTCTAAACTCAGGCAGCGGAGAAGAAGAAGAAGAAGAAGAAGAGGAAGAAGAGGGGGGAAAGATCCACCGAGTTCACACCTTGTAATTTTCTACCAACATCCAAGCTCGTGTCGATCGGACAAACCGGCAGCTGTGTGATCAGAAACTACTGCGCGCTCATCACACGTAGAGATCCGTGGGAAGTCTCCGCAAACTTCACGCATCTTCTCCACCCGGTGAACTTGACAAAAGGAAGGTGTCATTTGTTTAAAGGCGTCTGCGCCTGATGTCTTTACGTAGACAACAAAAAATGCACCAGCTTCCCCTCAAATCGGTCGGAAATGAAGCAAGAGACTTGCTTGACTGGATCTTTACAATCTCATCACCTGCTGGGAAATTATCACGCGCACGAGCACTGGCAGCCCCCCCCCCCCCCCCCACTTCACACAGTAACGTTTCATGATGGCGATTAAAAAAAAAAAAAAAAAAAACATGTGAATGGAAGCTGGTGGAAGAGGAGGGACGTATATTTTGTTACCATAGCAATTAGAGTTTGCTGCATGAACAAAAAACATTTTCCTAAAAGGAAAGAAGCCTGTTTACAGCATGCTGTGTGGGTATGTGGTTCAAAAACCAATTACGTAAAGATGTTTGTGGGTGCTGAAGCAAGAGAAGTGGGTGTGAAAATACATTTAGCACTAAATAGTAGGAGCAGAAACAAGGTTTAGAAAAAGGGCAACAAGTGTGTGGATTAAGGCGAGTAAGTCAAAATCATAACCTGTGGAGAAGCTCTTCATACATGAGCTTTCCCCCATTGAAAAGCTTCTACTAGCTGTGTGAGACTGCATTGTGGTATTTTCTTTAATGGAGACAGACTTGTAGCCTACTATTAAGACATTTAAAAACTAGGCCATTGTGCTAATATTGGAGTAAAAGTCAGGAGTAAAAATAGAGCATGAAATAGATCTTAGGGCTGCTCCCTTTTTGAGGGAGAGGAGAAGAAAGCAGGGTCTTCTTCACACTCAGTGACACAAGTGAGACCTCATTAGGCAACTGGGCTCCCTCGCTCCATCTGCTGCTCTCCTCCCTCCCCCACTGTTTCCCCAAAGATGACCACTTCAGCCCCCACATGCAGGCAGATTGGCAGCTTGTTTTAATGTCTGAAGATGCTGTTTGATACAATAAAAAAAAAAAAAAAAAGGAGAATGAAGAATCAGCCACAGCATCAGGCCACTAGAAATATCACCGGCTGGATGCCGACTGACAGACTCGACACTGTCAGCAGCACAACGCAGGTATCACAGACGGGCAGCGAGCGAGGGCTCAGACGGGGGATTGTGAAAGCAAGCCAAGAGAGTGACAAATTTATGCTTGGCAAACAAGTCGGAATCTGGGGGAGACGGGAAAAAAAATCGATTTAACAGGATCTATGAATAAGTCCCTAACAGAGCATCAGAAACTCAACCATAACTCTGTTACCTCCTCATCCTAATCATGAAGCAGGCGGGCGTGTCACTCCATGCAAGGCAGGAGAGCAACACTAACCTATTAAGTGGAGATAGATAGCATAGGAATGATAACATGTGCAGTTTTCTGATAGTTAACAGACTTTAAGTATCAGTTCTGTATCAGAACATTTCTCACTTTCATCTCCACTCTCTCCTAAAAATGTCTTACACACATGGCGCAATAAAAAAAATCATCCACTTGTATGTGGCCCAACAAAAATATTTGTCCATCTCTGCAAACAGCACATATCTGTGTGTGTGTGCGTGTGTCTCTAGCTCTCTCTTTGCTGTTGTTTCCATAGCGACATAGCTCTCTTGAATTCCTGCTCCGTTCTTTTCATTTCTGCCAACAAAAGCCATGTTGCACAATAGAGCAACCTCTTCCTACAGAAATCTGTTTCTCCCGACACACACAGACACACACTCCACCGTCGCTCCCTCCCTCCGCTGCATCAAGGTCATTGGATGTCTTCAAGGAGGAAACAGACAGATGAGCGTGCAGCAGCTTCACTACACTGATGATCTATTGTGCTGCACAGATGACCAGATGTAGTTTCAGAGCGTGTGTGACATTTGTTCTGCTTTTGCTCGCAGCCTACTCAAAGGCTTCTGAAAATAGCTGTGTAAACTGTTAGCGGAAACAGGAGAGAAGCTCATGTCAGTTTTTCCTGGGCCTAAGCAAACTTTGAATGAGCTGAAATTGCACAACGGGGCGTCATGATTAGCCGATAAAGGTTTACAAGCGACATACTTTTATGAAAAGCAGATGTGATACGGAGAGCACAGCAGCCTGCGGTGTGCTTTCATGTCCACATCCGCAGCAAAAAAGAAAAAAAAAAAAAAAAAAAAAAGGATCCTTAGAAACACACTATAGGGGAAGATAGATGAAGCGAGGCTGCAGGTGACACGCACCGTGAGTTAAAACGTTAATGGGTGTACTTTGCGCCAGAACTCTGAAGAGCATTTATATAATTGCAGACAGGCTTTCACCCAACATCGACTGGAGTGGTTTTAGCATTTTATTTTTCTCTCTGTTCCCTAGCAACAGACATCCTCTAGTACTGAGTTATGTCAGTTTGATTCGACCAATAACTGCTGCTTATATCATCGCAGATTGGTGTGACACGATGCCAGTTCACCTTGAAACATATCTACATCACGGTTATGGCTTCAGAGGAAGGGTCCGAACCTGCAGCACCAAACTGGCTCAAAATCTCTGACTACTCAACCTCAAGAAAAGTTTCACTATGAGAAAAAATCCTCTCACACTTAATTATGAAAGATGTCATACTGCTGTTTTTTAAACCTCCACCTAAGCTCCAATAAAAGTGAGATTTAATTTGTCTTGAAAATTAATTTAGCATTTTTCAGTCAACATCAACAATTTCCAAACTCTGGTGATTAGCTGTGAAGATATTATATGCTACCTCCCTGCTGCTCTTCTACATTGATTCCCTAGCATCCCCTAATGGACAAATAAGCACAATGCATGTAGTGTTCAGAAATCAATGTTGAGTCCCACTTTTCTGTCCATTTTTTCTAATTTTCTGCTTATTATGTGCTGAAGCTGCTCATTCTGATGACGCTTACAAGCTGAAAATAAGAGAACAAATTAGTTTAGCTGTGTGTACGTGTTTCTGTCCATGTGGGGGGGGGGGGGGGAGTGACAGTAAAGTGGACATGGAGTGGGTGGTGAAGGTGCAGCAGAGTAAAGAGAAATCAGAGGATGGTGGAAGGAGGAAAAGGAGGAGGAGGAGGGAAGGGGCTTGTTGGTGGGTTGGGGGTTACGCTGATGGAGTGCCACTCCACATTCGAGTGGTGGGAAGCAGATAATCAGAGCGATGTGGCTCCTGAGTTCAAAAGTTCACAAGCAAGCACCCTCAGCTCCGCCATTAATAACGCTATGCAGCATCTGATTACAGTAAACCACAGCCAACAATGTCACACTAGAGAAAAAAAAACACAAAAAACGTCAGATCAACTGATGAAAGCGGTGGGAACTGAATCAGTGATTCATTGGTGGAACTATAACAATGCCTGCAACAAAGGCCTCTGCATATGTATTGCTAATATGGAGCACCCTTTGAAATAAGCACTTTGTAGCTAAGCAACCAAACAACAATAATAAGTGTTATACTTTATACTGTAAAGGCTAATCATTTGCACCCTTGTGCTTTCAATACTCCCCTCAAATACTCCCAGTGTGGAGGTTTTGACCGTTAGCAGCACGATGGAACAATGCTTTCAAGTGCGTGGTCCTGTTTTATTTGCACACGGGTGTGTCTTAACACATGGCTTCACATGATTACAGTGATCAATAGTTGGTGGCAGCAAGATGTAAAGAAATGTAGCTGTGTGTGAAATTGTAGGTTTAAAAATCTAAATGTTCATTAAACATTAAGAATACAGAGAATGTTTTTGGTAAGAAAAACTGGATGTAAAAAACAAACAAAAAAAGGTCTTATTGATGCTCCGTTTGGCTCTGTTTTGGTCTCCACCAGCTACTGATGGAAATATCAGTCTCTTCACCAGTTAGATGCTCCACTGTCAACACCTGTTCACTGTTAACTTTTGCTTTAACTGAATTTGTAGTGACAAACTCTGTGGCTGAATCTGGAAATAAGACCAATGAGACGGGTGCAGACTGACACAATAAAGTTGTTATCGTAAAAACCAAAGCAAAAAAAACGTAGCTTAGCTGAAAGATGCTAAACCACACTATGAAACGGGAGGGAACTGGCAGAGTTCGTGGTAATTCTGTGGATTCATCATTGTGATTTTATCCATATTCAGATTGGTGAGAACAGGTTTAAGTCAAAGAGCAACGTAATGTCATCAGTATCTGCTCATTATGACTACAGTATACAACACGTTCACAGGCCGCTTTCACAACAGAGGGCTTGACACATCTTAGTAGGTAAAGATCAGCATTGGCTTTGGTCTATTTCCATTTCAACAGCTCAGGTGCTGGAACAAAGCCATCTTCAACGTTAGGTGCTAAGGTAGATAATGTAGGTGCTTTTTCTACTACGACACGTCAAAGTGTCTGCCCTGAAAAAATACAATTACAATTCTACAAATCCAATTTTTCAAGAATGACATTTGTAGCTTGACCGCGTGCTTTTGGACGACAGATCCACCAAACAATTTCAACAGGTTGAAATGTCATACTGCACACACATTAGAGCATATGCCTTCTTTTACCCTAGTGCTTTCATCCTCCTCCATGGAGATTTATCATCTTTACACGTACAATTTAAAAGGAATCCTTTGCCTCTGAATCTCTTTTATACTTACTCCCACTCCTTCCTGCGGGCCTGCGGCGTGCTCTGGATTTTATGCGCCTGGTGAGCCATGATGATATCCTTCTGCTCCACAAGTCCCCCGCGCCGTCGCAGCATACAGTGGGGGCTTAGAGACCCTGAACCCTGATCGGACGAGCCCTCTTCCCGACCGTAAGGCACATCAAAGCTAGCTGCTCGAGGGGGCAGGCCCAGGTACTCAGGGACGGCATGTGGGACCTGCAGGGAGCAGGAGCGAGCTCCTTGAGCGAGGCCATGACGGGCGGCCGGGCTGGCCTTCCTCCAGGCCTCTGGCTCAGGGAGGGACAGAGAGGACTGGACATGTGTTTCTCTTGCTGGTCCACAGCTGGACGGAGAGTGGAGGTTGGGCGTGAGGGAGAGGGAGAGGGACTGGTTGGAACTGGTGAGCATCTCTGCAGAGGTCAGACGTTGGTGGTTTCAGCATAATGCTGCAAGTGAGAGAAAAGGAGAGACAAAACAATGATGAGTTCAGTGAGAGGTAGCAAACGAGCAATTTCTGCAACACTGCAAAGAAACTGACGTCCTATCTTTTTCCTCTGTTTGTGTATTTTTACATCACACTGCAAGTCAATCCACAATTTTGGATCGGTTCCCATGAACCTAGTACAGACATTCACATTTTCCATACAATGTATCATGATCACTTATTCCTGTGACTTTAGTCAATGCCTCAGTAACTATTGGATGAATTACTATGAAACTGCAAACAAACAACATTCATGCTCCACAGAGGTTGAATTCTACTGGCACCGGTGAATCCATGACTTTCCTGTTATCTGTTCTTGCTAAACATCAGTATACAAGCATCATCACTGTGACATGTTAGCGATTTCATGTTAGCATATTGCAGCTTCACAGACTGTGGCAAGGGAATGTGCATGACAAACATGTAGCACACACACTGACAGCTCCTAGAACAATACAAAACAGTTGCAGCTTGAATTCAGAATGAGATCCACCATTTGTCTAAATGATCACCACAGCCAGAGAGATCGTTGATACCAGCAGCACATGAATAGATGAACAAAAGCTTTGAACCAGCAGCCATACAGAAATAGTACGTCATCGTACTGGTGGGCGGAATAAGACTTTGTACTGAAAGCTGGTTCTAGTAAAAGTGATAAGGAGACGTTAGAAGGGATTTTTTTTTATATCTCTATTCAGTCACATGCTTTGTTTCCAGAATACTGAACCTGACATAACAAACGAGTTAGACATATTTGTTGCTGCTGCTGCTGCTGCTGCTGCTGATGTCCAGTTAAGCATGTACATATAGCTGAGACAGATAAATGCGGGGGGAGAGATGAGGTGGCAAGGCTGGCAAACCGCAAGTTTGAGGCGAGTCTGTGAGAGACAGACAAAACAAGGCTGTTTCTACTGAGCTGGAGCCGAAAAGGAAGAAGACTGAGTGTGGGAGAGCTGAAGCAAAGGCACAGTGACTCACTCATCAGCGGCGGGGCTCCTCAGACATGAACTGGACACAGTCTGAGTTGAGCTCTGCCCTCAAACGCAGAACAGCGCCTGTCTGAAAGCCTGGAGAGGGTACAAGGTCAGCGCACACATTTACACGGGTGGTTTGATCGCGGCTTTCTGCTGCTGATGGGCGGGATGCCTTTGATTTTTTTTAGCACAGCCGTGCCAGTTCAAAAGATATGTGATACCCAGCATTATCAGTCAGTTTTGCAGCCAGATCGGTGGGGCAATTAAATGTCAAGGCACTTGCATCAACAGGCACACACTGAAAAAGCAGCAGTAGCAACAAACTCGGATGATAAGCAGGGGTGGATCTGTGACATCTTGGTTACTTATTTAAACACAAATGAAATTAATCATGAAAGCCACCATTGATAAGGTTGCTTTACAGATAAGGGCATCAATAAGCCTATTGCAGCGTGCCTACTGCAGCAGGAAGCGTCCACCTTATCTCTACCATTCATTAAAGTTAAAACATTTGCATGAAGATGCTATTTGCTATTTGATTTTATATTCTAATTCCTCCTTTCTACAGCTCCTGGCTGTGACCTCCTTTCATTTAATTAGTGCAACCACTGTAGACTGTGGAACAACAGGCAGCCCCCCCCCTCATATAATCTGTACACGTCAGCTGCAGGTCGGTAGTCGTTCTAGTAATACATTAAGTAGCCTGTTAACAGGTATTGCTAATTAGGATGCTGTTTCTTCATTCTTCTGGAGTTAAGTGCGGGATGAACAAGCGAGTGAATAAAGGAGACAACAACAACAACAACAATAAAAAAAAATAAAATACACGCAGCAGCAGTGATCAAGTAGAGATAGATGATTAAGATGTTAAAAATGTTCACTGGAGGAAGAGGGGATTAATGCAGCCCCCGCGACAGGAAGCGACAATATCAATTAACTAATGAAATGATTAATGAATTTGACAGCTTTTACCTCGAGGTGACGCGCGCTCCTTCATCGCCACAGAGCCCCGCGATCAGGTGGATCCTGAAGCCCTCTCACTCAGTCCCCCAAGTTTAGCGGTTTGAGGATGATTTCGCGAGGATTCCTTGGGTGATGATTGCCGCTGTAAGGCTATAAATACCGCGGGGTGGCAGGGAGCCAGGAGGAGTGTGGATCACATGAACGTAAACAGCCATGGGGACACGGAGCAAGGCATGGAAACAATCCCAATCATCTTCACTCGCAGGCTGCCGTGATATGAGTCACTTTTTGCGCTGCTTCTTCGCACTGAATTGGAGTTTGTTTTTTTTGTTGTTGTTGTTGTTGTCTTCAAACTTGGTGAGGAGGAGGAGGAATTCGGGCTGTGCACGAGGAAGTGAGATGAAATGAGTTCAGGTGAAAGGAGGTGGTGGATGCAACAGGTCTGCAGCGGCACGTTGCTCATTTGAAACGGCGGTGTGATGCGCTACGGGCTCAGGCGCGTTTACCACTAGATGGTGGACTGAAGCCACGTAACGCGACACGCGGCAGGTTCACTGAGGAAGGGTGTGCACTGAGATCATTAGTCTGGAGAGTCTGGCTTGCACCTTCACCTGCAGGACTGTCTCAGATTTATCTCAGGGCGAAACTATAAGAATATGTAGGATCTGTTTGACCCCTTGACCTCCCCCTCAAAAATACACGGATGAACAGTGACATAAATATTCATTTAGAGAGAGATAATGATGAACATGATGCTATTAAATCACAGTAAAAACATGATCATTAGTTTCACTTACTCTGCTTTTATGTGACCACACCACCCACATGCCTTACAAAGGAAAGCATTAACTAGTGCTTAAATCTCATCCACACGCTGTATGTCGAAGTTTGGCTTGTTTCAAGTTGTGCTGTGACTGACATGTTTCTTTCCCCCCTGGGGTTTTTTTGTCTTGTTTTGTTTTGTGTGTGCTCGCTGATGCCACCATTCAGTACTACAAACGCATGGAAACAGTACAAAGTCGACTTTATTCAGCTGCTCCTGATACCAGCTCTCACACTGGCTGCCTTCCACACTTGTACTACACACTGAATCGCAGCCTGCACGCCACTGAAAGCCAAAGAGACCACTTAAAGTAGCTTCCTCCTGTCCTCAGTGGCTATACGCAGGCTACTTATCAGTTTGTTAGCCTGTGTATATTACTCCTGATTCTGTGGACCCTGAATCAGGCTTTGTATTTGACTGAGGTAGTTTTATTGTTATTAATACCAAGTAAGTTATTGCTTCTGCTTTTGATATTATACAAGATAGGAGAGTTTTGATTATTTACACATAATGTGTTGTTTTACTTCCATCCCATGCCTCAAAGTATTGACTCCAGCACTGAATAGCTGGTACAAACACTGTCAGTTTGATATCTATCTTAAGTATTTGTTAAAGACACAGATAATGAAATATTAAAACCCACTGAGAGTTTCTTCTCTCTGTATTATTCTAAAACTAGAGCCAAGGACAGAGAAGACTTTGTCTGTGATTAAAACACAGCCACGATGGTCTGTGTAGTTAATTAAAAGGTCAGTCGTGTTCATTTTAACCAATCCTGTTATTCCCAGAGCTGAGGGAGAGGTGTTAGCAGTGGGACTGAGAGCAGTGCAGAAACCATCTGCTGCCACCAGCACTGAAGGGTAAATGAAGACTTCAAATCCACGCATGCTACACACTCACATTCAATCTCTGTTTCTTTGTCTAAACCTCTTAATTTTTGTGGGACGACTTCACACATCTCTGTCGTGGTCTGGATTATGTTATTCTTTCATTGCCGCAGTCCCCACAAGTAGCATGACTGTATTGATGAAGTGTAGGTATACCACTGACCAGAGGGAGCATTCAGATCTCATCTCAGTAGCTGTTGTAAGACATATCTGCGAGGATTATGTGACATGAAGAACACCGAGTATTTTCTAGTGTCCTGATACCATATTGTGTGTATTAGATATGGATTTATGTAATCTAACAGAATCATCTCTGTGAGAAAATAATTGCTCTCTTATCCTCTAGGCACGTGGCCAAGTGGATGCATGGAGAGCAGACGCCAAGACGCCACAGAAAAAGAGAAGGATAAAAAAACATCAGGTGTATGTGTTGGGGGACGTGGATGCTGTTCAGTGCATGAGACAGTTGGTAGTAAATGGTTGGCAAATCAAAGCTGGTCTGGCATGAGAGGCTGCCCTGCAGGTAAACATCAGATTCACTTTGTACGCTTGCTGCTTCAGATTTTTACAGACTCCAGATTGTTGGTGTTGTTGCTTTTTTTTCTTAGGTGTTTTAGACTTAAACATATCAAAGGCTTAGCATTTGTAGGGTGACAGACAGTATTAAGCACTGAAGAGGTGAACTGCAATTCATGTGTAATTCACCCACGGCCGCTCAGGGTTCATACTATTTTCTAGAGACAACTGATGATTTCTTGGACATTTTTCTATGATCTGATACGATAGGTAGGACTCACTGCTTATACACACATGCTCCACGTCTGTGGTGTGGGAATCTAAAAATAAGTGCAGTCTGTATTTGACCGTGCTTATACTTAATTATAAAATAAATAAATATAACATAGGGATTTTGTCACAATTTGTAAATAAAATGTATCACTATTATCACCATCATTAATTCATGACATGACTCACTTGTTGTCTTATGAATCACAGTAGCCACTGCTGCCTGATGACCAACAGCACAAACTGTTGCTTACATGCTTACAAATGTTCACGTCGATGTTGAACTAAGATTGTTAACCTCCACTGGATCTTAACAGTTTCATATACTATAACTTGTTCATTAGTAATGTAAGTGAAGCCTTCAAACAAGTTGAACACTTCATGACATATTAATTGTATGTTTTACCTGAAAAACGAAGCACTCAAGCAAACAAAGATGGCGCCTTAGCAAAACATTAGCCGTTAGCCAGTTTGACTAACATACAGCTGGGTTCCTGTTCATCGTACCCCCAAGTTATCCAGTTCTCACAATTGCCCAACACCCTTGTGAAGCCTTTGCTCCGCCAGAGTTGAACCACAAACCTTGACACTGTAGCTCACAGGTAAAACAAGCTAGCAAGGGAAACACAAACATGCTAACCCGCTAATTAACGGTTTAAAACAAGTTGGTTTATGAATATTGCTAATAAGAACTAGCACAGTTACCAGCCAACAGTGACTCGGGTACATTTAAAGGACAGTGCAACTTACATTCTATTCTTCAAGGTTTCGGCCACTTTGTGAGTCATCTAACTTGCACACAGAGGATGTGACTTGAGGGTGCGTTCACGGCCTTGCCGAATAAATCCGTATTGGTACAG
This sequence comes from Caranx ignobilis, assembly GCA_021432705.1. Lineage (NCBI taxonomy): Eukaryota > Metazoa > Chordata > Actinopteri > Carangiformes > Carangidae > Caranx > Caranx ignobilis. Next base: position 36,864,731 of record MU269980.1, read on the forward strand.
GAACGGGTTTGATACATACAGTAGCTTCAAACTGAGTACTGAGTGAGTAGAGAATATGCACCTGTTCATGTGTCCAAAATGTAAAAACGATTTAATGTCCTTCTCAGCTTTGTGTCTCTGAGCTGCATTGTACCACTGCGTGTTTAAAGAGATCTTATGTTCACTCTTGTGAATGTCAATTGCATGTGTTCCACTTAAGCTCCAAAATGATTTAAAACGTTTGCTTTAAAACCAGAGACCTTCATAGCACTGCTCACATCTAGTCACTGTGGTTCACAATAAATTCTGATGAAGCTACTTTTCTGTCAAAAAAAGGAACTGAAAAGGGTGTTTTAATCATCAAGAGTCAATTTATTTTCATATTCTAAAATTCAAAGGACATAACAGGATTTGAGAATAAATCCAAGGTTGAGTGCACAAAAATGTTTCACTGCAAGCGATTATGTACAAGAATGAAATCAACAAATCTGTACAGAATTCAACAGGTACTGCATCAATATTTAGAGTCGACTTTTTGAACCTAATAACGTAGACTAGACTGGACTTAGATTCATTTGTACTCAAGATATTTTTTAAACACATCACATTAATTAATTTACATTATAGTGAACCTTGTTTGCTGAATTAAAAGTTCACCTTTAGTGCATTAAAGACCACTGTATGTTTGTTTGTTTTTCATACATTAAAGATTAAAATCCCACCAAGGTAATGCTATGTGGCCTAATAAACAGGCCTAAGTTATGAAGGAGAACAAACCAAATATATGTCCCCTCCCTCTGTTCACCCAAACATGCCACCCATGAATACACTGGCTAGCGATAACAATTTGATTGTACCATCATTGTATAATTAATGTGACCATTTGTGCTTCATGTGAGCATTAAGAACCAATGGTAAATCCCTCAATTGTTTTGCTTGCAGCATGAAGAATAGTTGCCACAAACTTTGGCAAGTTTTTTTTTTTTTCTGTCAAGCAGATAACCTGTAAGGAACTCTCTGTTCAACAAGTTATATCATCAAACACGACTTTAGTCTGGGTGTAAATTATTAAGATAATTAGTTAAAAATTAGGGCTGGGTGATATGGATACGTCCTCAAAGACATTTGTGTAATTGATTTTTTTTTCTTTTGTTTCTTTTTACAATGTCCTCTGCTTATCCTCACTATCAAGTTGTGTAGTTGTGCTTGAATGTCTAGTTACAGTTTACTTTTAATCATATCATGTTAAAGTTAAAAATGACAGCAATGACAACTGCTGTCACTGAAAAAAGTTTTCTCGAAATGTCCTGATGTTAGACGCATAAATATGTTCATTTTCAGAGACAACAAAACAGTTGCACGATGGTCTGACCAGGTGATGCAACAGTGTACAATCTAGCCAGCGAAAAATGAGTTGTAACATGAGTAATGACAAATATTCATACACTTTGATGATCACACTGTAACTCACCCAGCCCTAGTTTTATTTAACCCAATAACAATTTTTGGACTGACCATCTTTTCACCCAGTGTCAGTCCATGAAACAACACTGCATTTTGCTGGAATAATGCCTCTACTGAATACAAGATACAATGGATTTGAAAGCTATAATTCAGTTCAACACTATGCGTGCTATAGAAGAGAAGCCAAAAACACTTACTATCAGTTTAAATAAAATCAAATATGAAACTGACCATTTCTCATAACACAGATGAGTTTAAATACATGAGTTACACAATTTTCTTCTTTCTTTCTTTTTTTTCAAACCTTCAGTAGGGAATAACGAAAGTGCTCTGGTCAAACCTGTAAAAAAATAATTTATACACACCCTCGTCATCTGACCGGAGGGTTTGTCACAAAATTGTTGACAACTGTTTTGCTTATTGATGGTCCTCCCCCAGTCACTCTGCTGCTTCTTGCCCTCACCGCCCGTTGGTTGGATTAGTTGTCATTTGTTAAAAGGAAGGCAGGCAGGCAGTATGACAGTGGAACAGGCTGGGCCCGCTAAAGGCTCTGCCACCTCTCCCTCCAACTCTGTCCATGTTCCCTTTTCTGGGCTGTAGCAGATGGTAGAAGACTTATAGGCCCCCTGGGGAAAAAAAGAAAATCAAGTCATTTCCTTCATTCCTTTCAGTGTCGTTTGGATTTCTAACTAGGGGACATGCATGCGATCAAAAACAACAATGGAATATTCAAAGGGAAAGTTATGTCCTCAATTTATTCTCTCTCTGGGTATAAATTACTACAGAAGCCAGGACACAGTCTTTTTTCACAAACATTAAAGTATATCTTCATTGACCTGAGCCACAAGGATGGGAAGTCTTATTAAGGTCTGAAAAACGTGGAGAATTAGTGCCACCAGCAACTACTAATATTCACAAAATGATAATGGAAAGACTTCTATTGTTGGCTGCTCACAGGAAAACATGTACTGGTTTTGAATATCACAAGCCTTGTCCACACATGTAAAATAATCTAATCCGATCTGTTAACAGCAGTAGTATATACAGTACCATGCTCCAGCTGTAGCCGCCCACAAGGAAGATGCTGTCATCCAGAACAGCACAGCCTGGGCCACTGCGACCCTCCAGGATGGGTGTCTGCAGGATGTTCCACTGGTCAGCTTTTGGGTCGTAACACTCAACCAACATCACGTCTAGATGGGAGAAACCTATGAGAGGGTGTAGATAACTGTGTTGAAATTATGTACTTAGTGTTTCACATGCAGTCAATATGCCCCATCTGGTTATTCGACATTACAGGCCCTGAAAACAATCCAACCAGCCTCTTCCTCTAACAGATGGGGTGCTACATGAACGGAAAATTTTCTGCAAAAGTTAGAGCAGTTTTGTGTGTGCTGTTTTCCCTGAGCTCCTTTACTGATTTTATAAGTGGGTGAGACTTCATGGAAAAAATTAATGTCACTTTTCTGCCATCGAAAACTAAGAGATGAAACATTGACATTTGGACCATTCCCTGAATCTGCTTGGTAATATCTACAAGTTTCTGCTTTTACCATGTACAAAAGAATTACATTTGGAAAATTTCAAATCTAGGTGTGGTAAATAGCAAATACAGTGTGTTTTAAGAATAATGCCAGTATCTCTTTTCCCGAGACGCTCAAGCACTTACCTTTCAAATGGTTTCCACCAATAGCATACAGGCGGTCGTTCATTCCAGCCAGGGCATGAATGGCACGCTTTGTGTTCATATCCTGTTTCCGAGCCCACACATCCATTATAGGGTCGTAACAGTAGAGCCAGGACACATACTCTCCATTGTGCACTCCTCCTGCAACAGGTGAATACAGCACAATGTCTTTATCGCTGTTTTGAAATACATAGCATAGATAGATGCACTGGCTGCTCATGTAATATGGTACACTCTGAGGCAAACTAACGGTATGGTGGAAAAATGTATATATCAGATTACTTGAATTTAACAATTACCAGAGTTCCCATTATGAAATATTCCACAAAAATATCTTTACCCTAAAAAACACTCAAGTGAATGAACAGTAACTTTTAAAACTTCAACTCAGTTTGTGACATTTTGTCGGTGTTAACAGCTAACGCAAGTACAAACACCATAATATGAAAATATGAATTGTTGTACAAGTAGCACATCTAATGCTGTAGGGCTGTTGATCAAAGCTAGTTAAACTACTTATGGTCATATATTATGCTTGGGCTGAGTTAAGTAATTGAATTTAAACGATGCATCTGATTTGATATCATGATCATGTTTCATATATATAAAATCTTAATCTGCAACTTAATAAAAATTGACTTCAGTCTTCAAATAAGGAAGTTGAATATTTTCCTTACAACTGTAGTTGAATACATGTGTAATAACCTGACTAGAAAATTGAAGTTCTAGGTGAGATAATAAAGATTATTTATTGATATTGCTAATTATCTTCTGATATGTATTTATGGTAATGTATTCTGTTGTTTTTAGATGTTGTGCATTGCCGTCAAGAATCCTTCCTCAAAATAAGACAGGATAATTGGGACTGAGTGACAGGTTCTCTTCTGACCTGATATGTAGATCTTGCCATTGTGTACTGCTCCTGCATGGGCGGCCAGAGGCTGAGGCAAAGACGACACATAGTTCCATTCATTAGTCTCCAGGTTGTAGGACTCTACGCTGGAGAGGTAGCCTGTCTCGTTCCTACCACCAATCACGTACAGGTGCTTATCCAGGCGGCAGGCAAAGAAACTGGCTCTCCTGAGGAGGAAGTGTCAACCAGACAACATCATTAAACCAGCAATGACAACATCCATTGTAGGAATTTTTTACAGTCTCTGCGTGAGGTAGAAATTATTCAGGAAACATATCGCAACTGAGACTCTGAACTGTGGCTTAGGGCTACAGGAGTTTTTTGGGGTTTTTTTCCAAAGCAACATAATATTTGATGTCATAAGTTTAGAGCAATAGAAAACACTGTATATAAAAATATGATTAAAAAATGTATTGATTACAAATTTCCTGTTTGTTTTCTTTATCCATTAACAGAAAACAATGATGTTTGAGTCCTGCAGTCTGTTGTTGCATCATCAGATACATTTACTACTGTATACTTCCCTTTGGGAAACATAAACTTCAAGTAAATTTAAACAAATTCAATGTTCCACATGGCAATCAATGTAAAAAAAAACAAAGCAACACAAATGAATGAAAGAAATACAAATACAAATGAGGCTCACCTCTCCTGCATAGGGGGCAACTGTATCCAGCTGTTGAATCTGGGATCGTATCGGCTAACAAAATTAGTGCTGTGTTTTCCTGTGAAAGAGATAGGAATCAAGGTCATTGGAGCTAATCACTCCCATAACTACCACAGCTGAGGCAATACTCACGTCTGATTGGCTAAGTCTTTGTTAAATACCAACCAAATGCACATCTCTGTGACTTTGTAAGTCTTGATTTAAAAATAAACACAATATCTGAAAGTCTCCACCCACACATGCTGGTTTTGTGAATATGTGCTACTTTTCACTGCACTTCACATTAACAAGTGCTGACAGAAGGCTTGTTTTATAGATCAGTGTGGTTTTATTCAAAAAGTCCTAAACTTTATCTGGTGAGGTGTGTTGGTGTTGTGTTGACTTTAACCCTCACTGCTATTGTACCAGTGTATTATTATGATACTTGATGGAATAAGAATGAAAAGACAGTGTTAATTTTTTTTGATCTTTTACAGTTTTTCTTACAATCGTTATATGTTACACAAAAGCACTCTTGACACTTCCACACCACAAATATTTCGGTGTTAATAACGGTTATTTTTCTGTGCCAATTATTGACAAGTGTTGTTTGTCCACTCAGAGTTTATCTGGCTCCAGGATGAGTGTTCGAAACTATTTAAAAGTGCAACATTAACTCTAATAGGTTTGAACTTACATACACACTGACTCAGAGCGCTCTCAAATATTAAGTAAACACTGATACATTTTTTATGTGAAGGCACTGAAAAGCAAGACATTGATTCTGTGGTGTTACAGTACCATTGGGATTCCACTGGTCTTCTCCTCCCAGCAGCAACAGGAAGTTCTCCACCTCCACCACGCAGTGATGGGCGCTGTTGTAAGGCATTACTAAATGAGACACAAAAATCAAAGGTATTAGTCACAGCAACATGCCAGTGGTATAAGACAGAGGCAGGGAAATATCAACCTAAAAACCAAACCTGTCTCCAACCAAGAATATTTCCCTTTGATAATTTACATTTAAATTCATATATGATTTCTCATAACACCTGAATCAATACAAAAGTAGACCAAAAAATTAAAATAACTTGAAGTCCATGGCTTGTATAGATTGTGCCCCTTAGAGATAAATATGCTCAGTTGACAGTGTATTGGATACACCTAGGTAAATGTAATGCAGTCTTCTGGAGAGGTGTTGATTGAATGGTCATTTTGGAGGCTGCAGTTTGTGGTGCCTTTGAATTGCATTGTGTTATCCAGGCAGATGTTTCTATTATTTTGTTCACCCAATATCAATGAGGGTAGGCTAAATAACAGAGAGACCCCTCTGTATAATGCAACACAGTTCAACAGCACCGTAAACTCCATCCTCCAAAATTATCATACAGTCGAGTGAGCGCCTCTCTAAAACAGTTTCAATACAATATTATAACCTTCATAAAGGAGGATTTATTTCTGGACTATTGTATTAGATTGCATTGGTTTCAGCTAAGTGTACCTAATAAATTGTCAACTTAGTAAAAATGGGAGCTCCATCTGCACTAAAACTAACAATTTTATAAATTAATTTTATTCTTAAATTAATTAAAGTAATACTCAAACAAACACACACACATAGGTCTGCATCTTAATTACCCTGTAAAATTACCCTTAACAAAGCTTAAAAAACTGGCCCTTAGTTAACCTAGCAACTGATCCGTGATGTAGGTCTACTGGTCTGGACAAAAGATGTTAGTCACAATTAAATGAGATTCCTATTTATGGAACATCTACAAAATGTTATCTTAACTTTTTAATAAGCAATATTTGTAAAGGCAGTGTTTCTCATTCAGTGGCTGCTTTTATTACTTGTGATGCTGAGTGTCCTGTTGTTTGATAGGGGGTGCTCATAGTACATATTAATGTCGAGACTGATTTAATTTGCAACGTTACTCTTAACAACAGTGCTTGTTGTAATGACACGGCCGCGCTTCTTTTTCTACAGTCCTCGGTGAGAGTCAATGTTACATGATTTATTGTCCTTCCTCATCGCCTTTGTTTCTGCCACCTTCCATTCATCCATCTACAGGAAGTGATTTCTTGTGGGGAATCAAGTCTGTAGACTCTTAAACTGGAACAAATGAAAGTATGAGGCAGAGTAAACAGGCTACTGTTTGGTGTGACAATATCTATTGATCTATTGATCTATCTATCGATCTACCTATCTCTCTGATACATTAAATGAATTTCTACTTTAGAGACTTAACTTAAGTGCCAGTGAATACTCGAAGGATTGACTCACATAATGCTACACCTTTCATCTAGTATTAACATACCACAACAACTATTCATCTGGCATCCAGAGCACACCCGATAAATATAATCTTTATTCTATTATGCTGCTTATTATCTTAGCACAAGTTAGCACAAACAGCTACAAGCCCACAGATGCAGTAAGACCCCTCATAGAGGATTTTCCCTTGTGTATGTTTTTGTGCTCCCCTCCTCTCCTCCATCTTCTTTTGCTGAAGTGACCCCATTGAGATGTAGAGAAATGGTCTTAGGTGACAGTCATAATGAACATGATCGTGTTCACTCAATAAATCTCAGGCCCGGTGCTTTTTGAGCACAAATCAGTGAAATGTTAAAGCCCACCTGTCTGTCTCCATCAGTCATTTCCACTGTCACCTCCCCACCGCCTGATGGATCACAGTTGCTGCAAAATTAGACAGCCTTGAATCTCATTTCTTTCCTATTGGCCTCTCCCTGCAATCTCACTCTGGCTGGCTGACATGTGCCGGTCCTCTCTATGGGAGGGGAGTCTCAGATAGGAACTAATACTACATACACTAAACACAGCTTTATCTTGAACGAGGGGATTAGGTTGCTTGCCTCCAGTGCACCTCAAAGACGAGTGCCATATGACTGCCAAATTCCCGTACATGCTATTTACATTATCATTCAGTCAGCAGTATATAGGACATGGATGACTGGCTTTTTATTTGATGTCTAGTGACTTGTACTCATACTAAAAATCATTTCATACCCACGTGAAAAGAAGATTATTGCTTTACAGTATGTCACAGGCTACAGTATGAGGAGTGCTCCGGGAGGACGTGGGACATTTGCCCTGCCTCTACAGGTGCCACAGATACAGGTAAACAGTGGGATAACAGCTATAAACCCCTGCACTAGTCTTCTGCAAAAAAACATAAAACACCAAATAAAACAAACCAGTTCTTTCCCATCTCCAAGATAAGATCTAAGATCTGACTGTGAATTATCACCTGAAAAAGAGTAAGAAATCAGTCTGCACATTTGTCCCCTCTCCCCTAAATCTTCCACCAGGCCCAGGGGTTAACAGCCAAAAGAGGGCAGGATGAGCACGTCCTCCACGAGATGGACGCCATCACTCCAGTCTACAGTGAGCTCTAGGGCTCACTAGAGGGAGTCAGAAACCTCTGCATAGAGGCACAGTTGGGGTCGGTTGAATGACTCCACAGCTAATGCACCACTGCTGCTCAAGCTCTGACGTGCCTTTAACACCATTACAATTGCATCCCACTGAGCTAAATTCCTTTGTTCTAGGCCATATTGCATGGATGAGGTCAATTTCCACATGTGAGATTTTACTACCAGGTTGATTTAAAGAGGAAGAATAGGAGAACAGTCCAGCATTGTGGCTGAGCCTGTGCCTGCCTTTGTCTTGTGTTCGTCCACGCTGCTGTGGGTACACTAGATGGCAAACTTTACACTAGAATCACAGAGTAGCAGCTATATCTGACACAACAAGAGGGATCAGATTCTTCCTAAATTGTGTTGATGAATGTCTTAATCAAAGGCTGTCCCTCTCAGGTTTCGCCTCATTGAAAAGTTATGATTGAATGTTAATAATCTTCTATTCCACATCCATTGTGTGGAGGCTACATCAGATGGTCACTGATGTGTTAAGGGGATGATTTTGCAGTTTTGTCCCTCCACTTGGCCACGGACCATTTGAGTGTTAACTTTTTAGTTCTGAGTGATGGAAATCCCTATTGACCTTTTGCTTGCTGCAGTTTATACCCAGGAGTGTGAGTTTAATGAGAAAATGACAGTATAAACACCAGTGAGCTTCAGGCTATTGTATATGCATGCCTCCTTCAGTAAAATGCACCCTGAAAGATTTAGACAAACAGGAGCTACAATAGCAGATGACTGCCCAGTAACGTCACGTCCTGAGCAGCAGAAGAAACCATGTCTGAGGCCGTTGGTGAATTTCAGTCACAACAACAGAAACATTACACTGGAATTAAAAGCCATGAGAATGTAAACTGCACACAATGAGGCGACAGGGAAAAAAAACAGACCTGTGGCTAATGTATACGAATGGAGAGATGCTGCTGAGATATGACTCCAACCAAAACAACAGGACAAAAACTCGATATGTCTGGCAATGATGATGCAAAGGACAAATATGGTTTCCCATTAGCTCTTGTTTGACCTTTGCAATATGGCAACAATATAGTGGTAAGCCTTAAAAGGTCACAGAAGACAGAGAGAAAAAAGAGTATGGTACACTTTGCAGAGGTAAGTGCTGTGGGGACCGTTTGTAAATTCACAAAGGCTGAGGACATTTTTTCCAATACAACAGTTTTTTGTGAAATTATAACTACTTGCCTTCAATATGACATCATAAAATCAATATCATAAACTCTACCCCGCCATTAATGCCTGTAGTTTACGAGATACATCTTGATTTTTTAAATTACCTTTATTTATTACTTTTATCTTGCACACTTTTTGTTTAGTCAATTAAACCATTATCCATTTTGACTTGTTGGAGACACACTACAACTGCTGTCCTCCAGACCTCATCTGTCGGCATTTGCTTTACTTCATATATACCTGATATTGATAATGACACCAGGTCAACAGGTTAATACCACACTTTGTATTAGTAGGTATAGGGCTACTCAATCTTGTGTATTGATTAACCTGAGCTAATAATCATGCTACATTAAAATGCTATGGAGGAAAGATGTCATTCATTATTGTTCCATCCCTGCCACAATAGATCATTAGATTCAAGTAAATCTCATCATGCATCCTGCCAGCATATTTCAGCAAAAACAAGGGAAACCGGGCATGAAGCTCCACAGTGCTGTGAAGTCACGCTCTGATTAAAAACTTATATTAAAAGTGATAGTGATACATTATTACCTGAAGGATTTAGGGAACTCCTTCCCCTCATTTTCCGTGGAAATTAACCTGTGTTAAAGTCATCCATAAGAACAACTATTTCTCACCAAAAAAGCCACCAACACAAGATGCCCCAGGTAAAAAAAAAAAGCAGCAAAGCCTCTGCAACTCACTTGTGAGGATCTTCCATGTCTTTTTCTCGTCATCATAGTACTGGACCAAATTGCTGGGGAGACGATCAGGTCCAGGAGGCAAACCACCCACCAGTAACAGCATTTTCTTATTGGAACGGATTCTGTAATGTCAAAAGTGTGGGTGTGTAAACAAGTGTTAGGAAACAGAGAACAAAACAGGTATTAAGCTTTGAAATAAAACACCCAAAGGCCATACCTTTAATTCCTTTAATAGTATTAACAGTTATTTCTCAGTGTATTTTGACTCTTCACTTCAAATGCTCAGTGTGAGAATGATTTAATCAGTAAGTGAAATAGGAATAAATGGATGGTTAAATTAATAACTGTTCCTTGTCCAGGTACAGCTATCTAAGTTGAGACTACTAATAAGGCAATGTGTGGCCATGTTTCTTATAATTAACATAAAATTGCTCAACAGCGCACTTATCCTTTTGATGTGTTATTGAACGGTTATTGTACTCTAAAGATATCTTTTCAATTAGCTGTGAAGCGAGGACGATCCTGCAGGGTGCCATGCTGGAGGCTAAAAGCGCAATTGAGTATATAAACCTGCCTATACAACGTCTCCATTTCATTGGCTATGGTGATTCATGTGACATCCCTGAGTCAGTTGTGAGATATTTCCTGCTGTTTGTATATGATATATAAACTCCAAGCTGCACACTTTACTCCACATTAATGACCATTATCTGGCTCCTAATGGATTTCAACACAAATCTACCAATTAATCACAATATGCAGTAAAAAGATTAAGAGTAGCTGGCCTTTATATTCAGCCACGTTCACCTTTTTTCTCTTTTTCATATTTTACTTTTTTATGCTTGGGTAAATCACCATTGTCTCGGTACATTCTCCCTGCTACCGGCCCACTCGGAAGTGTTTTGGGGTTATTCATATGCAAATGAGCCCCTGGACATAGATAATAGTGATTAATTGAGAGGAGAGAAACAGCGGCATGTGAAACTAATTATGAGGATTCCTGATTCCTTGCTCATTTAGGTCCATATGTGGGAATAGATATGTTATTGGGATAATGTAGGAAAAGCTACGTGTAAAATGACTCCACTTCTACATTTATCGTGCGAAATGTGATTTTCAACTTTCCTTCTCTCACTCCACAGCTTTATTCTACCTCTGCTCAGCAATTGATCCATTTGAATACTGATGTCATCACTGCTCAAAACATTTGCTGCCTTGACCACCTTGCTACAGCTCAGCTCTGCAAACAATATCTGACAACAGCACTGCCAATCAATCAACTCACTGATAAGGCCCGTCCAATTACCAGCCCCTTAAAGTGCTGATCAGGACAAATATGGAGGTAAACAATGCTGCTTGGTCTATTTTTGTAAGTGAGACACATGCATCTAACCTGAACAAGAAGCACTGGCTGATTGTCCCTTAATGAAAACAAATGCTGCAGTTCTTCAAATATAATCATACATGCTCAAAAGCTCTAAATTCCTCTTTGATTGTATTATATTTCTGTTTATTGTGATATCATGACCAGGGTTTTGTTGTAGTTACATCGGAATTGCTAAGTAATTTCTATGTAATTCTGGTAACAATTTAATCATAGCATTTCAAATTGTATTCATGAGACTTCCCACAAATCAAATGCATAACCTTTATCTAGTTTGCTGCATCTTGTCTACACTGATTAGAGAGCAATTACACAGATGTGTGAGGAAATAAAGAGTTGTTTTTTTTCACTAAAACATAAGGTAAGCTTGTAATTATGGATACAGTGTAGTATGGAGTAGATCAACCCCTCTGACAGCTGGCATTCTTTTACAGGAAACCCCCCCACACAAACCTTATTAACTGGGCCTCAAACCTCAAACCTCTAACTGACCACCAACAATACATGGTCTAGACTACACAGGTGGTAGGTCCAATACATGAGTGAGTGGGCAACACTCGAGTCTGCAATTTGTTCAAATTTAACAAGTGGGAAGCATTTAATCACTTTCCGTCCAGTCTCATTTCTGTGTGTGGGTGTGTGTGTGCGTGTCTTGTTGTCTTTTTCTCACCTGCTGGCCATGGTCTGCCTGCAGTGCTGCCTGAAGGGCATCAGGTGGTAGTTCATGGCATCCAGGAGTAGTTTCTGGCACACAGGGTCACTCCTCATGAAGTCAACGGACTGCACCCTCTCCACCAGCTCTGGGGCAGGTATGAGGGCGAAGCGCAGCCTCTTCATAAGGTCTGGCGCATAGTGCATGCGAGTCTCCCGGTCATGCTCCAGCCAGAGGACTGACATCTGGAAGAGAGCCAGCTCTGACTCCACTGGGGGTGGCAGAGCATCTAGCATGGCACACATCTCCTCAAAGTTCAGCAAGAGCACATCCTCCACCAGGTACTTGTTGGCCAGCTTCTTGGTCTCATCCAGTCCATGGAGTGCAGCAATCTTGCAGATCTGCTTGTAGTTCTGCACAGAGATCTGGTCGTTGAGGAACTGCACACTGAGTTTAGTAATCTGGGGGATGTTGAGGATCTTGCTGACTGACAGCACTTCTTCCACTGTGTCCAGGGAAAGAGTCACATTGGCAGTGTAGAGGTACTCCAGCACTAATCGCAGTCCAATGGAGGAACAGCCCTGGAGTACCAGGTTATTGATGGGCCTGGCGCTGGGGGTCACCAGCTTGTCATCAGGAGAGGATGAGGGGGTCCCACTGCTGCCTTGGTCCCTTTGCTCCCCTCATTGTTGATTGCATTATGGGAGGAGAAGAGAGATCTGAAATACTGGGAGCAGGATGCCAGCACAGCTTTGTGGCAGTGAAACTGCTGTCCCTGGGCAGTGAGAGTCACATCACAGAAAAGCTGTTTTCTCCATAAGAGATTGAGCCCATGCAGCAGGGTGTCACTGTGTGTTGGGTCAAAGGTGGATGTTCTATCACCCGATCTGGACATGACTTCCTGACTGTGAACGCCACCTAGGCAACAAATAAACCATGCAAGCCATTTACCTCAGGTCATTTATTTGCACAACACACGTATAGTAGCCCTTATAGACGCTTTCAGTCAACTATTACAATAGGAAACGATTTCTGGAATAAGTTATTGAACAGATCGCCCGTCCATCCAGCGGGGAATATAACCACGATGCCATGCCAGCCGGCGAGAAATCTACATCCAATACGGCTTCAGTCGCTTTCAACTTTGAGCTCTGGTCGTAAAGCAACAAACAAAAACGCAGTAGTTCCCACAGCGTGCCACTCTTATTCATTCTTAACTGAAGAACAAGACGATTTTAAATGGAGGCTGAGGTTTGAAGGGCGCTGTCAAAACAAAAACGGAGGATACGGAGGAGATGCTGCAGCGCTTCCCCCCCTCGGTAACGCGGCTGAAGTTGTCGGATCAGCGGGGGAAAAAAAGAGACAACCGCTACGGTGGACGGATAACATGCAGCATTCAGCTAACACTTATCCCTTCTCCTATCTTGCTGCACACCCCCCACAATGAGGACATTACACATCGCACAGATTTACGGGAGTCACACAAAAGCAATTAGTTTGTCTCCGAGCCGTCAGCAGCGGTATGGGTGCGTTTCGCTTTTTAGTCTACCTGAGTTAACGCGGACGTGAGTATCGACAAATATCCACGGAAATGCAGCTTTCGGTAAAGTTACATGCAATATGCACCTCTGGTGTTTTTTAGGCAGAACAAAAAAGCTATTTCTATGTGCGTAATGTGTGCAAACTTGACACAAGCGTGCTGTATCGTTGTCGCCAGATTCACTAAAAGCGCCTGTCACAACTAAATGATGTGAGCAGCTCGAGCCTGAGAAGGAGCCAAACTTACCTGACTTCAGCTCTTGACAAAAAAAAAGAAAGTAAGCTTCAGGTTCCCAATAATCTCACTTGAATTTTCCTTTGTTCTCCTTTTAAAGAAATGTCCTTTCCTTTAAAGTCTATGGTCGGTGGTGTCTCAAAATAACCATTGATTCCAACTCATAAAGTCACTATTTCAGGTTATTTGTTGACGTTGATCATTTGTTCTTCTGAATTAACAAGAAGTGTGTGAGTGTGTGAGAGGGAGCTGTGCTTTCTGCAAGAGAAGAAGAAGAAGAAATATACGTGTGACAAATTATGCTACCAAGAAACAACACATCATTATCCTTGGGCCTGGGGCTCAGTGAGTCGTAACGAGAGTAATAGGAAATCCACGGTTGGGGAGAGAAACGGTCGTGCATGGCCGGTGGAGAGAGACCATGCAGGGGTATGGATGCTGGAGAGACTCGCAAAATTATGGCTCAAGGCTATTGTAAAAACTGTCGAGCGTAAATGACTGCGATTTCAAACATCTATGGAAGAAAGAAAAGAGAAAGGGGGAGAAAAACCGAGTCTTTCCCTCGCTGTTATAGAGAGAACCGTCAAGTTTTAGTGCGCATTGCTAATTAGTCAATTTCTCTCTGCCTTCACAGCCCGACGACTTTGCTGCTGAGCTGAAACTGCTAATTTCTGGGACCAGCCTTTTTTTGGCTGTGAACTGGATGGATGAATGGCTTGTCTCGCACAAATGACAAAAAGCCCCTGCCTTAATCTCCATCGCCAAAATAACCCCTCATCTCATTCTGCTCCTGCAAGTCCTTCAAAAGAAGGTGCTCTACACAAACTCAAGTTTTTGCATCTGTATTATAAATACCACATAAACCACAATGTCCCCATTGTGTTTATTATGTTGAATTAAAGCATGAAAGACCTCCTTTTCATTATACATGTGAGAAAAAGCACCAGGCCAGAATACACTGTGAAACACCAAAGTGATGCAAAGTTAAGAAAACAACATGCAGGGAAATAAGGTCAAACACAACATACACTGTGTAATATGTGTTAATATCTTGTCTGATCAGTTCACTGTGTCACAACCTGGAGGCCTATAGCTGCAGGCCTGTAAACACAAAGGGCTGAAACCTAATACCTAATACAACATCCAATGGTGCACAGTTAGTGTGCTGTATGTGAGAGTCCGGTTGTATATTTAGATTCCACACTTTCTCACCCCAAACCCACACTATGTTTATAAGATGTGGTAAAAATGACTATCCCTTGACCTTATGGACCGCATCAAGCGCCGTGTCACAAACAACCAAAGTTGTGAGCCACTCGGTAGTCTCAGTCCTGTGTCGTAAGTCTAGTTGCATATTGTTTAAGACTTGGATACAACGACATCTACCTATCTCTTAGGACTCTATCCTTCCTGTGACCCTGTGCATGAATTATCAGGTGATGTCATCCTGATCATTAATAAGATGACACCGGATGGCTGCAGGTTCAAAACAAAGACAACAACATACTTGGAAATCCGATCAAACACGGTAAGATGTGACTTATTAGGACGGAATAAACTGTCAATTAAGTAAAGAGCTCAATTAGAGTAAGAAAAAAAAACTTGCATGCAGGACTCCCGTGGGACCAGAAGTGACAGATACCTCACAAGTTATGAAATGACAGATAAGGATAAATGGGTTTGTTCATGTACTATGAAATAGAGCAACACCATGCTACAGTTGAAGTAATAACAGGCCACATATAGGTAGCATTTATATTAGATGGAAGCGGGACATTGTTTGATGTTTGAGTGTTTGACAAGCATGCGTATCCTCCACTTGTAGTTATACTGAACAAATTCATCCTACATGAACTGTGGGAGATGACTGATTAGATTGTGCGCTGCATCTCAAATAATCATCATCACTGAAGGAAAACTATAATACTGTAGTATTAATTAGTGGTTTTAAACCACTAAGAAAGCCGTTTGTATTGTTGTTTACTGTTATTATTGTGTTGCCTCATTTTCCGTGTGCTTGTCACTGCAGTGCATTACAGTAGTTCACTTTATTTCACTTCGGAGTCACATACTGTTATCGTTACTTGCTCCCAGTTAGCACTACATTACCCAAGTCTCGAGCGAGCTATTCTAACGCAATAAAATGACCATTTCCAACTCTTTCAGCTCTTTGTAGCAACTCAGTCTCCTGAGGCCACTGGTCTTCAGATTGCAGGGCGTTTATGGTTGTAAGTTGTTGCAGTGTGCAGAGAGAGAGAGGGGGGGGGGGGGGGTCATCAGATAAGAGAAGAATTTCTAGACTAATTAAACCCTTTGAGACAAAGAATCACACTACAGTGATTTACAACTCTCTGTACCAGTTAACCCGACTCATATTTATCTGTCATATTACTCAGATACCCTATCTACCTCTATGGGTAAAAAGTCTTTACATCTTTTTGTTATTATACTACAAACACAAGAGGAGGAGGTATTACAGAAAATAACAACACTTACGTGAGATCTAAATACTGTAGTTCAGAATAATATGGGTTTGTGGGAGATAACTGGTAAAAAAAAAAAAAAGAAAAGAAAAGGTATACAACGATCCCAGTCACTGACCATCTACTCCACAATGTAGTGGTACAATAAGCTCCTTATTTCACTCTCAGCTACTGCACAATTTTATGTGTAATGCTTACATTACAGTACATTTTCTGATTATTTGTAGCACTACAACGTTGGGCATGTAACACATGGAAATAAAACTAAACAACAAGAGTCTGTCGACATTATTGTGGCCTTGAATAACTGATTAAAGAGTGAGCATTTAATCTAATCAGTGCAATGAAACAAAACAAAAGGAGAAGCTCCAAAGTTGTGAATAGCAAAGTCTACCAGGCATAATTCCTTTTGCTGGCTGCTGCAGAGGGGTATGCTAAGATAGAAAGTATTATTTTCCTAAATGGAAGGTGTCAGATGGTCACGGAAATGTGATCGGCTGTTCAAGATCACTGCTTCCCATCTGCAATTTGTGACGTGTGAAAGATTCAGCCCAAATGTGCTCACCAAGCGTAAATCCTCAGCAGTTTCTCTTATCGTGGAAAAGCAAGATAACCAGCTGTTTACAGATCAGAGAACATATCATATTAATATCATGGAGAGGGTGATATCATCTTGTTTGTAAAATATTTTGTTAACTAAGTGTGGTGTGGTATAGCAACCTATAAAGTGAAAGTTGTAATTTGTGTTTTAGTAAGAGTGATGTAGTTTAAAGCCTTTTTCTGATAAAAATATTGAAAGGGAGAGAAGAGAGAATACTGCAGGGAGCCTCTCAGATGAGACTTTACTGTAACAAAATTAATGCAAACTGCAGGTTATAGTAAATACAAAATTATAAAGCTTTCAGCAGTGAGATTTAAATTAAAGACCTCCCTCCTCAATTCCTGTTATCTGTATGTTTTAACAGCAGGGTTACTTTGATTCAACATCTGTCCCCTTGTGTGTGTGGTTTTTTAAATCTGATCTTAGAGGAGTCTGCACTTAGTATGTGTGAAATGATACTGTGATGTGATGTGATGGCTTTAGGAGGATATGAATATGGAAACAGTTCCTGTTCGGTGTTTCATGCGGTTTTGATTAGGACTTCCTGTTTCCGAGTCCCAGTAAACTGTTATTCTGAATGTCTGTAGCAATGTTTGTACCAGTTTATCATCCCCCCAGAGGAACATATGGGTGAACCTGCAGCACAGTTTAGTTTAAATGGGAGAGTGTAAGGGTCAGGTAAAGTGCAACATTTCTAAAAGCAGCCGTAGTTTGAGGTGGTGAATTTGTAAATTTGAACAGATGCAGTCACCTGTTAACTTGATTAAATATATTTTTTACACCGATTTTTATGCTGGGACTGATCAGTGCATGCTTGTCATCTCAGATCAAACTTAGTCAGAGATGATTCATAAAAAGTCCACTGTGTAATAAATTGTAAGCACTTATATTTGCCATTCAGGGAGTATGGGAGGCCTGCTGTTTTAAACCCCTAGATCCCCACACATGGCGTAGCCACCACAGACACGGCTCAGAGAGTCAGCCAGCAGCCGGGAGGTGAGCAGAAAGGAACAGGCGGTGTCCCCTCCAGAGTGAGCATAGGAGCGTGTGTGAGTGTGCGTGTGTGTGTGGCATTCTCAAATGACAAAAGGATACCAGTTGTGCAGTTCAGGTGGGAGGAGACATGGAGGTGGTATGGAGACTCACCTGAGGGAGAGTCTGGGCTGTTGGGACCGGGGCTATAGTGGAGACCAGGAGATGGTGGAGGGGCCGCAGGAGGCCACTGTGCCGTGGAGGAGGTTTGGGGGCTGGAGGGAGAGGGGGCTGCTGTTGCGCAGTCTCCCCAGCGTGATGCATCTACCTTCAGGGTGGCAGCAGGCGTGGAGTGGGGTGCGATGGAGCGAGCACGGGCTCAGTGGCGCGGTCACCTAGGGACGCTGAAGCTGCTGTAGCAGGACTGATAGTTATTCCTTGGGAGAATTGCAAGATGAGCCCCATTGTATTAGCAACCCCCTTTTTACTAAAACTGTATCAATGTTCTCAAGTCTTAAAAGAATGAAGTTGGGGTGTTATATATCTGACACATGTCTGAAAAGCAAACACAAAGCGGTTTTAAGTTCGATGTTTAGAAAAAGAAATAGCACTAGGTATAATCTCTACACAGTTTCAGTAATTTACCATAATATTCTACAGTGTATGTTTGACTGTGAATCAGAATTAATGTTGTCAGAGTTAAACTTCAGTAAATTCCTCTGGCAATGGGAAGCCAGCAAATTATTCCATACTGATTTGAAATTCTCAGACATTAAGCTTTTTAATTTCCAAGCCATACTTTTGTGTTGCAACTGTTTGAGTCGTATCTTTTAGAAATTCTCTGTGTCTAATATGGTCAGCACTCCCAATTATTCACTCCACTGACAAGTGAAACAAATGGGACCAACCAGTGCATTCTGTATTATCTACACCCCTTGGATTCCCTGACAATAATTAATACAATGGCAAGCTGCTGTTACCAGCCCCGACGACATGAGCTCAACAACATAAGCTCTCCCTTTCCAAGAGCTCTTGAGAGGAAATTACATCCTGCAGTGAGGTCATATACATCGCGGCCACTAGCAGCTGGGTCATATCATACAACTGTCTGGGATCCTAGATCAGATAAAGGCCCTATTGTAGGGTGCTGTTAACATCACCAGGTTATTATTCACATCATTACACCATGACTGTAAGGTGCATGGAATATATCAAGAATAATATGAATGTAGTCCTGACCGTAGAGATGTATGCTGGCTTTAACACCAAAGACTGCTCCATATGTATCGGGGAAGTTCATTGATATGCCCCATGATCTTACTGAGGCAGCAGCACTGATGACCTCACTGGTATGGTCACACACCATTACGTAGTGTTATTTAATTTCCTCATAATACAGATAAACAGGGAAATAACACTGCTAATTTATCATATAAATAGCATATACAGTATGTACGCACTATTAGTTGATTTAGGTGTATATTTTTAAATAGAAGCAAACAGGAGTCTCATGATAAAACAAAAATAAATACAGACACACTTGTGGTTTAATAGTCAACTGACCAGTATGTCGTTTTAAGGAGTTGTCATGTAATTGTACTAACCCCTCTTATTTTAGCCTGAGAGGATATTAACAGGTTTTTTTAATTATAGAGGAGCACATTCCCCCAACATCCATTAAAGGAATGCCATGCTAATTTTAAATCCTCGCAGCAGGCATTGGCATCAACAGAAGAAAAGTGGATGAGTTTCTCTTTAACAGCTGTAATTTGTGTTTTCCAATCACCATGCTGATTTCTGCTCATTATACTCACACCGGTAAGTGAGCAAAGTTTGGATTGATTGACTCTAATTAACTAAAAAATGTTCCAAGCCATGGATTTATTATCATGCTAGCTAGCCACAAATGTCAGAGACTTTCACAAATTATTATCCTGTTAAGATAAATATCTTTGAAATCAAATGAGTGTGGAAACACAAGGAACATGTATTGTTATACTGATGAATTTGTTTGGCATGTTTTCTGTGGAGTTCCACATTAAAGACTCACCTGGGCAAACACACAGTTCCAGTGTATTGTTAAGCCACACACTATGACTGAGTGACAGATGCTGTAGTTACCTAAACTTTAAAGGAACACACACACACACATTAGTAACCTACTGTAGTACATGAACAGCAGACAATGTTTAAAATCATTTTGTCAAATGAACATATATATTGATATCTATTTTTGTATACTATCTTTAAGATCAATATTATCAGTTACTATATGTAGCAGTGCAGAAGTATGTGGTCCCATCTCCATTAACAGAAGACCTGTTCCCCTCTCGTGTTTTCCAAAACTTGGCAGCATCTCCCTCATTGATATTTTAGACACAGTAGCACCTCTCTCCACTCACATTCTTTCTTTGGCTCCATCAGCTCCATGGCTCAACTCTCCACTTGCCCATGAACAAAGACAGGACGGTTTGAGTGGACACCTCCATTTTTCTGGGTTTAAAAAGATCTCGCAAC
This sequence comes from Caranx ignobilis, assembly GCA_021432705.1. Lineage (NCBI taxonomy): Eukaryota > Metazoa > Chordata > Actinopteri > Carangiformes > Carangidae > Caranx > Caranx ignobilis. The sequence goes on from MU269980.1 coordinate 36,885,139, forward strand.
AGAATTTTGGTTAGCTTGAGAAGTCTGAACGTTGCTCTGATTCACTTGGCTTCACACCAACGATCAGAAATGGTCGCTGAAGTGAATCCAAATGAAACGGGCCCATCGTCTGCATGGTGGTGCCAGGCTGAAACTGAGAATCATGCTGCTTGTAAATCAGATTTTCCTCAACATGTCTCCTGCAAAATATGCCTTAACACAAAATTATACAAAAAAATCTTCTAAATCAGCTTTGACGTATCATAGTGTGCAACAACACAGTCAGGCTTGTGCTGTATATTTCATCCTCAACATACTGAAACATGCATCTAATGTGAAAGAAAATACATCTCAGCTGTCAAGCAGTCCCCATCAGTATTTCCACAATCCACCCTCTTTAGGGTAGCAGCATTTAGGTGTGTCCACTTTGAGGCACGCCTGTAGATAAATGTGATGACATCTAGTTGTGGCTCTTTTTCATTTATTTAGGGGATTGATTAGGTGCAAGCAGAGCATATAGATGTGTTGGGGAGGTACTTTCTTTTGAGATATTGCCATATAGCCTGTAAGGAATATGAGACGGGCTGAACATTTTTCTCCTCAAGGTGCTTTTGGAAATCTGGTGGCATCATGGATTTGTGAGTAGCTGATATAAGGTATCACATTACAGTGTGTGTGTGTGTCACTGTACAATATTATAGAGTATATATTTGTTTAAAGCTATATAGGAAAACTTTATTTACTTTCCAAATAGAGGAGACTATAATTCTAAGGTCTAATATTCCTTATATATTATGTTTTTTGTTTTTTTGTTTTTTATCAGAAAACACATTTTGTGTTTATATTCCAATTAACTAAAGGGTGATGATGGTTCATTTGAGATGAAATAGTAAGATATTAAACTGGACCTATGTTGCAGTCAATTATGTGTTTCTAAGGTGGTTGTGTCCACACTGCCCCCTTCTGTCTCCACTGGTGTGAGAATCATCTGGCGTATCAACAAAACAACAGCATCTCTATGATCTGACACAGACAGGAGAGGGCAACACATATTTCTGAGGAGCAGTTTGAAAACACAAACCCCAATGCCACTAAATGGTATAAAATAATCAACACTTTCTCTCTTTCAAGAGCTATGACCACTATTAATCAATGAATTGTAATCTTAAAGAGAACTTAAATATTTAATGAATCTAATCACATTTAGAGTAAGTGTTGTTTAGCCAGAAAATATTTTACTCAACTTTTAAAGTCTATATGGAGCAGACATTATCGCTGTCTACCATTAGTATGACACTGTTGAAACATGATGAAACAAAAATCAATTTTCTACAAGTACTAAATGTGATTCAGTTAAGATTCCAAATTGAAAACAGTGTTTCCCCAGGGTTCTTTAGAAAAGCCAGTGGATAGTGCACACACAACATCCTTTTGTGCACACTATTTACCCCTGGATTGCTTCAGGCTAATGTCTCAATAATTTTCACTCCTTTCTCAGGTCCTTCCCACAAAGGACTTAACTAATGATCCATGGACAAAATGAAGCATTTAAATTTATTCATTAATCATTCATCTCCAGCTCATTGAAAATGCTAAACTTCCACAAAATTAAGATTGAATATTGAAAAGTGATTGAGGGAGACAGCTTTCAGAGAGTGAGGAGAGCACAGAGAGCGGAGGAGTGCGCGGTGTGATTACAAAAACAGGGTCTTTCCAGAGACAGTGGTCTTCACATGGGCATGGTCAAGGTGGGCAAGGTGTACTAAGTGCTAGTTAAGGTCACGGGGTTTCACTAGTTGTAATTAGATCTTGGAATCTGGAGAAGCGTAGAATTTCTGTCAACACTGCCTGTAATTATTCTCTTTTCCAATTAATGGTGACATAGATTAATTATCTGATGAGGCAAAGCCAATTGCAATCATTCACCCAGCTAAAATTAGATCAGTCCTGACAGCAGCATGAAAGTCACCTGTTTCATTGTTATGGATTTGCTGCAAGTAAAGAGGGGGGAATAGTGAAGCGTGCTAGGGTAAGTAAGTTGTCTGGTACAGGTGAATGTCCAATTACACTGCTATTTGAACTGAAGGCATCTACTCATTTGATCCAGCGGCATCTGGACTGGCTTGTTTGTTCACCCCAGCATCATCAGTGGTAGTAGAGTCATCTGTCAAGGATTGCAGGAACACAGAGATGAGTTGGATCTCTTCTGACAACCCCTCCTGTTTGAATAAGGTGAAAAACAGAAATGAAAAAAGGACCAATTAGGAAAATGCTATTTGTTTTTTAATCTAAAAACTCCCCGCTCTATGTACATCCCACAATTGTGAGAGTAAAGGTACCATCTTGTTCTTATTTTTGTGGGGAAGGAGAAAAAGAGGCTCCTGGTGAACCACGTCCAGGTTCAGTGCTCTTCTGTTTTAAAAACCTCAGCATCCAGTTTTTCTATTAAACTGCCTGGCACTGTCAACCAGCTTGGGAATCTGAACCGGCGTAGCCATGCAGAAATTCTCTGACTAACAATTATATCAGAAACAGGATCTTGGATTACTGTCCCCTGGGACTGGGGCAGTGGGCGTCTGCTCCAATCATTACTGGCCATTCAACAAGGCTCTGCACTGCTCTCCGCTGTTAGCCATTGTCAATTATGCCATCCCTAGTGTAAACTCGCAGAACACAAAGCTGAACTGCCAGTTCTGGCAGGAGTGTAACAGGATGACAGCCCGCCGCACCCCACTCCCACCCACAAACCACCCCCACCCACCACCACCCACCCACCCACCCACCCTAGGGTTCCCCGGCCTTCCTTCCCTCAAGCTACTTTTGAGCAAACTGCCATTTGGTTTCTGATTCAAGCACGCCTTAGCCGTGAAAGCACCAACCTGACCTCTCTGTGTTCTGCTTGTGAGGTTAAGTGGACATGATGGATTAGTATAGGCCTCATCAGGATTCAGCCTGGTTTAACTCCAGTTACTACTGGTATCAGTTCTATTGATTTCTTCATTTCTTTTTTATAAACTGGAGACTGATATTGATAATGTGCACATCATTTAATTGTAATCTTGTAGCCTTGGTGCTTAGCCCCTCCCTACTCGGAGCATTCTCACAATCTGCATACTGCAAGTGCTTTTGTTTACGGATCACATTAAAGGTCTTAATATTTAGGTAATCATGCAGATTGTGTGTTTATGCTTGCTCACAAACTCATAAAGATTTCCTTTTTTTACTCATAAAGGTTTTTCTCTGTGTGTACTTTTTGGAGGATAGATCCTGAGTCAGACTGTTCATGAGGAGCCTGTTTAAAGTGAATGCTGCCTGCTCTGATGGACCCTGTGCTGAGCTGTGACGGGTGACGGTGTGGTGCGCTTGAATACACCAGCTCTTTTGTCCTTCACACTCTGCAGCTCTCTGATAGCTCCTCCCCCTGTGCCCCACTCCTCCCTGCCTTGAGCTGTGATCTGCTGGGGCCTTTTGAGGCAGGGCCGTTGAGACATGGCTGCTCTCTGTAATGTCTGGACTAGACCTATCAAAAAACATGTCAGCAGGCAGAGGAGGAACTGAGATGGAAGCCACTTAATAGTATTTGCAACCAGGTACTCCCCTGGAAAACCTCCAATCAAACTGTAGCATATTTTGCCTCCAGCGTATCTGATAAACGTCAGATAATTTTTAGGGAGCAGCACGTCGACTTACAAAAACAAACTGGGAATTTTACACAACAACAGTAGACTGAACTGACGTACATGGGTAGCTGGGGTTTTGAGATGCTCTGCTGTTAGTGCGAAGAAGATGTAAAAAGGGAGAAAATGATCCATAGTGTGGTTGCATGCTGCCTAGCTCTGCGGTAAAGCTGGACAGGACATTTCATAAAGATTCATCACTGTCCCTCTGTCCGCTTTGACCTCATCTCACGTCACAGCACAGATTAGACACCGATTATCCTCTAATTGAAGATCCTTACTTCTCAACCTTGCAGAATATGCTGCTACTCTTCTGCACGACAGGCAGAAGGTTATTCGTCTTACAAAGCTGTAACACTGATATCTTCCTTTTGGTCAAATGAACTCACTCTGATATAGTTGTGAAATAAAAAAATGCTCCATGGCTAAACAGGAAACAGGATCAAATGTTAATACAATCTGACCATGCACAATGTGTTGCGTATATAGAGTTATCTAGAGAGGCAGAGCAAGCCTCAGACGTGGGGTCACTGCATAGGCACTCTAGCAGACACATCATCCATCACATCAGTCTGTGATCTCGTGAGTGAATGTATGGACTGTAATGTAAGAGTGGCATCTTTAACTCCACCATAGCAGAGAGGCACAAAGCCTTGGTGGAGGTTTGCCTGGCTGCCCTTGCTTGGCAAAGAAGACACAAGGCAACTGACTAGCCGGATGAGGCTCAAACAATACCAAGCATAACATGGAGTTACTGTAGTATGCAAAAGAATATGCCACCATCTGGTAGAGTACCTAGACCGGGATGAAAGTTGAATAAAGGGATTTGCCATTTAAATGAATAGTTACAGTATGTGCAATTTCCCTCCCCGTTTTACATGTATATGTACAAATACCTGGGCTGTTTTTATTTTCTGGTTGGTCTCTTGAGAGAGAGCCTGGCACAGGTCCAGTTCAGCCTTGCTGTTGAGGCTGCGTTGTTTGAAGTATTTCACCAAAGCTTTGTGCATCCTCTTCTGCAACAAAGAGAGCTAGGGGGAGAGAAGGCAGAGAAAAGGAATTGGTAAGGCAGGAGAGGAAATTAATGGCAGTGTTCAAGAAGAATGATGGAGGGGAATAGAGAAAGCAGTCAATAGCCCATTCTGCAGTACACGGGCCTGACAGGAATTTCACAGTCTCTTGGTTTCTCTGCCCACTCGTGTGCACTCATCAGAATCCAGTCACATCTGGCTGCCAGGATGGGGGGTTAATTTTCTCTAAATGCTTCAGCAGTTTTGTTCTAGCCGAGGCAAACTCTGTGACTGCAAAGCTGATGAGTAAAATATTTCTACTTCACCCAGTTTAACTTTATACCAATCCCCTCAAGACATATTTTACACATACACACAGAGTCATGAACCCCCCACTGAAACCAGAAATTATTCCTAGTCTCTTGGAAAGACATGCTGCTTGCTTTATTATTTGAACACAGTTTCAAGCAAAGAGGTTTAAATTCTGATAGATGCCATTGCTTTTCTTCCCCCTCCATCTCTCTACTCTTCCTACAAAGCTTATCATTGCTTGGCAATGTGTTCCCCAGTGCATTGAAAACTAAAGCGAATTAGCTCAGTCATCAGCTCCTGAAGGAAAGACAATAACAAGAATGCTCTTTATGGTGTACCCTGTTAAAGCCCAAGAGCTGAAAGCCTCCACATAAACAAAGCAATGCTTACATGTACAGTAGGTTCAAGAGGAATTTTATGAAAGGTGCATACCAGCAAGTGCTATCAGATGCTAATTAATGATTGTCTTTTTTCTTTTACAATAGAGATGTTTTGCATATCTGAATATATTTAGACTTGTTGAATTTAGATGAATTCATGTCCTAATGAATACAAATACTTTCATCCTCACTTAAATGGTCTCTTACATTACATACACCATCGGGAGGGTCTCTTAATGAGATGATTAATAAATAGGACATACTTTTTCTGCTACAAACATAAAAAGGTTTTGTATGTTTTTAGTGGCTCAATATAACTAAGGTTTATTTAAGTTAAATCATCTGTATCTATAATACAGGTATAATAAAAGTGCAACCTGTGATGTTTCTATTTACTGTATATCCTTTAATCCCATCTGTTCAAAAGGAGCATGGCATATCATTAAAGCTAGTATATTTACAGTATGTTCCTAATGGTGCTCTCCAATCTCTGCTGTTAAGAAACACTGATGATGGTTGTTGGGTCACACTTGTCCTGAATGACTATAGTAATAAATAAAGAATACATTTTAACATGCAATCTGTGGTGCACAAAGTAATAGGATCCTTGCACTGAAAATGCCGAGGGTATACATTTGCAATTATCATTATATATTATATACAGGATTATAGTTACTGATGCATTAATGTGTACATGGCATTTTACCTTTTTAGTGTTGTGTAGCTCTATGTTTTACTGTGCATCATATCTTACAAGCTCATCATGTGTTTCATGTGTAAAATCTTAATCAACCAATTACTAAAGCTGTAAAATAAAAGTAGTAACATAAAAAAGAATGAAATTACTTTTTTTTTAATTATAGTAAAGTATAAATTAGCAAGTAGCTCATGGGCTTAAATACATGTACTCCCACCACTGATAACCATTATAAGGAAACAAGATTGACATTAGATACTCCAAACACTCAGCTGTACTTCAACACTCACTTGTGGAAAGTTAATCATTTCAGTTTTAATGGCAGACCCATACCCTGCACATTACCATGTGAATATAAACTATGGGTTGTGCTGTGTTGGGGTTTCAAGGGGGTTCAAGTACAAATTACAACATTTGATTCCCACTTGCAAGCATTCTTTGTAGGGCATTCAGTTTTCTGTTGTCCTTTGGTCCGACAAGCATTCAAAGTATTCATAACAAAAGTAATCTTACAATTGAATATATAACATCTTTTTGTATATCTGTACTCATGTCAGCATATTCTGAAAGCATTTTGTGTGCTATACTAGCTGTCTTTCATCATATTAAAGATTGTTTTAAACTTGTCATCACTGCACTGTATGTCAGAGATGCCTGCTATTAAGATTACATTTAAGGATACTTAAGACCTGGGTTTGATTGTATCCCTGAATATAATAAAAGAGATTAGGTACCTCACAAAATGACTGGTGTGAGGCAACTCATACACATGCACTAATGTTCTCTGTCAAATGATCCTGACAGTGTTAAATGCATTTAGAATGTTGCCTCCAGTTCCAAACAAAACACTGAGGGCCATAATCGTGTAATATGCGTACTAACTGGGACATATATATGCAAACATTATAAGGATAATTGGAAATTCAAAACAGGAAAGAAGAGTACTTGAATGCTCCTCTATAAATCAGATTAAATGCGATAGGCCCGCGTCTACATTTCAGATACATTGTTGATCATGAGCTTGTTATAAAAAACTAAATTTAAGCATAAAACACTAGCCGAGAGGCTGCTGTTGTACAAGTGTAGAGTTGAAACAAACAAAAATGGTGAAGGCTGAATCCAGAGTAAAAGAAAATCAGGCTTTGATCATGAGCGTGGAAAATCCTGTCCACAGGATTTTATTTTTGCATGCATTTTTCACTTGATAACATTCATGCAGTTAGATGAGGAATTGCTCAAGTAAAGGTATTAGTCATTTTTGGAACAAATAATATGTATTTTTCATTGCGGAGCAGCGTGGCTTCTTCCTGGTGTTATGGTTGTCATGTGTAATTCTATTCCAGTTAAACAGTGTCACAAACTATAAAGATTAAACAGTAAAATGCTGCTGAGTTGTCTCCCTCAACTAGTCAAGAGGTCTGATGCTATTTTAGCACTAAAGGCACATTCATTGTCTTATCTTAACCTGTATTTGCCTCTGATCCCTAACCAATTGCTGCGGTGAGCAGAGGCAAATTTGTAACACAACAATAATAAAACGTTTCACCTCTGACCGCCTTACAAAAATATAATCAGGAAAAAGTAGAAGTTTTAGTATTTACATGTACCATCAACCTCTTCCTTTACTCCCCTTGGTGGCAAAACTACATAGTTATCATTACATTATGTCACATCCATCATCCTCCTCCACTCAAGTTATCTCATCATTATTAGATTGCTGCAGTAACCTCCTCACTGGTTCCCAAGCTGAAACCTTCTTAAAATCACTGCCCATGCAAAGAAGAGTTATCTAGTGCTAAGAAGAAAAACATGGACTATAACATACAAGGGCAAACCAAGAGATAACAGCACAGATGTAAAGTCATCAAATATGACAAGTGGTGAAAAAAGTAAACCTTACCTCTGTGTAATAATTAAAAGATCTATGTACATGGTTTCTCTCGCTCAGTGCTGTTACTGCCTCTTGTTTGGCCTTCATGAGGATCTTCTTAAGACTTTCATAGTTGCTTGCCAGCTGTTTGTTCTCCTTCAGTGCAATTTTTAGTGCTTCCTACACACACACACACAAGAAAACAGAAGTTTTAGGTAAAACTGTAAGGTATACAATATGTTTACAGTAGCAGATCAACAACATTCAAGACATGACTGCAGACCACTGTAATAACTACAGTGTCACTTGGAGTACACAGATCTGACTTTTTGGTTCCCAATCCTGATTCTGAAACATCAGGGTTTGTCAATCCTGAGTACCAATCCGATGCCAGCTCTCTTTTTAACTATGTGTTGTATGGATCATTGTGACACTAAGAGCTTGATTCAGCAGCCTGCTGTGACTGAATGAGTGTTTCTGATGAGTGAACAGTGAATTCAATATTGACATTGACAAAGCGCGATGGTGATCAGTCACATAATGATAACAATCCAGTGTAACTGATCATTAACTATCACTCACATTTTACAAATATTAAAGGGATGGGAAAATACTGCTTTTAAAAATGTGAATTAACACTTTGACTATGTATGTGAAGAGGATAGCATAGCTACACTTCCAGAACAACTGTTGAGACAACACCTTGTACAGTTTACATGCAAAATGTGAAGGTCTACATAATGAATAATCACACAGAATCACAATCTACCTTGTGTTTATGATTCACATTCACGACCTATCAATAACAGATACCCAAGAAAAATAAATACACTGAATGGAACTAGATTCAATATATAGCACTACTGCTACTATATAGTAGCAACATACTGACCATTTATAAGATATATTAGTTATACAACTGATCTGCTGTGTGCACGTATAATACATGCATTCTGTATTTGGGCTGTTAATTAAGGCAATACAAATAGCAGGCAAACAACAATGGACTCTTTTCTGTGAAATCAAGCAAATAAATCACAGTGAGTATGTGTCTCTCTGCATGTCCCCTTTTCATTTGAACAGTGTTTCCCAAGTACTGGATATGTTGTTGGTGAATATCTCAACTCTACCTGCAGACATAATGAAGTGTGTCTCTGCAGTAAAACAGAACAGCACTAAAGTGATGAGTTTAACCCAGCAGAAAGAGGGGCTGTAAACATGACAAATGCCTGCTATTGATTTCAGGTTTAATTACTCCATGCAGCACTGACAAAGCCCATCTGACGCTGTTGTGAAGTGTAAATGGAACAAATTACACTTCATTGCCCATAAGAAACTGATTGCGTCGGCAGTTTGCATTGTTTACTTTGTCCTCACCAAACGACAAGCCTTGATCAATTCAAAAAAATAGGTGCACGTATGAAAGCTGAAGTCCTCTCAGACATGTATGGGTTCAGTAGAGACGACCGCAGATTTCTAACAAGTCAATCTATTTTACCTTAATATACTCTGCCCTGGTAACTTTAAAAAGTGCCATCTGCAGGGTTGTGTTTAATACAAATAGAAACTCTCATCAGGCTGTTAGTCGGGCTAACCTCTATCAGTTCGTGTTTAAAACAGGAGCTGCAACCCACAGGAGCTTATGGGAGTTTAGTACTGGGTCAGCATCTTTATAAGAAATCTCATATTTGAGAGTGTCTGACCATTCTGCTTCATGCACTGTGACTCCTGAATGCACACTCTGCTTATTATGTTATGCTAATGCAGACATTATGTGTGCTTTCTATTGGTCCCAATGATTAAAGTGACCAATTTCCTCAGAACTTCAGACTCACTCTGATCTTTTTATTTGGTGAGGAGTATTGTTGTTATATCATCTTATTTCGTCAAGTGAAGAGACTAAACCCTTTTTTGCATGGCTAATTTTTATCTGGCTAATGGGAGTTGTGTCTATGAGGAAGACTTCTAATTCTTAAATTGTCTCACACCAACAACTTCTTTAAAGTTGCTGCACTTGGATGCATGGCGGCTTAAGCTCCATTGCCTTTTCTTGTTTTGAACTAATGCATTCTTGATCACCGTTTAATGAAACTATATACCACATGGCGATTTCACATTAGATAAGCCATGTGAAACCCCCATCAGCAAAGAGGCTCTGGCTGGGGCTGATAATCCTGCAGATGAAAACCTTACAATAAACAGGGGTTTCTCTTACAAAGGAGTGTTCAAATACATGCCGTTTTGTGCACAGTATACAGTGTTTTTACAAGAGCCTATTTGTGACATTAATTTAAAAAAGTCCTGTTCATATATGTTTATTTGATATTGTGAACTGTGTGCTTATATTGAAAATTGCTATTGAAAATGTTGGCCTACAGGTAACAAAATAGGCAAAGCATCTCACCACGACACGCATCATCAAATTCGTCCAGACAAAAGACTATAACAACAGTGAGTTGTCATTTGTGTGAAAAGCACTTAAACAAGATGGCCATGGCTTGTAATTTTAATTGCACACAGCTCTTTTCTCTGCATCTTAAGGGAAGTATTTTGACAGGCAATGTGCTGACACTAATCCACAAACAAATAAACAATGAGATGTTTTTTACAACTTGCCAATGGTTTCACAGCATATGACACAAAAAGATGTGTATTTACAGAGAGTTGCACTGAACATTTTGTTACCTTGGTGTCTTCCATTTCCTTTTTTCTTGCTGTAACATGAGCAGTGTGTGTCTGCATGGATCGCTGTGCTTGTTGTTGGCAGTTATTAATATCAGACTGCAAGGTGCTCATTATGAGAGCAGCTGATTTGTTTTTGAAATTCACCACATCAAACACACTTCTGGAAGAAGAAATGAAAGATATACAAGAATATTATGCCTCTGAAATCATTAGCACTGATATTACTTATAGCAACGACATGACTTAAGAAAACAACCAGCCTTTTAGAAAGGAAACTGAATATTTAAAATATAATACTAAACATTCTTACAGGGCAGGTTAGTAACAGGTAGGTTTCTTTGAGCATTTATTGCTCTCTTCTCAAAAATGCTGATTTTGCTAATAGTATTGAAAAGGTTGACTATTTTCTAGTAATCGCAGTAATTTTCTTAATCAAAACCATTTCGTTGAGTGTCTTCTCTGAAAAACTAATCTTACTGAAGTTCATCAATGACTTCTGGCATCCTTTCAACTATTTTTTCCATTTCATCTGAAGCATCTTGGTATTCTTTGCTCTTCTTCATAAGGTCACTGATCCTGCCCACAGTGTTGTCACATCTCATTACAGTGAAAGTGTGTAAATCCTGTAAATAAAGAGAAGCATTAGTGTTAAAACAAGCCTGCAAATCGTACTTCGTTCAAAGTACTTCTAGCAAGAGATTATTTTATATATATATACGGTATATAAAAAAACATAATAAAGACATAATAAATAGCTGTGACCAGATCGGTGCTCAGTGAGCACCTGACTTAAACCTGAGTTAGCAACTTGTTCTTGGGCTCCAGAAGAATTCCTTTAAGCCAGTATGTTTTTTTCTCTTACCTGAGCAGCTTTCAGGTGGTCACATTTGAGGTTTTTCTCCCTCTCAAGGATGTGTAAAGTGTTCATGTGCTCACACTGAATCTTTTCCAAATCTTCCATCACTTTCCGGATTTTCTTTACAAACATAAAAAGAGATAAAAAAATAAAAAAAAGTAGTTGAATTTGATTTCAAAATATCAATATTTATTATGAATGTATTTTTATGTCTGGGGGTAAAGATTAACTATTATTATTGGCCAGTACCTCCATTTTTGTCTCCAGAGCTGTTGTTGCTGAAAATGCATCTTCAAATTCTTTCAGAAGTTTTTGGTTGGTTAGCTCTGAGCTCCTCTGCTGTTGTTTTAGTTCTTCATTGATATTTGCACATTGACCCTGATAGAAAAGAAAAGTAAAAGGCAGAGTGACATTACCTAAAAGTCTTAAAACATGAACAGGGGGTAAAAATGATTATGGGAAATGTATTTAAAAAAAAAAAAAAAAAAACTGGAACCAGCTATGCATTTAATCTACCTTTCTGAAACTCATAATGATCAGTTTTTATTGATACTGTGCTTTCTGAAACCTTGGTCTCCTTGACAACATAGATAATAGCTTGTGTTCCACAGATACTGAAAAGGTTTGCAGATTTAAATCTCAATTTTTTTATATGACAGTGTTTTTCTTTCTTCTTCTCAGAAAGAAGAACCTCAAGTGCCTCATGAATTTACCTTCAGTAGTTCTAGAGCAGTCATCTGACCCGTTAGATCTTTCTTCAGGTTTTCAATCTCTTTCTGTAAAGCATAGAAAGTGCACTGGGTAACACTGGACAAATCAGCTGGCTTCTCACATTTGTGACTTGTGCAATGTACATAGCCCATGTACATATGTTGTCACTGACCCTGGCTCTCTGTTCTTCCATGAAGGTGAGCTGTTCCTGCTCCTCCAGTTTAGTCTGGGTGACACTGTGCTGGGCTAGAACTTGGGTCACTTCCTCCTTGGCCTTTTCCCACTGCTCGTCATTGTCAATGATTTTCTGGAGCATCTGCTTTCTCTCCTCGCGCATCTGCTTCACTGCTTTCTCACTAACAAAAATCACACAACACAACACAATAAAGTCATGGCAGACCCACATGGGGTCTAATACTGAATATAGCAAATGCATGTTTCTCCTCTGTTTGGCTTTGACATTGTACCTCTCAGAAATTTTGATCCTGTAGTCTTCAACGTTCTGCTCATACTCCATGTTTTCTTTGCGGATAGTTTCAAAAGCATTTCGTTTTAAATTGAGCTGCTCTTCTACACAGGACACCTCTGCTTCCCCATTAAGTTTCTGTAACATAATATAATCAACCATTGAATGGATTCACCAAAGTAAGCAAACAATATTAACCTGTCTACCTCTGTTATCAACCATGGCAGTTTTAAGTTATACCCTACCTACTGATCTATCAAGACGCACAGAAGTATCAAAGGCAGCACCAACATTTTGAATGGTATTCAGTAAGTTTTGTGATTTTATGTTGTTCCTGCGGTGTTAATACTTACACATCTCTCAATATCTTCTTGCAGCACATTTTGTTTCTCTTTTAATTTTTTATTCTTTTGCATTTCATCAATAATTTGAAGTTTCAACTGCAAAATCTGTAACACAAGCATAGAAAAACATAATTTTGACTACTTGAGTACATTGCTGAATGCTATTTCTTTTTTGCAATTGGACAACATCAGTTACCTGGTCTTTTTCAGTTTTCTCAAGTTCCATAATTTCAGGAATGTGTTGCATCATGGCTGCGCACTTTTCTTCTGTAAGAGCGACTGTCTTTTCAGCATCATTTATTTCATCATGTAGACCTTTTTCTAGCATCTTCAACTGGTTTAAATCTTCCCTGGAGAGAAAAACAATCTTGTTATTAGGTTGGTGGATGAATGTTAGGAATCACATGGTACCTCACAAAGCACAGCTATCAGTTTTCCCAATGACAGCAATACCATCAAAAACTACATGATACATAATATCCAATAATAAAATTTACAACATGACACCTGAGGAAAGGCAAAGGAATGCATACCTCTAAAATGTGATATTTATCACAAAGCAGGAATCAAACTTGCATTTTAATTACTTTATTTTGATTAACTTTTAGTCTCAAAGTTTTAAGACAGATCATATGAAACCTTGTCTTGCCTTTGTCAGGATAGAACTTAAAACATTACAATGTTAAAATTATGCCAAATCCATTATTTCTATTCAACGAGACACCTGCGTCTGTTTGTAGTCAGTTAACAAATGACTGAGAGCAGCAAATAGATCACTAAACCTACATGCAGTTTAATATACCTTGGCTTGTGCACTGATATGGAACATTCACTAAACTGTACTGTTATGTGATATTAACCGACACCTGCCAGCCAGTCAGAAAGTGCTCTCCATGGTCATGGCATAATTTTGAATACAACAATTGTGTAAATGAGACTTATACATGATTTTATTGGTGATGGTGAGTTGTTTTTGCTGTTACTGCTGGTTTAACTTGTAGTTGTATGAGAAATTGATTAAAGGATAGAGAGTAGTAAGACATTTTATGACAGATGTTTCATATCTCTACAGCTGGACTGCTTTGATGGTGAACCTGGTTTAAACTACTACTACAGCTAGAGCAAGTACTCACAATCTGCTAGCCAGCTGGTTCTTCACTGTCGATACTACATTGCCAAATGATATGTTTTCATTGTTGGCAAGCAGTTCCATGGATTTGAAGTCCTTCTGAACCATTAAGAGATCCCTTGTTCTTTCTGAGTGTACTTCATCAGCCTAAAAAGGAAAGGGGAGTCACAGAAATGGGGTCATTGGCTTATTGTTTCTCTCCACTATTATTTCTGAACAATTTCACATACAGAGACTAAAGTGAACATATTGTCCTATTGTTCAATTATAATCTGTATGAACTATATTTTCGCAATCCCATACCTACAGCTGATCACTACCACATGCCAACACAGACAGTATGCATGAAGGGGCTTCTACCTTTTTCTTTTAGCTTTGGTAAATCCTAGGAAATCCAGAAAGCTGAAGGCTAGCTATTAACATTGGGCCTTCAGAAAACCTGGGTCTGCCCAGAGTTAACATCTACAGAAAACACCTAGAACAAAAAACCTGGCAAAATGAGATTAAAAGTAAACATTTCAATTGTTCAAACATAGCCAGACTGGTGTTCAGCTTCAACATTTTTGGGTCGAAGTCAACCTGTTGCATGTTGATCCTTCAATTTCTTACCCATCGCTCTTCTGTCTATACATTACCATGGCATCTTCACATGTAATCATTAGTCTCAAAATACAGCTGGATCCTAATCAGGTCATTGTATTTGGTGGACCTGTTATAAACTACAGAAATTAAAAAGATAATCTGAAAAGTAGTCACAGAAATATCAAAGTTTTAAGGATTCATTGTTTGGGGATTATGAATGTCTGTACCTGACATAATAGCAGTCAAGTCTATTGTTAAAATAGAGAGATTTTACACTAGACCAAAGTGTTGGATAGACACTGGACTAACAAACCAACAAACATTGCAATCCCCAGTGCCATGCCACTTGTGGCTAAAAAATAGAGTTAGAACAGAGCAACTGGGTGACAGAGCTTGTGTGAAAGGGAGAAAGTAGCCTGTATGGACCTACAGTTGCAATCTGAAAAAGCATGACAGCTAAGTGAAAAGCACCTTAAGCTTATCTGGATTTGGTGTTAAAGAGAACCATATCTGAAGGATTATATTTCGCCATTTGATACAGACTATCGGATATTAGCTTTTCTAATACTTAATAAGTAATAATAATTATTCCAACAACTCAGCTTCTAAAAGAGGTGATGTTTAAGCACATGTTTGCCAACAAAAGTTACAAACTTTTGTGGATAATAAAATATCTAGTAACTGTGGTGATAGAATAAATCAATTTAGAGGCTACCTCTGCTTGAGAAGCGTTGATTTGATCTATGATGGTTCTCTGGAGGTCCATATTTTCCCTTATGATGGGGATTTGTTTTTTGGCAAAGTTGATGTCCTCATGTAATCGCTGGTTTAAAACCTCAGTGTGTGACAGCTTCTCCTGGGCTTGGTCAAGCTTCTCTCTTTCTACTTTTATTTGCCACTTCAGTTCAGTGATGTCTCTGATGCAAGCCTCATGCTCTAGAAAAACAACAGAGAATTAGAAAGTTTATTCATTAGAATGGGACAACAGAATCACAATACATCACAAGAAATAGGTCTACGAAGGCATGATGAACCATCTTATAGTCACTAACCTTTCTGGACGACAAGAGAATGCTCTTGTTGCTTCCAAAGTGAAATACTGTCAACTTTGCTCTCCAAAAACCTTTTTCTTCGCTTCTCTCTGTGGAGAGCTTCCTCTGCATACTGCCGATCAGCCTCCAGCCGCTCAATCAGATACACTACCTCTCCAAGGACATCATTTATTTTCTTCAATAGTGGCGATAATGGACAACTTTCTGGAGGATGGAAAACTTTATAAGACTGGCACATTCTGTTGTACTATATCATCTCTTTCAACCCAATGAACAAAAATACATACATAAAACACTTTTGCAAAGCTACACTGACAGAAACTGATCAACGACATAACACAGATCAAAATAAACCGTGTTCATAGAATTTAATAAGTAGAATGGGAAAGTGGGTAGCATATAGTTTGTTATTACTTGAGCAAAAGATGTGAACAAGTAAGTTGAACTCCATTCTCACTGCTGAAGACTGAGTATTCACCTCTTGCACTGATTGCGATGCCTTCGACAAACAAGTCTGTAGACGTCACTGATTCTGGGTCCCTGGATTGAAATCTGCTAAAAAGGAGTTGAACTTGTGTCATATTTTTACATCACGTTGAATATGATTCAGACGAAATGAGAACAATAAGACTTCACCTTAAAGTCTTGCTGTATTGGTGCTTATCCTGGTCAATCTGTGGCTGATATTTTTCACACTAGTTTAAAACAAAATAGGGAAAAAAACAATAAATTTAATACATACATTAATATATTTCATCTTTATCAAGATATTTGGGTTGGATCATGTTAAACAGCATTTTACCTGCAGACACCAATTTTCCACAGTCAACTTCAGCTCTTGCATATTATAAAGAGCATTGTTGACACATGGTGAGGGACTGTTGAGCAAAACACAAGTGCGACGTCTTCCAGAGCAGACGACTTGAAGATCTGCTTGATCTTGGGGAACACAAACAAAACTTGAGAAACAAATGCTTTCCAGTAAGACATGAAAAAGCCAACCCTATCTTGTCTTTACCTAATGGTACAACACCCCAGAAATATTTTGTGAATAACACCCTGACAAGCCACCCCTCAGTGTAAAAAATATTATAGAACAACAGACTTTTGTTGGAACAGCCTACATCAATAACTTTATTTTGAAAAAGTAATTACAAAAATGTATTTGGCTGTGAAAAATGTTTTGTGATTCCTTTTTTTCTCTTCAATTCTGTTTGCATAGTCTACAATATATTGCAGGCATCAGTGAAAGAGCAGAGACAACTAATTTGAACATCTTAAGACAAACCCAAGGGCACACTTCTTAGTGGTGAAAGGACGCCATCTGGCTGAAAAAAAGGGGTAAAAAAAAAAAAAAAAAAAAAAAAAGAAACACCACTGGTGCAGACTGGAATCTGCTTAATGTAGCAGCAAAGTCAGAAATTCACTACGCTGTGTATTATTTTAGAGCACAGTGTGTATATTAGCACTTCCTGTTGTCATTATTAGATGTATAGAGTATAATGTTAAAAGCTACAGTTTGAATAGTTCTGACAAATATAGTAATTTCTCACAAAATGTCCCATAATTTGACCCCTGGCCTGTGTTTAATTAAAAACTGAAAACTAAGATAAGGTTATAATTCAGTTATAAGTGCCTGCTAACAATGGAGTGCTTCATAAGTAGCACTCATTATTCTGGGGTTTTATTTTACATCCAGGTATTTATTCTACCATGTCCTGGCCAAAAGGAAAGTGATAGGTCCTCAAATATCCTGCAAATACTTCCAGTCAATAGGCGTTACGTGAATAGCAACATGGGACTCTTTCCATTTTTATTGCATTTTATGGGACTTTTTTAAGCCTTTATCACAGAAAGTTGATAAATGGAAGGAAGCAACAGAGGGTGGGTGCAACACAGGTCCATAGTCAGACTTAACCTAGCCAGCTGGGATGTTGCGGCATGTTAAAATCCAAGCTTCAGGGCTATCTCAGTGTTGTGTTTACTCAAGCTAAAGACAGACATTTGGTAAACAATGCTGCTCTGGTGCCAAGTCACCAGGTTCCACTTTTTGGGGATGGAATAAAATCTCACTCCAACCTGCATTTATAGATTGTTGCTCAAAAAGAAAATACATTGGGTCCCTTGCACAAATGTCCTCATCTGCAAACCATGTCTAAGAAGAGAAAAAGAGTTATTGTGACCAGCAAGTATCTGTATACCTGTCTTGCTGAAAATGCTAAGACGGCACATTTTTTGTTGCCTGGCATCTTTTTATGGACAACATCAAGTCTGTGGGGTAGTTAATAGGCCCGTTCATTACAATTTTCAGTCTACTGTGCACAGTAACACAGATCAATACCACCAAATGGAGATACAACCAAAACTGTCAGGGACCTGAGGACAAATAAGTACACTAATCAGTAAGGAAAGGGTAGGGCACAAACTCTATATTTGCAACTAGTTGAAGCTTTCCCATCTCACATGACACTCAATACCATTATTCTCCATTAATTATTAGAATGGCCAGTGAATGAGCTGACTCAGACCAATACAAGAGCAGAGGAGAGGATAAACTGAGGGGTACCTGAAATAAAGGCCATCTGTTGCCAAGCAGTTTAGATGAATAATACACACTGAAAGAACCAGGTGGGGTAGCAAAGTGGAAAGGGAATATGTCAACGGTAGGCTGAATTAGCTCTAAATCATAATGGCAGGGTGTATTATGGCCACAGAGCTGGCCCATGTTAGTCTGAGGGCTAATTCTGTGTTATTTAGACACTGATAGATTTTAAACTGTGCATAACTTCAACCTTATTCAACATCACTACATTTTCAGGTTCTGGTCTTATTATTTATTTTTGGTTCATTCTTTTATAAACAAACCAAATAAACTCCAATCAAGAAAACAAATTTAGAGATTTTTTTTTCTTAAAGCAGTTGATTATTGCCTAAAAGCAGCAAAGATTGTTTAAAATGAGAGAAATTCACCATGGTTTGAGATTAATTTATTTTACAAAAAAGGAGAGAAAGAAACTGAAAGCCAGTGTAGATTACAGGTGGTATTTCAGTTCAAGAATGTATATTTATTTTATGAAAACGTAATAGAAAGTAATTAAAAACACCTATCACAGAAGTTGTACTGTAATTTGCAGGGGAAAAATGTGGCACAAAAATAAAAGTGTATCCCATCATTTATCAAAAGCTAACTATCACAGCAGCTTTGACTCACTTAGCCAACCTTAAACTAGTTGCTCTCCTCACCTTGTTGACTCAGTCGTCCCTCCCTTGATGGGAATCTGAGGGGTTCAACGTCTGGCATTGCTGCAACCTCTTCAGTAAAACCAAAACGACTTTTCACCTGCCTATGGAAAATTGCAGACATTCACGTTCAGCATTAACCTGCATCCCCTGAGTTAGACCATAGACTTCCATTATTTCAGTGACACTTACACATTAGATCAGTACAGGTGCAACTTCGAGCATTAAACTCGCGAAGAAAGTTTGCTAACCCAGCTGAAGTTGCAACTGATAGCTTCACGTAAAATGTCTTAGCTAACGTTAAGTTAAACGTTTAATTAACTTGCCCATGCCTAATAACAAATTAATGAGCTGGGGCGGTCGTTGTCAAGGCAGAAAGTGAAAGCGAAAAGTGGCTGTCTAATTACTTACTTGTTTTACGGCACTTCTGGCTACCAGCTGTCTGTTAGCCGTCTGGAAGTGTGTAATTGTTCTTCGCCGCCGCTATCCGGACAAAAAAGTTACCTTTCAGTAAAGTTTTCTCCGTAGCAAGTTGCTGTCAATCTTCTGTGCCGGTTGCTTAGCAACATTGGGCTGCGCTCGGGGAGAAGGAGCTGCGTTCAAGAGCAGCAGCGAATGTTTGCGTCCTGTTTGTCTGTCTATGTTTTCCTATATGATATTATGTTTCTGAGTTATGGTGTGTTCATGTGTTTGTTTCGGTTTGCTGTAGTGCTTGCATTTCTAGCTGATCCAGGGGGATGGGGATTCATTGTTTATTTAGCTCAAGAAGAAGGATTTTTTTTTTAACACATCAGTTTATCAGAGAAAAATAACTGTACATATTGACACAGAAGGGCTCACTGCACAGAAGGGTATGAATAACATGTAAAGGCATAAAAAAAGACTATACAGCGATTGAAGAGCATATTTCGGTTTTGACTTGTAAAACCTTTGGAATGTAATAATTATATTATTTTAAACTATTTAAGTATTATTCTGAGTTTTACGACGATTCTAAGATGTATGCAAAGAATAATTAAGCTTTATTTTCTTATATAAATTAATTGACATTGTTATAACTGCAGCAATTTTGCTATTTTTTATTTGTAAAAATATACTGAAACAACATGCGATCTACATCATAAAACAACGTCATCCTCCTAAGCCGCATAAAACACGAGCAATGGTCAAACCAGCAAACGAGGACACCTTCATTCATCTGAGGTAGTCTATACGTATACCTACTTGGATTAAATCAAACTTCAACATTTTGCAGCCGGTGCAAACTGACGCATGTGAAGAGATCCCGCATTACGTCATCGTGAAGGCCACATACTGGAGGCAGACGCTGCCTGTGTTCAGCTCAGCCAGTGCGCTACCCGAAAATTTCCACAACACGAGCTTTGCAGGAGAGCGGCCGCTGCTTGCAGTGATGCAGCACCCGACACCAAAGAAGCCCTGATCGCACCGCAGGACGCGACCGGCCGTCGGATTCCTGGAGAGAAAAACAGTGATGTTGCATGACATGCCTCGAAATAAATTCTGGTAAGTCTTGTGCAAGTGCGCTGCTGCAGCTGCTGGAGGCTGGCAAGCAGCAGAGGAGCGACCTTAACCTACTTTGTCACTCCGGGTGAAATGAGTTTTTGCCGATCGAGTTGCAGCGATAAAAACGGCGATTTGCGAGCATGAAAACGACAGTAAAGGGAGTCGCAGCCCTGTGCAGGCAGAAATCTCTGTAACAGTGAGACCTTTGTTCCCGGTCCACACAGGTGTCTCTAGCGTGACAGGTGATGCCTGAGCTGAACATGTAACCATAAGGTGCCTGTTGCCTGTCTCACTGCTCTGGCACCTTTGGCCAGTGTTGCTGTGGTGGAATTTGTACGTTTTTCCTGTTGTCCAGAGGAAAACATAACACTGTCTATGCCCTGGAGCACATCACTTTTCAAGCTTGTGATTAAAATGCTTATGTGATTCAGTTTTGGCAATCACACTGCACATGCACACAGGCAAACATACTGTAGTTCCACCTACTTCTGGTGTTTCTGCTCTTTCTGCAACTTCACAGACTTTTCCTTTTGTCTGTGACACGAACTCAGTAACACTGTTGTAAACAAAATGACAGCACCGGCCATTGAAAATTTGTTGCTGCGCTCTCACTGAACACCAGGATCCCCAAAAAGTTTTGGCCTTTTTGCAAGTGCAACCATGGTGATCGTCGGCAGGCGACAGAGAGCAGAGGGCCCGCTGGTTCAGACATCACTGGCTGGTACCAGAGAGGAGACAGAAAACAGTTTCACTACCTACACAGCATTTACTACAGCACTAAAGCCCAGCAACTGACTGACCTTAAGTCAGTGGTGTGGCTTTTTTATTCCTGCCAGCGGATGGGATTCAGATGCCAGTGTAGTTTATAGTCTCGTGATGTAAAAATAACTCTGGCCCAATCAGTGGTAACAACTGCGATGTACTGTACTGAGCCAGCCAAACACAGATTGCTCTGCAACTCAAGTAAGTGCTTGTGTTTGGAAATGTTGCATGACAATCTGTTCCAAGTACATCACAGAGGACATAGATTAACAGCACTGTCCTCTACGTTATATTGAGCTGACTCATAATGTAAATAACTGACTGAAAAGGTTTTTTTTGGTTCTTGGCCTAAAATGCAGTTGAATATTCAGCCAACTGAAGTCCACAGATAGAATGAGTCATTACTGTGAGACTCTTGGTTTGGTTTTGGCAGTGCCTAACCCTACTAGTCTCTCTGCAGTGTTAATGGTAAATGATTATTTGGTCTTATAAGGGCAGTTATTTTCTAATGTTGTCAGCGTGACAGTGCCACGGAGAACGAATAATGTTTGCTGGACACATGCCAGGAATGAGGTTTGGGGTCTGCAACTAGAGAGCCAGTAAAGCTGTACAAGAATGTCAAGGCTTCTCATTTGTAGTTAAAGATAGAGGCAGCACAGGCTGTATCCTCGCTGACAGTTTCTAATTTCAGATATCTTCACACAGGCCTGTCCATTTGGGCTGTTTTTGTTGTAATGTTTCCTTGTTAGAAAGGAGTTTTGTGTTGTGGACAATCGTTTCTGAAAGAAGAACTTGGCTCTGTAATAACTCAGCCCAAGAAAAGAGAGAGGAGTACGACCATGGTGTTTTATGAAAGGTATGTTGATCATCTTGTTCCCTTCGCCAGTGTACAATTTCTGTTGCCACTGCTGGTTTAATATCTGCTCCTGCGAGAGATTGTATCAATCTCAGTTATTTTGGAGACTGAAAACAGACTGCAGAGGGTCACGTAGCTGGCACTTAGGACGTGATTGCTTGTGATGTGGCAAAGGATATCACTGTTAATCTATAGAATAGCCTATATTTGTGCACTTTTTCATTCACTCACTGTGTAAGTGATGAATGGGCTCGCATATCCATTATTTTCAAGATGACATTGGATTACAAGCTGCGGGCATACATTTATGATTTCTGTTTACTATTGTTGACGCATTCTCTTAACCAGTGAACCACAGATTTATCCTTTACATCACCATAGGATTGTCATTCATTGCATCATAATATAAAGCCAAACATGCAGACAAGTTTTATTCTCCTGTGGATGTTCTTGTCAGGATAAAATGTCTTCAGTGGCTTTCTCGGCTGTGCTGTGGGGAGATTTTCTGAAATGTGGCACTTGAATGTGTAAATCCAGGTTAACTTATTAGCCTAATCTTTCCCCCCTTAAACTGGATTTCAAAGATTCATACAGCTTCATAACTGACTTCTTGTGCAGACTGTAATCAGAGGATGGCAAAAGGAAAAAGTATGCTGTTGTCTGCTTTTTAACACGAGGTGAATTCTAATTTCTGCATCACGGGTCTCTGCAGCATAATATTTAGGTCTACCAATTACTGTCAGAGTAATTTGAAATACCATGCATGGATGATTGTTTTGCAGAAAAACTGTTTTCAAGCCACTCGCCCGAGATGTGCCACTGGGCTCACAACTATTATACCAGCGAGCACCATCTCATAAAAGATATTTACAAATGCACAAAACTTTACTCTACAAACTTTGCTCGTCTGTAGAGGGAGGTGTAGTGTGTGTGTGTGTGTGTGTGTGTGTGTGTGTTGTGGGGGGCTAGCAGTATGTTTTTACGAGTGGAGTGGCTGGGATCTTTGCTGCCATGGCAACAAACCACATGACTAGGTGTATTAGATTGCCTCGGACAGTGTGCAGTGAGGCATGGTGTGAGCATTCTCTCTGCTGCTTTGCCCCTTTGAAAATCTTCTCTTTTGCTTACTTAAGTCCCCCCAACCCCCCCACCCCCAACCACCACCAGGGCCGAATTAACCTGCTATGCGGCCTTGGGGCACAACGAGCAGTGGAGCTTTCTTCAGAATTTCCAAAATCAAAGAAAAGAGAACTAAAAGTGAAAGTAGTACGTAAAACAGTGCATGTTTACCTGTCTTATTGTGAGATGCAACCATTCGCATGCCTGTCTTAGTTTAGTGCCAAGCATAGCCATTCATCTTATTTCTAAAATTATGGAGTCGCTAAGCAGTAGTAATATTTGTAGTTGTGTTACTCTTTATTGATGAACCCTGTCATCTTACCTGTTAACACTCACCATACTTGGAAAAACTAGATCATCACCACAAGGGAGGGGCAGTTTCAGCATTTTAGCATTTAACGACCCCTTTGATTAACATCAAGTCTTGAACCTTAGTAACATGTTGCTGTTTTATTGCTTCCGCACAGGTGACAGCCAGAGCTGGACACATATTGTTTTCAGGTTGTCTGTCTGTCCCATTCACATGGACATGATATCTTAGTAAAAACAACTTGGTACAAGAACTCTTAAAGACTGGTGAACTGATTCTGGGGGTCAAAGGTTAACTACACTAAAAACAGTTCTGGCCTTGTGAATGCAATACGTCAGTAAAACCTGGAGGGAACCTCTTAAAATTTGCCACAAATGCTCACTTGGGCTCAAGGATGAATTGATTATTTATTGGGAACGTTTTAACCATTACTTAAGACTATTCAATTTTGACAAGTTTTCACATGATAAGCAGAAATGTAATCTGGAACTAGTTTGAGTGGTGGAGGAATACAACTGCAAGGATACATATCATCATCAAACAAGCAGTCAGCTTTGACGTGCAGTGAACCAATGGCAGCCCAGAGTCATGGGGAAAGCAAAGGAACCAGTCCCCTCGACCTCGAACAAATCTTGTCAGTCAACCCTGTAAGTAGAAGAGCTGGAGTCTGTATCAGCACGACCATTAACACTGTGTCAGCCACCGCTAGCTGCCAGCCAATTAACAGCATAAACAAATAAAAGCTGTTAACTATGCTAACTGTTCTGGTCGCCTCGGTATAATTAGGCTCCGACTGAGATCCAAACACGTTGCTGAGTCTCTTCAGTGTTTCCCTTCTAACCCTCATGATACACCATGCTCCTTCACCATTGGTCAGCCGCGAACACCGCTAGACGTTACAAGCTAACAAGCTAACAAACGACATAAATAACTGGTGCTTACCGTTCTCATACTTCTTCTAGTCGCCCGTATTTATTTTATTTAAAGTAAGCCAGATTCTGTGTCGGACTGTAGCTCAAACGTGTCTTAGTTTCTCTGACAAATATTGATTAACTGCTCATTTACTTGTCAACCTAGAGCTACAGGTGGTGGTGGGCGGGGCTTAGGTCCTTCAACAGATATGTGATGAGAAAGTGGGTAGAAGTGCTTACAGTCCTCTCACTTTTTATGGATCGATTGATTCATTGATGACAGTGATGACGTACCATTCAAAGAGAAATTGCAGTAAATATGATATTAGAGCATGTCTGCTATTTTAAACTAATCCTGAAGGTTTTACAGCTGCATTACACAGAGTAATGTGATTAAAGTGTCGTGATGCTCCACAACATACAGTTCAGCTTAGTTCACAGAGACTGAAGGAGGAATGAAGTATGTATATTCAGTGATTGAACAAAGCCTTAATTGGAGCTTTTTCTGTTCAAAGCTTGGGTGCACAGGCTCTGACATGAATTTCTCTCACCCTGACCAGAATGATTGAAGACTGCGGGCGAAGCGGTGACAACATGGCAGATAGAAGGCAACTGTTTGTCGAGATGAGTAAGTACTCCAGGCCACAGCCTGGTGTGATCTATGCCTGTCTGTTTTGCACGCTGACCATAAAAATGGCAAATTCCTCTCTGTAACTTTCATTTAAAGCAAATATCATGAAGACAAGTGTCTCCGCATGTGTCAGCTGGATTGATTTTAAACACTGACGGACAGGCCTCCAGTATGACCTCATGCTCTCTCACTATTTACAAAGACTGAAGGCACACTGTTAGCTATAGATATCCAATAATCTAACATCTTTTTAAAACCTTTGCTCAAATATATAACAGTGTGATAAAGTATTATTCCAGTACAGTTTTCGTATGATTGTTTTATTTCAAAGTTCTAGAGAAGTTCTAAAAGATTCTATACAGTCTAACTAACCGTGTTTTGTGTTTACATTGGACAAGTGGTAAAATAATGTTGGCGGCAGAAGAGGAAAATAAATCTTTTGTGAAGTTTAATTGGCAGTGACATCCCATAGTTTTATTGACATGGCTTTGGCACACATCATTCTTTCTAAGTGTAAGGTGTATTGATTTTTTTCAAGATACTACATACAATGTGAATGTGGTATGGCATTGTGAAAAGAACTACAGTAAACAGTATGAAGACTACAGTAGCTGAATGAAAAAGTAATGCAGGGTTTAGTGTGTCATATTACTCCACAGTTAAATTCTCATATTTTATATCCTGACTGTACTTCATATGATTATCTCATAATTATGAAATGTATTATTTCCATCATTGTTTAGGGGCTCAAGATTTGGATTCCATACGATTATCAACATACAGAACAGCCTGCAAACTCAGATTTGTGCAAAAGAAATGCAACTGTGAGTATGATGCTGAGCACTTCTCACTACATCACTATGCTCACATCTGATGTCATAAATAATCTTTACACCATACTGGTTGCCTGTTTTGATTTCCAGTGCATTTGGTGGATATTTGGAATGTCATTGAGGCTTTCCGAGAGAACGGCCTCAACACCATGGACCTCAGCGCTGAGCTCTCTGTGGCTCGTCTAGAAATGGTACTGTCCACCATTTTTTACCAGCTGAACAAGCGCATGCCCACCACCCACCAGATCAACGTGGAGCAGTCCATCAGCTTGCTGCTCAACTTCCTGCTGGCAGCTTACGACCCGTGAGTAACCCGTCACATGACAGTGACTGCTGGTAGTGTGTTCTCTCATCTGAGGTTTTGACATGAGCTAATGCAGTGTGAAATGTGACTGACCAAAGTTGAGTCAAAATACAGACGATTTTCATTAGTATTGTCAAAACATGCTGGTGTATAGGGCTTCTTTTGTAGATCCACATCAAACATATTTAAGACTGCGATCCCTGTAATTCAAGTAAGCCTTTTACAACATGGTTGAATTCATGGGATTGTAGTGGCAACACCACATACACAGCCTTTGACAGCTCCATTTAAAAGAATCTGTGACCATAATGTAAAATGTATTTGCTCCTTTTAGGGAGGGCCATGGCAAGATATCTGTCTTTGTTGTGAAGATGGCCCTAGCAACCATCTGTGGTGGGAAAATTCTGGATAAATTAAGATGTAAGCAACGCAACAAATCTATACTTTTCTTTTAATTGTGAAAAATGAAACATAAATCGCCAGATTCACCAACAATAAATCAGCTTATTCTCTTTGCAAATTTTACACAATTTCTAGTCAAAGTAATCTGCTGCTTTGGAGTTTATGATGCAAACTTTCTGTATCCCCTATATCTCTTTCTGTTCAACCTATTGCTCCAGACAGAGAGACAATGCCGGCGTATCTGTTCATGGCTGGGAGAAGTCATTATTCATTATCTGAAGGATTGGGTTTATTACATAATCTACAAAATCTGTGGGCGCTGGAACAATAGTTCATGAAACAAAAAAGGAGGGCCATGTTGCGGGTGTATTATAGCAACTGATTTGGATAACTGCTTTACTTTGATTTGTTTTCACAAATAAGTGGGATAATTGTATTGTGTAATGCCATAATTAGCCGACTGTGGTGGGAGCTGACAATTAGTTTGATTAATTTGTGTAATGTCTCCCGCTATTGTTTCCAGATATTTTTTCACAGATATCAGATTCCGCTGGAATAATGGTGTACTCACAGTTTGACCAATTTCTGAGGGACGTTCTCAAATTACCGATGGCGGTTTTTGAGGGACCCTCCTTTGGTTACACAGAACAAGCTGCAAGAACCTGCTTTGCACAGCAAGTGCGTGTCCTTTAACTGTGGAGCATAATATTTTAATGACTCTGTGATTGTATTAGCATTGACATTGTGGGTGAATCTCGCTCTCCCCCTGCGCTCAACGTCAACAGAAAAAGGTCTCCCTCAACACATTCCTCGATACGTTGATGTCAGACCCGCCCCCTCAGTGTCTGGTGTGGTTGCCGCTCATGCATCGTCTCGCCAACGTGGAGAACGGTAAGACACTGTGCGGAACATATATAAAGGTGGGGGAAAGCTAGCAGGCTGGGGAGGATGTGCATTTCAGCTTTGCATCATAATCTTGAGTCACCACACGCACAATCAGTCAAGCAAACACACACCATCCACAACACACACACAGTCGGTGAAGATGACCCATAGGGACTTCACACCATGTGTATGAGTGCATGTATGTGTGTTTGTGTACATATTTGTGATGCACTCGTTGTCACAAGCCACCTCCATGTGAGCAAAAAGTGACAAATATACACAGCTTTGAAGCACTTGTGCTGATTTGTGTGTTTGTTTAAAATCAAAGGATTGTTGACATCAAAACAGGCTCGATATCCCAGCACATCTGTCCGAAAATTAATGGAAATTAATCCTCTATTCGCTCAAATGTGCAAAATATCTGGGTTTTACAGTCACATCTGTTTGTCTGCTTGTGTTTGTGCATCTGTCTGTGTGTGTGTGCGTGTTTGTGTGTCTGACCCCTCCTCTCCTCCCTGCAGTCTTTCACCCGGTCGAGTGCTCCTATTGCCATACTGAGAGTATGATGGGCTTCCGCTACCGCTGCCAGCAATGTCATAATTACCAGCTCTGTCAGGACTGCTTCTGGAGGGGGCATGCCAGTGGTTCCCATAGCAACCAGCACCAAATGAAGGAGTATACGTCATGGGTAAGGGAAGGAGAAGGGAGGAGGAGAGGGGCGGGCTGAGGGAGGTGTGTCTGCACCGGACCAGTCATTGTGGCTATTTTCGCTCTGCTTCACCACAATGTAAAGATGCCGTATGTTCAATGAAGGTGATAGCATTGCTGTCATGGTGCCAGGTGTGTTGGAAAGAAATCAGCATCCCCAGGTCCTCAGACTCTGCATCTTACCTCTGTGTTTCCCCCCACTAGAAATCCCCCGCTAAGAAGTTATCTCATGCACTCAGTAAGTCACTGAGCTGTGCATCCAGCAGAGAGCCTCTTCACCCCATGTTTCTCGAAATGCCAGAGAAACCTCTCAACCTAGCTCATATTGTGTAAGTTCATCTTCTTTTCTTTCTCTTCATAATACAGAAAACAGAGGAATCCAGCTCCGCAGTCAGATAGTTTATGTTATTTTCAGGGCCTGTGGTTTCTATTTCAGATTTTGAGATGCTTGATTTCAACCCACAGCTGATATTTATCCTGTAGCTGCCTCAAAGTCTGAAGTCTTGGGTCAACTGATCAATGAGGCTTAATTATAGCCTTGGGAATGGTTGTAATCTGCAGTTGTTCTTCTGCTCCTTCTGCTGCTGCTTCTGCTGCTGCTACCTTTTTCTTGACTCGACTGATGTTGTGTTTTTTCTTATAAATAATGGAACAAAAGGCAACACAAGCACAAACTTTGCAGCACACTGCTACTGTCCATTGAAGGTTACATTAGGTAGTGGTGCTAAGAACTGCACTTTTGGTTTTAACTTTGTTTATTTCATGTTTTACTACTGAAGGTCTTCTATTAATAGTTACAGTATTTTACAGCTCCTAAACAGCCAAGAGGAGTCAGCAGCCAGACTTCTGGCAGACCCACACAAGACATTTGAGGTCAATACTAACCACTGAAAAGAATCAATAAGTGCTATATTAGTTTTTCTTATATAAATACTGTAGATAAACAAACATATGTTGACAAGAATCCCATATGTGTAGGTATTAAAGAACCGTGCCCTTGATATGTATTCAGCAAGACATTTCACAGTTTGAAAACAAACTTGTGTGTCTGTGCTCCCTGATGTGTAAACTACACATCGTCAACACTGTTTCTACATTACTGCAGACAAATATGTGGCATTTCTCTGCTGCAACCTTCAATCAACACAGTATATATGTTGCTCCAGTGATTGTATCAGTCCATTTCCTTCAGTAGTGAACAGCTTGTTAAATTTGCTGCAGAATGTTAATTTCCTGTTTCTTCTTGTATCTTTCTTAATGACGACAGCTTTTATATTTAGTGTAGTTCTTGAACTGCTGAGCTGATTATAATCGATTATTTTCATTTCCTTCCTTGTTCTTTACTTTCCTCTAAATAGAGATACGTGGTGAGTTGGTTTTGATTGTTTAACGCACCACAAAATGTGTTTTTGTACATTTTTGGTAGATTTACTTCCTTTGTACTCGCTGTGCTAATCATAGTGCCATCCCTCTCAGTGTACTCTCAGTTTCCCTCATTGGTTTCTGTTTGAGCCCTTTGCTGTGTTTTGTTGATTCACTGGTTCGTTTTTTCCTTTTCACTGCATGTTTTCATTGTTGACCACATCCCTCACAAGTGTCCCACTAGAACCCCACAACTATGAACATAAAAGGCAAAAAAAAAAAAAAAAGCATTATTTGGCAGTTTGTTTGAATAAGATTTGGAAAAACTAATATTTTTTTCTTCTTCAGGCCACCAAGACCTGTGAACATCACCAATGACTACTCACTCTCCCACTCCATGCCTACATCAGGGAACCCGTACTCCACCAAAAAGTGAGTACAACAGCAGGAACAATGGGTGTCCTGGATTTTACAACAGATCTTTTCAGTTTGCCATCCTCCCCGAAGGCCCCATAAACCCCCCTGTAGACTCTGTGACCCATACTGTCTTTATTTTCTTGCCTTTATTTTCTCATGTTTTTGTGAGAGTCTGTGTGTGTGTGTGTGTGTGTGTGTGTGTGTGTGTGTGTGTGAATGCGTGTGTGAACATTTGTGTATCTCCATGCTTTTTTTTTCTGTGGTTTCTTGAGCTGAATGTAAATGGCTTGCCTTACAGCAAGAATAATGATGTTGAGCAAAGAAAGCCCCTGACTGGGGCTGCTCCACATCTGTTGAAAGGGAGAGGGTAAGTGACACAGGTGTGCATATGAGAATGCCTTTGTAGCTGAAATGCATGCGTGAACTAATATAGATAATAATCATAGGGCATAAACTAGAGCGCTTATCATCCTAAGGAAACCATTAGCAAACCGGTTTTCTTATAGAAGGGTTTACATTGTTGTTCTCGAAGGGGCTATTTCAAAAACACAAGATGAAGCATGCCTCATAAAGATCATTGGCCATTAGTTTGAATGTCTGTTACAGTCTTTTCAATCACATAGAAATGGGGAATTCTAACTGCCAGTTCCTAATATAATCTGATTTGAATGTTACCTTCAATTTCCTTCATGTTGAAGTTATAGCTCTTGAATAGTATAAATTCCCAAGATCATTCTGTGGTCTATATGAATAGGTATACAGTAGCTGTTTAGGTGAAATTGGATTAACTAGTTTGTTCCAGTGGCTGTTTATGTTGTATTTTGGGAGATACAAGTATTGGTGATCATGATTTTCCTGGTTTCCAAAAAAAAAAAAAAAAAAATCTTTCAGCTCCTCTGCACCTGCATTTGATGAAAAGTGTTCCTATAGGGAACGCTGCTCCCTTTCATAACTGTAGAAAAACATACAGATGATGTGATGAGTGACGTGGCGTTCTGTAGGTTATGCAGGCCAGAGCTTCTGATATTGTGGTTTGCCCAGGCTGGGGAAACTATAATGCTGGGCTTTCAGGAGACGTGCTCTCTGGAGGTTTTGATTGGCTCTTACACAGCAGTGACTGAAGAAAAAGCCTGACTGCATTTGTAAATACACAACTGAAGTGTATGGGTGAATAAAAATATACAGTTAAAGGGGAAATCTAGCAACTTAGTATTTTACATCCATAAAGTTGGAGGGCTTACAGTTGTGAAATTTAAAACTCAAAGCTGGTCAAAGTGTGTCCTGATTCTGTTGGTAAAGCTCCAAAAACCCTCAGTTCGGCCCTAAAATTTAACAAGCTCATCCCTGGCCCATGTTGTATCCCTCCACCAAGTTTGGCATGAATCAGTTGACACATTTTGTGCTGATTAAAAGAAGAAAACAACCAACAAACATGGGTGGAAACACAACCTCTTTACTGGAGGATGATGATGAAACACTGGAGGAGAGTTACTGACGCTGGCAAGCAGGTCATTATCACATAATTCAGAAGGTCTCTTTACTGCCACAGATTGTTGTTTAGGTTTTATGGCCCTTAGGCTTTGATTGTTTGGGTTCACTCTCCTCAGTCTCAGTTACAGCTGGCAGCTGTTTCCAGACAGAGATAACAACCAGCCAGTGGACATAGTGGAGCATTTAGCAGCTTGGAAAGTCACATCAGCAGGTGGTGGAGAGGCAAAACTGAGCTAAAAGGAGAGTAATGTTTGACTTAGATGCGTCAGGTGGCAGGAAAAAAATAGTAAACAAATAGGAAATTGCCTTCTAACACTTTCAGTGTAACACCTCACAACAGTTGCTATTATGTTGGTGTTGTGTGTACAGCTTGTTCTGCTGCCTAAAATAGATGGATTGACTTTTTTTTTAATTCTCATTTCCCTATGGCTAAATCTGCTGTGGTCTTCTGTGATGGCCATTGGCATGGTTGCTACTTTACAGGAGTTTGTGATGCGGGTGGAAAAGGTGGAAAGCCTCTATGTGCATGCTTGGCATATCTTGGGG
The DNA here is from genome assembly GCA_021432705.1 of Caranx ignobilis. NCBI lineage: Eukaryota > Metazoa > Chordata > Actinopteri > Carangiformes > Carangidae > Caranx > Caranx ignobilis. The sequence goes on from MU269980.1 coordinate 36,917,190, forward strand.
GCTGAATGTTTGACTTATTATGAATAATGGATCTCAATGGTTTTAATAATAGAGCAGTGAGTGACTGATTGATGCTTGTATACAGTGCATGTCGCTGGTAGAGTTGCCGGGCATGTCCTTTATTGAGCTCCCAGCCTTCATCAGTGGTGTCTCTCCCAAACATAATATGGCCTTGTCTCTCTCTAGTCAGCCATGAATGGCTGCTTTCCAGCCACTCTCCTCCTCTTCTCTTTTGTTGTGCTCTCTCCTTTTCTCTCTCAGCTTTCTCTCCCCTCTCAAACCCTGTGCTTCGGTTGTCACCTGTGTAATGTTATGTTTTATGTCTTGTGAAACCCTGCACTGTTCCAGGTTGAACTACAACCTCGATGTTGCTGATAGACTTGCAGACGAACATGTTCTCATTGGCCTCTATGTGAATCTGCTCCAAAACAACCCCAAAACATGGTTAGTTGGCGTGTTGCTGTGTTTGCCAAACACCAGTGGAAACTATGTGCTCCTCTGAACTGCCACACTCGCAATCCCTCCCCCTAATCTAACCTTAGTCTGAGTATGTTACAGTTCTAACGCTGCATGCTGTCAGACAATTTTACAGACTAGTAGTCACCTCGACCTCTGACACTGCTGTCAACACATCACTACCATTCAGCAGCATTAAGTCTTTTTGACTGATTTTTATTGACAGAGCAGGATAGACCAGATTTGATTCGAAGATTAAACTTTATTTTTAATATATATGTATATTTGAGTCTGAATATTAAAAATGTGTAGAGGAATAAAACAGCTAATAGTCTGTTATTTGTATTACAATAGGCTGCATTACTCCAAATGCTCTTGGCAGATTATTTAGTCAATTGGTACCAAGTAGTTTAAACACTTTTAAGATTTGACTGCTTCCTTACAGGGTAATCTCTAAAGTGCGTCTGGTATGTTTGATCCTGTAAATACTGTGTATTACTGGGACTGTAGCAGTGAAGCTTATTTCCTTATTTATACGCAACAGGGAAATAATGTTTCCTGTTTTATCTGTGTGTGTGTGTGTGTGTATGTGTGTGCACTAATATGCTTGTGTGTGTATCAGTTAAATGCCATTTATCATGTTGGGTACCTGTGTTATAGCTGCAGCTCCTCAAACCCACTCCATTCCTCCCCCACCCTCATATATCTTCCAGTGTGAGTGGATTTCAGTGCTTTGACTGTATGTGGGCGTGCACATACATAACCTGTATAATCCCTGGCCTTTAAATATATAGTTAATGATTACCTCACCTCCACTTACATATAATAACTCAGCTTCATTCCTGCTTTTGTGGTTTCACATGAGTAACTCAGCATGATTACAGGGGCCTCTGCTGTCAGAGTAAAACTTTATGAAGCTCTTCTGATTAATCAGACTCTTGAACAAAATAAACTTTCTTGGATTTTTTTTTTTCCTCCTGCATACTTTATATCTCTGCAGCTGTGTATTATTAACTGTGTCATGTTGTGACTCCCATCTCTATTTTCCTCTTGATCAGTTTGCTGGAGAGCAGTAACCATCAGGATGAAGAGCACAGTCTCATCGCCCGCTATGCTGCTAGACTGGCTGCTGATGCTGCGGTGAGATATATATATATATATATATATATAAGACATTTATTGCACACAATATCATGGCATCTTTCAACGGTGTTCAGTGCCAAAAATCTGTCCTTGATGAGAAAAGCTATTCTTCCTATGGAGGTTTCAATCCGTTCTTATTGCTGTGCCGAAAAGAGGGTTTAAAGGTTGTGATCATTTCTAAGCTGTCTTGTATGCCAGTTTATGCTGTGATCAGGTCTTGATGGATGTCTGGTGACTTAACTGTTTTGTTCCCCTGAGAGATATGAGATAAGGTGGTGGATGACATCATCCAGGGGTATAGCCAGCTCACGTGATGTCTCTTGCTTGGTTTCACCTACAGGCTCAACAGCAGAGGGTCCCCACAGACCTCCCCTGCTCTCTGGATGCCAACAAACAGCAGAGGCAGCTCATTGCAGAGCTCGAGAGCAAAAACAGGTTAGAGATGAATGCCTTGGTGACAGTGTTCAGCTGGTGATACCATTCTCTTTGTCTCTTCGGTTTCGTTTTTTAAATTGCACAACAAAAATAGATGCTGACCTAGAAGTTGATTCATTACTGAAAAAAGCCAACATAATACATTTTGTGGCTAGATATTAACATTTTCAAGGAGGTAACTAACTGTATATAAAATATAGAGTGATAAATAGGGGGCCAAACAAGACAGGGCAATTTGCTATGCAGCAGTGAGTGGCAGAGAGTGCTTCAGAAATTTGCATCCCAGAAGTAAAATAGGAAAAGTCAAAGAAAAAAGCTCACACTGGATCAAACAGCAGCTGTTGCCTTTAAAATGAAATCACTATATAGTAAACAGTGAAACCAAAGTGGAGGCAAAAGCTCAGCTATTAGTAACACTTATAGCAATGGATCACCGCTTGTATGTGAGAGGTGGCTGGTAACGACACACCCAGAGAGAATTATAACCTGACTCTGTAGATCTGTGGAGCTTTATAGGCCTTCTTCACAGAGGACGTTTTGACTAGGCTCAGTATGAAAAGCACAGGTGTATATGATGTATAATAAAATTAATGGTGGCTGAATTCCATTTAGGTGCCTTAGTTTCAGGGTCTTGGTGTTGTGCATATACAGTCAATGGTTTATGCTGACTCACTGTCACACTGTCATGTCTTACAGGGCCATTTGAACCAAACCGAGCTACAGTTAATGATATTATGCCACTTGTGCTTTTACTTCTATGACAGGTCAACATATTTGCACGAAAAATGCATATGGGATCTTCTACCTGATTGTTTGTTTTTTTCATTTCCCAACTTATTGTATCACAGTGTGGATTGTATCATTGTGCCATAGTGTCCAGAGACAGCAGGTGGATGTTTTCAGCAAAAAAACAGCAGCAAACAGTAGAGAGACAAAATTAACAGTGAGGTCGTGAACATGATAGAGAATTTAGCAGTTCAAAAGCCTGATATTTTTCTCCCGCAGGAGCTTGACAAAACCAAAACTGACCAAAAGTTAAGATAATGTTGTGTTAACCGTTTTTTCCTGTTGTATCAGGTTTCTCTCCACATTTAGACATGCTCAGATTTGGATAGTGTCAAGTATGTGTGGCGAAACTGCAGAATACGACTTCCTTGTGTTTTGTGTTGACCCTGGGGTAATATGGACAAAGCATGGTGGAAATAATCTGTTTTTGTACCTGCTCACTTGTGTTTGTGCCTCTCACAGAGAAATCCTGCAAGAAATCCAGCGGCTGCGCCTCCAGCATGAGGAGGCCTCCCAGCCGCCTCCTGACAGGGGTCAGCAGAACCCCACTCTGCTAGCTGAGCTACGACTTCTCAGGTAACTACCACCTCAACCCACCCTGCTGCAGTTTAGCTTAGACTGCAACAGAACTTGTGAACTGTTTATTGCTCGTGTGAACATATGCCACAGACTGCTGATCCTCATAATACTTTCCAGCTCCTGTTTTTTTCCATCGACATGACATTATGGTGTCTTCACACTGTACAACTTGTTTCCTCTGTTAGGCAACGCAAAGATGAGCTTGAACAAAGAATGTCTACTCTGCAGGAGAGTCGCAGGGAGCTCATGGTGCAGCTGGAGCAGCTAATGATGCTTCTCAAGGTACCAGAGACATGTCTTTAATCTCTTTCACTGCACAGTCGTCACATACATTCGCCTTCGTGATTACTGCAGGAAGACACACTCTGTTTCCTGCGGCGAACACTGAGGTTATGGGGCTCTCTTATGTTTGCTTCTTGGACAGAATCAGTTATGTTGCATGTTTATATAAAACTACATGGACATACGCTGTAGCTTGTATAATGATTTTGTTCCTTATACTGATGCAGATGGTGAGCAATATGGCCAGACGATGAATTTACCTTGTATTACAATTTCTCCCAGCTGTGGCTGGCTGATCACTCCAGCTTATGTAAAGCAAACACTGCACTTTTAGAGATGAGGAAACATGTGAGCAATAACCCAACATGTCCATTAGAGGGCGTGTAATTGTTAAACGCCCATTGTGTTTTGTTTTTTAAACTTTAAAGACAGAAAGGACAGTGAATTCACAGGGTGGGATCTGTTAATGAGAAATAATCTTTTTGAATAGAGGTATGTTTTAGTTAAATCTTATCACAAAAAGAAAATTCATTAATTAGCTCTTGTGTAGTGTGTCTCAGTTTAGTGGCTCCAGTCCTGGATTTAAATCTTTTGTATAAGAGAGATGTTAATGTAGCTCACAGTGTCAAACAGGAGTCCAGACAGACACATTAAGGACAGGGCGCTGAGTTCAGGATTAAGCTGCATCACACTTTACAAGACAGCGTGTCTGCCCCCCCTATTGGAAGGATAGTGATCTAGTCAACAAGACAGGAGTTCCTCAAAGCCTACATGAACTGCTTAGTGCACTAGCTTAAGTGGGGAGGATATCAATCTAATTTGCCTAAAAAGATCAATGTTAATCCATTAAAGTTGCATGAGGAAGCCGCTTGCCCGTCACATCCTGGAGGAAATACTCGATACAATGTGGGTTGTTGTTTCATGAGCCATGAAATATTGTTTTTCTTTTCAGCTGGAGGAGGAACGGAAACAAGCTGTAAGTGTAAAAACTGAGAGCCAAAAAGCAGCTGAAACTCAGATGCATGTTTGAAATACGTAATTTGCCGTTGTTGGGTGAAACTTTTTATCTTAATGGTGTTAGCTTTGTCCTTTTAAAACTGAAGAGGAGTGGATGTTCTCTAATTCTTTTGTTTGTCTGATGTTTGGAAAATTTATTGTGTCTTCCATATTAAAAAAAACAGCTTGTGGTTTTGGTTTGTGGGAGTTTTTGAAATGGCTTTTAGAGAGAAACATCTATTTTACCAGCACGTTGTGTGTGAGAAATGCTGTGTTCTGAGACAGTTTAATGGCTCCACATACTGTACATTTCAAGCATGCGTGTAATGTGTGTTACTCACAAAGCTATTGTGGTGAACTTCAAGGACAAATGCTCCCCTCAGTAGATGTGAGAAACTATCAGAATGAGTGCTTGGAGCTATTTGAGGATTAAATTAAGTTTCTTTGCTGTGATTTAAGACCTGAGAAAGAAAAGAGAATCTCCTGATGTTTGCTTTCATAAGAAACCCTGTAATTCAGATTATATTATATTCAGCATTGTTTTATCTCCAGACAAATAAACTGTCTGTAATGTGTTGTAGACTCAGGGTCCCAGCTCTCCACGCTCCTCCCCCAGCCACACCATCAGCCGGCCGATCCCCACACCGATCCACTCGGACTCTGCTGGCACGACCCCGACTCACACACCTCAGGACTCACTCATGGGCGTGGGAGGGGATGTTCAAGAGGCCTTCGCTCAGGGTAACACACATGAATACATCAGCAGGCAATTGGTTAAGGAAACAGTGTCAAAGTATGACAGGAAGGTGTACATGATCACATCTCAAAACTTTTTTTTTTGGCTGTGTTAAAGGTCCCAGGAGAAATCTGAGAAACGACCTGCTCATTGCTGCTGACTCCATCACCAACACGATGTCATCACTGGTTAAGGAACTCAATTCAGGTGAAAATGAATCCATTAAAAAGGCTGTTTTCTTTAGATGTTTCATACAGCTGATTTAATGTCTCCTGTTTTCCACAGAGGGCGGAAGTGAGACTGAGAGCACTGTGGACTCAGACTTTGGACGTGGTGACCTATTGGCCACGACTTCTTCAGATCCCTTCATCACCTATAAACAAAGGTACATGGTGGACATATTGTGGATATGTCATCAGCAGCCAGCACACAGGAAATAGCATGAATCGCTTTTGTGGTACTTTTGGATAGTATCTGTATGGACATGATGGAGGGCTTTTGAGCAGGCAGCTGACATCATAAATAGCTGATTGAATTTTACCCACAACACCTTCCGAAGGCAAATCGTCCATTTTTATGGCAGAGTCACACCCTTCATATTCGAAATCTTTTCTAATTAGTCTCAACTGAATCGTATTTGACTTTTGTGGTTTGTGAAAAACACCTTACATCATCATCAGTGAAGTTTGTGGGACTTTGTTGTTGGTTTTGGTCTTAAATTAAACAGTGCTGCTTGGGAATAACACCACTTAATTCCTCAGCTTTATACGTGCTTCCACCATCCTGTCTCAAACTGCTTGTTATCTGTCACAGGAGCTCCAGCGCTGCAGAGGAGGAGAGCTTTGAGAACGACCTGGAGCAGCAGCTGGAGGATGAGCTCAAGTTGGAGGAACTAATGAAGCACAGGCAGGAGCCAGACAAAAGCTGCATGGTGAGTCGCAGCTTTTCCAAGACTGGAGCAAAGTCAAAGGAGAAAAGCTGCATTTTGTGTGTTTTCAACTATTAAATCTCTCCTCCTCCTCTAGTTCTAATTCTAACCTGCTGTCTGTGCTGTGGTGGTGTTCATGTTGTGGTGCAGGTGACTCTGCAGCAGTGACTGTGTGTTACTGGTAAGTTTCTGCCAACTCAGCCTTTGTTTCTTTTTAAGTCGTCTAATAATCAGGTGATTTAATTTAATTATGCAAGTAAAATGCTAGAAAGAAGTGAAAGCTGATTATTATCGTCTATTTCCAATGACATTTCAATATCTATTTTTGTGTCGCAACACACTCAAAAGTCCATACTAAGTCTATAATCATGTATGACAACGAAAAGTATCACATCCTAGCAAATACTGAGAATTTAATCCTCACAGGAGACTAAAATCATCATTCAATTCTCAAAACAGCTGCTGATTAATTTTCTGTCAATTGAGAAGTTGATTAATCAACTAATTGTTTGCAGCTCTGCATGAAAGCTGATCATAGCTAACATTTAACCAAATGTTGAAAATTTACAAAGGAAAATCTGCAGGAATATGAAAACAGGCACTAGCTGTGTGTATACAGTCTATTAATGAACACGTGCACATAACGTCATGTCCCATTGTAAAAACCTTTGGCTTTGTACATTATACTTCTCTTTGAGTACATTCACATGTACATACTAGTATCCAGGCTTTAAATCATGTCCTGGTTTATCATGTTTTGGAGATAATTTTGTGGAAATGGAGAAATATAGATATCAAACACCAGTGTGCACATAACTGTAGCAGCATTCAGGTTTCTGATTGTGGGGGGGTGTCCACATTTTGAATTTGTATTTTGCAGCGGTGCATTTCTCTGCTGTTTTTGTCCCTTGTGGCCTCAGTTGGCTAACTGTGCATTTTATGAATGCATTTCATTCATGAATCACACACTTAGCCCACTGCGTGATCAGTCAAATGTATTTTTTGTGCATCAGTGTCCAGGTTTCGCAGCACACTCTGTGCACATCCAGGTGTGTCTTAATTTTGCAGTTGCTCTTTGTCATGTCTCTGTACCAAGTTGAGTTCCTTCAGCAGTTGAGAATGAACCAGGGCTGACAAATTTACCAAAGCATTTAATGCCCCACAGTTTGCCCCCGCCATCTGATTAGCAGTAATGAAAAACAGGAGCGCCAATAAAACGTGTCTTCCACTTAACCTGTGTCAGACTTTGACTCTCATTACACTATGCAAGTCATCCTTACCGCCAGTATTATCCTGTTTTGTTGTTGTAACTACTGATAGAATTGCGGCTGGATCAGGCAGGGATCAGAAACCAAGAGAGAGGTGTTTAGTAACCTTGTTTTGTATTTTTACCAGGTGAGCAATACGAAAAGCAACAATAGTAGGAGACACTGCACGGGACAACACTGGGCCAACAGTACAGAGCACTGAAGATAAGAAGAATTTAAGTTGAGAAAAAAAGCTAAATCCAACCATAGAATACGTTTATGTAAAGATATATATTTTTAACCAACCACATATTTAAGGTAATACTGTGAGCTGATGTAAAGAGATTAATTACTGAGCTGTCTATTATACCACAGGTGCCATAAAAACCACATGATTTTGGGAATTGTTTTTCTTAATTTTTATCCTTTTTCTATGAGTTGTCTAACAAATGTACAACAATACTGTTTGTACAGGGTGGCAAACTTGATCCCTTCAAAATTGTCACGTTTCTTTCTGAATGCAGTGAACCAGGTTTAAGGGTTTGTTTGTCATCTGATTTATGTTAGGAATCTGAGATTACGTTGGAGTTGAAGTTATAGATGATAAAATTTGCAATCTTTTTGTAAATGTACAACTCTGGCCTGGTTGCTACGAACAGATTTTATCACTATTCCATAGATTTCTTACTGTTGCTGTCGAGTGGCTTTTGTATTGTTTTTGGACTTGTTTTTGGAGCAGGCCGACTGCTGTTGGTCAGATCAGTTTGTTTTATTGATACGTTAGTAATAATAATGCACACTGCCTTAGCTGATTGGATGACCTCTTAAAGGAGTTTATTCAAACTGTCAATGCAGCATGTAGCTAACAACAAAACACACCTGATCAGCAGCGATGCTAGTTGTCTTCACTGAAAAAAAAAAAGAAGAAGTGAAACTCATTGATGATGCTGGGAAGTGTTTTTGTCTGAGGAGGGATTTGGTCTGCAAATATGTACGCATACACATACATATAAATGGTCAATAAAATATAACATTCTCTAGATGGGCTGGAAGCGTTTTCAAAACACAGTGAAAAAGATGTTAACACAGAGACTTCCAAATTGCTCAAATTCAAAGGTTTACATTGGTAAGGGCATTGAACAAATTGTGTTTACTATCAATGGTTTATGAATTAAGGTTCAATCATAGATTATTTGCCATTGTCTCATTTGTTATGCTCTCGCGCAAATCTGTGCATGACTTGCACATCGAGATACACACTCTTGATGTATTTTCTGAGTGTGCGTGAAACTTAACTCAGTCACTCCGAGAGAAGTGGCAAGCCAATCTAAAATCATAAATGTGTGAAATATATCTAGTTTGATTTTTGAGCAAGTTCATAGAAGTGATTTTGCATGGTGGTGATGCATAATAAAGTGTTGACACAATATCACAATTTTTGCCTATGAACTCCTTTTCTCTTTCATTTTCCATTCCAGAACGGCACACTTCAATTGGCTGGGTTTGGCAGTGCACATTTATTATCTGTCATAAATGCACTGTTGGCTGCCCTCAACCTATTGTCTATAATTCATCACATAGACCCACCATCTGAGGTAACATAAAAGCAGCCATCCAGTGCTGAATCTCAGTCATGTGAATATCAGTAAGGAGAATTTTCCTCTCAGGGAATATTAGCAGCATATGAATTAAGTCATAAGGCGCCTCATTATTATTGTCATTGTTATTATTGCAATCATTATTATCAACACTTTTAAAAGATGTCAACACAGACCCAGTCTCTCCACATAGGAAAGACAGTATTTAAAGACAGACCCACAGCAACCATCACCAGATCTTTAAACTGACAACATGAAATCTTTACACAAGATGATGCTCCTTCCCTGGTCTGTGTTGCAGTCACTCTCCAACCGTTCTTAGGAAGCTGCTTTTAAGAATGATTAATTTTACACCAAGCCTCATCTACGTTTATGCCTTTTGTCTTCTATCAAGCGCATGACTGCACCCTGGTGTTAAAAGAGGAGGAATGCAGTTGTGTAAGTGGCTGAACATGAGGCTTATTTCATCAGAGATGTAAACCCTGTACATTGTGATTCCTTTTGTTAACAACAGTTGCTCTTTAATGTTGAAATATGTGTGGGTGATTAGAAAAACAAAAGATACGCATTTTTCAGCAGGGCCATTGAAACTCATAATATTTAGAGCTTATAAGAGAGAGAAAGACATACAGTTATTCTGATCCTGTAATCGATCAATATTGATTAATGTGGCATTATTTTGTCAATTAACCTTGAATTAGTCAACATTAGCTTATGTGTATAATTAAAAATAGGCATTTTAAATTCAGAAGAGACCAAAGTGACATCCTGTTTCGTTTTGCTCGACCAACAATAACAAGCCCACAGATTATTATTATTATTATTATTATTATTATTATTATTATTGAAAATAATATAATACACAGATAAACAGCAAATTTTATCAGGTATTTTGTCAATTAACCAGTCAAATAAGTATTTTATAGCAGCAACGCTATAGCATGGCAAGTCACAACAACAGAATACTGAAAAGTGAAGTAAATTGAGATTTACAACATCACGTATAATCACCATGAGGTCACATATCCCTTACAGAGCAATATAGCCTGCACAATGGGTACTCTTATACGTTAAAGGTATGTTTATGATAGTATTTCATTGCTTTGACCTAAGTGCACCCTTGAAAACTTCTTCCACTGCTGCAATCGTGGAATTTTATTACAATATTCCTGCGTTTTCCAGCAGGGAAAGTGAAATGTCACCGTGCGACGAGACGGAAAGCTATCCGGTGTTCTGAATGATCAACGCATCAATACACGATTGGTCAGCTTCACGACAGATGTCACTAACCAGCCAATGAGCAGCCTCTTTGGTGACTTAATGACCAATCGGGTGCCCGCTCTCAGCTCTCTGTGTAGCGAGAATGGGCGTTTGAGGGTGGGGTGACTCAGCCGGAAAACAGCTTCTCTTTTTTAACACCTTGTAACCTGCGGAGCGGAGTTCACTGGTGAGTCCCATTTGCTTTTACTGAACATTACTAGTTTGTAAATTGATATGAAACGTGCAGCATGAGGTCTACATGCAGAAAACAGCGCCTACTGACGTGTTTGTCTCCGGCTCGTATGGTGATGTTACCCTGGGTCAGGGCATATGTCGGCTGTCAGAATTCTGATAAAGTGTTGGCAGGAGCGAAATTAGCCTACTGTAACTCGGCAGTTAGCTGAACAAAACCCTTTACAGACAATGTAAGTGTTGTCGAGCTTTGTAAAACCCAATTTATTTCTCGCTTTGTCGTTTTTTTCAGTCATTGTTTCTCATTAAACTGTCACTTCTGACCACGAAGCTCAGTTAGCTTCATTCACCGCAGCTAACTGCTCCGTAACGGATTTGCATTTTCAAATACTGCAAAAATTAGCTTAACTGTCTCACGTCTCTCGCCACAACCATAGAAACAACATTTAAATCTATCTTTCTCATAAGAGTGGCCACATAGGAGAAAGATTCGGGGATGACCACACCTCTCCTTGGTTTTTTAAATCTTAGGTGCAGATTTGCCCTTTTCAACTGGCAAATGAAAACTTTCTGTTCGGTTAAGCTGTAGCTGAGAGAAAGACTTTAAAGGTCCCAATGCAGTATGTGACAGATCCGTGCTGTCTCCTCACTGGTCCTGACCTCCACTGCTCTCATATGTGGTTCCCCTGAATGTGAATGTACACAACCTTGACTCTTTCTGTCAGCAGCATTTTGCCACCATGAATGGTACCTGTCCAACCTGCAACTCAAGATAATATGTGTAACCTCTTTGCTATTTTATGAATGTCCATGGCTTGATATGCAGGGTGGAGGCCACCCCTCACCCACCTACTTGATTGTCCAGTTCAAGTGAGTGAGATATGAATGAAACGGCAAGCACAGCTATGTCTTTCCTCTAATGGAATGAACCTAGCATTCGCAGACTCTAAATCCACTGAATCACCAACATCGACAGCAAGCGACAAGAAAAGCCAAACAAAGCAGCCCTTTGCTACATTCGCTGGCCTGGTTGCTCTCTTTCTTTGGCCCCTGTCCACTTTTAGTGATCAAGCCTGTACCAGGGTTTACTGGCCAGTTTGTGAGTTTGATGATGACCATAGGCCACATAGTGGAGCAGCTTATGCTTTGCTTCCAGAGGATTTAAAAATACCTTCAAAGCTGTGATGTGCATAGAAAAATCGCAACATCATCTCCAGAAAGCAAACTGAGAGAAGCCAGTGTCCCTTTTGAGGATGCTGCTCCGGAGGCCGCCATTGATACTGTGATAACTGAAGTTGAACTCTTCTCAGCTTTTGCTGCAGTGCAACATCATCTCGCAACACACTGCACCGCACCAGTTACACACGTGCACCCTCTTGGCAGATCAATTTCCAGAGTTGCAGATCCTATCATTCATATCATTGTACTGCTACCACTGTGTAGTTTTTGGGCATTGGAAGACTTCAGGTTTATGAAATGAGACACAAATTTGTATTTTATAGTTTCTCTGTCATTCTTGAAACAACAAACCCCCAACAACACAGCCTGTTAGATTTGCAACATACTGACAGACAGGATGCTCAAACTTTTGTGCCGCTTTTCTTATAATGTAACGTCTTTTCTTTTTTTCTTTTCTTTTCTTTTCTTTTCTTTTCTTTTCTTTTTTTGAGACAAATCCTAGCTTTTTTGAGTGCCACAGAGGAGAATCCCTCTCCAGGTGAAGATGTGAGCAATCATCAGTCCAGAGGGGATGTGTCCCTCTTGTTATGGCCTTATATTTACTTACATAACTCACAGTCTTTAGAGTCTGAGCATTATTTGAAACAGGCCATGCATGCTGCACCTCTGGTCACACTTTAAGCCCCTTCAGACTGGGAAGTGACAAGTTAATTTCAGCAACAACCTGCAGTGGCACACTAATGCCATCAAGCACAGACTTTCCCACTTTCTTGTTGCCACTGATGTTTGACCATATCATACCCTGCCTGACACCTGATACAAAGAGGACCCCTGTGTGTGCAGTTGTGTGATTGTGATGAGAACAATATCTTACAGTTGTCACTTTCCGGTCTGATGGGGCCTTTAGCGTTACTGTAGTGGCAATGTAGTACTGCATGCTTTTTGTTCTTAGTGGTCATATTCCTTGCTACTGCAGTTTGGCCATTTAATGAGATTAGTATGTGGTTGTGCCTTGTGTTTGGCTCTGCAGGAATTTATGTGAAGATTAAAGATTACTTTTAACCCAGTAGACTAAAGGGGCGATACCAAATACATTTCCCTCCAGATAAAATGCAAGCTAATGCTGAATATGTTGAATTTAGTCCACTGCCTTGATTTATTTCTAATATATCAGAGATATTTCACAAGCACTTCAGGGATTAGTAAGCTTGACTTGCTGCTTTCACCGTCAGAGGTGCGATCTGTGGAACATACTGTACATCCACTTTGCTCACATGTGACTTATGAAAGCTTCAGTCTGATTGATTAAAGTTGATTAAATGAAACAGATGGTGTAAATTATGGCCACTATTTCACGGCGAAATACTGTTGGAATTTAGAATATGTGTTGTAACATCTACAGGGAAAGGTTTTACCCGAAAGTCTGTATCGTTCAACAGAAGGTGACTTTGTCAAGCTTTAGCTATGGACAAGGACAGTCATGCTAGATACCCATGATAGGCAAATCACAGCTTTCACATGTTGTGAAAACTTGCATTAGAAGACTAAATTCAAAGTGGAGGTCAATATTGTTGGAATAAATTGATCAGATTTCATTTTCATGTTCATATTCACATGATTTATTGGAGATGAGCTTTAAAAACTTTGTATTTTGACTTTGGATGTAAAATGTTCATCGGCTGCAGCTGGAAAATATCAACTTTGGCCTCATGGTGGCACTAGCGGTTTAGCTAGAGTCAAAGTGAACACAGAGACCAAGAGTTGTGTCACTATGTGATATCCTTTGGCTAATTTTAAAAGCAGAAACTGACAGAAATTTAAAACATAATCCATTATTTTGATAGCTATATCAAAATAGATAATAATTGCTGGCAGTGCAACTGGAGCTGGAAGTGTCCACAGGATGTTTGGAGAAAAAAGCCTCCAGAGGATTGTCCCTATATCTTTGTTTGTCTTATAGTAAGAAACACAAAAACAAACAACAAACAAACATGTTTGTGTCAATATAGTATCCTTTTTGACTCATTGTCTTACGAAAAAGCCCGGAGGAAACACTGCTGACACATGAAAAAGTTTAAGCGTTTCTGACTAAAATCTGAGTTATCTGAGTTACCTTTTGGACTGACAGATTTTACATACTTGCCACATTGATCTTAAGACCTATACCTGTCACTGTATCTATTTTTAAGTTCAAATTATACTGATATAGGACTATAGGATAGGGGGCAGCACCAAACATACCCTTTGCCTTTTAATTAAAGCAGCAATGGAAATAAGCCAGAGAGAATAAGAAAAAAATCAAGGCAGCAAAACAATATGACGTATTAGAAATGTTCAGCTGTTTTGCCAAGGTTTTGCCCAACTTTGCTTAATTGGTGTTTTGTGAAGCCACATGAATGGCTGGATACACTTGCATAAAATTCCTGTGCAATACATTGTAGCTGTGTTGTATTAGCCTGTGTTAGAGTCCAGTGCTGTTTACATCATGTGGCATCAGTTGGTTTTTCATCATGCCTGTCAAATACTGGGACCTGCTGGTTCACTTGTGGCAGCCTCTTATCCTTGATTACTAACCATGTGCATATCAAGTCGCACTGAGCTGGCCTTGCTTCCTGACTCACACACACATACCATATTAGGGGTGTAATGATGATACAATGTCAGTGTCATAGCTTGACAAATTTAAATTTTCATTTCAATACACCAAGTCCTACATGGAACAAGGAAGTGTTCTGAGTCCCATTGTGAGTTGTTGCCCAGCAACGTACCACACACACACGCGCGCGCGCGCGCGCGAAGAAGCAGTGTAAAAACAACAGATGTGGCAGCACAAACAGGAGACAGCTTAGCAACCACAGGTCCGTGTTGTTTAGCTTATAAACACTTCACCATCAAACTGAGATCTTTGTATACAATGCATTGTTACACCCCTAATGGATATCTATAAATGTATGTGTCTTTTGGAGGCAAAATAAGATGATTAGGTGATTATTTGATGAACTGAAACCACAGGCCACCATTTTAGTTATCAAGCAATATGTAACTGTTTCCAGCTTCTCAAATGTGAGTTTTTGCTGGACGTTTATGGTAGAAAAATCAATATTCTTGCAGTTTGAACAGTACAAAAGATCTGAACATGTCATCCTGGGCTCTTGGTAATTCCCATTTCCTAACCAAAAACTGCAGATACAACTGACAACATGGTTCATTAATCCAACAGTATTTTCTTGATTCATTCCTCTAGTCTTTAAAATGGTAATAAACAGGGGGAAAGACCCTCACAATTTCCAAAAACTGTTGTTATGACTAATAGCAACAGTCCAAAACCCAAAGATATTCAATTTACTGTCTTTGTTTCTGCCTCAGTTTGAGAGGCTGGAAAAAGAAAGTAGTTTGGTATTTTTGCTCAGAGAATTAGTGAAGCAGTTCAACATCTTTTATCAAAGTTCACCTCTGATTGACAAATCATTGCAGATCTTTAATCAATAGTGTGGTAGTGTTATTAGCAGAGCTCACATGAGAAAAAGTGGGATCAGTCAATTTGTGCTTATATAATCAATAAACCAATCAGCAGTATTGATTAGCAAGTTGTTGCAGCACTAGTTCCCTAGAACACTTATATAAGCTTACAGTTGCATTAATGTGTTTTATAGTTGTATAGCTTACAGGTAGGTAGAACCAGCATATAATATACACATAAATGTTTATTAATGCAGTACAGTTGAATAATACTGTATTGTCATTCATTTTATGTTTGTCTTTGGGCTTTTGGGATTAAGGTCAAAATATTTCTTTTTAGTTCTCACAACACCAGGCAGACAAATCAGTAATGACCATAATAGTCACAACCCAACTTACACCTAAATTGTAGTGTTCGAATGTTTATATGCTGACTTGAACTGTTGGCATTGATTCATGTGGTTAGTAATCAAAACAGCATTATATAACACGCCATCTTTTTCATGAGCACCACTTTTGTCTCTCAGGATCTGCCTGCTTTTCTTCTTCTTAACCACATCTGGTGGGTGTTGTAGTGCTAAAGAACTGTTTGATTATCATCTAAGGATTTGAGGGTGAAACTGGGTGGGCTGCATTTTCCTTTTGATCAAATTCATCCTCTCTCATTTGATTGGGTTTTTTACTCCCTGTCTCTCCCAAGCATCTGATGAGTGGCTTGTGCAAAATCTCAAAAAAGTTGATCTGCATGTCAAAGCAAAAAAAAAAAAAAGGGCACTCACGCATTGATCTGACCGGTGATGATGCTTTTTTAGCACATCAAGTGATCAATGTAATTTTGGTGTACTGAAATAGCCCACCATAAGGAACAGGCAGCCAGCCCCAGCAGTCACGTGGTGCAGGGTGCAGCGACGTCACTAGGGCAGAGATTTGTGAAGAATAAGCAGACAGAGGGAAAGAGCCCCGGAGGTGCAGCACTTTCTTAGCAATTGCATCGTTCCTCTTGTTTTTTTCCCGGCCAGACAGAGAACAGAGTATCTGTTCAACATTTTAGAGACCCAAATGCCCGGTCCCACCCAAGCCCTTTCCCCAAATGGAGAGAATAACAACGACATCGTCCCGGACAACGGAACCAACATCATTCCTTACAGGAAAAATACAGTGCGGGGAGAGCGCGCCTACAGGTAAATCGGTGTAATGCCGCATTTGATTTCATGTAAGAAAACCAGATAATGATTTAAAAAGAAAAAATACAGACACTGGTGCTGACAGAAACCTGCATTCTGCCCCCCTCCTCCTCCTCGACGTCTGTCGGTCCCATCCACTGTTTCCCCCTCCTGTTGTCTCCCAGTCTCCTGTCATGTTAGCTCGGAGACTATGGCGTAAATCGCTCTCGAGTTAGCGCAATAAAAGCTCTCTCTGCGGGTGTGTATAAGCGCACCGCGCGGCTGCTGGTAGCGGTCTATGGTTGTCATGGGTTGTGTATTATGCGGAGATTTTTTTTTTTTTTTTTTTGGAGGAGCGGATTGAAGCGGTGCGGCTTGTCAAATGACAGGAGGACACAGACAGCCGCCCCTGCTGCTCCTGCTGCTGCCACTACTAGAATATTCCCATCGTGACATGACACTTCTTAGCTACATAATACCTCACCATATCACCACCGGTGTGTGTTTGGGGGGGTGTTTCATTGTGTATAACCTCTCATTAGTTGCCACACAAGCCTGGTTCCCTCCCTCCCTCACTCTGTATGAATCCAGGCAGCAGCCCAGCCCTGGTGGCTATCCCTGCCCCGGCTAACAAAGCATGCTAGCATCAGCAGCGGCAGCAGCACATACATCCGCTTTGTTGACATGAGATCCTCTGGCCCAGTTTCCTTCCTTCCTTCCCAGAGAATCAGTCAGCCGAGGCTCTGCTCCTGCAGTGCTGCTGGAGCCCAACTTTAACGGTGGAGGGGTATTATTATCCTGCATACCCGGTGTGTGCTAGTGGATGGTGATGGCGACGATGATTTAGCATGATTTAATACCATATTAGTCGCTGCCTTAATCCAATAAGAGGTGTGTTTTAATGCAGCTGTCCTGCTGTTCCCCATCATTGAAGTAAGCTGAAATGATCAGGCTGCAGTTTTTAGTTTTGGGGAGAGGAATTGAGGAGGACTTGTGACGGATATAACTGATTTCTACTTCATTTTACACCCAGCTGTCGGTTATTAGGTTCACACTTACTCCTCCTTCCCTCCATTGCAGCTATAATGTCCAGTGTTTGTTGTAACTCTTCCAGAGAGGAAGAGGATGATCTGATGCTGGTTGATCTGTTCAGTTATAAAGTGTATGAAATGTATGGATCAGAATCATAGTAGCTTTTATTGCCAAGTAGTTATGACACCCACAAGGAGTTTGACATGATGTATAGAGCAAAGAACAAGTGGGGATAATAAGGAAGGGATAGTAAAAGTACAAAAATACTGTAACGTTTAAATATAGATACACAACGTGTACATAGACTTGTGCAGTATTTTTTAAAGATAGTACAAATATACAAAATAGAACAAAATCGTCTAGTAATCTTCTATATGCTTCATTTATCTGGTGAATGAGCCAAACCTGAATGTGATTACATTTACTGACATATATAAGAAGAAAAAATATTAAATTGTCCAGTTTGAATGAATGAAAATATTCTTCTGTTAACAAATTAAATGTTGTCAGTTGATCAATTTTACAGCTAAGGTTTGCAGCTTTAAATTACCCAGGGAGCTGCTTCTGTTGTCTCTGGTCATCAAGTGCTGAAACTGAAGAGACCAGTCGTCTCTGGTCGTCAAAATAATGTCCCTAAAATACAGTAGAGTTCAGCGGCACAACAAGTTATAACCTTCAAGAGGGGAGAATATATTTTATGACTATTGTATTAGATTGCATTATTTTCAGTGAGGTGTACCTAATACACTGGGAACTGCTGTAATGTCGTTAGACAGAATCTGTCATTTATATTGTCAAAACGATTACTGATCATAGTTATAAGGAGTTTGCAGTTGGTGAGTTGTACAATTTTCTCAGCATGATCAATTAAACTGTGAATGTTTGTCAGAAAATTGGTCCAACTATGCAAGAGAACTCCATTGTGCCAGCTAGCTGCTCAGGATTACCTGTCTATACACCTAATGTAATGGTGGAAGACAGAATTATAAGCATTATTTTAGTGATCACCCCTCATATATTTTCTGGCTAATTGTATGCTGTGAGCACATAGACCGTAATATCTCCAGTGCAAGTGGGGCAGGTGCTTTGGGACCCCAAAAGCCACAGTTTTGCAAGCCGATGAAACTGCACAATGTCACAGACAGCCAATCAAAAAGTTTCCTTTGAAAACTGACTTTTTCCGTCTATATACAAATTATTGCTCTACTGTATTAAATGTCTTTAGTAATTTAATTGATCCATGCCTGATTCAATCTACAGGTCCAGCCTTAGAGTTGGAAAGGAAATTGTGTTCTCGGTGCCTTGACTATGTCATTATTTGCCTAATGAGTGACAGTGTGTACACTCTGAGGGGATGGGATACATTCTCAGTGCAGAGGGTGGATACTGGGGGGGGGTCAAATGTTTGTAGAGGCTCTCAGTGCACTTTTGCCCCTGGTGTTTCAGTCTGTCATCAGTCTATCATGACACATCCTTGTCGTGCGGCTTCCAATTGCCAGAGGGAAAACCAAGCACTTTATTCAAGAGATTGCAGAATGTGATGTGATTTGCAAGTTGCTTTGAATAACAATCATCGCAGTTAGCCCATGCAAAGTAGCTTCAGTTACTGGATTTGCCAAGCCTAACTGTTGCAACCAATCCCCTGAGTGGATACAGTACATTATGTTCTAATTTTCTCAGCTCCTGCATGTTACATGCTACATGCTCCTGCTTTGCTTTAGTTTTTGAACCTTATTGTTTTTCTGTTGCAGTTGGGGCATGGCGGTCAACGTATATTCTACCTCAATAACCCAGGAGACTATGAGCAGGCATGACATTACTGCCTGGGTTAACGATATCCTCTGCCTAAACTATACAAAAGTGGAGCAGCTCTCCTCAGGTAAGAACAAAATGAAAACCTTCTCTCTCACTTCATCTTATCCACTTGCCCCTCCTTGTGTTGCTTGTGTCAAGGTGGCAGTTTGAGATGAGAAATATGTTATGGAGATTACATCTTCTGGGTTCAAATCATTTTCTGTTTAAGCTGGCAGTTACAGCAACTTGTGGAAACATGCTCACCTCTCCCTGGCAGGGAGTTGTCTATAAATAAACTTGTAGCCCGCTGTGCTCTCCTGCTGTGACCAAGTAATCCAATTTCAATCACTCTGCCTACACAAAAAGAGATTTACACACTCATGCTGGTTTAGGTGTAGGCTTCTTTTTAATGTAGATTACTTCCTCTGTGCTCTCCTGCCAGATTTATATGACTTTTATCTGATAGTGTCCAGATTTTTCAAATGAATTTATGTTTAACTAGGCTTCGGTTAATATTAGCCATGCTACCGAGAGCGTGCATTAATAGTTTTCTTTTTAAGGTAACAAGGCCAGTAATCTGGACACAGTTAAGGCTCCCAGGCTCTTTGTTATTCCAGGGGATTTCTGTCTGGCTAAGACAGGCAGACATGATAAATCTTAGCCTATAGCCTGAGTCAGTTTGCTGTAATTTCCAACAAGGGCTTAAATACTCAACTAACATTTCACTACATCTGCTTAGGAGCTGCATATTGCCAGTTCATGGATCTGCTCTTCCCTGGCTGCATCAGTCTTAAGAAGGTCAAGTTTCAAGCTAAATTGGAGCACGAGTACATTCATAATTTCAAACTGCTGCAAGCATCCTTCAAAAGAATGAATGTGGATAAGGTGAGTTTGTAAACTTTGCTCATCTTTTTTCCAGTGAGCTTTGATATTATTTTTTATAAGTTACTGTTCCACACTGGATTTTAATTAATTTTTTGTTTTGTCTGGTTTTGACCCTTATCCTTGATTCAGATTATACCTGTGGAGAAACTGGTCAAAGGCAGATTTCAAGACAATCTTGATTTCATCCAGTGGTTTAAGAAGTTCTTTGATGCCAATTACGATGGTAAAGAATATGACCCGGTTGCAGCCAGACAGGGTCAGGATGCCATCCCCCACCTGACCCCGGTGAGCAGATCTTCAACCTGCCAAAGAAGTCCCACCATGCAGCCAGCTCCCCCACTGCAGGTAAGCTTCAAGTTTACAAATGATTCCTCATGCTTTGGTGCAGTGGAAGGTCAACTCCTATGATCAGAAATCTGAACTCTAATAAGTCCCAGACTCACTCTTTCACAGGAAATGACACAGAATCTCTGTGTTGTAAGTTTTTGCTTCAGGGAGTTGGTAAAGAGTTCATCCATCCCCGAGTAATAAACTTTTAATTTGCTTGTAGGAGCATCAAGGTCGACCTCTACAACCCCCAAGTCCTCAACACCAACATCCCGACCCTCGTCAGCCAAAAAGATCCCTGCAACAGCAACTCCTGCCAAGGGGGAGAAAGAACTGGAAGCACAGGTCACACATCTTACTGAGCAGGTATGCTTATGTTTATCGACTTGGGATATTTTGTTTTTGTGGATTCAACAACAAAAGTCTTTTCTCCACTTTGCTTATGTGGAGCATTGCCTGCTTCCAGCACTGTCTGTGGTCATGATTGAATTGCACTGATGCCCACTGTGAGTAGTGATTAGAGGGATGGTGTGCTCTCATAGAGGAGACTGAATGGGCCTGAGTGAATTATGGATATAATTTAGTATACTTCGCCTCCCTGTTTAGGAACTAAGCTCACACAGGTGGTGTCTAAACACAAACCAGGGAATACATTACAGTGAGTTTTTCACTATTAAGGAACTTCAGAGTAACTACAACATTTTATGTGTTTTTATGTGTTTTCAATGACATGTCTGATCTCAGTGAGTGTCTGCACACCTTAAAAGCTACACTAGGCAACACATCTGCTGCAGCAACATGTAACAGCTGTATTGTCAAACTGCTCGGTGTTTCCCGTGGCTGTTGTTTGTCCTGTGAAAATTAAACAGTGGAAGTATTTGAAAGCAAATATACTGTATACTTGTCAAAAAATAGTGTGTCTGCACTTTCTGTGTTAGATTAGAATTGCTTGAAGAAAAAAGTTTATGCCGGATTAGGTGACACCATTTAACACAATGTGAAACACCATTACATGACGATCCACAAATTATACATGTAATATGTTGCAGTAAAAAGTATTTTATTGACCTTATTTGAGTTTATCAAGAAATTACATCTACAACTCAAATCGTAAACAACAGCGAGTTAGCGATGTAATCATGCCCATTCTAACCAGTCACTAATCAAATCAGACATGTAATACTGAGCATCAAGGCACTTGCACATTAAGAAGAAGAAAAGCCAGTCTTGAATGTGTCAAGCTGGCGCCCTTAAGCAGCTCATAAGACTCTTCATCTCTGTCAAGCTAGACCAGTACTGGCTCCATAGTCAGAGTTGGCAAAACAAGCAGTAGTGTGACTGACAGAGCTGGTAAAAACTTAAAAACTTACTGGCTGTTTTGACAGACCATCAGCGACCGACATTTGATCTGCTACTCTCCAAAGCTCTCCTCTTTCTTTCTCTGTGACATGGTTTCTTCAGTGGAGTTAATTCTGGGAGGTTGCTTTCACCTGGACGCAACGTACGGCTCTGTGCTACAGTACCTCATGTGTGGGCGGTGCCTGTATGTTTATAAACATGGGGAGGGCCAACAGTTTAACAGGGTTTTAACAGGGAGGGACTGACATGCACGTGAGCGTGGGTCAGATACCAAAACAAAGAGAAGAGAAAGTCAGTTTATATCACCAACACAGGGGGTGTGACTTCAGTCTCTGCTGATTACTCCATTACTCCACCAAGTATTTACACAGGGTAACAATTGTTTGTTGCTATTATCATTATTATTATTATAAAACCTTATATTATAAAACCTTACAGAACCTTTAGGTAGCAGTCTATATAATAGCCAGTTTATAAACTTATATCTTAAGCCAGCCATGTCCAAACTATTCTACAAAGGGCAGTGTAGCTGCAGGTTCTCTTTCCAATCAAGCAGCAGCACACCAGACTTGACTCAGTTAATCAACTGATCTCAATCTTTAGACAGCTGATTGGTCAAACTGTGTGCTCTTGATTGGTTGGAACAAATGCCTGCAGCCACATGGCGCTTTGTGGAACAGTTTGGACATGCCTGGCTTAAGCACTACTCTGGACTACTGTAGTTATATATGATTTTGTGCACTTAAGACGGCTTGTATTAGTTCCATATTGTTTTGATTGATTTCTGATCGTTCAAATTTTCTGAGTCCTTCAACATGTAACAGTTTGTTGGTGTGAATCACTCATGACTTTAAATCAAAGCCTGCCTGTTTGTCCTCTGCAGAGTGCCCAATTGATCTTGTGATTGCTCATCTCTCCCCCTCTTACCAAAGTCAATGCAGCACTGTGTCTTTTGATTTTGGACCTAAAATAATCTTATGATTCTTATATTTTGTAGGTGAACACATTAAAGTTGGCACTGGAAGGAGTCGAGAAGGAGAGGGACTACTACTTCAGCAAGCTGCGAGAGGTGGAGCTGCTGTGCCAGGAACAGGGTGAAGAAAATGCCCCGTTTGTCGATCGGCTAATGGAGGTCCTTTACGCCTCAGATGATCAGGTCAGTCTGTGACCCTAGTTCAGTACGAGCAGGAATTAGAACAGCTGGAGGGTGTTTTTTTCCCAGACTTCCCAGACACATTTTTGCAGCAGTTTTCACCAATAAAATGCATGAGCGCCATTTGTCCTGGTGGTAAAAATCATGTGGAAATTATTGTGTGGTTGGAAGAGATAAGAAAACAGTCTTTGTGTGAAATCACATGTTTGCCTCAAACTATACTGAGTGACTTTGCCCCATTTTTAGGAAAGAGCGGAGCTGGCTGAGGGTGATGGACCAGAAGTGGACCAGCAAGCTCATGAGGAGGCACCAGATGATCAGCAGGAAGAACAGGATGAATACTGACTGCCATCATCCCTCACTGCAGTTACACCCCTCTTTTAATATGTGAGAACTGTCAAAGGATTTTTAATTTTTCCTCATGGTTATTCTTTTGTTTTCTCCAAGACTGAGCACATGAAGCAACCTCCTGAATAGAAGCACCATCACAGTTTATTTTTTTGTATCCCTCTGCTCACTGTTCGATGTTTTTTGTGACTTTTGGTGAACTGCTGTGGCAGGTTTGTGGTGACGACCTCCACCAGCAGACAAGCTCAGACCATCACAGAAGTTTCCAAGGACTGTGTGGGTGAAAAAGTCAATTCAAATCCTACAGTAGATGTGATGAAATGCTGAAGTTTAGACAGGTACCTGTTACCTGTCTGTGCAAGTGTTAACTTCCCAGCTTCTGTCCTTTTCATTTTACTTTGTTTTTATTTTGCATATCAACAATATTAATCACAAGAATGCAATAAGAAAAGCCCTGAAAGGGCTCGTAGTAGCTCTTATTTAACCTCCTTCCATATGTTGCACTGACATTTGACTCTGTATTGGACAATCTGTCCATAGACCCTCACCATATTTATTGTTGTAAAGCCTTAGGAATAGTGCAAGATGAGTTGCATCCTCGTGAAGGACAATACAGTTGAATTGTGAATAAAATGTAGTATAATGCCAACTTATGACCGTTTAACAGCTATCCTCACAAAATCCACAGTTTCAGATAATAATCAGTGTGCTCCACAGTGTGTCATTCACACCATACAAAGTCATTTGGTATTAGAATTTTCTTGGTATGCCATAAACATAGGGAAGGAAAAGAAAACATTATTGTGAACTAGTCTTACTATAATGCAGCATTATAAGTTTTCAACTTCAGCTGGAAATTGTGGTCTGTTCAAATTTCAGCTGTTTGTTTCAGAGTTTGTTTTTTTAAACCACAGGTCTTAGGGAGATGAGTCAGTTCACTGAGTAATTTGCCATGCTATATTCCAGTAAGTACATTGTATACCCTTTCTTAATATTGCATTTACTAATATTGAACTGGGCAGTGCACCATAATGCTTTAGTCATATATTATTGTGTAAATGAAAAGGAATGTAAACTTGTACTGTCAATAATTAATGAATGGTAAATGTTTTTTTTCATGTCCCACTCATTATGCATTCCCCCAAAACAACGTGTTGCATGTTTGCATTTTATTTGTGAATAACTTGACCTGCTTTTTACATATTTAATAAAAAAACAAGTATGTTAAGTGAGCTTTTGTATGTTTAACCTGCTATTTGAAAGATGTTGAGATTCGGATGGATTTGCTGTAATAAAATTACGTTTTGAGTCCATGGGAGGGTTGTCATATTACTCCAGAGTGAGTCAGGTTTATAAGTGCTTTTACCATCAATGATCTGTGTCTTAAGGTGGAGGTTTGGTGGTGTTTTTCCTCTAAGTTGATGAGATGGTGGAGGTTGTTCTTCTGTTGATGGCAAAAAGTTTCAGTAGAGATAAGAAGAGTTGATTATTTAGCAAAACTGTTGACAGTTGGTCCATACAAGCCGACAGTGTTGCAAGAGTGCTGAGATCATTTACATTAAGATGTTACTACATGTCTAAACATACCGTTGAAAATAAATATCTTGCACTACAAGGTTCCCAATGTAAATGCAATAAGTATTGTTTCATATGTGTTATTAATATTGATACATTAACATTAAAGCAGCAATTTTATGTTAGAACTTAACAGGAAGTGACTTTTAGTGCAGTTTGGGGTACCTTCACACTTCCATTTTATTTGTTATACTAGTAATCTGCTTCAATTTAAAGGGGAAATATTGCATGTTGTTGAATTATATTTGTGTGACTCTTGTTTACTTTCCAGATTGGAAAATGCACTTAAATAACCATTTCGTGTGGCTCATCATGTTCAAAATAATTTAAAGTACTTACAGTTAAGCTCTACTTTTCGTTTCATTTCAGTGACCAACAATATAATGTAAATTATAAGTAAACACACATTTTCTATGCAAGAATTTTATTTGTAATATTTTGCAGAGAAGTAGTGAAAAGGAAGTAATTGTACAAATAGGCAGAAATAGACAAAGTCAAGTCAAGTAGACAATATGACTTAACGTGTTTTACAGCACTGGAAGCAGGTCATTCATTTAAACGGGAAGCCTACACCGAGGGGCCCGTCCTCCTCCGGTGCACGCTGTTGAATAATCAAACACACCCCTTTTCTGATTGTGAAACCGCTGCAACTTTGTTCTTGTTAGTTAGCTTCTGGGAAACCACCGTGTCCCAGCGATGGGTTAATGAAACAGAGCTTCAATATATGATGCGTGAACAACAGCAGTGGTCTAAAGTTAGTTTATTCTGCCGTTATGTCTTCCAGAAAGGTAAGTTACCTGCTTGCTAACGAGCTAGCATTAGCTAACCTTCTAGCAGTTAACGCTAAACTCAGTGGCTGGTTAGCTTTAGCAACACACGCTATCCGCTGCTGCCCGCCCACAGCTGAGTGGAGTCACCACACAGTCATACTTTAAGACAGGTACATTTTTATTACTAATACCAAGGTATAGATAACCAATACTGCTTGCACTGTTACGGCGAACCTCGGTAAAACGACAACCACAGCAACATGGCTAACTTTATAGACGCTATCAAACCAGTCTTTTGATTAAGTGAAGATGAAGGCTTTTTTCTTTCCATCTAGATCTCTTTGTATATTTTCTTTGTAGCGCAAAAGGTACTCCAAGGACATACAGTGTGTTTTCTTCCCGGATGATGTCGAACTTGGTGGGCACAGAGCGGGGAGAGAGCCGCCGACACTTTCATCCGTGTCTTCGGCCAAAAGCTGGGAGAAGGCTGGAGACAGCTTTTTGGACACGCCGGTGATAAAGGTCCACATAGTTCAACACAGTTTAGCGCATCCAGGGTATCTGCAGACCTGTGAACACTTAAAGTCCAAAAAAGATATACTTAGAGGTATAAAAAGTCAGAAATGTTCACTGGTACTGATTGTCTTAAGTAATAATGCAGAACTTAATTTAACAATGTCATTTTTACTTTTAGGTGGTCAATCCATTCCTCTATCTTCTGCCATTATTGTATGTGCAGGCATGGATGAATAATGAGACAATGGATCATAGGGATGCACTGTTAATCGCAATGTAATCAAAATTACAATATGCCCAAGTGCAATGTCCAAACTGCAGGAGCTGCAGTTTTTCTTGTTAAAGGTATAATGTGCCACAACATTGCTGTCGTATTGCTACAGATACGCCCTGGCTAAGAAACCATACTCTCAAGATGTAATCATCAATTTTGTATCCTTTTGAGAGAAGTTGAAAATTTAAGATGACAGTTACAAGCAAGAAATACGAACAGACATTTCATACAGAGGCCCTGTGATTCCTCCAGCCTCTGAACCTCAGTGGTTGGTACATGAGTCATTGCATGACTCTGAATTATTGTTACATACTTTAAAGATTAACAAAATATGATCAGAGCATCTGTGCATTCATGTATTTAAATCATAATAAATAATATTTGGCCCTAGTTTTTTTTTACATTATTCTTTGACCAGTATCACTAAAAATCTTAAATTTTCAGTGTCTTGCTCACTTTATGAATTCACATGATTACCCTGTTGTACTAACATTGTCAATGGTGTTGATCATTTCTTGTTGCAGAACCTCAAGTCATCAGGGAGAAAACTGTCTGCATTGAAACAGTTAGCACAGACCCCTTCTCTAGGTAATTTATTGTTTAAACTAGTGGTGTGTTAAGTTAAGGCTGGGAGGTATAGTAATGTGATATTTTATCATCAGTGTAATCACATCATAGGCTTCTGCAGTATGAGACATTACAAAGTACCCCCAGTCACACATAAATGTCTGCACACTTCATAATTCTCTTTTTGAATATATAATCTCAAGATCCTTTTGGTGCAGAATCTAGCAAAGTATTAAAGAACAGTGAAAGTAAAGTACTGAAAGGTAGCATTAAAGATCTGGTCACTGCTAATCTTGTTTACCTACTGATTCTTTGATCAGGTTTAATTTGCTAGTTTTAGACAGTTTAATGACAATGAATTGTTGTACTTAATAATGACTGTGATATATTCCTCTTTTCTGTGTGTTTGCCCAGTGCAGACCAGAATGAGGACCCGGTGGACATTGCGTGGAGCTCCAGTGACAGTGAACCGTCTGACGATGAGACACAGGGACAGCATCAGTCCAGAGCTGTTGCACTGCAGCAACAACAACGTCCTCATGGATCGGGAAGATCCATGGCTCCCATACAGTCTTACAGCAGAGAGCTGCGCATGCTCATCGCTGATAAAGGTCGTTAAAGTCTGTCATAAAACAGATATTGTCTCATGTTTGTCTCATGTCCCATTTTGTACATGTGGTTTGGACACAATGGCTTGGTCAAAGCTGTGAAGTTCGACTTTTCAAGAGTTGACCTTTGTTTTTGGTTTAGTTTATTTGGCTCATTTTCAAGTTACACAGCTCAGATCTGTGTGTAAACAAAAAAACAATAAATAATTGGAGGTTTTGAAATAGTGACAAATGAAATGAAAGCAAGTTTATTCCAGTCGAAAAAACCTTGAGGCTTTCAAATGTGCTTATAAAGTTCGGCATATGATTTCTTAGTTCTTAAATGAGAAGAGTCTGAATGATAGCTACAAATCGATTTATAGTTTACATTGGTGAAACATTTGTTAAACTCAGGATCCATTTACTAGATTTCTTCAGAGTTTTCTTAGTCGTCATCCTGTGAGTATGCTTCTTGTGATAACAGCTGAACCATATTCATCCTTCTCTCTCTTTAGATGACCCTCTTGTTATAGACACTGACAGTGATCTGGATGAAGCTGAGGAGGATGTTGAGAAGGACAGTGGGCAACAGATCTCAGACTGTGAGTCAGAGTCCTCCGACAAAACACCACAGGAGTTGCTGCCTAAATCAACAAATGTAAGTGAACTACTCTTATTCTGATGAAAGATTAAAATAATGACCTGCATAAGAGCATGAAACAGATCCTTCACCTAACCACCTCTGGTCTGTGAGTGATACAACATTGCCTGTTGAAGGTGCTATTTGTATTAGACAACACTAGGTGGGGCTATGCACCTTCTGAAACACCATCTCAACCCAATTTACATCAGATTATGGTCCAAAGTGTTTCAAATTAAAAGTGCAGTGTTAACCACCAGTGCATGCAGTTATTGTAAGAGTATACATGCGTCAGTACTTTTCCTAGAGTGCACTGAGACACCAGATCATGTTCTGTTTACTACATGCATTAAACCTGATCGGCTTTATTTTGAACTCTTGCTTACACTGAGTGAAAGATTGTGTTGCCTGTTTTATTCAGAGTAATGTAAAATAGTTCTTAGTGTGTTTTACTTTATAGAAGTTTTTCATTATTTTGCTTTCATTTGTTTTAGTTGCATGTTTAACAATTGCTCCACCAGATGGAGTATTGCTGAGTGCTTTTAATGACCTTAAAGGGCCTGACAGGCTCAAACCAGTAGGTGCACTGACAATTTTATATATTCAGGTTCCAAACTGTCAAAGTTCAGAAGCTGCGGTAGCAATAAAAAACTGAGAGACTGTGGAGGGGGCATGCTTATACAAGGCAGGTATTAATGCAGTGGTTAGCGTGTTCAAGATAAAGAATGTCTGTTCAGTTTTAATGGAGACAGTGTTTTTTTTTTATTCCCCTTTAATTCAAACATGTAACTAAATATTTTCTAATTCCATGGAGTAAAACCATTTTCGACGAGTTTATCACAGCTTCACAGACAGACAAAATTAATTATCTATTATTGATGATTAGGTTCATGCACTAGTCATTTACTGCTCACTGCTCTCATACTATTTCATTAAAGTGTTATCTTTGGAGTCTGTTTTTTTTTTGTGGGTTCACCTGTACACTCTTGAGACTTAGATTGACTGTTCTTCTCAGAAGTCATTCAGGAGCGATGTTTGTTAAAGGCAGGGCTGGTAGGGAGAGAATGTACAAGGTGTGGTGAAGGTGTTCTGCTCAGGTCCAAGACCACACATGGGGGTGGAGAGGTTGTCGCAGTGCATATTACAACTTGTAATTGATCTACTAGATATGGCCAAATTGCTGAGGTTATGCGGTTGTTGATATAGCGGTTTATGAAAATGTCATTGAAGAGTGGTAGCTGTAGTTTAAACCAGTAATCATTGGATCCATCACAGCACAGTGCAACAGTGTGCCCACTAATTAAACTCAAGTGAAGTGAAGCTGTGAAACACAGGATGAATTTCACTAACCACTATCTTGTGATGAGGCTCTTGAGTTTGCAGGCTGTTTGTGGAGAGGAAGCCTGTTGACAGATTAACATCACTCCCACAGACCCTGTTACTTCCTTTTGTCACAATTTAATTTGCTGCTATCAGCTCAATGGTGTCAAAGAAGATTTAAGATCCCCTAACAGGACGCTTGTGGTCAGAGGCCCACTAGAAAGACAGACACATTAGGGTCTTAGTTCTCAAATATGATTGTGCAGGGATGTATGCATGTGGTCTTTTTGACAGGTTGATTAGTGATTATTCACTTGCTGTAACAGTATTTATCTATGCAGCAGGTGCATTTAGTATGTGCCTACGCCCACTGATCGTTATATTCCAGTGTTTTCATTTTGTAATGCAAACAGTAGATTTCCATTTAATTAAAACAGCAGAATCTAAAACCTAGTTTGACTTTTTTTTTTTAGTTGTTTTCTGCCGGGAAAGTGCTTATATGCTGCCAATTGTAAATCAAACCGGATCTAACAGGATACAGAGGGGGAAGATCCCAGTCCAAGTCAGAGTTTATTACTCCAGATAAATGCATGGCTGACTCACTTGACGTATGTCTGCCAGATTTTTGTGTTATTGTACTAGCGCTGCGAGGGGATAGGCGGAGCTGTGAGGACTACTTTGCATTTCAAGATCGAATAGGATGGCCACTTCCCAAACGAAGTGTGTTTCTCCGTCCGAGTCCCCGAAGTACAACCTCCACCACGTCAGGTTTTTGCCAGATCAGGGCCATGTCAACATTGCGGGACTATAAAAGTCGTTTTACTACTGTTTGTCCAGGAAAACATGCAAGTGGATGAGCCTGCGCTGAGCTGTGCACTTACAATGCTTTCAGTGCCGGGTGAAAACATTTTTGAGCCGGGCCAGGAACATAGTGTTCCTTTTTCTCTGTGGCTGGTTAGAGTGTGACGTCTGCTGGCACGCTGCCTAGCAGGGTCAAGTTGATTCAAATAAGACAGCACGTTGGCTGACAGAGCCTGGTATGCTGGTCTTGTCAGCACATGACAAGAACTCAGGTTTCTCATGGATTTTTCCATGAGAACTGATCCCCTCAGGTATATTTATCAGTGATACAGCAAAAAAAGATTGTTTTGTTACCATATCTTTTTTATTAATCAGCCTGTCAGTGTGTGATGTCATCTCCATCAATATATTTATTGATTGTATTCCATCTCAAATGACTCATTATTGATTTACTGAGGCTGAGGCCATTTAATGTCCCTCTGATATATACTGGTATATTTATGCAATCGTTATTTTAAAACTGGGTCAAACTGGGTCACGTTATCATTTTGATGTGAATATTATTGCTGTTATTATTATCAATCGGTAATAACAGTTTTATCCCTAGGTGGCGGAGCTAGAGATCTCAGGCTATGTTTCTGATGGAGAAAATATTGGTGACACAATGATCCCGAGCAGATTGGACTCTGAGAGCTCTCCACTCCACACTGGTGAGGGCAGCAGAAGGTCAGTCAGTGACTGGGTCAGATCCGCTCAGGCAATGCTACAAACACCTCAGAAACCGCTTGAAAGGCAGTCCAAGACTCCTGAGGATTCTGCCAGGAAGAAACGGAAGTTTCAAAGGTTGGAAAATGATGCTCAAGTCATATTAGTGATGCACTGATTAATGTTTTTCCTCTAGTGTGATACCAGTTTGCATATCTCAACTCTGGCTGAATGATCCCTGACCTAATACCAGTGCTCTCTCCTTCCCCCAAGTTTAAATTCTGTGTTAATTCATTGAGGTCATTTTGATTCGAGGTAACATGAAGTTAGGGATAGCTGTGGGATAAAAAGCTGACTCAGCAGCCTGATAAGACTTGACGGTCATAAATTACAGGCTAAATATTTAATTTTACGAGATGACTCCATGACATTAATGGAGAAACTGTAATTACTAATGTGGATCTACTCAGTGCACTCATACCTCATGTTACATACACACACATTCAGTGGCCACATCATTAGGCACACCTTTAAAATCTATTGGGAGTCCATCACAACAGCACAGCCACACATTCCACATTTACAAAGATGATAGTGCTCATTTCACATCGGCACCATCAGGGAGGTTTTAAATTAACTATACACTTATAATTGATGTTGTAATGGAAATTCTTCATAGTAAGAGGTGTTAATAATGTTTATCCCACCCCATGGGGCACAAACATGAGGGGGCAGAACACTGGAAACACATTTCTGTACAAGTATACAACCTAATGTATGTATAGTTTGGAGAGCTATAAAAATGTACCAAACAAGATCATATTCATAAATGTACATTTTGTGGCAGATTTGTCATATTGAGTAAAGAGGCCAGAGAGGTCTGTGTCAGGCTTTAGTGTAGGCGGAGTAGAAAAACTAGACAAGATGCATAACTCTCAGTCAGGTGACAGTCAAACTATGGCTGCAATGTTTCCAAACTAGAACTGATGATGAAGGGACACCTGGTGTCATGGCTGCTAAATGTCACTGCCACCTTGAAGCCTCTGTAAATCTGAGAGATGGCTATCTGTAGTCTTCCACAGCTTGTTGTTGTCAGCATCAGAAAATCTCTCTTTTTCCCTTTGCATTTTGCAGTTCTTCAGGGTGTATTTGCAATGTGATTTATCTCATTGCATCATCTACATTTGTGTGTGTATGTGTGTGTGTGTATGTGTGGCACAGTGGAGGTTTTGCTGAAAGGCTGAATCGCCTGCAGTGCAGACAGAGGTCAGCCATCAGCTTCTGGAGGCACCAGTCCATATCTGATACTTCAGCACCAACGACAGGTGATCCACATCACACCAAACTACTGCTTTTTCACATCACTGCATGCAGACACATGAATACACACTTCAGAGTCACTGTTCAAGTTTAACAATGAACTTTGATTTGTGAGTGGGATGAAGCTGTATGTCTTAGCAGGTGTGATCACATGGAGAGGCCACGCTGAGGAAGTGCTGGCTGTAGGCTGTAGCTCTGAACTGTGAACTCAGTATGTAGGTGACAGGAAGCTGCTTGCCTAGTTCTTTTGTTTGTGTTGTTTCTTTTTTCCTTTCCGTGGTGTACCAAACCACTTGTGCTGCGTCGCTGTACAGCAGCTCCTTATAATAGGACACAAGCAGTGGCTCAGAAGTGACAGTTGATTGTGGAAAAGCAAAACACCCCCTCAACGCAGCTTGAGAGTTTGTGGTCAGTTGGTGGTTTCATTAGTGTAAATAGTTTAACAGGGTTAAAATGTGGAGGGTTGTGCTAACTTGGCCTCATTTTAAATCTGTGTTTGTTGCAGTGAAGAATCCTGGTTCTGTCAATGTTGAGATTTCAGTCTATTTAAGAAGATGATGTTGTTTTATGGCTGATCAGCAAGCTTGTTCATTTTCAACTATTGCACTTCCTGACACATTCTTACTAATGACAACACTCTGACACAACGTGATCGTACTGTTGTAGGACACCTGTTTATCTTGGTTGTAGTAATTTTGGCGTGTGATGTAAGAGCACTTGCACTTGCACATGTAGGAGGCCTTTGATTTGTTTCCTGACATAATGCTCTGCCTGCGACTTATCAGATCATTATAGGTCAAGAGGAGGACTCTAGTGCTATCTGCATCTTGGCTTGGATTTTGTAACCTGGGACCTAAACACTGAGCACAAATTAAGCACTTAACATTCATGTTTGGACAAATGCATGTTAAAACTCAATAGCTCTCCAGCGATTTATGCTTATCATATTAAAATCTCTCTCCCCCCCTGTGGCCACATTCAGGGATTTACATACAGAGACACTGAACTGCAAAGGCTTTCAGCTCTTGCAGTTGCCGTTTTCATGTTTCAGTGCATTTGACTTTACACACAAAATTTACATACAGCCATGGTGCTCTCTTATCTATTATGAGTATGATTTATAGCTTCAGGGTAGTGTCTGGATTTGCTCTTCTCAATTATCTATCAACTTTATTGTCCAGGCCAAAAGCAGAGTCAGAGCCATGGTAAAATTCCAAACATTTGCACATTCACTCAGTGGGATTTACTTCGTTTCATATCCACCTCAGCCTGAGTCACTAACAGCTTCACAGTTATGCAGTGCAAATTGTTCTGATGCTAAAAGTGAATTACTCTCGTAATGCATAATGAGTCCCACAGGGAGCAAGAGTCCGTGAGAGCACGAGTACACCCTGTACACAGACACACACTGAAATGAACACACACTCAAACATCTGTGTTGTTGTTGCTCTGCTCTCCAGTGGACAGGCCTGGTGTGCTGGTGCTGGAGGTGCTGGAGGTTCAGGAGGAGTGCAGCATGCAACTGGCGCACTGTGAGCTCCACCAACCCCCCGGCCGGGGCCACCAACGCAGCAACCCCGTTTCTGAGGAGAGAGCTCATACGCTGGTGTTATTCAACAGAGAGACTGCAGCCCAGCTGATGCCTGCACCCAGAGATATTGTTCACATATACCCGCCATGGTGAGAGGATGCAATACGTGTCACCCTAAAATGTGACCTATTTGGTCACAAATGTGATTTGCTCATTATTACTTCCCCAGGATGTTTGACCCCAACTGTGCAGAGTGATGCATGTGCAAACTTTTACAGTGCTGTGGAAACCTGCAGTGCACATACACAGACTGTGTGCATTTGTGTGTTGGTAGAATCTGGGCTTTTTTAGGTAGAATAGAGTACATGTAAATTACCATATTACACAAAAAAACACATTATGAACTATACAGAGTCAAATATCGAAGTCAGTCAAACACAGGAAATTAACATATAAACAAGAATCCAAATCTGGCAGCACCATCTCAACAATGCTGGTTCATACCACAAGAGTAGCACCAGTCTACTAGCTAAAAAGCAAATCCCATTTTGTGTATGCACATATACAACTGCTTATGCTGCTTATAATTTGGCTGATGTAAAAGCACCAAACTGCAGGAAAAACTGATTTTGTAAGATTCAGTAACAAGGACCGCTGATAACTGTGTTTCCCAGTAATCATTTGGTCACTAGAGAAAAATGCATGTCATAAAAGACGAATGACTTCTCATATTGTTTTTTTATTTTTTTAGGGAAAACACACAAAAAAAATCCTCCCAGTTGAAAAGCTATCAGCTTGCTGATTCATTTTCTGTTTATTGTTTATTGATTTATTCTCTTGCATTTCCTTTTTTTGCTCTAAAGTTACTCATCCCTTGGCAGGCGATCAAAAAAACTACACAAAAAAGACAGTGTTAGCGGCAGTTGCACAATACAAGACTGACATGCTTTCACAAAATAATGCTGAGGAGGCACAATGGTGGGCTGCTGATGAATATGCTCATTGAGCATGGAAAGTCACAAATTTTGTAATAATTTTGCAGCAATCATAATTAAAGCTAATTATTTGGGCTTTTAAGCATCAACATCATGTTTTGAGCTCACAAGAGAAAGCAGCAAAAGGCCCAGATGTGAAGAACAATCCCTCACATACGGAGCGGTGGGGGGTGGGATGGGGGTGGGATTGTTTTGGAGCTGGCGCAGGCAGCAACAGTTGACTCCAGCTGTTGGGAGTTTGCGTTCAGAGTACTCTGGAATATCCAGGCTGGCGGAAGCGCAGGGGCCTCCTCTGCGCTCTGACGTCACGAACAGCTCCAGGGAATGCTTCACATTCCTCTTCCTGGCAGTAGTTAGGTCATTTCCAGCAAAGCCGGGGAAAAAACACAGTAGGATTATTTTTTGGAGCATTTGGGAGCAGAGAGTGGAGGGAGCCAGAGGGCTGAGATTGAAAACACATGGTGGTTTGAGAGTATCTCTGGCTTTTGCACCTCTCCCTCCATGTTGTATTCTATTCCTGAAATCACAAAATAGAGCTGAGACCCCCTCCCCACCCACCCTTAGAAAAAACACACCCATTTATTCTCTCAAAGAATTACTTTTCATGTGAACATGCATCCTTTAATCCTCTCTTAGAGCAAATTACTTTCAGAAGTTACTGCATTTGGTTTACATTTTAAATCAATCAGTAATTTAACTCAATAGAAAGTCTCTGAATCATAACAAAACAAACATCATCAGGAAAAGCTGATGACAGACTACATGATCTGTAAGGAGACACTAGTTCATCCAACTTTTACAGCCACAGGAAAGACTAGAGTGGAAAACCCAGAATTTAGACCATTGACATGGCTGGTAAAATTCCTCTTGTGAGCTTCCTGTGTGACACTCGAAGGTTCTACCTCCCCCGTAATTCCTGCAATGAGTAGGATGGCTCCTCCCACCTCCCACGCCTTGTTGTGAGTGGGCCCAGGACTCAGCGGAAATACCTGCAGGGATTATTCACTTACGAGCTGTGACGCCAGCAGCCAGGGCCACTCCTTAACCCGGCTACCTGTCTGATGATGACAGCTGCCCACTCACCTGCTCACTGTGGGGTCACAGTTCCTGTACGGGCGTTGTACCTGTTTCTGTGAACAGTACATTCCGCTCTGCCAACACTGAACTAAAGCCTCTATTGATGACTGATCCCTGCTCAGATATTGAAGTGATAAAGTCGTTAACAGGCTCAATCATAACCTGAGCTCTTGTTTGGGGTTTTTCACAGGTGAGATAAGTATGTATGTATCATGTTTGGAAACAGGAGCAGCAGCGATGAGAGACATATTCATATCATTACTAAGTAGCACAACCGCAATGAGAAAAGATAAAACTTGAAGTCCCTCATTCCGAATTTTATTTGAAACCACCATATCAGTATCAAAATTAAAAGTACTCATCACAATAAATCACTTGAGCCTATATTCTTATATTGTTAGATTGTTAGTATTGATGCATGTAGCATAATTGAATATATAATATTTGAGTTACATATTATAAACTGATCATTTGATTCTAAATTAAAGATATATGTCAGATAAGTTAAGTCGGGCAAACAATGTTTTCCTCTGAAATGCAGTGGAGTAGAAGTAGAGTTATTAAAGTGCAGTACATATAAATGAATATTGTACTGAAGTTCAGGGCTAATGTTATCACTTTTTTCCCATTGTAAATGTTTCCATTGTAAAACAAGATAGTAGGTTTTCAGCCTCTGCTCAGTCTGGGGGTATTTTATGGAGTTATTCTCACACTGCTACAGATTCTTTAATGCGTCCATGGTAGTGACAGTCGTGGCCAGAGGCATTTTATCTTGTCTTTTCGTCCCTCAGCTCCATTCTCCTGAATGGAATATCTTTGTAACGCCTCATGGCCTTGAGGCAGTTTCTGAAATTTCGCACAAACGTTGGCTCAGACCCAAAGGTGAACTGATTAGATGTTTGCAGTCAAAGGTCAAGGTAACTGTGATCACACAAAACACATATTTGACCATAACTCAACAATTGACAGTCTTATTAAGCATAACTGGATGATTTGGTGAAGCAATACAACCAGGAGGCAGTTATTCTATTTTTTTTGAATTATTACTTTTATTAATTACCCTCAAAGGGCCATAGATGCACACATGAGGAGTGCTTTAAATTGTATCTACTTACTAAATTCCTCCTATGTGGCATTTATGATGGAATAAAAAGTTCTTTATTCAGACCTAAGTGTTCATTAATGTATCTGTCAACAACTCATGACTACCCATAGGTGTGTGATATAGTACAAAAACTGCTGAACGCAGCAAATGTTTACATGTAAATGACTCTAAATTATTGGCTGTCAAAACAAGACGGTGTATTAATTTTCAGTTGACTGACTAATGGATGAGTCATGGTAGTGTCTGCACTGGCATGGAGAGGTATACAGTATGTACTCAATTTGGCAAATGCATAATACTTTGATACACCTTGCATAAGTACCAAGGTGGAACAACGTGAGGGACTGTATGTACAGTCTAAGTGAGGACAAGTAACGCGGCAGTAAATTCTACCCCTGTGAAGTTTAAGCGTCAAACTGCAGTGTCAAAAAGATATGCATAGAATTCATTTTGACTGTGATATTATAGTTTGTACACATTTGTGCTTCAAGTCTAACTTGATCTGTTTAAACATCTTTAATATTGCATTGTATTTTTTATGTTATTACTCTTAATATCTAATACAAATCAAAAACGTCTACAAAATGACCAACTACAGTCTTCACTACCACCATTACTACAAAATTAAATCTGAGCCTCTCTACGATGGCTCTCTTAAAACCAAAACTGGGCTTTATAACCTTCATCTAGGTCACACACCACTACATTTTGTTTTAGGACGGTGTACCTAAAGCTGGCAGCTGTGTGTATATAATAATTTGGTTTCTAAATAACCTTATCCCTTCTTGTTATCACTGTACGTCCAAACAAATCTCTTTTTTTCCTTCCGCTTATCTGTGTGTTTAATTTCTCTGGTTCAGCTATCACCACAGGTCTGGGACGAGCTGAGACGTGCACGGCAGTTCCAGTCACAGAGTGCAGTTGGCTCTGAGTCAGTGATAAGCCATCATCACACCATTATCTTCTT
Source organism: Caranx ignobilis (assembly GCA_021432705.1). Taxonomy (NCBI): domain Eukaryota; kingdom Metazoa; phylum Chordata; class Actinopteri; order Carangiformes; family Carangidae; genus Caranx; species Caranx ignobilis. Next base: position 36,955,277 of record MU269980.1, read on the forward strand.
CACATGTGGAAAAAATTAAGTCGTAACTCAAAGCTGACTACAAACACTGTGCCATGTAATTATCTGGCTGTCGTTCAAGTTCTTTTACTCTCAGGGTCCGTACAACTCAGGTGTGTGTCACTGGTGTGGTTGAGCTGAAACACTTGACCAGAAATGTTGCCTACGTTTCAGGGAGCAGTCCATCATCTCCTCCTTCTTGGAAGTGAAATCTTTGATGGTATCGTTGAAATTAAAGCATAGCGCAACAGCCCTTCAGGCCACACGTACGCACTCTGTGCATTTGATTTCTGTGTTTCTCATCAACAAACCCCTCAGCCTGTTTGATTGTGTCGGGTGTTGAAGTATTTTTCCACAGATGATGTCACATTTGGAAAATGTTCTCAATCAAGCTGTGCAGTGCTGCGAGGTGTAGCCTTTTTAGAAGAGCCTCAATTACATGGAAAAAGATGCTTTAGCTCGGTGAAAGAGGACAAATGCATCCGTTGTGTATTTTAAGTTGCCTCGGAGGAGGTTAATGCATTTACACAGTGAACAGACCTGTGGAGGTGGTTGGCACCTTATCTGAGTTTGACATTCAAACAGTCTGGAGCTGTCAGCCCCCCTACGTTTGTGCAACAACCTATTCTGTTTAAAGTAAAATCTTGAGTTTTTGCATCTGCTATCAACATTATCTCAACACGCCGACTGTTTATCATTGCCCAACACCTTAAAGATGTTTAATTTCACCATGAATTCAAGGAACCAAACTCAGCTCAAATCTTTTGAGCTGTGCAATTATAAAATCAAGGTGTCGGATACGACAGAAGCGTGCAAACCAACTACTTTGCTCTGAATCTAAAACTGGTTATCTTTGTTTCCTTTAGGCAACGGCTCTCTGTCGACGGCTTCAGCTGTGATATTATTCTCAACACACACTTCAGCCAGAAAGTCTTCTCTGCATCCAAACCTGCCAACATGGCCACGTCAAGATGCCCACTCTCAGCAGAGAAACGCATGCCGTATTATTTGGGTAAAATATTCAGCCTGCTGGAGGTATGCAGGACCCCTGCAAAGAACGATGCCAAACAGGTGGGTATCAGTATTCATCCAAAATTTAGCAGCAGCATCTTGACATTAAAATCTTGTCTCCTAAACTCTTGTCACTCACTTTGCAAGTGCACGAACAATTACTGTGAGACAGAAAACTGAAATCAGTCCAATAAATTAGCATGTAAACACAGCTTGTGTCGTGATAAACCCTCAGTGCTTAGCTTACAGGGTTCTTTGGCTTCCAGCCATAAGGTTCGGCTCAGTTAGTTATTTATGCCTATAAAAACGAAACTGAATCATCGAATACTGGGACACTTAGTGCACTTTTCTTTAGAAGTTCAACCAATTCACAGGTGCAACTGTGTGAACAGCAGATTTTGCCACAGGGTTCACTGGGTTCCCTTTACACTTCTTGTTACACAAAGAATAATAAACACGGGCACCCAACCCACATCTGATAGTAACAGGTACAGTCAGTCTCTGTTGCTTTAATATCAGGTCCTTGATTTATTTGAGTGTTTGATTGCCTGAATTTGAAACTCTGTTGCTTTAAGCAACTAACCCAAGTGACAGAGAAACACAAGGAAAACATGGCACCATTGGCCATGCCCTTATTTTGAAGAAGATATGACTGTGATCTTTGTTCACATTGAACTAGACATAGGGAGAAAAGTATGAGCAAAATTTACTTACTGTTGAAGCAAAACTGGCTTATGCAAATGGAAATAAAGATTGCCATTCAATATGATAATTATCTCCCTATTTTGCAGTTTATGTGTTTGAGATATAAGTGTGGTTTAAAAAATGGATGAAATAACAGTTAAAAAACCCAAATATTTAGTTGGATATCAGAGAAGATGAATGCAGTAAGTAATTCACATTTCAGTGGCAGAAACCATAATGGGTTTAAATTTACTTACAACTTTTTTACAACCATAATTGGCCAACTAACTGGTTCAACTGTTATATTGAGTTAATGCAAAGTGTTCTCTAATTTTCTCTTCTCCAGGTCGCAGTCCCTAATGCTCTCTGCAGTTTTGGAGGTCCAGGGGTTTTGACAAAACACTGCCTTTCTCTCCTGGAAGCTATTGAGGGACTGGGCCAGGCTGGCTGTGTGGGGCAGGAAGTGGAGGTGGTTGTCCAGAGAGTTTTCTCCATCCCGGTGCCTGACAGCCCTGCTTTGTCCATCCTCAAACCCAGAGTTCCCACCAGATCTTCCTCGGCTCCTGCTCCAGCAGAGAAAGGGAAAACCAGGTACTGTTGGACAAGATGATAATTGGCGGCCCACTGAGACCTTTGGTTTTGTACTTGAAGCCAAAAGAGACTTGGGAAAAATGAATCACATTTTATCTCCTGTGTATGATTCTCTCCCACAATCTAAATGACTCTTTTTGTAAAAAAATGGCATGCTGGTTTCCTTGGTCTCGGGCCTTGCATGCTTCTCCTTGGTGGCAGAATGTGTGTCTCAGTGGTTAAGCTATTGTTCACAGAGCAGCAGGCCCCACAAAGTGCTCACTCTGTCTCCAGCCATATGGCATTGCTTGACAAAGGACACAAATACTTCTAATTGAATCCAGCCCCTCTGAGAGATTCTGGCGAAGTCTCAGGAAAGACAGCATGATGTTTTCAGAATCTCGTGCACCAGAAAACAGAGTTCAACCCGTGCCCACTCACAGTCCACTGGGTAGAACAGCTCTAAAGGAAAACACAAGTATATTTTACTATGGATGTAAAAATGTCATTCCTCTCTGCCACAGGATTTCAAAATATTCATAGTTGTGTTGAATGGATGGATTTTTAACTTTGGTTACTTTACCTGAAATTGGAGGCTGGGCCTTGCTATAATATTCATGGATAATAAGTGATTGAGCTGAAATTGTTCATCAGTTGATCCATCTGTCAGTCAAGCTTCAGAAAATCGTGAGCTATTTTGACAATCAATTTATCATGTAAATCTTCTAAAAAAAAAAAAAAAAAAAAGAAAAATTCCAAATAATTTCTCATTCTAGCTTCTCAGATGTGAGGAGGTTAGCTTTGGGTTGTACCTGAATGGGCTGGTTGAATCAAACCAATGAAGTCAATGAAGTCTTTTAAACAGTTTTTGTTACTTTCCTGACATTTTATAGGTAAAACGAGGAACCAGAAAATTGCTCAGAAATGTGAGTAAGGTCAGTAAGGTTCGATGCAGCCAAGAAATTGACTTTTATTTCTGTTTTGTTTTATTTATTTTTTTTAATTCTTTTTTTCAAGGCCACTTGGTGGCAGCGCAACAAGCTACATTATAAACAAAACACTGAGAAGTTTTAAAGTTGTTAAGATGAATTTTTTAGCCAACTATTTGGCATAAATTTCGCCTATTTATGTATTTAAAACAGAGGGAGTAACATTAGTGTTTGTTTTTGTAGGCGTACTTCAGGCCAGCCAACAAATAAGAGTACAAAACGTACTCTCTCACCACTAAGTGGTCCAACATGGCCGCCAGCTAGTCGCTAAAACCGCTGGTTTACAGAATAGCACCAGGCAGGTTGTGTACTAAAAGATGGTAATTGTTCTGTTGAGTTGAATGACGATTATCTGTGGTTTTGTCTCTTGACACTGTTCCCATTAGATGTTGTAATTGTTTCCATTGCAAATATAAAAATATTTATTAACACAGTCATATATTTCTAATTATCGGTCTTATCTTGGTAAAAACAAACGCCTACTGTATCTAGTTCAAGCTGCTCAGAGTGTCCTGTGTTGGTGACATGACTTAAAGGTTCACTCGCGTGGTCTTGTTATAGGTAATGAATCAGTGACTGTTCTATTTGAAGCACGTCCAGAAGTTGCCTGGCCCTCCCCAAGCTTGTTGTTTTTGTCCTTTTGCTGAGTAATAAAAGTAAAGTATTGGTTTCTCTGAGTGGAGGGGCCCAAGGGGCACTCTGTGGTGAGGGGAGGAGAGCCCTGGTCAGCTGACAAGCTCACTGACTAAATGAGCAGCGGTTGTAATTTGACACTTGCTCCTGCCATGCTGCTTCTGCGGCTGGTAAACAAACACCGCCCTCTGACCGGAAACTCTCCCGCCTCTTTGCTCTGTTTCTCTCTTAACTTGACCGGATTCAGCAGGCTCAGTTGGTAGTGAAAGGATGGAGGTGGGGCAGAGGTTAGGAGGTGATCACGAGGGCTGATGTTCAAAATATCTGGGTGACCATCCCTACATCTTGTGACAAGTCAGAACATTGTCTTCTAGAGAGTCCTCAACTTTTACCATCGTCTGCTTTTCTACATTTTCTGTTCATTTTTTTACCTTTTAGTTTTTCCTATAGTTTAGTGAGGTATTTAAGTAAGTAAATGCCTGAACCCTTATAACTTTTGTGCCTTTTCTTTGAGGTTTCAGTTTGAATTGCTGAGCAAAAATAACAACATTTGGTACAATGTTTTTCTTTAAGTACTTTTCCAGGATGCATGTCTGCTCTGTGGAGAGCAGGGTAGTTTACTTCGCAGCCCACTGGCCTCATTCTGTATAAAGACGAGGACAGTCTGTGCCTCTCATGTTGTGTCCCCAGCCTCTATGACTCACTCCCCTGGTCAGCATGCTTATTTGATCCTTTTGTTGTTTAGCCTCTGTGTTAACACACAGGGGAGAGAGGCCAGTATGATATTTATGCCTGAGGAAGATGTTAAGTTCCCGTAAATTCAGAGTAGAATAAACAAGAAGATTAACTGTTTGCAGGAAGTGAGGAGAGGCTAGTTGTGTTTTTTTTCTAGTGGAGAAGGAACACAATGTGCTGCAAGGATCCTGTTACAACCGTGTTTATCGCTCTGCCTGCACTGATTGGTGGACAACGCATAAGAAGGAATCCCGCCTGTCCACCCCCCACCAATGAGGCCTCTCTGCTGTATTCTCAATGTGCGGGTCGCTTACTTAGTGTGTTGCCAAGTAATGTTCATGTGCGTGGGCTTGCATGCGTACACAGTGTGACTGTGTGAGTGTGTGTGTGTGAGTGTGAAGGAGTGTGTGTGTTTGCACAGACTCAGTGGATCGTAGTTCCTGGAAAGAAACCTGAGTTGCTGAGAATTTTCTGTGATCGCTCACAATAACAAATTCCTGAAAATGGTCTGTGACTAAAACTGGCCAATGGCAGAGGTTTTTTAGGAGTGAGGGGTCACTGTTTGAGGAAGTGGGGCTGTGAGCAGCTAAAAGGAGGGGACTGCACAGAGCTGTGGTTGTTTATGTCAAGATGGTAGTACCACCATGAGCCTCATCACACTTTTCTTTTCTGTCTGTCAGGTGTGTTATCAGTTTTCACACCAAGCTTTTCTCAAGTTTCAACAAGCTCCACTTAAAGTGAAAGTGAATTTACCCTAACTGACTAACAGTCAAAAGTTAAGTTAAAGTTGTTTTTTTTTTTAATTGAAATATTCAGCAGTTCAACTAAGTGAAGAACCTTAAACGGTACAGACATCATCTGCACATTAAAAAAAAAAAAAAAATCACAAAAACTGTAAAACCATGTATATTTCTTTATAAAATTAGCCTTTTTGGGGTATAAGAAGTGGTTAACTGGTTAAATGAAATTACTTTACCCTCTGATGCATTGTTAGGACAATACCGCACTGCAGGAAGTAGTATTTCATATTGCAGAAAAGTGAGAGGAAGACAGACGGGTTGGCCAGGGCTCCATCTGAAATCAAGATAACATCCCAAAAAACATGAGAAGAAAAGAGCATGATGGAACAGTAGGTTTGGCTGTCGCTAACGGTTGGCAGTCATCATGATTTTGAGACCAACACTGCGAAGAATTTTTTTTTTTTCTTGCTAAGTAGCAAATTATAGCATCAGTACACAGCCACCAACCATGTGTCAACCTCAAAGACTGAAAAATAAAGCTAACATGGAAGTACCAAAAATGACACTACTTTAAATGGCCACTTGAGGCTGGCTCCTAAAGTGAGTCAGTCCCCATAAACTCCCATGTAACTATGATATCATGTTTGCTGGCCTGGTACCAAAAAACTGTTTTGGTCTCAGCTAATTTTCTCCTTCATGATGACGGTACAGAGGCAGGACTTTTGTACAACTTGTTTGGATTTCATTTAGGCTTAAGGTTGAGCATAATTAAGAGTGTGGCCACTTTGAGTGACAGTCATGTGAGTTTACCACAAGCCGGTATGCACCAGAGAGTCATCTCCACACGTGACCTTCCTCTTTGCCCATTTTTGAGCTGGCTCAGAGTTTGGCAGCATTGGGTTTGAGCAAGATGATGACAGATGGGCGGCCCAACCTGACCTTCAAAAACACTCCTCAGAAATCTATGGGTGATGTCATGGAGGCTACATCCATCTATATTCACAGTCTATGGCTCCATCTTTCACTGTCACACTTGAAATTTCGTATTTTTAGGTAGATATGGTTGGGAGGCGGTTGCCATCAGTTGCATTTAATGGCCATCTTGGATAATGAGTAGTTTTAGATTTGGACATGGAGGTTGAAATTGTTGTTGGACTTTTTTTTTGTCTCAGTTATTGGTTATAATTTTTATAAAGGAGTCCATCAACAGGCTGTAGCTCACTCCTGGTGAAGTCTGTTGTCTTTAAAGAATGTGAACATGTTTGACTTTGAAGAGTGACATTGTTTTAAGGCATCTATAACTTTTAGTTTTTCAACGTGTCAAGAAGTGTTTCATCCTTGATGTGATTAATACCATTCATGTTGACGGGGCCCTCTACACTTTGAACTTTGCACTTGTGTTTACAGATTGTGCCTGAACGTTAAATGTTCCTCGTTGTTTTAATAAGGCGTTGTGTAGGTCTGATTTGGATTGTGACCTAGGCAAACAACTGTGAATAATCTTGGGTGAAATGTCGGCCTACACCACCAGAAGTCATGTCAGGAATGTTATTTAGATATCTATTTCCAGGTCTCTCAAAGCAAACACAGACAGACCCCATGTTTACCAACACACAACATTTATAGGCCTATCAGGTGGTTGAAAACAGTCTCAAAACGATCTCAGTGTCTGGGATATGCGCATGCATGCACATGCATGATGGGCACGCTGACAGTCCTCCTCCCTCTACCCTGTTTATTTCTCCCTCCTCTTCTTCCCTGGACGTTGCCTGTCAAACCGGGGGATATGAACTCCACTGTTTACTCTCAGGGCTTGTACAGGGCCGTGTCTGGGCTTGACTGACTGAGATATTAGAGCCTATAGCAGTTCAAGCTGTGAGCGCTCTGGGAGCAGCAGGGTGAGGGAATACACTGCAGTTTACTGCCTCACAACTTTGTAGGCCAAAGGTCTTTTCTGTCAGCAGTAGCCTGTCAAACCAGCCGCTAGTGTTAACACTTCCAAATGTCATGACTAACCCGTAATCCGTGTGTATTGTTAGTGTGTCACTGGGAGCAAGTGTTCAAAAAACAACAATAATACAGTAGAGTTAGATTAGCATTTTAAATTCAAATACTTGTTGTATAGCATATATTGATTGCATATTTTTTTAATTGACTAATATTGTGTTACTTCATGAAATGAATCATATTTACATCCTCTGTAGGGTGCAGTTGCTGCCGGAACAAAGGCAACATAGAAAGCAAAAAGAAATGTAGTCAGCACAAGTTCCCCAAAAAACATACAGAGTCAGCTAACTTGTTTGCTGTGTAAAAAAAACATCTATTTAACCTTCAGCCTATATAATTATAGCCTGTATTATTCAGTGGACTTTCAGGACTTGTCCAGTGACTAAAACCTTGTGGGTAAAGTGTTACTATTTCAAATTTTTCAGGGTGTTTAAAGGACATTATGCAGAATAGTACTTCTTCTTATGATTAATAAATGCTGATCTTTAGAGTAATGAATCCAATCAGTCTAATTTTGTCTCTGCATTGGTTTTTGATGATTTATTTTTGTGTGTGTGTTTATGTTTCCCCAGGCTGTGTGTTCTCGTCCAGGACAGTTGCGACATGTTCAGCATGGTCCAGCTGCACCTTCTGCCCCACAAGGACAACCTCATCCATTACTGCCACAAGTGGCAGGGGAAGACTTGTGTGTTAAGAGGCATTAAAGTGGTGCAGCGGGTCACTCGAGAAAGGTGAGACCCCTCACAATCTTGTGTACTTATCCCTCCACGCTAGATGAGTATAGTTTCCCTCCTGCCCTTCAGTCCAGAGCCATAGGTAAACTCAACCAGCAACCACTACCTAACTATGATACGGATTTCTGCCATATCAGAGGTTATCTTATCTTGCCCTTTTGCCATCCAGGACAACAGCCCTGGGTAAATACCTGTGATAGGAGCTAGTGAATGGACGTCAAATTAAACCATTGCACACATGTGGACACTGCTTTTGGTGCCTTCTGTTGTGAATCTCAGTTATTTTAAACTACAGCAAACCACCCATTTTTATCCTTGAATGCTCCTTTGTAAACTTTGACAACCACACTGACGATACAATGAGAGTTCAGTGTTTGCAGCTTATTATGCTGTCCTGCCAGCAGTGCCACAGTGTTTACATGTAAAGTGATACCGAGGTGCAAGCTCTGTGTCCCTTGTGAGTTTCCATATTCAAAGTCCCAGATTAGAAGCAGTTAGAAGAAGAGCCATGGGAACATTTAGAAACAGGCTTGGGGCATGTTTACATCCTCGGTATTTTCAATGCTATAATGTCTCTGGAGGTTGTCTGTGGCCACACTATGATGGATGGACTATCTACAGGGCTCACACATTGGCTGTCGCATTAGTTCAAGTGGAAAAACACGTGGAGCTGGTTGGAGTAAACCAGACATTTTTTCCCAGTTTCTCAGAAACTACTGGACCTCTAAGCATATACTAATAATTCATACTGTAAAGGAATAGTTTGACACTTTGGGAATTTTTGCTTATTTGTTTTCCAAGAGTAAGAGTAAGATGAGAAGCTTGATATTACCACAACGTCTAGCAGACAGCTATCTTAAATTAGCAGAAAGACTAAGGTAAAAAAAAAAATAAAGTCTGCATTTAGTCCAAATGACCTCCACACCCCTCCACCCATGCTCCCACCTATCATTCATTTGAATGGGATTTCTGTACATTGCCAAAAAGAAAATGCAATGCAGATAACCTTTGTGACAAGATTATTCATGATTGTCGTCATAACTTTCCAGAGAAGCAAATTAAAAAACCTGCCTCATTTTGATAAATTGCTGTGCAGGTAGTTCAGCGTTACATGAGCCTCAAAAGTCAAAGCAGACTTTCTGGATTGTATTTCTTCTCCTGAGGTACCTGAGGTAACACGCAACGAACAGCACAACTCCCTGAGGTCGCTTTAACATTGAACGCCTGCTGAAGTTCCTTAATTGACCTCACAACAAGACTTCACAATGTCTCTGCACCCAGCCAAGAAAATAAATGGTAACACATATCATCACAACTGATCTGAAGTAGATGAAGTGGGTTGGAGGATTTCCGCAGAACAGAGCTAGAGTCAGTGTCTTCCCCTGTTTCCAGTTTTTATGCTAAGCTAAGGTAACTGTCTGCTGGCTGCAGCTTTGTGTTTAATTTGTCCATGTCAACTGTCTTGGCGTTCACAAAGATTTTTATTCATTTAATCATTTTCCTGTGAACACAAACTTTCTTAAGATGATTTAAAAATTCTAATTAAAAAATCAAAACATAAAAGTTACAGGGGGTTCGTAACCAATAGATTTGTTCAGATACAGACACATTACACAAGAAAAACCTTATTAGTTATTAAAGCTCAATCTGTTCATTGATAAAACAAAAATAAGACAAAAAAAAACTGTCAAATTAAAGTGTGAAATAAAACTCTCTCACTCCTGCTTCACAAATACTGGTGTTACTGCTTTTCCCTCATCCCATGCAGCTAACAGCTGAATATCTTAAACAAAAGATTAGGAGCCACTCCGTCACTTGTTGGTAGTGTGCTCTGTCAACATTACTATTATGAGAAGGAGTGACTTTAGCAGGAAGTCACATACTCTTGTATACTCTTGGATGTGTGCCACCTAAATAAAGATAAAATGTTGAACCAGTAAGGATGGCGGGGCGAGACTTGATAACTAACCAGCTTGAACCGCAGCTTAAAGCAGAAAAATCAGACGTACTTAAACGTTCTTTAAACAAGTCTATGGGCTCAGTGTCAAATCAAAGTGCGTCAGGTGAGTGCTGTTAGTTTGTCGTTACTCATCCTCAAGTAGGCCTCACTGGACTTGAATGGTCTGCAGAACCGGTTCCACACAAAGGAACCCTGTGATTACAGGCTGACTAACAGGTTGTTAACCACTGGCTGATATGACAGCGCCCACATGGATGAATAAGTAACACTGACTGGCCATCCTGAACTCAGCAAGTCCTTAGTAGAAAACATACAATGAAACAGGTGATTGATGTTTCCTGTTGAAGTTGCACCAGTTTTTCTCTATCCCTTCTCTAATGTGTGAATCCCTCTGACTGGTATCTGTTTGACGTAGATGTAATGCCTTGAGCGCATGAGTATTATCTGTCATTAGTGAGATTAAGGATATGTTGAGAGACGCTAAATGTTATGAATCGAGCACTAGAGATGCCGTCGTTTGAAGTCACTCTCTTTTTTTTTTCTAAACGTTGTTAGTTTTGTAGCACAATAATAGTGTGATTTACACAGGGTGTGAACTCTTTTCCCACCCTTCAGAATCTCTGAACCTGCTTGTGAAAACTGTTTTTGTGTGTATCTGCTCTGCCAGTCCAAGCATGTTCTCTGTTAATTCTAGGTGACGTTAGAACGAGCTCTGTCTTAACAGATTCATGTTTCACAGGGAATGAAACTGGCGGTAAAAACTCACTCTTCTTACTGAGGTCACTTATTCACCAGTTTCACCTTATTCCCCACCCCCCATCCACTTTTTAGTGTCTTACACTTTTGTCCCACCTCCTCCTTTTTTTTTTTTTCTTTTTTTTTTGTCTCACTCTCAGGCGCACCAGGCTTTTCAGCCTGATCGACAGTCTGTGCCTTCGAGTGATGCCTGTCAAAGATCATGGAGACACTCCAGGCATGTCTAGTGTAAGTTTTGGCTACAGCAGATATTTGTGCTTTCCCCAACGAGAGGCCTTGGTTTTGAAATAGTGACATTTATAATATGACACTGACAACGGTTGTTTTCACTATAGATTAATGCTGATTTGTTTTCTGTTGTTATGAAACATAATTTGGTCTGTAAAATATAAGAAAATCAGACTTATGGTAAATTATTAAGCCTGACAGGGTGGTATTCAAATTTTCATAACTGTTTGATGTGATACTGAGAAGTGTGAGGGTATTTTATTCATATATAAATACATATATATATATGAAGTTTTCTAGAGAACAAAAAAAGAAGAGTCATGAATTTAATATGAGAGATATTTTTCTATCAATTTGACTAATCAATCTCAAATCATGTCAGATCTAAGAGGGTGGTTGGCTAAAACACTGTGCCAATCTTATTTTTTTGTAGTGACATAAATGCACATTTGATGCAAATACTCAAAGATCATAGGTGAAACAAACTATTGTAAAGAGCTGAAAAGTGAGCTGACCCTCAGACCTCAGTGTACTGCAACTTGCACAACACATGCAAAAAAAAAAAATAGAACAATATACATGTGCAGCATTTGGGAGAAAAAGTGCTTGGATCTGCAGATTTTCAAAGCAGTTTTTTTAAAGAAGTGGAAAGTTTTTTGGCCCTGAGAAAGCACATGCAAATAGTCAAATAAAGAAAACATCTGAACCTGCAGAATTAAGCATAAGCAACAGTAAAGTAACATACTGCAAAATACATGGAGAAAACATGTTTGCAGGTTCTCTTGAGTTTCTGTGCTGAACTGAGATGTGATGTAAATGTAGGAATCAATGTGTTTAACTTAATATAGTGTCATTTGTTTCCAGGAAAGCAGACCGGCAGGTCCTGCTCTGAGTTTCTGTTACCTGCTCTCAGGTCAGGAGAGCTCAGTCCAACCCACAGAGGAGCAGACTTTGTCCACTCTGTACGTTCCCCCCAGTGGACAAACCTTACGAGACATACTGCAGGTGAACAGTTTCTCACAGCACACGTACAAACTTTGCTGCAGATTGGGATTACTTGTCTTCAGTGGTTCAGTCTCAAATCATTTATTTTGTCTTTTTCAGATTGAGATGAAAACTCAGCGGTGCAGTTTTGTTGCCACTGTTCTTTACAAAAGAATGCAGGTACTATCTTTCTGCCTTGCACCAGATTTTATATGACTTAAGCCCAAATGAGGAGAGTAAACATTGTGTGTTGTGGAGCACCATCCCTTTGAGATCATTTGAACCAACAAACTGATAAAACCTCAGCTCTGACGTCGGCAGCTGCGTTCATATCACTGTGTATGACTATCTGTGTCAGGCCCGGGCGTTCTTTACCATTGATTGGTTCGACCTTTAAACTTTGACCAAAATGAGATAGCAGCTCAGAACAAACTGTTGGACTTTGCCACATGCTCACACCACAGAAACATAGTCACCCTCTTCACTGTTGTTGCACTATAGTAAACCGGCATTGTGTGTGGCTGGGTGAATGAATGATCTCATCAGAGCTGTTTTCAGAAATGACAGTTTGCATCCCCGTTTGTGCTTTGTAAGCTTTTATTATGTAATGCTTCCTTTAAATTCTCTCTTTCTAGGTCAGTATGGGTTTTTGAGTAATTCTCAGACATTGCCTGCCTTTCTCTTTTGTCTTCAGACCACCGATTTAGGCCAGGGTGAGGTTTGGTTGGTGCTCACAGACCCCAGTCTTCAGGATGAGCAGGCTGAGCGACCATGCAGGCGAACAGTGGCTCTGTGTGTCAGCACATCCTGTGTGCTCACTTCCTCTGTCCTCGAAGCACTACGTTCCCCCAGTGCATGTCGCATGTTGTTCAGAGATGCCATCAAAGAACATGGTAAATGTCAATATGTTTTATGGTGACCTGACATGCTATTTCTATTTTTATAGGGCCATGTGCACAAGTCAGGTATAGACTTTCGGACACACTCTTTTTTATACCTCTACTCCCTGGCATTTATTCCACTGCTGCATGCATCCAACAGCTGTACTCAGCCACTTGCAGTAGTAGAAGAAGCACTGACATCTGTTGAATGCTTAATTATAACTAAAAGTCCTACATTAAGATTTTTACTCACAGAAAAGTGCCAAAATCTAATCAGTAAATGTTTATGCAGTAAAATGTTCCCTTTGACTGGTAGGTTATTATTATATATCGCTTTATTATATTGTGAAACCTGGTGCATCAGGGTGTGAGCTGTATTTTACTGATGTAGCTGCAGAGGGTGGAGCTAGTTTGTAATACACAGTTCCCAATGGAGAGGTTGGGCCCCTCCAAATGGTCTCCAGTTATGTCTTTTTTTCTTTTACCTTTGTCCAAGCTTTGCTTTCTCCTAGAGACACAGCGAATCATTTCAACAAGTGAACTGAAATGAAACAATGTGAGAAGTGTGAGGGTTAGGGTAACACACAGAGAGGTCACACAGAAATATGATACAAGATGTAGTTAAACTCAGCTTTGAGTTGTGCAAACAGAGCAGACATCAGTATACGGTGTAAGGTGTGGATGAATGTGATCATGGTGTTTTGTGTGTCGCATTGTGTAGCAAACCAGACTAAAAGGATGTAAGTTTGTCTACTTGAAGGGGAAAAACAGAGTAGAACAAAAACAACTGGCAGACAGAGTGAGGGGGCTGTTGTCAACATCTGAAACTTAAAATAGAAAAGTACCTGAAAGTTGTACTGAAGTGCAGTACTTCAGGAAAATAACTTGCTTATGTTCCTTGGTAGTTGGCAGTTCAGAAGTTCATATAAAAAAAATGATGAACTTATACAATAAAGATTGAACCAGGAGTTCACAGCCATCATAAAAAGTCAGAAAGACATTTGAATGGAGCCTTTTGTCACGTCTCAGATGTTCCACCAAAGAGACATTTCTCTTCTAAACTTCTCACATGGTTTTGTTTAAAGAACACTTCAAGGCCCAAAGAGGTAAAATTATCCAATATTTGACAAATAAATCATAGACAAGAGAATACTCCAAAAATACGGATACACATTTGTGTAGCAGAACTAATGTATTTTTCTTCTGTCCTACCACATTAATCATCACAACCCATCACATTTATTTGGAAAAGGCCAGGTAGCCCTGGCTTAATCTCCCCCACATTATATTAAGTATTAAAAATTAGCCGCACCCTGGCCAGATATCACATTATAATGCTGCTTACACATTGATACCTCAGCACTAATAATTGAATTAATATGTCACACAAAGGGGTCTGTTTATCTTCAGGTACTTTGGATATATCACGAATATTTTTCTGAAAATACATCTGTACTTGTACTTAAAGGGGAACTCCACTTTTACAGATCAGTGAGTACAGGTGTTGGCAAGTACTTGAAACTACAAACTTGTTGTGGTTTTGTAGTTAGAAAGAAATTAGCTTCTCAGAATTTTTTTTTTGTCTTGTATTGAAACTTACCCAGTGGTACCCAGATATTTTCCTCAAGTAGAACAGTAGAAATACTCCAATACAAGTAAAAGTCAAAATTTTACTGCTAAAAGAACCAATGATGCAGAATGATCCCTTTTTTAGTGTGATATCAACAGTATACCGCAAAACTGACTCCACCCCTGATCTAAGATGTTACATCATTATGAGTCCTATCCATCCAATACAGTTTTGTTTGTTGTAGCATATTCATTTGAAAACAAAAATGTTTGAGCAATAAAACTGTAATGAAAGTTCCATGTTTAAGGACCACTTGCACCAGTAGCTGGCAGATTTGATCCTCATGGGGAGTAGTGACACAGGTCAAAACAATGGAAAATTCCTCTCCTGCCAAGCTTCTTGAGACTGGGAGCTATCTTTTCGTTCAGTGTTCGGTTATTGCAAATTTGATTTCACAGTGCCATCTATAAATATCATCTTTCCCTCTCCACCTTTTGCGCTCGAGCAGCCTCACATCAGCAAACTCATCACACCTCACAGCTGGCACCAGATAGTCACCGTGGTGATCCTCAGTCCGTGCCAAACATGCTAGACCCCATGTGATCCAAACAAATTTATTTTTGTTTTCATCTGACCAAAGAGTGTGCTGCCAACACTCATCAGGATTCTTTTCATGGCATTTGGCAAAGTTTAATCTCGGAGTTTGGTGCTGTTTCAGTAATGGTTTTCTGCTTGGACACCGTCTATAGAGGTCAACTTCATCAACATCCTTCACACTGATCGGTTACTGAAACACCTGCTTCCATAGAATGCTTTTCAATGCAAGATTGTGTATATAGTAAACTGGATGTGGCCTATACCTCCTCACACTGCTGCTGCTCTGCTTCAGCTCGTGTTCATTATGATGCTGATGATCTTGTACCCTCTCCCATATTCCTAAAGTCTCACAGTCTGGTTTCTTACTTGCTCAGGAAGCTCCTCACCATGGAGTCATGTTGCCTTAGACCCAACCCATGTCAAAACCGAGGAAGCTGTGATGGTTACAGTTTATTCCATAACCTCGTTTATGAAATTGATCTATTTTTAAGTATTTTGGGGGCTTTTATGCCTTTAATTGATAGGTGTGAGGAGACAGAGAGGGGGAATGACACAGCAAAGCGCCACCAGGGGATCCAAACTGGAGCCTGCTGCATCAAGGACTATAGCCTCTGTATATGGGGCGCCTGAGCTACATGACGCCCCCATGCAATTAATCTTAATTGTAAAATCACAAGTTAGGGCCACACTGATTGATCAGCCACTGATCATAATCGGATGATTAAAAAAAAAAATACATGATTTAGGACAGCATTAATGCTTCTAGTTACTGATCTCCTGTGGTCAATACTTTTATTTTATTAAGTGTGTGGGACTCGTATCAGTCGCACCATTTGCAGTTCATGCCATAAATCATCTGTATCAGATATGGATTGGCCAGTCACACCTGTAGATGACTGATATCGGTGCCAAAAACAAAATAAAACGTGATCACAGAATCCATCATGGGTACACTCACTTTTGTTGCATTGAGCCTGAACTCCAGTTTGTAAAGCTGTAGTGGAGTAGAAGTATTAAGAAGCAAAAGTTAGACGTAGTTGAGTACAAATACCTCAAAACCACTACAGTGTAGTACTTGTGAATGTACTGCATAAATGAAATGAGCTGTACTCCTTCCTCCACTTCATCCTGATCAGTCTGCTGGTTCAGGATAAGCAAGTTCGGTGCTCTATATTGTTACTGTATGTTTCCTTTGTAAGTAATTTAAATTTCAATATGTAGGCGTCCTCCTTTGTGCGGAGCAGTCTGTTGTTGAGGTGTGCCCCGCTGAGCCCGAAGACCACCTCCTGTCCACAACCAGGCCAGACTCGCTCTCACAGTTGCTGACCAAGGCTCAGGCCAAGCCCCTGCCCCAACCTGTGACACTGGATGCCCTCAGCCTGGAGACCACACCCAACTCCCTCTGTACTCTCACAGGTCAGTCCCCCCCCCTCTCACTGTTGTCCTGTGGTTTTCATGTAACTCGCCTCATATGAAGCGATTCCTGCAGAACATGCCCAATGTTTTCTCAGGAGAAGAAAACCACTTGTTTTTTTCATATATAAGATTACAGCTCAGCAAGAGGCCTTGATGTGGCTTCACTGCCTCTCTTTCTTCTGTTTCTTATTCACTGTCCTCAGGCTGTCATTGTTTGCGACTTTAAGGAATGAAAACACATGAAATATTGTTGCATTCATGTCAATTCCCATGTCAGTTTCGGTGAAATTAAGTTGCCTGCCGCCTTTAAGTTTCACTTGAGGCTGTCATGATGGGGGGAAAACAAGACCCTCCCCTTCCCTTAAGTCTCTTTTGCATACAAGCAGTGTTGTTTCTTTACATTTTTAAGCTTTTTGATGTTTGCTAACATTAAAATTGATTTCCCACAGCTTCATGCTGAAGGAATATAACTTTTTGCTGTGTTTAATTAAGACCTGACTTAATGCATTCGCTGCTTTTATCTCATTTTCATCAGAGAGCAGTTAAAAGGTCCTCTTGACGTATGGATTTCTTTCTTAAAATTCTTTGAAGCTTTGCAATTATGTAAATGTGGTGCAGAAAAGAGCAGCCTGTGTCAGATAATAATCTGCATCTGTCGACTTTGTGTCGCAGTTGAGGGCAAAGATCAAACTGTGAACCCTCTTGGTTCTGGCTCCTCTGGCTTGTACATGTTTGGTCAGGTGGCTGAAAAAAAAATAAAACAAACATATTATCTTTTGCACTCGTGTGCAAATAGTATCTTCTGGAAATTACCAGTGGAAAAAGCCTCAGAGCAGAAAGCACCACAACCTGATTATCGGTCTTAAATTCAGTATCTCATTTAAGGTCCCATATTTTGTGTTTGAGGGAGAGCGGCTCTGGTTGTCAAGTGACATGTTGTTCAGGCAAGGACTAACATCGTTGCTACATTTATCACTGCAATCTCAGATAAAAATGAAAGGGATGTTTTTTTTATCTCTCACACCCTGTCACAAACATACAGACACACGCTGAAACCTATGCGTAGATCATTTATCTGTTTCTTGAAGTTAGTCTTCAATGTCAGTGTTTTTCCTTTGGCGTCCACTTGTTGAAAATAGCACGAGGTGTAAATAAATTTTTTGAAGAAAATTAGGCGGGTGTTTTTGTATATTAATGTTTTATTAACAGACAGATTTCTGATTGCAGGCGTGATAGTTGGTGTGGATGAAAACACGGCTTATTCCTGGCCTGCCTGCAACCACTGTGGAAGTGACAACTTAGAGCTGTTAGCTGAGGGGCCGTAAGTTTTCAGAATTACTCACAATATCCTAATATTAATCATCGTGTCAAATCTACTCTTTGTATTTTTCGGTTTGTTTTCGTTTGACAGCCAAAGTTTCCGCTGTGTGTCTTGTAAATCGGCAGTGGACGAGCCAGACACAAAGATTCAACTTGAAGTGTTTCTGAGTTCTTCTTCATTAAGTGATTGCACTTTAAAGGTTAAGGTGAGAGCACTGATTTTGTTTTTGTTTTTAAGCTATTTCCAAGCTATCTTATCTTAGCATAAAGATGGGAAACATGGGAAACAGCCAGCCTGGCTCTCTCTGGAGGTAACAAAATCCACCTACCAGTATCTCTCTCTGTCTAACTTATAATATATCGTTTATTTAATGTGACATTTTGAAAGGGCTTTGTGTTGGACTATTTCTTAGCTAAGACCAGTGACTTCCTGCAGTCTGTACTGGTTTCTTGAGTTGTTTGTAGCAGTGACATATTCTGAAACAAACCCCTGTTTCAGACTACTTTACATTTTTGGAGAGAGAGATAGATGCAGGCGAACCGTTTCTCTGTTTTCAGTGTTTATGCCGAGCTAAGCTATCCACTAACCTCTTCTTCACTTAAACTTCAACAAAGGGAAACAAGAGAAATGTTATTTTTTCTATATAGGAAGTATGACAGTATGAGGAACAGTGGGTGGGAGGGTGGTGCTGTGAACAGAGGTTTCAGCTCCAACCTTGTTGAAACCTGTTATAAAGTGTCCTTGAGTCAAACACTGAATTCTCTCCTGGACCCACTGATGAGACTTTTATTGACTTGTAAAGATAAATATCACATTCAGCACATAAAAAGCTAAAGAAATCAAATCTTTCACTGTAGGTGCGTCTGCATAATGCTCCTTTTTTTATTACAGAATACCTTGTGTGACTTTGTAATCAGAAAACTTAACTGAGCCAAACTGATAAAATTATCAGAGTTTTTCTTATCAGCAATCTGATATCGTGACCCCCTCTATCAATCTGTTACTCGCCAGAGAGCACAGTGTGTTTGGTTCAGCGTTAAACTGTTATTACACTATTAATGCGATAATTAAAATGACATTAATGGCTCTACACCTTCTGATCTCCCCGACAGCTGCAGAAGAGGACAGTCATGTCCATTCTGAACACCAGAGCACTGCAGGGTAATGAGGTAGGTGTGCTTTTATGAACTGTTACATAACACTGCATTGATCCTCTGTCAATATGTCCTGAAAGCAGAGTCATCTGTTCATGTCAGGGTGATAAAGCTCTGTTCTGAACCGAACAAAAAAAAAAAAAAAAAAAAAAACCCGAGTCATGTCAGTCACTGATGCAGAAGAAATTTACCGCCACAATGCACACATTTCCTGCATTTAGTCATTGTTTTCGTTCCTTTTTTTTTTTTTTTTTTTTTTTTTTTGCATGCAGATTGTCCAATTTACCAATTTACTTTCAGTGTAACCTACAAGTAGCAGAGCCTGATGATAATCACGCAAATACAGTGTTGCCTATTTGCCTACAATAGCGAGTGGCAATGGTTTCTCAATTTGTTGATAAATCTGAATCTATAGCAATAATCACATTCTTGTCAAAAATCTTGATTTTCTGATTGTACATTCTCAATGATCTGCTGCTTGTCTTTCTCACACAATGTGATTTGGCAGAGCTGAATGTCTGGTTGTTGGTCAGACAGAACAAGACAGTTCAAGCTGTCACCTCTAATCTAAGGGAATTATAACGAGCTCGTTGTTTCTACAGTTTCTGGCCCATTATTGAGAAAATAATTGAAAAGTGCAGTTTAATCAGTGTTAAATGGTTGTTAGCTGTGGCCTTAAGTTGCAAACAAGGGAGTAATGGTTTTACTCAGGGGAGCTCATGACAGCTGAATATATTCCAAGATCAACAGAATTAATGCTGACCAATATGTGGAGTGCAAAGGTCAGGGCCTTAGTGCATTCATGTGTTTTTGCAACCACAGCAACTCCATTAAGATTTGAAGACTATAAATACTTGTGCTGTTTTTTAATGAGCAGCTGCAATGGAATGAAATATTTGAAGTGGAGATAATGTTTTTTTCACTCTAAACTGGCCTAAACAAGTTATAAATAAGGTGTGAACTTGTGTGCCTCAGTGTGCCAGGTGTGAGGTTTGTTTTTGATGGACCATGTGTCTCAGTTCCCAGGTTACGATGTGGAGAATGTCCTGGGAAAAGAGGTGGGCCCCCTCGCCGTTTACGTCCGAGTCGTCACCAGGAAACCTGCCCCCTGGATCAGCCTGGAAGAAATCTGCCTCTAAAAAAGACGTCAGGGCAATTAGCTAATGATATCAATCCTGGCCCCAAGGATCCGCAGACAGAAAGAGGCCTTGGTCTGAGCCAGTTGAGCCTGCTCTCCTCCCCTCTGAAGGCCTCCCTGACAGCTTGTGGCTGTGCTGAAGTGAACCGGCTGCAAGAAGACAAGGTCTTGTTTGTGTTAATGATATGTGATCCTGTGCACCAGGAGTTGACAGCCCAAGGGTAGACCAGAGGCATGCAGTGTCTGTCAAAGTAGCCCACGTGGTTCATCAACTTGGATGTGACTTTCAAAGAACTTTTCAGTATAAACACATTTGTAAGTCTTTTTTTTCCCCCAACAAGCTCTACCTCTGTATTTAAGATCACTGACGCTGTGTCAATAAATGTATTTTTGCTGACTCTACTTTCTATTTCCTGTTTCACTTCTGACTTGTGATAAAACACCCCAACTCTTTGCAGGGACTCACACACCACCAGACAGTTTCTGCACCTTTTCCACGTTTTTATTGGAGATTCCATAAACAAAATGTTTTCAAGGTTTCATACAAACTATATAAAAGATCATGCTCTGGCTCTTATACAAAGTTTGGAATTATAAAACATGTACCATATCAGGTATAACATCATATCATATAAATGCAGTGGTAAAATAATTTAATACACATAAAATTCCCACAAAAAATATGGCAGCAACATCATATATTTTCCAGTGCCATTATGGTAAGCTTAAAATACATCTGGTACAGATGGTAAAGAAAACGAAAGTCTCTTGAGGTATGTCTCCTAAAAGCTTAGTTCATAGACGAGTTCATCTGTCACCGGCTCTCTACACTCGTGGAGAGCGCGGCGAAAGAGGGGTTGGGTATCTGCTTGAAGAAATCTCTGAGGCCGGTGAGCTCTCTGGTTAGCTGCTCGATAGTTTTGTGGAGCCTGTCGTTTTCAGCGCTCAGTTCAATCAGCTTCTGCTGCATCTCCAAGTTGCGCCTCTTGGCTTTATCCCTGCTTTTCCTCACTGCTATGTTATTCCTCTCTCGCCTCTGTCGGTACTCCATGCTGAACCTGTCCACAGCCTTCTTGCCCTTCTCCTTCCCGACTTTCCTCGGGGAGGACTTGGCCGAGCTGACGGCGGAGACGGGCTCGGGGGTGGTCGGAGGGGTCGGCTGACCCGTGGTGAGGCTCACGGAGGTCTGGGCGCAGGTCTCGATCTGGGACGGGAGGGACGAGGACATGTCGCTGTCACTCCAGTCGGACTCTTGTTTGATGGGCGCGCTGAACGCCCCCCTCTCCAGCCCGCTGTCCGCCTTCCTCTCCGCCGTGTACGCGGCTGACAGCTGCTGCTGTTGGTGTTGCTGTTGTTGTTGCTGCTGCAAGCCGCAGGCCTGCACCGAGCTCTGCATGTTGTAGAAATCCGCCTTCTCCTGCTTCACGGTGTTGAACAGGTCGAGGAAGAGCTCGTCGTTGCACAGCTCCAGGTTTGGCACGGCTGTCATCGACTCGATGTACTGGCTGAAGTCGATGGCGCTCTCGTCGTCGTACATGGCAGGGGCGGTGCTCAGCTCCACCATGGTGCCGTCCTCGCCCGCTCCGTCGCTCCTGCTGCCCGGCTTGCACACCCCCTGCTGCGGGCCGCCCAGCTTGGTGCTCTCGTAGAAGTTAGCAGGTTCCATCGCCCAACTCATGTTGCATTGTGGGGACACGCAGTGGGAGTCCAGGCTGTATATGTCACACATGAACCCTGGTGACTCGTCCACGTGGGTTTAGGGAGAGAAATAAACGAGTTAAAAAAGTGACTCTTTGGATGTGACAGCTGTCTGCTGCACAGCGAGCTGCAGTGGTTGCTCTTCTTCTGCAGGCGCCTCTCTCCCTCTATGTAAAAACACCCCTTCTTATTTGGCTTTTATCCCTGGGCGCTGCCTGTCAGGCTCCTGTCACTGAGGATCCTCACACACTTCTTGTCACTCCTCTGAGGCATCGCTACTTTCGCAGACAGTTTTGTATCGTTTCCCCAGCTGACGTCACACGTGCCGCCCTCTCACGAGCCAGTCAACTCCAGACTGGGATCACGTGGTGTCCCCTAACTTCCCATTTGAGGAGAGAAGGGCGTGTTGCTCCTGCCACCCACTTTTTACTACGATTGTATGAATGGTTCAGAGTTGTTTACATACTGAAAGCTCTGCTCTGGGCGTGTGGGATTAACTTTTATTTGGAGGTCCTTAAAAAACTGTGTTAAAATGCTTCACTACCAGTAAGCCCTACATTAAAAATGTTGTTGTACCCAGGAAAAGTACAGAAGTATGATCGGAAAACTGTACTTGAAGCATACAAGTACCCACTATGCAGGAAGTGCCCTTTATGTGTCAGCAGGTCTTTATAATCAGTTAGTTAATTATTGTGTCACACACATATAAAGGCCCAGGCAGCACAGTGATGTATTTGGCACACTGAATGGATTACTGAACAGGCTGGGTCTAGGGGCCCTAAGAGTTAGGAACCCCTGGGGCTCCACCAGCCAAATGTCAATGACAAAGAGACACAAAAACCTAAAGGAGGCACAAGATAACTGCAAAGAGACACAAAAAGTATTAGCAGAGACACTAAATGACCTCAAAGAGAAGCAAAATTGCAATAATGCATAATAAGATGAGTTCAAATTTCTTGTAATCATTCATCCAGAGGAGTCATGAATCAAGAAATTGATTTATTATTGTTGTTTTATTCACATGTAAGTGTCAGCCAACACGTGACTTGTCAATGTGAAGCTCAGTGTAACTCAGTTGTGGTATTTTAATTCATAATGATGCACCATATTTCATAAACTGATGACACTGTTTTAAAATCTCAATTTGAAAGGTCACAGTAGTCAGCAAAACGCCATGTAGAAAACACAGTATATTCATCTACAATGTAAGGAAGGAAGCAGAGAGTTCAAATGCTCATACAACACCTCAGAGTTATACCACAGAGCAAACCAAATGCACTGACTTTCCACTGCTGTTCTCACATGCTGCTATTCATTCATGAATTCAAGTTGCAAGTACAAGTGGTGTCATGCTGATGGACGTCACAAGGAACTGTCACAGCAATCGGGAAATTCACTTATTACAACACAGCGTCATGATTTTGTGTGTGACCCATAAAGGCTTGTTGCCTATAGTTGTGATATACTGATTTCAAAGTATAGTAAAGTAGTAAATTGCATTTATATAATTGATAATGATAAGAATTTCAGAAGCAGAAGCAGCTTTATTGGACTTTTAGGTACTTTTGCTGCTTTAATGTGCTTGTTATGGGTATTTGAAGCAGGTGAAATCAGTATTACAATGAATTTGTCAAGTTTTAGTACTACTGAACTGATGAAGCTTAAGGTGTTTTGCCCTGGTAAAAAATAAAAAATAGCAATACCATTGTGAACATACTCAATCAAGTAAAAGTTCTGCAGTGGCACTTATCTTACAAAATGTATTTTAAGTATCAAAAGTAGAAGGAGCCCGCCCACAGTGAAGTAAAGGCCCGTTTGATTGACACACATTGTGTGATTGCATAAGTATTTGTTATACATGTGTGTGCATGCTGTATTTTTTCTATTTACAGTTGGTGATAGCGGTGCCAGTGTAAAATAATTTATGTTTAATTTACAACAAAACAATATATTTTAAAATCTCACAATGTTTTATACTTGCAAACTAACTATAGGTGTCTATGTAAAACTAAATGAAGTTGGATCATTTAATTTCTCACTAATAGTGGAGAGGACATATAAATTGACCTGAGATGGACAGTGAATGTAACTCAAAACATATGTACTTCAGAAAAGTAGTTGTTGAAGTAAATTTACACTACAAAACACTGAGAACAAATTTACAAAGGGATACAAAACCGGACATACAGCTGTACAAAGACTCAGAGCTAAACAAATATAAACTTAAACATTCAGTATTGCTTGAATATGGACAACAAACTACTTACAGGTGAAATTGTTGTGTATTTACATTGAGGATTACAGGTTACCCTGTATAAGGTGGTATACAGTCTACATATTCTGGAAGGCTTTATCCATCGGCATATGAAAATGTATAAATACACTGGAATCTGTAGTTATTATCATTAATACACATTAATGTTTGATCACATATAGTGTAATTTCAATATTTTGTAATTTACTATGATGTATCAGTCACAAATTGTATGTCAGACAGTGAACTGAGGGCGGTTGATGATTTCCTGAGGTAGTGAACTCCTGCTGCTGCTGATGTTATGTTAAAGATCTTGTCTATAAAAAGCCATCTTACATGACACATGTCCTGACACTTCTGGGAAATGCTTCAATGTTTTTCCTCCTAGGAAGTGAGCTGTACTTTTCCTCTTTCTCACTGCCGTCTTAAAGGGAAACTGCACCACCCTGTGGTCTTTGAACGCACCAGCAGGATATAAACACAGCTTCATCAATAGACAGGAGATATACCGGTAGTACGCGTTCGACACGTTTTTCATTTCAAAATAAAATCACTTGAATAGAAAACTGTTGCATATTGAGAGTAGAATCATTAAATAAACTAGAGGTTGTTGACATTCCCTAAAACTGCGGTACTTTAGGTGCAGCAGATTTAGTTTGGACTAGCGTACTTTTTAAATGTCCCAACGCTGCCCACTTCTGGAGAGATAGGCTACTTCTCTGGTGGCCACATAGAGGTAATAGGTCTAACCTTATTGTGTTCAGTGTTTGAGGACATACTTCAATGTGTAAATTCAATAATATGGTTATTATCAAGGTCATATTCAAAGGTGGTGTTGTATTGGATGATATTAGGAGGTTGCTATTATTTTTCTTTTTATTATTAGTTTTCAACCCTTTTCATTATTGTGATCATGAAAGTAGACTTTATGACTATCATGATGTTGAAATAGCAACTGGGTTATATGCGTCTATTCTTGGAATATAAAGCAAACTGTAGATATTTTTAAATATATATTTTTACATTGTAATTATATTTATATTTGGCCTGATTACTGATTCCATACTCTGGTGTCTTTTTTTTTTTTTACTTTGTTCATTGTGGACCGTTTCAATAAAGAGCGGAAGAGGGAAAAAACGTAGTTGCCGGTGGACCAAACCAAATCAGTTCAGGGTAGAACAGGGTATTTCACTAGGCGTAAAAAACGCAGGTGATTGTAATTCTGTTATTAGTGAGAGAAACTTGTGTGTAATTGGCTTAATTCACACCAATTTATTTTGTGTATTAAGGCGTTTCATCGTGTTAAATGACGGTCGCATCGGTAGAGACTCCTCACTAACGCCCCTCTACAACAAATGAGTCGGCTGGAAGGAAACGCTCAATCCTGGCATCCCATTGGTCCAAAGTTCCCCGCGAAAATCACGTCACTGGCAGTTTCGCGCCACATCTGCAGCACTCGGACGTATATTGAAGGAGAGGTAAGAGCAAAGTTGATTTAGTGAATTTATTTCTCATTAAAGAGCAGGTTATGTTGGTGTACTCAGCATGTCGGATCTGAAACTTGTCCGATCGTCTCTTTATAATCGTGTTTGTTGTTTCCGTGCTCACTCTGTTAAATCAAACAGTCAAACAGTCCGAGTTTTAGACTCAGCTCATTGTTTCCCTCTCCAGCCACATGTCATATGGTGAGGAGCTTCTCGACAACCGAGTTAAGGTTTCCAATAAACCTAACCAAAACACCATGTTTGTTAACTACACACGCGAATAAGTAGCGCCGTAAATGCTAACTTGAGTAATATTAACTTTGGTTGTATTTTCAACGACTGAGCACTGATCTGCGGCGAACAGACAACATGAAGGGAAAGAAAACTGCAGACTGGCAAAGGCTAATATTGTTGCAGTTAAAAGTAAAATCACTTCAGCAGGTACAGTAAATGACAAAATACAACAACATGGTTCAACATGAACTTTATTTACATCCATTACCTGCACCAGCCACTGGAAAACAGCACTCAGTTGACTGGTATCGGTCATTATGCATCCTGGTGTCACTTTGACACATTAATATACATCACATTAAGCATGTTGGGAGGCTGAACAATAGCTTTGTTAAAAAAACAACAAAAACCCTGCATGAACAGCAGGAAAACTCAGTGGCTCTGCCCCTTGTAAAGTGAAGTTGGGGGATAAGGTATATTTTTAAAAATTGTACTTTTAAATTCATATTTCCTGTAATCTTTAGATTTCACAGCAACAATGTCTTCCCCAACGTCGACTCCTGGTGGCCGCAAACGTGGGAGGAACACAAACCCAGCCACACGTAAGTTCATTGGTTTTTCTGTCTGAAATGAAGCCTTTTCCTCTGGCTGCTGTGCCACTGACATGATGTCAATGTTGTCCCCTCAGCCAGCAGCGAGGGCCCCACCTCACCCCCCTCTCAGAGGCGCAGAGGTCAGGACTCCTCCACCGGGGACCTGATGCCAATGCCCACCTCCCCAGCTACAGACGTGCTCAGTCCTGCAGCACCTCAGGACACTTCTCTGTTCTCCAGTCCACGACCATCAGGTAATAAAGAGAAGAGCCCAGTTAGACTTTAGTTTGTTTATCCAGGGGAATTTTTAAACATCTGTTGATTTATCATCTTTGAGGTAAGAAGTCTCACTTTTTTTTATCAAACAGTCCTACCCAATGAAGTGGACATGAGCTCCCCTCTGATGTACGGGACCCCCAGCTCCAGGGTTGAAGGGACCCCTCGCAGTGGAGTTCGCGGTACCCCGGCCAGACAGCGTCCTGATCTGGGGTCAGTCAGGAAGGCTCCACAAGTCGATCTTCACTCTGAGCCGGTCAGTAGATGAGTTGAGAGTCTTTGTATGGATTATTACATTTGGAAGCTGCATCTCTGAGGAGCTATTACCTCATAACCACAGTAACTTAACACTGTTTGTTGTTTTGAATCAGCCGAGTGCCGATGGTGCAGTCGCCAGCGACACCAACGCAGGCCAGAGGCTGGTGATCTGGGGCACTGATGTCAACGTGGGCATGTGCAAGGAGAAGTTTCAGGTGTGGAAATAATCACATTCAAGTCTTGATAAAGATATTCCCTACTCGTCAGTCCATGAGAGCTCATGTTCCCGTCCTTTGCTTCCAGAGGTTCCTGCAGAGGTTCATCGACCCGACCTCCTCTGAAGATGAGAACGCTGGTTTGGACCTGAACGAGCCGCTCTACATGCAAAAGCTGGAAGAGGTGGAGTGCTGACTCATGTTTATTTCATTGTGCTCTGATGATCTGGTTGTAATGTTAACACTGGTTTAAGTCGGGTGCACACAAGATCACTTAGTTTTAGTTGTGTGTTCTTTTTCTTATTCCTTTAAATATCCATAGAACAAGTAGTGATGTTAGTTAATATAACAAAACATTGCATCTTTACAACTGACGTTTTTTCATCTTTGTCTCACAGATCAGTGTTGTCGGTGATCCGGTGCTGAATGTGAATTGCCTGCATGTGCAGTCGTTTGATGCAGAACTTTACAGGCAGCTCATCTGCTACCCACAGGTAAAGTCCTGGAAATTACAACCACATGTTATGTCCTGTGTATGTGTGTTTTAATACAGGAAACTTTACTGCAGCGTGGCTACAAACATTTGAAGCTATTTACACTTATCAGTTACAAACATTACAGAACTCAGGTTTTACCTACAGGTTGTTGTAACCATCTTTGTGCACTTTTGTAAAATGTTGAAATTAGCTTTTTCTAGTGTTTGTTTGGCAGCATATTGATGCCAATGCTTGACTCATTTGCTTCCTCTGCAGGAAGTCATCCCCACCTTCGACATGGCAGTCAACGAGCTTTTCTTTGAGCGATTCCCAGATTCGATCCTGGAGTACCAGATCCAAGTCCGCCCCTACAACGCCCTGAAAACCAAAAACATGCGAAACCTGAACCCAGAAGGTGTGTGTTTATGTGTGTGTTTCTGTGTGGATTCATTAACCCGTCACCAGATGCTCTACAAAGTGAAATCGCACTCAATATTTAGTGTGGGCTTTCTGTCTGTGTTCCTCCTCGCTTTGATAAAATGTGAGGTGTCGGCTTCAGACTAAAGCTTCTGTGTCGCCTCATGCATTCCCTCCTCAGACATCGATCAGCTGATCACCATCAGTGGCATGGTGATCCGCACCTCGCAGCTCATCCCCGAGATGCAGGAGGCTTTCTTCCAGTGCCAGGTGTGCGCCTACAGCACCCGCGTGGAGGTGGACCGTGGGCGCATCGCCGAGCCGGCTGTGTGTCGCAACTGCAACACCACCCACAGCCTGGCGCTCGTTCACAATCGCTCCGCCTTTTCAGACAAGCAGATGGTGAGAATTTGTCGGGGCCAGACTGCTTACAGTGAATGACACCTGATCTCAGAATATGTCAAGTGGTAATTAGTGATGTGTTGTTGTCAGGGTCGTGACATCTGTTCATTTATTGATCTTTGATGTCGCAGGTCAAAATTCAGGAGTCTCCTGAGGACATGCCAGCCGGGCAGACGCCTCACACAACTATTGTCTATGCTCATAATGACCTGGTAGATAAAGTGCAGCCAGGAGACAGAATAAACATCACTGGTAAGCTCTATTTTACAGTTGTAATGTCTTCAGATGACTTTTGTGATTGTCTCACCATCAGATGATTCAGTAACTGATATTCATCGACCTTCATTAATTGAAATGTTGACTTTCGAGTATACTTAGTTAACAATCAATGTCCTGCCAATATATTCATCATCTCTGCTTTACCATAGTCAATAAAATGTTTTAATTGTGAAAAAAAAAAAAAAAAAAAAGCTTGTCATGGTCTTGCAAAACCCAAATTTGACCTCTTATTAATTCAAAAATAATTGTTTTACAGTTGTAGAGAACAAAATTATTGCACACTATGTTCAGTTTTCTGTTTATGAACTACATTGTAGATCATTATTCCTTCAGTAGAGCTCTTTTTAAATAGGAGATGAATCAGTGCAGCTTTCACTCGGCAGAGATCCTGACAGCTCTCCAAATGTCCCTGCAGGTATCTACAGAGCCGTCCCCATGCGCGTGAACCCGCGCCAGAGCAACGTGAAGTCCGTGTACAAGACTCACATAGACGCCATCCACTTCCGCAAGACGGACGAGAAACGCCTCCACGGTTTGGACGAGGCCGAGCAGAAGCTCTTCACCGAAGACCGAGTGCAGACCCTGAAAGAGCTGGCAGCCAAGCCTGACGTCTACGAACGCCTCTCCTCCGCCCTCGCACCCAGCATCTACGAGCACGAGGACATCAAGAAGGTGTGTGTGCGTGTGAATGGATGTGAGCCAGATATCTGAGCACTAACCTGTGCAAGCACACAGGAACCACAACCCACACTCTGTCACACTGATGATGATGATGATGGATGCCAGTAACTCTGAATCTAGTGCCAAGCATGCAGTTCACATGAAGACAATAGAGATATGCCCTAATCAACACAGCAGGTATTTTCATATATATTTCATCAAGAACAAAAATCAGTGCAATTAGTAATATCTGCTGTCTTCATAAGGAGGATGTCTTAGTTTCAGGGCTCTGGCTTGATGGACCAATTAAATGCCATGTTATTGATTATAAGTTACATCTTCAGGTGAAATAGATCATTTCATTATTTTTTTCTTATTTAGAGCAGGAAAAGGGTTTAATTGAATCACCTCATTTAGGCTGAATGGTATTTGTTTGAGCTGTACAGCACAGGAATAAAAACACTATATATCCTACATATCATTTCCCACAAATGTGGCACCTCCCTCTCTAGTTTTATCTAAGGTCTGAGGCCAGATCAAACAGGCAGTGTGAAAACAGCTGCACCTGTGGGCCTGCTGGAAGACAGACTAGAAAAAAAACCTTCAAGTGGACATCAGTGTTGGTTCCAGGGACTTTTCCTACTTTGATAAGTCAAATTGATGTTGGTTAGGAAATGTCTAACGTTCTGCAGCCTTTAAAACACAAATAATCAACTTTAGGTTCGGATTCTGCCTGAACTTATCACAGTGTGGATATCGTATCGATGCGATATTGAATTAGTAACATTGATCTAATCTAGTGACGTGGTAGGAAGTCTTTTGACAGCAGCTTTCTATCTGTTCCTCACAGGGCATCTTGCTGCAGCTGTTTGGCGGCACCCGTAAGGACTTCAGTCAGACGGGCCGAGGTAACTTCCGCGCAGAGGTGAACATCCTGCTCTGCGGAGACCCCGGCACCAGCAAGTCCCAGCTGCTGCAGTACGTCTACAACCTGGTACCACGAGGCCAGTACACATCAGGAAAGGGCTCCAGCGCCGTGGGTCTCACCGCCTACGTGATGAAGGACCCGGAGACCAGGCAGCTGGTCCTGCAGACCGGAGCTCTGGTACTGAGCGACAATGGCATCTGCTGCATCGACGAGTTCGACAAGATGAGCGACAACACGCGCTCCGTGCTGCACGAGGTCATGGAGCAGCAGACCCTCTCCATCGCCAAGGTACAGTCGACAAGTCATAAACACTTGTGGGCTGAAAACTCTTGATTGTGTTGCAGGAAAACTGAGGATACAACTTGTTTCTGTCCGCAGGCTGGGATCATTTGCCAGCTGAACGCCCGGACGGCCGTGCTGGCCGCCGCCAACCCTGTCGAATCTCAGTGGAACCCCAAGAAGACCACCATCGAGAACATCCAGCTGCCTCACACTCTGCTGTCCAGGTGAATATCATCAGTCTCACTGAAGCACCTGACAGAAGGCCATTTAAAATCTGTTTTTAAGAGATGAGTCAATTCCAACAAACACACAGTGCTGCAGTAAGAACGAGCTGAAGAGGTTTATTTTATCAGAGCAGTACGACAGTCTGAGGCCGTTCCTCATTTGTTTTTTATTCAGGATTTGATGATGAAACATAAAATCTAAGTATCATCACAGTATTTAACTACAGTCAGTGTGTTGTTCAGCTTTACGTCCATTTGTGTTGTGGAGCCAAACGCACATTAC
Source organism: Caranx ignobilis (assembly GCA_021432705.1). Classification (NCBI taxonomy): domain Eukaryota; kingdom Metazoa; phylum Chordata; class Actinopteri; order Carangiformes; family Carangidae; genus Caranx; species Caranx ignobilis. The sequence goes on from MU269980.1 coordinate 36,986,345, forward strand.
AATATGTGATTTTTAAGTTTAAATAGTTTCACCACATTAAACCACATGAATTCTAACCCGGGCCTAGTTAGCTTTGATAAGGCCAAGGTGCATCACTTCCTTTCCTCCACTGTAATTTAAGAGTTTTAATGTCCTGTTTGGGATATAACCATTAATTGATTAACAATTAATGTTAATATAACCTTTGTGGCACCTAAAAGTCAGATTGTTAAACAAGTAGTCTGTATAATTGGTTCTCTTGCTTTATCACTTCAGCTTAGAAACCACAGAATCATCATCATCAGAATTGGACACTTGATGGTGAAGATCTTACGAATTTGACGTCCAATCTTAATTTTAGTTTCTTACCGTGTTTCTCAGTCATCACGATGCCGAATGTTACGTTTTCGTGCTCCTCCAGGTTCGATCTAATTTTCCTGATGCTGGATCCCCAAGACGAGGCGTACGACCGCAGGCTGGCCCACCACCTGGTGTCGCTGTACTATCAGAGTGAGGAGCAGATGGAGGAGGAGTTCCTTGACATGGCTGTGTTGAAGGACTTCATTGCATATGCTCGCACATATATTAATCCAAGACTGAGTGAGGAAGCCAGCCAGGCCCTCATAGAGGTTTGTTTGCTTTGACCTACATTATAACCATTAAACTGTCAAACCAATGTGGTTAATAACACACCTGTCAGCCCGAAGTCTGCTATCAGCCCCTCTGAACTTGTGTGTATCGGTTCCAGGCCTACGTGGACATGAGGAAGATAGGCAGCGGTCGAGGCATGGTGTCGGCCTACCCCAGACAGCTGGAGTCCCTGATCCGCCTGGCGGAGGCGGCAATGCTAAAGTGCGCTTCTCTGAGAAGGTGGAGACCATCGACGTGGAGGAGGCCAAGAGGCTTCACCGCGAGGCCCTCAAACAGTCGGCCACAGACCCCAGGACGGGATTTGTTGACATCTCAATTCTCACCACAGGTATGTGAGGCAGGATGTTATTAACCAGCTGTTGTGATGCTCCAGGAGTGTAATCGACTAACTGAACTCGAGTCAGTGCCAAAGTTAATCAACAAAATGCCTTTAACGATAATGAACTTGCAAGCTTGAGTTGCATCTCTAGTTGGAAACAGTATTTTTCAATACATTGATGACTGATCACAGGTATGAGTGCCACTGCCCGCAAGCGTAAGGAGGAGGTGGCCCAGGCCCTCAAGAAAGTGATCCAGGCCAAAGGAAAGACTCCTGCCATGAAGTACCAGCAGCTGCTGGATGACCTCAGAGGACAGTCTGAAACTGTGAGTGCTTATTTTGGTTTTCATCGAGCTGCATCATTCCAACTGAAGCATAAATATCAGAAAAATGTAATTTCTGACTCGGTTCCAGTTCTGTTGCAGCAGCATGCCCTCAAGACTAATTTGTCAGAGCAGAGTTTTTGTAATTTCTTTTCCGTGTCAATAATGAAAAGATTAAATTGAGCTCTAACTACGTTGTCGGTAGTAAATGTAAATTCATTCCAAGAAAAGAAGCTATGAAACTATTTTGTGATTTAACTTTTCAACAAAAAATATATTTCTTTAATTATACACGCTCTGTTTCCATCATCAACGCCACCACTTCCTGTAATGACTCGGTTCTTCGTGGCTGTTTTTCAGGCGATCACTAAGGAGCTGTTCGACGAGGCGCTGCGAGCCCTGGCTGACGAGGATTACTTGACAGTTACTGGAAAGACCGTTCGTCTCCTGGCCTAAGGCACACCCTGCAATTATGTACAGTCCTTCATTTTAAATCCTCTCCTGTGGCGACCCATTTTCTCATGCTGTAAAAAAAAAAAAACCCGAAACAAGTGTTTGTATAATTGAACTACCATATGTTTTGTGGCCATATTAGATGTTTGAATATCCTGGATTTTGGACATGTGATTCAGAGTTACCGGATGACTCATTCAAACTCAAGTGTCCTGGTATTATGGAAAAAGAAGAAGAGAGAAGGAAACAAAACACATGTATGGGCAATTAATGGAGTTTAATATTTGAAAGTGTTTGTACTTATGTTTAATGCTCTTGTTTTGTGCTGTGATGGCAAAAAGCTCTTTCTTCTGTCTTGTACATTATAATCAGAGTTACTCTGTTTTTTTGTTTGTTTGTTTTTGAGATGTGTTAAAGCAAGCGTGAAACTTTGATAAGTATTTCTATCAGATTTGTAGATGCTCTTTAAGATAAAGTACTTGACTATTACCAGTTGTCCTTGTAGCTTGCATTGACTTTGTTAATAGAAAATAAAATGTTGCTTGTTGACAAAGTATTTGGAAATTAACTGAAAGTCCAGTCTTCTTCTCTTGAAAGTCAAATCTCTGTGTTCTCTGGCAGTATGAAACATAACATTGTCCACCAGGCTGTTTCAGTTCCCTATTGAAGCTATACATGGTGAAAATTTAAACCAAATGTGTTCATGACTGCACCGTTTCATCAAACGTAAATATTTAAGATGACTCATTTTCCACACGTTACCTTTAAATTCAGCCTAATATTTAGTTTAGTCTCTGGAGATGGGCCTAGAAATATAGACCTCCCTCCTTCTCGTCCTCCTTTACCACCTGTTAAGTGTGGGGGTGGGAGAGTACTCTGCTTTGGGGTCATGTAGCAGCCAGTGGCACAAGTAACGCTGCACAGATGGAGGGAAGAATGGATCTCACTATGTGTCCGTCAGTCAAGTTAAAGTGAAAGGAGACCAGTGTCTACAACAGCACAGCGATGCAAAGTCTATCTCAAAATCCACTAAGACCTATCTCAACAAACACAAGCTGGAGCGTTTGAGGCGGCCCTGGAAGCCCGCTGACCTGTGCAACATACAAGACCACCTAAAAATATCTCAGAACCTGATCCGCAAAGAAGAGTGGGACTATTTTTAGTCACTACTATTACTATCAGACTATTATAATTATTATCATTACAGAAAGGGTTATAGGGTTATAGTCACATAACTCTGGTGGTCACTTCCCTTCATTGGCTCACTGTTAGATTTCAAATTGATTTCAAATTTTTAGGACTGAATTGTAAAGCCTTAAATGGCTCTGCCTGAAATTACGTCATGCGATCTGTTGACAGCAAGGTATGTGCCCAGAGAGTGGAGATCTGTGGATGGAGGCCTGCTGATCACCCCAAAATCAGAGCTTGTGTCTAATGGTGCAGTTACTGTAACTCTTTAACTACTTTCAAATCTCTTCTTCATGTATTTTATCATTATTCATGTATTATTATCATTATTATTTTACCAATGTTATTTCTGGCTTTTTTGTGTAATGCTGATTAGAGATGTTTTGCATTCTGCTGTCACATACTTTTAAAGATTTTTTTGAATTCCTTGTATGGTTTCACTTTTGTATGGTTTCACTTTGTTAAGAAAAGTGCTATATCAATTAAGTATTAGCACCATTATTTATAAGAAGAAGAAAAAAGCAAAACACGTGATTTATCTGAGTTTTTCTACACAAAAGTAATTACATCATGCACAGTGTTAACATTTATCACTAATCTGACAGTGCACAGTGTGAACACTGAGTGGAGTGAACCGGGCAGCTCGCAGTGCGGTGATCTGCCGGTTTTAACGGCTGTGATGTCACACTTGTGTGTGCTTCTGGACTCGGCTGAAGAAGAAGATGGCGGCCTCCTCAGGTTTGTGTGCCTCCAGACTAACATTTACAGAGACTCGAACTGCGGGAGCAGGCGGGGGGCTTCCTTGACACCTTGGCCAGCAATCGTTGCTATTTACCCACTGAACATGTTTACTGAATTGTTCCGATTTGTATTTTTGTTGTTAATGTCTCCTCTCGTGTTCACTGGTGAGGTTCGCGGGTGCCGTCTATTTCATGGCGCTACCGTGTTGGCTAGCCTTGCTAAAGCGAGGCGTTGTGAATAGCCTGTGCGTGAGTTAGCTGAAATAGCTAAAGCTTTTATAAATGGGCGTTAGTATCGCTAGTGTTGACTTGATTTGTTTCAGAGAAAACCCAGCAGTTGCTCCAATACGATACGGAAGTTTAGCAAGATGCATAAGTTTGTATTAATTTATCAACTATAAACAACCGTAGACAGCACACATGCTATCTTTGCTAACTTAGCGACTAGAATATTCCAACACGGCGCGGCACCGAGTGTCGATCCTGCTGCGTCCGGATAGCTAGTCCCTTCATCGGAAGACCACTCTGTACACTATATCGTGTGTTCCATTATCATTAAGATGCATCAATCCAACAGTGATATATATAATATGCGGATTTGATGGCTTCTCAGTGACACAGTATGACGGTGACGGAAATGTTTCAATGCAGCCACCAGCCCTCGCTGCCCCCATTAGCACCCCACTTGCTAGCGTTACTGTCGATGTGTAACTGGACTTGGAGTCTGGCACTAGGGATGAATTCAGGAGATAGCCTAGCTTCTGTACGTGAGGCAGATGTTTATCGTTGCAGGGCGGGGAGCGGAGGAACGCACCAGATTGATACAACATTGCAGCGACTAGTTTGCACGCATAGTTTCAGCAAATAGTCGGAGCCCGTGCCTGCGTTAGCGCTCAGCAGGAAGCGTGGTTTTCAAAACTTGGCGAAATAAACTATGTATCACAGAAAACCATTTTTTTTCAACAAGCTTAATGATATCACATGGGCAAAATTATGTCGAACCGCGTGAGTTTAGCAGTACAACATGGTGAGGTAGCTACAAAGTAGACAAACAGGGAAGTGCTTAAATCATAATCGAAACTACCTCAGGGCGAGTTTGAGCGACCTGGTGTGGATTCATATTTAACCTAACAAGGTGTAAGTTACCGGTGGTGTAGATAACACGAGCTGTAAGGAGGACGACGACAAAATGACAAGAAAAAGACATGAAGCACTTGACGTTTAGTCAATGTTTTCTCCTCTCTTTCCAACAATGTGGAGTAAAGTGAGTCTAAAACTGTACGTCCAGTTTATCCTTTCTTCTGCCATAATCCAAATTAGCACCTTTTGTGTCATGTCTTGCAGTTTACTGTAGCGATCATACTTGTTAGTCCCCCTGGACCTTAATTTTTGAAGTTTTAATGGAAGAACAACATGGCACTTGTAATAGTGAGGACCCAAAGAGAAGTAGCAAAGGCACAACTACAAACAACATGGAGAAGAAATAAAACTGTACAATATTGAATATATATCTGCTCATATTGAAGGAATTCAGATTATTCTTGAAGATTTATCTGCCATCATGTAGGGGAGCAGTTGGCTATACCAAGCACATTTTTGCTCACGTTGCCATGTACGTATTAGTTCAACTCATTTCTGCGAGATCTTTATATCCTCATCTGTGCGCCCTATTGGGTTTATACTTGCATGATACAGTCCTATGTTCACACTGAACTTATGTGATTTTTGAGCCAGAACTTAGAGATAGCGAAAAGTTTAAAAAGGCAGATAAAAATGTATTTGTTTTTAAGACTGATAACATGAACACTTTATATGTTCCCACTTAAAATTTCAGTATTGAGCTGCTGTGATTTCACTTGTCAAAACATAACACTAACAGCAGCAATAATAGTAAACTCAGCAGAGGTGCAGCAAAAATAAAAGTGAGATTTAATGAAGTCATATGTGGTGTGGACAGGGGTGTATTATTATTTCATACAATATTTTTTACAGGTGAAACTCACTCACAATATTTTGATTCTCAGTCTTACTACATTTTCTTGCAACTTAAGAGCTGACAAGCAGCAATCAGTAGCACAGTGGTGAGATCAAAAGTCACAGTAAGGCTGGTCTCAGACAGTGACGCTACAGACAAAATCTTGAATATGTTCTTGTGAGTAAATGCCTTTTTAAGAAAATGGAAGTACTCATGTACCATTGAAGAGTCAATACTTGACTGTGGTCACTGCACACCAGATGTGAAATATCGATCTTACTAAAGGATTGAGATGTTTGAGTGTGATGAATGTTGTCTGTAATCGGAGGACGTGAAATGAATGCTTCAGTGACCAGGGATAAATTTGAATATTTTCACTGAATCCTCTGCCTCAGTCACGTAGCTCTCTTAAAACGCCCCTCTCACTTCCCTTTCTGTGAATTTGACTGAGATCATACGTATGAATAGCAGTAGTTTAACTTAAGTGGTGTCTCCTAAACCTTCACCACTCCTCCTTCCATCATGAACTGTAAGTTCATTATTCATACCACCGTGAGTTGCCTGTCAAGCTGTGTGTATAATGTCAGTGTTCAAACCATCTTTCCCAGTAGCTGAACACTGTGATTGACTGGGTCTGAATGACGTTATTATCAACTCAGCTTTTATGATGTCGGTCATAAGATGACTGGATCATTTGTTGAAAAATCATCAGCGCTGGGCCCATGTGCTCCAAATCTCATGACTGTTTTCCAGACGGCTGTCAAGAGTAGCATCGGATGCTGTATCTTCAGTTAATGTCTTGTGGACGAAGTATCAAATAGTATAAATTTCACAGTAGCTAGATGATGATGCGCTGTATACTGCAGCCGTGTGTGTATCGTGCTTCCATGGAGATTTCTCATAACCAGTCTTGTGCTGCACACGCTTCATACTCTTCCTCAGTTGGAGGCCTTAGATTTCTATGATAAGAGAGACAAATGTGTCTCTGCGTCTGATGCAAACTCTGAGCACCAACAGTGGCTTGTGTAATAATTAGGCTTGGGCCAATACTCAGTGTTTGTTACTAATATTGCAGTTTTGCACAATCTGACCCTCTGCCTCAATTTCACTGATTTTGTTGATTGTGCATTGTAACTTGGGATGTGATATAGACAGCATTGCCAGCACTTGAAACCATAACCATAACACTGTAAAGTAATTATGTTGTTTGTTGTTTGATTACTATATTGATTAATCTATTTATCATTGTGTCCATTCATTTATTAATCTTTGTCCATAAAATGTGGAGATTTTCAAATTGTTTTGTCCAAATGCTGTTGTTTGAACTAGTACCATTAAATTTGTTGAACCAAAATATCAAACTAATTGCAGATTCATTTTTGTAGATTAAGTGTTCATTAAGCTTCCCCCCTCTGAGTTAGTTGATTAAGAAAAAAAAACAACAACCTTTTATCCATCCACCTTTTGTTCATTTTTTTGTTCCCAAATTTCATGAAAGGACAACGGCTTTACAGCAGCAGGATGGTGTGGTTATATAACTATAGCGTCTCCTTTTCCTTAAAGAGTGAACATACCAACCAGTTTTAATAGTTTCTGAACAACAATAGACGTCCAGCCAATACTTTGTCTTGCCATGGAATTTGCTGACAGAAGAAAAATATAGAGTATCACCAGTCGTATCTCTAAAATCAAAGTAATTCAATCAAATTTGAATTGTAATTCAAACTTGGAAAAATTAGGGTTGTACTAAAACATTTGACCAGTAGTGTATTAGGCTTTGGCAACACACCGAGTACTTGTTAGTACAGTCAGTTCATTGTTGGCTCTAGTCTTTCCATGGAATTTGCTGATAGTAAGAAAGATATAAAATATCACCAGACAATTCACATTCTGCTCTTGTTATTTTAGGAGTTAAGGTTCCACGCAATTTTCGCTTGTTGGAGGAGCTTGAAGAGGGGCAAAAGGGCGAAGGTGACGGCACAGTCAGCTGGGGCCTCGAGGATGACGAAGACATGACTCTCACACGGTGGACAGGCATGATCATTGGACCAGCAAGAGTAAGCAGAACGGACTCAGCAGCATGTGCATTGTCCTACCACTAAAGACAGAGCACGAGCCAATAGCTGGTACAACTGATGTAAATGTGCTGTCTGTTTCTCCTCTTGTTTGTTTTTCAGACCAATTATGAAAACAGGATATACAGTCTGAAAGTGGAATGTGGACCTAGATACCCAGAGACAGCCCCGACTGTTAGATTTGTAACAAAAATTAGCATGAATGGGATAAATAATTCCAACGGGACGGTAAGTGACATCACACTATCTGACAAGGTTACGTATGGGTGTCGAGTTGAGAAATTGTTTTGCGCTGCAGTTTTCCGATGCTCAGATGTGATGTGTGCAATCACTCACTGTCAGCAGTCCTGTCTCAATGACTGATGTGGTGTTGTTTCTCTTTTGTTTTTTCTGTCTCTGTCTCACAGGTGGATTCACGTAGCATACCAATATTAGCAAAATGGCAGAATTCTTATAGCATTAAAATTGTTCTTCAAGAGTTAAGGCGTCTAATGATGTCCAAAGAAAATATGAAGCTTCCACAACCACCAGAAGGACAAACCTACAGCACTTAATCGTAATGGATTGTGTCGACCCTCTGTCTTAAACCTTACTCTCTTAGAAATATTGTGTAAAATCATCAAGAGGCTCACTTCGCACATCAACAATATCGTCTGCAAGAGCAAGATTGGACTTTCTTATTACATAGCTCATTCAAAAGAAAAAAAAATGTCCCTGCAGTTAAGCACTGAATAGATAGTTAAAAGACTACAAGACCACAGTTACCCGCCTTTAATAAAGTTACTTTGACAATGACTTTTATGTTCGACCTGTTCCAGCTTGAGTGGGCTTGAAGAAGGAAGCATGACACCACGCAGAGGCTGTACCAGAGTCCCAATAGTTTTATGTTCAAATGACTGATCACTGAAGCAAAATGGCAAGATGTGTGTACGACGGCATGTTCTGTAACTAATACCTAGTCGAAGAGAAGCCACATTTTTGAGTTGTTAGTCAAATTTAGCAGGTTCATTGAAATATCATGCAGATTGCTGAGTATTGAACTGTGGCTGTAGTCTAAAAGTAGTGTCACAAGGTATGAAAGATTTTTTTTATAATATATATATATATATATCTGTATTTGACACGATACCAACATGTTTCTGTTCTGCAGCTCTTTGACATGTAACAGACGTTGAAGCCTGTTCTGTTCTGAAACCCTTGCATTTAACTTCTAGTGAAAATGGCAGGTGTATGAACTTGTGATTTTCTGAAATTAAAATCACTGTCTGCGACAAAAAAATACCAAAAAATCCACTCCAGAGGTTGAACTTTATTTGACTCCCCAGCTGCACCGACAGTTGCCAGCTTTCCCACCAGAGGGCCTTAGCTGACAAGTCAACTACTGTTGGCAACTGAACACTCAAGTCATGCATTACACTGTGAGTTAGCTCTAGCTGTCCCTGTTGAGCCATGTAATGGAAACCATGTTAATGAAATGACTGAGCGACACCACACTGATATTTGATATGAGGCTTGTGCACATCAGAGTAATATAATCAAAATGCTATTTAATCTGCATTTGAGTTCTCTCTTAGTGGTATATTTGTCAAAGGAACAATTCAGTTTCATTCTGACTGATAACGCCATCCAGACCTTGTAACTTTGTGCACCAATTCTTGTCATAGTCTGCTCACAGCACAGTCTGGATGTAGATAGTCAGCGTGGCAGTGAGAGGGAAGGCTACTGTTCCCTTGGAGAATGTGACCTTTTGTGGGTTTTCAGCTGTCTGATTATTCATAAAGTTTAATTAACCAAATGGGTATTTTAAGAGCATTCACCACAGATGGCGTAGTCTTCTGTCTTCAGTACACTCAGTTTGTTTATCATTTTAAGATAATTGTGTATTGCTGAACATGAAGCCGCTGAAGCATCCTTAAATTTTATTTTATTTTTTTTTTTAACTTTATTTACAAGGAGAATTGAGCAAGAGCTTGTCCTTTGTTCCAGTGATAGCCTGTGAGAGTAGATGGTAGTGGGGGAGTGGGTTAATTGTGCATTTTGGGGATTTCCTTGCAATTTCCATTCCCATTTTCCACTGGCACACACACTCGCAGACGTATTATGGAGACATTAATATTTGATGGTTCAGTCACAATGTCTCATCAGTCACACCATTCAGTCAACAGATTGATCCAATATTGTGAATACCATAATGATGGATGATGAGTTTTGACAGCTACAGGCCCCTCTTTGCAAGCAAATGCAGCTCTTGATCAATCTGTGTCCTCAAAAACGTTTCAGGCTCCAACATGGTGTGTGTGTGTGTGCGCTCGCGCACGCGCATGTGACATCTAAAAGTGATGAACTGTGGTGGCTTCTGCATTCGACCTGTTTGACCTTTTGGACCATATATCTCCCTCACCCCCTCGCAGCAGAGCCCAGCTCCAGGCAGCTTGTCTTGTTCTCTGGGCCTGGGATGTGCATAAGTCTGCTGGCCACATTGTGACCTGCACTGCAATGCTGTCACAGCCGCATGGAAAGAGCTCAGCGCCTGTGGTGATGCAAAAATATCCCCCCCGAAAGAAACAGTGACTTTTCCTTTACCGGGTCACATAGTGTATCTGGATTTACAGTCTCATATGTGAAATATGTGAAAAGGACACCATAGAGGAAACCACAGCAGGCACATTGTTGCAGCATCTTTGTAAAGAAATAATTCAGTTAAATAAACACAAGTGATAAAAACACACCCAGAAAGAAAGCACACTTTGTAAACTGTTGCACATTTGCATATCAAACGTCACAGTTTTTAACGATTTCTATTTTCAAGCTGCATTTGCATAGTGCGAGCTTTGATGTGTGTTTGGTTGCACTGTTGCTGCTTCACTGCCTCCAAAGGCCGATGGACTTGTCCCCTAGAGGGCGCTCCACGCTCATGTATGTCCTTGGCACTGCTCTGTGAAGGGGCTTCTGTTTGGAGGACACGACTTGTCTGTAAAGGCAGTGCCACTGTGATGCTCCCAGGCTCCATTTGTGCATGCTGTCATTATTCTTTAGAAAAGTGACGTGTTTTGCAGTTGGCTGCAGGGAAGTACACCCCGGCACTTTGTAAGCTAGTGTGCAAAGCCTCCTATCTGTTGTCCCTACATGTCCTTCTGAGGCTATCGAGGTTGTGCACATTAATAGAAAACCAGTTTATACAATCAAGGCTTTAGATTTAGGAAGATTCAACGAGTGAGATTTGTTATTACAATTTGTGTGCATGCATGTGTGCGTGGGTGTGAGATGAGTCAGTGTTTGCTGCGGAGGATGACCTCGCTCTTCCTCAGTCTGTGCGAGATAAGATTTGACTTTGTAGATGTGACAGTTAGTATACGGGCCTAGGTTCCATCAGCTATACTCTCCTTGCTTGTTGTTTTGTTTGTTTTCCCCTCTCCACTCCTCTCGGATGTCATGAATATGAAATCAGAAGTGGCTTGTGTTGCAGCCAGTTCACTCAGCAGCACAGTCATCCCCAAATATAAAAGACACAGCCCCAGGTTACAAAGGCTTATTCGTTTATTCACCGCATGTACTTGCAGAGCAGTCTTCTCTCAACCTTGTGCTCATCGTGGTTACACTTTTCTGAGAATCTCATTTAAATGGAAGCAGGAAATCCTTACTTGACTATTTAACCTCCAGCCCCATCAGACTAATCTAAATTTCAAACTCAGGCACCTGCACAAAAGCGCCAGCTGAAGCCGCAGTGGAAGCACTTGCTGATCTTATTACACTTGTACCACCCATTCTATTTTTTTTTTTTTTTATAAGGTGCCATCTGGTCTAAAATAAAAGAGTTATATTGCTTTGGGTTGGAAGGGACTGAAGACAGAAAGCCGGAGAGAGCTGCTCAGTGATCTAAGATGGGAAGGAATGTGGTTAAGAGGACATACGTCTCGTCTGCTGGCAGACTGCTGGAACCAGGCCTCTGCTCCCAGAGCTCTCACCTTTTGCCCCGAGGGTCTCGAAGGTCACATCTTGCGTCTGTTGATACTGTAAAAGGCTTTGTCTTCTTTATGGCCGCTGAGGGGAGAATGTGTCTGTCTTCCTGAGAAACTCCATTTGTTCCCATTCTCCAAGTCCTTGTCATAACTTGTATCTGGACTTTTAAAGAGAAGAGAGCTCATATGATCTGAGGCTTCGGGCAGAAAACCTCCCCAAAATTATTGCAGTTTTAAGTTCTTTAGCCATCCACTAAAATGTCAAGGATGATGAAACAAAATCCAAGACTTATCTCCACCATTGTCCTTGCAGTGAAGATAATAGTTGAGGTGAGAGTGTGACCTCAAACTTCCCCAAACCACCATGAAAAACACTGAATACCCCAACTTTTATCCATAAAATTACTTTCAAGTGCAACAAAAGAAACTGTCCATAAATTCTAACCATGACATTAAGTAGGATTACACTGTTTAGGTATTGTCATATTCCAAATTAATAGTATTGGCCTCTATAATGACTAGTAAGTAGCAACATTTGTAGATATTGTAATCAAAACTCTATCAACCTCAAAAATCCAAATTGGCCACAATATTATGAAAGGCCTTTACAATTTCCTATGAACCTGCAATATTCAACATGCTAGGAAATATAGTCCTTACACCACTGAAACTAAAGAAACAAGTTCCCATAATGCATTTTAACCTCAGCAACACTCACTCTACATCAGGCAGGACATTTCCTGACCCTATGAAGGTGGGCTTTCTCTCTTTCTCATGGGTTCTGCTGTTGTTAGAAATATTATTAGTTGCTGTCACAAGGCTCTATCCATCATTGATCATCTACAGAGCTGTTTCCCACCATGTCTGGACCGGACCCTTCCTGAGAGACCTCTTTTGTTTTTAAGACTGAGTTCATTGATTTTCTTGCTCACTTGGCACCAGTGCAACAAACTGTAAGCAAAACATTGACATATGATTGCCTTCTAAAGCTAATGCAGCAAATATTTTAAAATAAATGTGTATTTACACAATCAGAGAAACATCAGCATTAAAAAGGAGCAGCCTAGTGATTTTCTTCAAATCCAATATTCAGTCTGTTTTATCTCCAGATTTGGTCGCCTCCAACTCCTGAGGGAAATAAAGTATCTGGCTCTTGATCTGCTCCACTGTTCACCAGTTAGTCACTAACATCTGTTGTTTGGCCCAGGCCAGCTAGTTTACAATACATCAGAGCTGCATTCAACAGAAACAGAAAAGCTGTGGAACGTGAAACCAAAACAAGCTAAAAGAGGCTAAAAAGCTTTGTAGAGCTGAGGCTAACTACAGAATCTGGCTCTCATTTCACAGTAGGCTACAGAGTTATTTGGCCAAATGATAGAAAAATCTGAGTAAGAGCAACTTTAAGTGTTTTTCCCAGACCTCCAAACCATGAGAAGATTGACTAACTCAGAAAAGTGATTTGGCCAGCAGCCCCAAACTTCCTTTATCACTTAAAATATCTTCTTTTTTCAACCTCAGAGCTTGCTTTTTTGTTTGTTTTTTTTTAGCTTAAAAAGTATCCTCAAGAGGCACAGGATGAGACACTGTGGTGTTTTTATTATTCATGTATTATTAAAAAAGAAAAACAGGAACAATAACATTGTTTGCTTAAGCTAATTACCCACACAGACAGTTTTTTTGTGGGGGGCTTGGAAAACAGTGTGTGTGAGTGTTTAAGTGTCGTATTTACAGTGAGATAAATGAATGGCCTCCTCTCTCGCTGTGAGAAAAGAGACAGATTGGAACCACATGTCTGTTGCACTGCTGACTCTCTGGGCTATTGACATGCACTTCACAGAGCCATCCACATTCGGATACGCCGCTGCAGCAAGCGCTTGAGGTCATTTTTATGCTCACTGATGTTGAGAGACTATAGCACTCGTTGTACGACAGTCTGGAGTTATAGGAAGGCTTTGATTTGAATCTGCTGTCAGCATAGAGTATGATGTATGGATCACTCTATCTGGTACATGAATTTAAGAGCCAGCATGTTGCCTGTAACTGCACAGCCTCATCTCGGGTTAAAGTGACACAGAACAGGGCTTCTTACAAAATGTTGCAAGAAAAAAAAAAAACAGGGAGGAAAAAAAATCCCAACTCGTCTGTCTGTGTACTCACTGCATTCCGGGTTATTTATACAGAGTGAAAAAACTGTGTAGACTTCATGTCTCTACTTGGTGAGAACTATTAAATTACATGTGGATGTTTTTAATTACTTCACATAAATGTTGGAGCACAACACTTCTCCAGTGTTTGGAGGAAGGGGGGTTGAATGAGTGGGGGGTGTCTATAATGTCTCACATGTTAAGAGAAGCACTGGCTTGCACTTAATCATGGTGGTCCCTGTGTGATTCTGGCGTTGGAAATGTGGCTTTGTGAGAGAAAAGTGAGCATTCCTTCTGCTGGCGCAAGGGAGAGGAAATGGGTAATAAAACCAGGAAAAAAAAAAGCCTCGGCGGCATGCTGGAGCCAGTGATTCTGGGATCCACTTAATTGCTCTTAAATGAAAAAGATTTTTGGCTTCCCATTTGCTGTGTTTAAAGAAAAGTCAAGTCAAATCCCACATGTATACCAGCCAAGCGGTGACTTCTCATCCAGCAGTATGAGCACTAATCCCTCTCTTTCAGTGGTGCCATCGGTAATATTAATATTAATATTGAGAAAGCTGCTGTTCGCAGGCAGCAAACGCCAGAGGAGGCAGAAATTCAGCTCCTTTTGCTTATTTACTGAGGCCGTGGAAGTCACTGGGGAAAGAGAATATCAATACTAGTTTATTGAATGTTTTATCTCACAAATATGACAAAAAACCCTTTGCTTTCAAATTGTTAATGGCATTGCTCTTGTTTTTTGTAACCCGTAGCTGTGACTAGGCATGATCAGAGGTAGGGGAGGTATGCAGGTAGGTATATATATAGATACTGTATATAGGTTTCAGCAGCAAAGCATAAACTCAGTAGTGAGGCAGAATACCCTCTGATAGAGTAGTTGTGTTGTTGGATCAGATTCTTTGTTGTAGCAGGTCAAGATGAAGCTTATATCAACATCCTTATATACTGCTGTGTAGTTTATTGATTGGTTGTTTAATTTGCATGTAAAGTCTTAATTTGTAAAGTGTAACCGTTAAATGAATGTAGTGACATTTTCTAGTTTATACTGTGTGTATGGATGAACAGTGCTTAGCTATATTCCAAAACTAACTTTGATTTTTCATCCCATCGCAGTGTCATTTTTTCAATAGTGTGACCTCCTATTGAATAAACCATTTTAGCAAGTCTTTTCCATGTTGCCATCATTGGCCATTTTAGTCTCAGAGCGTGATGGCCGGGTGTGAAGATGCCACTCAGGGAACCATTAAGGCCTGAAGGGGCACGCTAAGCTGTCATGTCGTGTCATCCGTTCCTTTTGTACTCATTAATTGTTGAAAGAAGTGTGTCACATCCTGTCAGGCCGACTGCTGGTGTCCCTCTGGTCACCCCTCAGTGCCCAGTGCCCGCTGATGCTATTGTGGCAGCGGTGGCTGCAGAGGAGAGGAGCGGCGGGCCCTGCAGGATGTGAGACAATACTGGGAAGGAAGAGGAGGGAATCCCGGAGCTGTGTGCAGAAGCCAGGTCAGCCGAGTGTCTCTGAGAGCTTTCCCCTGTGACCCCTCCCCACTCCCCCCACCTCCCCTCTCCCCCTTCCCCTGAGGATAGACTTTGTCATTCTCTCACCTTTATATGTGAGGGGAATGAGAACAACGTTTTCTTTGCTCCTCTTCATTTAAGAAGTGAGACTTTTATATGTCCCCTGTTTTAGTATTTAGAGGTAAATAGAAACGGTTGAGTGGTTTACAACACAATGTAACACACTTAAACGCATCTTCTAAAGATATAAGGCCTGTTTTAAATGTTTTGTTTAACCATTAAATGAGGATCAATGAGACAAAGGATGATATATTGCTCAGAATAAACATGCTATCTTCAATATCTAGCACTAAATGACAAGTTATTGTTATTTTCATCTGCAAATGATCACTTTACATTTGTCTAAGTTCCATGCTGTGACGTAGTGACAAGCTAGCAAAGATATATGCAGAGCTAGAAGACGTCACGAAATTTCAATCCAAGTAGCCCATGGATGTTATGTGCAACAGCCAATGAAACTTCAAAGATTAGAGTTATGCTACTTAGCAATTGAGCTAACAGTTATGGAAATGGTTCATCCACAGCAACCTGTGTAGCTAGAGAGCAAACATCAGCTACCATTAAAGTAGTGCAATTTCACCATAACAGCAAATATTTAAGTATGCACTTTGGTAAAACAGTGATCGATCAAAAACAAAAGCATCAAATGTAAATTGATATTCAGTGTTAAAATCCACGACGTGAAGATTTTCCATGGGAAATGGCAAATGAAAAGAAGAATTCACTTGTTAGTTAACAGCCAAGACTTGACCTATTAAGAGATGAAATATAATCCAAATGAAAGATTTTATGATGGCGTTGTGATCTTAGTAATCCGCTTGACTGTTGAAAAGATCCCAGACTCTGTGTGTTCATATTAAAGCAAGAGCAATTACATAAGATTTTCAGCGTGTTTTCACAAGCAGTTTCAGCACATATAACACAGCTGCAGGACACTAGCAGTGACCATTTCTGTCTGACTTTAAGGCAGGCCATCACGGCTGCTGTGTTATTATGGCTCACTGCACATGAATCAATGCTCAAGTAGTGATAGACTACATGGCACGGATGGAGAATTAATGAAGAAGAATCTGCGGTGTCGGGATGCGGTCGCAATTTGCTCCTGCTGAGTGGCTGAAATGCAGTCACACAATAAAAAATTGCAAGACCAACCTTTTAAGGTTCTGCCTCTGGCCACTTTAAAACGTGTCTCTCAACCACAAAAGATGATGCACTGGGTTGCACTACAGACAAGCGGGGGAGCAAAAAAGATGTCCAAATATTTCCATGGCTCCTGTGGCCTTCTGCTTGCATAGTCCTGGCATGAGCTCATCGGTGTGCGGCTAGTTTGTGCTCCCTCAGCACTGTTCTTTCCCAGTCTGTAAGTATCAATGTCGACACTAACTAGGCATTGACAAAGGCCTCTGAGCTCGCTTTCCCACTACCCACTAGACTGTGGCTCCACTTGGTATTGAGGGTAGAGGTTTTCATAAACGCAGATTATATCTTTGTGTCACCTAATACTGAAGAAAGTGCAGGTCATGCTCTCATGTTTGACTTCATATCTGGATATCTTTCCTCTGTACAGTGGTCATCCTTAGGCAGGAGTCTGGATGATAGCACCATTCATCATCAGTTGTAATAAGGTATGCATTCCTTGTGGTCTGTAATGTCTTTTTAAGTGAGCTTCCTGTATGAAACAGTTATTTTTTAATTCCCCCTCAGTAGTTATTTTTGTAAGCCCAGATCCAAATGGAAAAAGTCGTTGCAAAATGTTGAGAGGACCCTCTTTTGAGGGATAAGCATTCTTTTCAACTGCAGTTCAAATCTCCCAAAGAGTCACTCTCTTGTGGTATTTAACCAGCGAATAAAATGACATGAAATGTATTCCTGATAATGCAAACATCGGGAACAGTGGAGCCAGAAATAACTCTCCCAGGCAAGATGTGGAAGAGATTAAGGCTGAACCAACGAAATAAGCGAGTGGAGGCGGGAGGTTGGAAAATGAGATGGGGGAGGAGGGAAAGAGGAGAAGTAAGAGGTGGTGAGGAGATTGGTGTCTGCAAGGGTGAGTGTGTGTGTGTGTGTGTGTGTGTGTGGAGGGGGGAGACTCAGTCCATAGAGGGTTTGGAGGGTGAGTCGCAAGGCGAGAACTTAGCTGAGAGGGGGGTGGCCCTGTGAAAAGGAACTCATAAAAGTCACATTTGTTGGTGATGCATGAGGAAGTGAAGCCAGCTTTGGCACATGTGTCTGTGGTGCTAAATTAACTGTTAACACAAATAATCAAAGTGCAGGGCCCATTGAGCGCTGGCGCCAGTGAAATGAGGGGGAGAGGCTGGCTTGCTTCTCTCTGAGAAGTTGCAGCAGGCTAGTAGTAAGCTAGCAGGTGGAGGTCTACCAGGGGCTTTCACAGGATGGAAGTGCTTACAAAACAGGCTGACCAGCCCACTGACAGAGGAAAGCACCGCAGCACTCCTGCTTTCCAGCTATTGTGTGGGAGCATGCTTCTCTTTTTAGATCTTTCTTTGTAAAGCGTGACATCTCAGAGCACTGAAGGACATGGCACCAGCAATTACCTCCATGACTGGCTGGTGGTAATTAAAATGCCACTACTGTGTCCTTGAGAGTTTTTTTTTTTTTTTATTCCAGGCTCTCTGGGCCACAAACAGGAGATCCAAACAACTGGACTTCCACTTTACAAGAGCAGGCCTTGTTGTGATAACACAAAGTCATGTGGCCACAGAGCAGCTCCTTATCTTCTTACCACTGATACTGGTGAGCTTTTAGGAGAATCCACAAACCTAATGTTTTTAGAAAGCGAAACAAAATATAATTGCTTGCTGCAACAATTAGTTGTCTCTTTGGATGAGCAGAATCATTGACAGCTGTTAAATCAATTCAGTAAATGTTCTTCATGGGATTTTCAAAGCTAGAACAATTACTAACTCATAGTGCTAATCTTGATGCTCTGTTACTCCTGAAGTGAGCTGAAGCAACGTTTCAGAAAAAAAACTTTATCCACTGGTTTCTAAAGTGAACTATCCATGGGAGGCTGTGCAATCATGTATCAGCTTGCTGGCATCCAACAACTGAGCAGTGTTTCCTTACTGGTTCAGCAACAGAATGAGCACATGGTGTTTTGTCAATGAAGTTAAAACAACAACAGCAACAACAAAAACATTCAGATAGTGAGTCCACTGAGGGCAATGACTGCGTGGTTGTGACATCACAAAGTTTCTCAAGTGCTGACGGCTCGAAAACAGGCAGTATATGAGCAGTTGAATGCCTTCACAGTTTTTATATCTAACATGCAGACCTGTCACAGAATCAACAATGATATGGTATCTTCCTTTTCCAGTGTGGGACCTTTAACTTGTTTCCACTGAAGGATTTTCTCGGTTTCGTTACAGCCCTGAAAAATCAAATCCTGGCTCGACTGTGTAAATATTTTGTATTCAAAAGTGTGGAATAAATAAAATTTATTACTATTATTATTATTATTGCAATATCCTAGCTACTAAACATTACAGCTGTTGTTCCTAAGTGGTTTATTACCCCCCGAGGCCAAAGTTGAATATTCAAAGAAATATGCTAACTTGTGTTTTTATGAAGAGAAAATAAAAAAGATTAACAGTAACTCACATGCCTGTTTGTTTAAAATGCAGCTGGAGCCAGTTAGCTTAGCATGAAGTCTGAAAACAGGTGGAATCAGTCCAATGGCAGCAAAATCCATAAAATGACAAATTCAAGTTTTTACACTTAGTTTTTTTTTTTTTTTTTTAATGATTATACACAAACAAAATGGTCGGTAGATTTTTTTTTCTAACAGTCAGACAGAGCCAGATTCTTGTAGCTGTGCAACTGTTTTCAGTTTTAATGCTATGCTAAACTAGCCAGATGTTGGCAGTGGCAAAGAAACAAAGCAAAGGAAAAGAGAAAACATTAGTAATTTTGGGTGAGCTGTGTTTGTTCTTTGTTTCCTTTCAATAGTTTGAGACCCCTCAGATTTATTCTGGGATCCCAGGATGTGAGGATTTTTTAAATGCATCCCTTTTTAACATCTATATGTATTTCCTTCATTTGATCTACTTGCCCTGTGCCAGTTCTGTGGGGAACCAATTATCGGTTTCACCAAGCACCACACAAACGCTTTTGTGTGTGTGACTAATCTTTGATTCTCAGAGTTATAACTGTGTTAGATGAACATCAGTTGGGGGCAAGAGCAAATGAGCAAAAACAATTTAAAGTTACATTTTTTTTAAAAGTGACATTGAACTGTTTTGAAAAGTAAACACATCCAAATGTCGATCTGTTTGAGAAACCAGTTCACACGATATCTTTGACGCCTTTATGCAAGATTAAACAAATGAGCAGCGCTCGACTTTGAGATCAAAAGAGTAATCTTTGTCTTTACAAGACCATTTCAGCTCCAGTTTTCCTCTTGCCAAAAACAGTCAAGTCATGAGGGTAAAATAAATACAACAATTTGGAAAAAGTAATACCCTGCAGCTTTGTGACATCAGCACAAAAGAAGCATGGCCCCTGATGCTCCCCACTTCCCATGCAGCCCACAACTGGGCCGTAGACCGAGGTTGCCTGGCGCCACAGTCATCATGTGTGTCAGTCACTTGCAAAACTCACTGTTTTCCTTAGAGGATGAGCTAAGCTCCTCCTTTAGCCCTAACGATTTATTTTAGACTCCAGCGTCCAGAGACCCCCTTTCTTGAAATCCCAGTTTATCTTGGCCATGTTGTTTCAATGTGAACCAATCAGCTTAGCCTCCAGTGGAATGTCCCCTGAGACTTGCCTTGGTTTCCCAATAGGCCCATTCATTTTGAGGACACAAGTTTAACATCTGGTTTGTATTAACGCTCCCTACAATAGCTCTCATCTTGGTCTCAGTCGCACAGGAGGGACAGGAGGGCAACCAGTCCTTGCAGCAATATTATGTGATAGCAGCACAGAGAAATAATTGACTTCCTTTTTAGTAAAGTTGCTCACAAGATAAAAATCACATAAAGCAATTGTTTGACATTTTTGGAAAACTGTTTATGCACTTCTTTCCAAGACTGTAGCACACTTGTGTCTGTACAGTGAAAATGTTGCTGGACCTAGTCGCCAGTTAGCTTAGCTTAGCATATAGACTGGAGAAAGAGGGAAAATATGGCTCAGTGTAAAGGTGACAAAATGTGAACACGTAATCATGTGTTAATTAGTGAGATTTAAAGGTGCAAGTGGGCAGATTTTGTTGCCTTTGGACTGAAACAGGTTTGCCATTTCCCCCTGTTTCCAGTCCTGAGTGGTAGCAATCTCTCGGAAAGAGAGCAAATAAAAACATTCTCCAAAATATTTCAAAAACCAAAAGTCTCATAACAACAAATTACTGTTTTACAGTTCGCCAGGCAAGCATGTTACTCTGGCAGAGCAAGACAGTGGCGCCGGCAGGATTATATCTCATAGTACACACATAGTACACACAAGAACCACCTGTCTGTCACCTTCAGGTTTCCCCACATAGTAGCGTATGTTTTGCACTACGACACAACACACCATAAAACTGTGATATAACCCAACACATGCATTTGAAAGACTAACCAACAGCCAGATCAATAAGAGCCAATAAACTATTAAATATCCCAAAGAAACATGCAGTAAAATTTGACATTAAGCAACGGATTGACTCACTCAGCATCATCGTCATCATCATCAGAACATGTTGTCTTAATTTACTGTTAAAGATAGAAATAACAAGCAAGCTGTGACAAACAATCAAAAAGCCACATGAGACATAATTTAAAATAGTGGTTCTGCATCTGGACGTTACATCAAACTCTTGCAAAATAGCCATTGTGTTAAGTCCAATATCATGAAGGATGTGCTCCACATCTGAGGTGTCAACACCGGCGCCATAAACTCCCCCTCTTTCTCCTCTTTCTCTCTCAAATCTAGACTCATACATTAAAAAATAAGACAGGATCTCCTGTTGCCCCCATTTTATTTTCCACATGTTCAATAATACAAACACAATCATGAACACAGAGTGTCAGCACAGTGCGCCCAGGATTAAGTCTGCCGACAGCACCACTGGACCAGGAGACAGTACGACACATAATCCCCAGTGCAACAACAAACCAATATTATATCTGTTTGTTTGGGGGGTTTTTTGTATGGATAACGCAAACAAAATATAATTAGTTTGCCTCTTGAGGGTTAGACGTGTTTGTGGGTTGATGGTAGCCAGATCAGCTCTGTCTGAAGCTCCCTCTGTTTCCAGTTCAACGCTCAGAGAGAAATGAAATACACATATTTGCCCAAAAAGTTATACTACTGTAATAAAATCACTTATTTCCATGTTCATGTCAGAACCTATCCACTAACCTGTGGTTGGTGTGTAGCTGCCGCACACAGTTGGATGTCTTATGCTTAGTTTGGTTGACCCCCAAATGTGTAAAATGTGTGGGTTTGGTGTGACTGAAGAGTGCTGCGTGGACAAATCTGTGTGATCCCAGACAAGAACACTTAAATACTCTGGTAATAAGCCTCCATGTACCGGGTGTATCCAGATGTACAGAAGTGGGGGGTTTGTCCTCTGTGAGAACACACTGAACCAGCAGGTGCACGTCTCAGGTAAAAGGCTGCTGCTCCTGTCTCCTGATAACGGACCACTTTTCCCTCTCTCTGCCTGCTCCCCACCTCAAGCGTGTCCTTCTCCCTCTCTCTGCCCCTCTCTCCCTTTATCATCTGTGCCACCCTGGAGTGCAGAGCATTGAGGTGTCTGCCAGAAATCCATGCCAAATGAAGAGCACGGAGGGGAGGCAGGCGAGGGTTCTTTAAGTCTCTTATCTGGGTGTTACTGAAATTTTCTTTAAATAAGTAATTCATTTTAGTCAACCTTCAATTAGGCTGCCTATAGAGAAGTGTAGTCCTTTGACTGTAGCACTTTCACTCTTGCTTTATCATGCAAGTATCTGAAACAGAAGAAAAACTGCCACTGCTTTAAACATTGTTTTCGCAGCAAATTGCATCTCGGTCTGGTGGAGTCTGGTGGAGTTCCTTTTCAATTTAATGGGGCATTTAAAATTATGAAAATATGAAAATGAATTACAATCTTGTTATCTATTATTTTCACTGCTCAAATTGCTTTCTTGGTATTCATAAAGTAACTGAAGCGTATCGATTCAAGTTGCTTTCACAGATGCACTGCAACTCTGATCTGATCTAGACATCACCCGAAGGAGGTGAGAGTGAGAATGCACACATGTCCAAATCAGTTGGACAGAAGGAGACTTTACCCTGCCAGTTTTGTAGTAGAAAGCCTGTGTAATGTCTCTGATTGAGCTCACGTGTGACTAGAGCGGGTCATTGTCTGTAGAATTCACGCCAAGGGAGTGGGTGTGTGGACAATAGTTCTATATGACTGGTGCGAAACGCTGTTTTCGAGCAGAAAGTATTACTGACAAAACACAGTTTGTGGCTCGATGAAGATGAAATGTCAGGTACTCAAAGAGCGCAAAGAAAACTTCTTACTGGAGATTTGGGAACTTTTATCCCTAATGGCCACTGCCAAAATCACTAGACAAAGTCAAGGAACAGCTTACAGTGTATTAGCGGTGGTTTCTGGCCTGGACAAAGAAAACATACTTGCTGGTATTATGACAGTGTTTTTTGATCTTACATTTAAAGTGATGCTGCTGTTGTTTCTTCTGCTGCAATCTCAGAGCTTTTAAAATGGTAATGTGCTTGAGTCTTGCCACATTGATTGTAAAATTGTCAAACGATGGAAATTTAGGGGTTCTTGATGGTTTGTGCCCTCGTGTCTTCCAGTGATGTATGCTAATAATACCTGGATAAATCTGAACAGTTAACTAGCTGTCTATGCAAATACGTGGCTTATCTTTGGCTAAGAGTTCAGCGAGTGGTAGTTGAGCTGAATGCAGCTAACGTTAGCACCAGTGCCAATATGTTGTTGTCCAGCAGATATTGTGTTAACCATTAGTTTAGCATGTTAGCATGATAACATTTGTCTTTTACTCCAAATACAATCCTGTTGAGGCAGATGGAATTCTTATTGTTTTTGCTAGTAGCTGATCATAAAACCTTTTTTTTTTTTTTTTTTTTAAGTTGAATTGTTATTCTGACCTGTATCAAATCCCATCCACAATATTTGTTCAGATATTTTCAGTCTGGACTAAAGTGTTAGACCAGTTGACCAAAACCCATAGAGCCGCCGCTCCACTAACATCTGGCCTTCCTCTTTATTGTCTATATGAGGGCGGATGTTAAGGTCACTAATCACAAGCAGTAACGTTATGTCAGACTTCATATCAAACTTCATATTGAATTGTTATTCTGACCTGTACCAAATCCCATCCACAATATTTGTTGAGATATTCTCAGTCTGGACTAAAGCATTGGACCAGTTGACCAAAACCCATAGAGCCACCGCTCCGCTAACATCTGGACTTCCTCTTTATTGTCTTCCTACAGTAGTATATGAGGGCGGATGTTAAGGTCACTAATCACAAGCAGTAACCTTATGTCAGACTTCATATCAAATCCTGGCCCTTCTCAGCCTGTGGCATCTCTCTGAAGCCCAAACATTTTGACCTTTGACCCCCTGGGAGGTTTAGTTTACAGCCAGAGTTAACAGTGCTGATAGCATGCTGAGAACCTGCCCATTTGATCCAGGAGCCTGCTTGCCCTGGGCTGTTTTACAACCAGTGTCATCCTGTAGATTATCTTTAAAAAAAATCATTCATAATCCTTTAGATAACCAAGTACCTGTTTTTTCCCCCCGTATTGCCTCAGTCTTTCCCTGAACTAGATTTTTGATACACATAAAATACATATGAAATGGTCTGGCTTGGTCCCAGAGTCATGATTATAGTTAAGTGTGGTAGGTAATCTTGGAGTTCTGGGACAAAGATAATGCTTCTTGTGCAATGTTGGACTCACAAGAGATGATTTATAAACATGGCAAGTCACAAGTTGTTTTTTGTTTTTTTACATAAGACAGGACAGACTCTGCTCTGTGATGTCTTCCTAAGTTGGAAACTCAGTGTGGTGTAGATGGTTATTAGTGGTAATAAATAAATGATCTGATAAATTTTCAGTCATTTTCTTAAAACTTACTCAAGTAGAGGTTAGTTCATCTAGTTAGCTTGGTACTACTTTTTGGATACACATTTCAAAAGAGTTTAAAAATGACACAATGGTCAATAAATTCCTTTTTAATGCTTTATACACCACTTACAAGGCATTAATAAAAACAACATTTATGAAAAATCTAATAGCTGATGCTTATTTTTTTTCAGTTTGACCACAATGCAATAATAAATGATGCTCCATAAATAACTGTTATAGCTCTCTCACTGTCTCACTTGCACTGAGGCCATCAGGTCTACTGGTAAAAATGTTGATAAAGTAATTAATTCCTTAAAAACCAATACTCCATCCAGTCTGCAGCTGTGAAGGCTGTGAATTGCTTTATTAGAAAGTGGTAAGGGGTAAATATCCATTAAAGGGGGTTTTCACAACTTGGAATATCAAAACTTGATACATGTAGTAAATTATTTATCACCCATAAATAAAGGCATTTGTTATAACTTATAAATACCTTATAAAAATATCGTATTGGTTCCAAAACTTTACTAGCTCTGCTCAGAACTGCATGTTGCACTCCTCATGGGAAGATGGAGTTTGCTCTTTATTCATGCATGGGGTAACAACAATAACTCTGACCCTTTAATGCAAATGTTGCATGCATGTTTTACAGTATGTATACTAACCCCCAGGCAGCCTTACTTCTTATTTTTTCATTTCAGTTCAGGTTGAAAATCTGCAGAGGTAATACATCACATTTATTTGTCAGGGTAGTGTTATTGTTGTGGGGTAATGCAGCACAGACTTCTCAAACCAAAACAGGTTTTGTTTGTCTAAGTTGTTTGGACAAACAAAAGGCGAGTATAGATGTTGTGAGACAGATAATCTGAAATTGGAAGCTTCGTTCATAATGAAGTTTGTTGTTCAGCAGGCGACTCAGGGGCCTTGGATATCAGTGCTCTCCAACAGTACACAACATGCCATAGACACACACACAAAAAACAACTGCATTACCACGCAACAATTACCCATGGTGTTTAAAAGAAAATAACTGAAACTACAATTAAGTTCCCCTGAAAAAGTGATTTCACTTCATTCATTGCTTTAAAACAAGATTGATACATTCAAGAATCTATAAGCTGTAGTCAGCAGGATGTTACTAGACCTGCTGTGAATTGGCAGAATTATGCAAAACCACCAGGGTGACCTTTTTAGTAAAACTGGGAGGCAGCTTATTAAGGATGTAAAAAGGTCAGTGAAAGTTGCATGAACTACTTTGTTACATGAGCCTACATCTCCTGCAGTGCAAAAAGGAGGAGACGACTGAAGCGTAATATACAAGTCAGACCTTAATACAATATGAGACTTGTAAGTTATGTTGCCACTCTCAAGCCACGAGCCTTGTTGAATCCATCTTTGTTTTAGATTTTCCTATGACATAGATAATTATCAAAAAACATTTCTCATTTTGGCAGCCAGAGCACTTTTAAAAACATGGAATACATTTGAGTGCAACAACACGGTATGACTTTCTTTTGATGGATGAATGGAAGTAAATGTCCATCTTATCAGCTACTAAATCAACAACACATTTGGTCAAAGGCCAGTTCTGGTAACTGTCTGTCCCCTCAGAGTTGAAGCATCGCCCCTAAACAGTTAATACTTGATATCTAATTCCTTTCTTGACAATTTTCATCCCCTTAATTAAGATGAAAAACCATCTTGTACTCTTGGCTGGGGCCTGATGTGATGTGGTGCAGCGGTACTTCTGAGTGAGTCTTGCTTCATAGACCATCTGTCTTATTGATGGCCCAAAATATATAAGCCCTCAATTTGATGTCACAAATTTGAAATTGAGGGCACAACAGATAGGTGTTATTTCAACATGACATATTGCCTACAAAATGGTAGCAATTGAATTTTTTTTTCTTTTCTTTCTTTTTTTTTTTTTTTTGTTAAACATATTGAGCAGTTATTTTTAGGTCAAGATCCCCTTAGGGCCAGACTGGAAACCATTTCTTTTGAAAGTACACTTTAAAGCTACATCAGCTGTTCTCAAAGATAATGAAATGGATAAAACTGGACTGAAAGCAGTGATAAGAAAATTCAAATAAGTTGTTCAACTTTCTGATGAAGCTGTTATTCCTGTTAGCTGCAATGAGATTTTCTCCTTAACTGTCCCTGTACACAAACCTGTGCTGACAGATTGTATCTGACAGCCTGGGCTATATAACCTGGGATACTTACCCTCTGTTATGTTCAGATTTAACCTCTGTATTTTAATGGTGCGTGCATGAGATTCACATTCTTTTCATTTCTATCGCCGAAGAAAATAAGCACATTTCTTGAACCAAACCAACACTCTGGCACTGTCAACTTCACTGTCCACATTTCTTGATGATTAGTCAGGGGAAATCATGGACCACAAGCTGAATTTTCAAAAAAAAAAAAAAAAAAAATCAACCATACAGATGAACTGGATAATAACAATATTTCAAAACCAAATTGATGCTAATTGATGCTATCACATCTGATGCAGTTGCATTTCACACCAAGTAGATTTCTGATGTGTTGCTTGAAAGCAGACTCAATTTAATAACAATATAGCTCAGGGCAGCACTTCAGGCATTGATTATAGGTAGATTTCTGTCCGATACCTAAAGTGTACAGGTCCCAACTAGGTTTTGTGAGGCAATCACACGAAATTGCAATTTGTAGACTGCTTCATCCACGGAAATACTGATATGTTGTGGTTAAAAAGTCATGGTAGCACTATACATGTAAGTTTATTTTGTGTTCCAGCTCCAACAAACAGTTTTTGAGTCCATAATGGCTGCTTTCGCTGGAGCAGCTCCACAAAATATCATATTAGGCCATCGCTGATAAGTACTATGGCCATCTGGTTTTTGGATTTGGAAGTGGAGTGGTCCATATCTACAAATGCCCATGATCATTACTTAAACATGCTTTCATATCAATTATGCGTTAATGCATGACATGAATTTGCCAAGATAATTGAACTGATATTTAGCAGCAACATTGCATAATGCCTTTGATGCTGACTTTTGGTGGCGCCAAATAGAATGATAAATGTCAATGAACAAAAAAAAACAAAAAACAAAACAAAAAACACCAAATCTAATGGAACACCATAAAGAGAAAATAATAGAGTCTTTCTGATCAAACAATGCTTTGTGAGAATGAAGCTAATAAGCTCTAAGTGTCCATTAAGAGGGCTCCACATTAACTACCTCATCCCAGACTCTTTTACCACACGTTTATTTCCCAATTAGCAGTAATCCTGTGAATGGTTGGCAGAGGATCTTGCTAGCTTCTCTGAAACAGGCTACAATTAGATGCATTGTATTGAATTAGCATTGTGGAGCCTGAAGTCGCACTCCTGTGAGGGCCAGTGTTTTATTTGTCACCTGGGAGCACTGCTCTGAGGCCAGGTCACTGCTCCACACAGCAGGGACCCTGTAAATCGCCTGTTGCTGCCGCCTAGGCTGACCTGCAACAGGGCTGCCATTCAACCATCTTGTGAGGAATGTCTCCTGCAGCAGCGGGGGGGTTGAACGGAAGTTAGATGTGGTTTAAAGGGAACAGACGGATGAACCGTGTGCGGACAGTGTTTCCTTTGAAAAGACATTCAAAGAATCCTTTGACAGAGACCATGTCAGCTGATTACACGTCCTTTGACTCTTTTCTCTGGTGTCTTATGTGCTGAACCACTAAAACCTCTGGCACTGCAATTTATAGTCAGATTGAGTTGGTCCTGTGATGCAATGATTAAACATAACAATATTCATCACATGCTATTCTTTAACACAGTTTTTGAGATACCAGCTCATGACTTCACAGAAAAATATAGCAATTTTTATTTGATTCAGTAAACTACTGTGAATACTACTTATTATCAAATGTATGATCATCAGTGAGATGTTGTTATATGCACAGTAATCTTAATGAAGCAATTAATATTTATTTCATCTTGACCAGCTACACTTTTGTTTGATTTATTTTTTTGCCTTCTTGTATTTGTTGACAGTGACAAGACAGAGGGCCAGTGTGAGAAAGGGGATGACATGCAGCACGGAGCTCAGACTGGATTTGAATATCCACCTCTGCTGTACGGACTCAGCCTTGACACAGCGTACGCATGCTTAAGGTGAGCTACAGGTGCATGTGAAAATACTGCAATGTTCATTCACCAAAAAAACATAATGAAATAATTGTCCAGGTTAAGTTCACCTCCTTGTCCACTTCCCCTATCTGTCCCCCCTTCACTATAGTAATATGTGAATCATACGTGCAGTCACTCAATCAACACATGTCAGTTTTTTGAGACATTTCTCAGGGTGCTATTTTGATGACGATGATGTTGCTCACATCAAGTGCTGATGCCAAACAAGCTCCCCTTCAACACTGTATACTGGGCTCATTGCCACCAAAGGCAACTGTGACTGGTTTAAAGAAGTGCAAATGAGCCAGTTTCCCCTATAGCAGAAAGATAATGGATACAGCCAGTTCACTCTGTAGCTAGTGCTGACTCTGCACTGCAGAGGTAGGTCTGTCTAAGTGAGAGTGGGTCACTGCTACAGTGCATGCATCTTGCTGAAAGCCAAAACTTTGTGAAAAAAATTAACCTCATAACATTATGAATACAAAAAAATATTTTGTGTGTAAAAGTGGGACTCAGTACTAATATTTGCTAGATCCCCTTTTAACTTGTATAACTAGCCTATATTTGAGCTCAGGGCACAACAGGTGAAGATAAGTTTACCCCTAAAGCAAATCCAAGGAGAAGGAGAAAAATGTATACATACATATGTTTTGTACTTTTTTGATCAGAAAGAGAGTATCTGCTTATAATGTACAGTGTACAGTTTGAATATACATTTCCCATGTCCATAGATGAGTCAACTAATGACTCAGTGCTTTAAGTTTTATGTTATTATGATAATATTGCCATTGTTAAGAATAATATAGCGCTCATAGAAACATTATGATGACACCTCATTAAGACTTGGTGTAATTATTACTAGTGTTTTTACATTAAACATAATTGTTGAACACAGGAGTCAGGAGAAGGAAAATTCTGAGGTGATTAAAGGGGTCAGTCGGGATTTCTGGATGAAGATGGAAAAATGGCGCGAGGCACTCAGACTCGCTCTCTGCAGCCAAAAGCACCACGACTTGTGCGTCATCAAATTGCCATGAGTGTTGCCAGTCTCAATTGTAGGGTAACATAATGAGTGTGCTTTGCTGTAATAGCGAATAATTGCAATTCTAATGGCATGGCATATTTGTCTTCAGCTCTGTATAGTTTCATCATACCTCCCACAGTTTTTTTTCCTTTTTCTGTTTATTGCAGCTTATCAGTAACCTTTCAGCCCACTGAAACAATCATTTTAGAGGACTGTATTCACATGAGACAGAAAGTGTCACAAAACATCACAGTAGTTGCATGAGCCTGTGATTACATTCATCCTTCTGCAGAACCACTATCATCGGCTTCACCCTCCTTTATTCAAGTATGAATGATGAGAGAAACACTTAGTGAGAGTTTCTCAGACAGTTGGTACTTCACTGCAGCTCGCTGTGACAGTGAGTAGCCCGTCGCTGAAGCGCAATTAGCTGCAGCAGCAGGGGGCCGATCTTAACAATGCTGTTGTTTTCCTCTCGCCATTGCGGTTCAGTTTTACAGCCATCCTGAGTGCACATTTTCACCTCTGTTTTGCATTTATAAGGCACATAGTTGGCAGAGACAAAGTGATGTAAGGAGTAAAAAAAAGAAATAGAATATCTCTCACATTTATTTCTTAGTGTGGTCTGGCTGTTGGCAGTGTTTGTCACCTTCAGGAAGAGAAAATATTGTACTTGTAGTTTGCATTGCAGGGAGAACTATATAATGAGCTCCACTACAGAATTTCCAATGCAGTCAGGTGCAGGACATGAACACATACATACTTCAGCAACCTGCCGTAAGCAGCTAGAAGTGTAATGAAACGGCATGCTGAGGGGACCTGTGCCAGCTTGTGGTTAGACCTGTGAGTGTGCGTTGCCGGATAGAATTGGTGCAGTCAGGGCTGAGAGTTGAAAGGGCGAGGGAGGTGGTGGTGGCAGCCAGAGTGGAGCAGTCAAGGATAGACCTCCTGTGTTTGCGGAGGGAGGGAGGCCAGCCAGCTCGGGTTCTGGGGGGGGACTGTGGGGCTCATGGGTTGGTTTGGGTGGGAGGGGGTGTGGTGGTGGCGGGCAGGAGGGTTTTCTAACGTAGAGACTGTAACTCATTGTAGCCTGACTCCGCTGGCTTGGGTGGCAAAGATCGTGAAGTCCTGGACATTCATCAACCTGCCGAGGAGGGCCGACTGACTGGAGCCAGGGCCTGTTTTCTTCCCCCCTTCTTCTCCCTCTCACCATGTCAATGGGATCCAGTGCGACTGTGCCGAGGCAGCCGCCCTGAGGAGACAGACCCGGGTCAGTGCAAATAATCAGGCCTCTGACGCCTTGCCTCGTTACTGGGCAGGGGGGTGGGGACCCAATGTCAAGCATGGGGGGATCCCAGAGGAAACCGGTGACAGGGGGTCGGGCAGTTGGTCTGTCTTTCAACGAGGGAAAGGTCACGATATGGGCATACATACAAGAGGATATCAACATAAACACTCGTTTAGTGAAGTGCTGGCTTTAGTTGTAGTCCGACTCATGATGGAATTAGTTTGCGTGTGGGGAAGTATTGCTGGATTTAATGATCTTTCCTTTCACACAGCAACACATTCCTTCCCTGAGGTCTCTGTCATACACATGCATACATGCAGAAACCCAATTAGTAACCTGGTTACCTCTTCAGCAGAGGTCTACCTGGGGAAATCAGTTTTATCTTACATTCCAATTATGGACACCACATTTCCTGTATACATAATGTTTTAGATATCAGGTTGCCACAGAAGGCCATCCATAATGATGTCCATACCCTCTACAACAACAACAACGATTATTTGATGTTGCACTCTGAGCAATAGTCTAATAAAATCTTGTTGCACTCTGACACAGAAAGTAGACCCTAGCCTCAATGTGCAATACAACCCTGTTTCCTAGAAATGATGTTTATGTGCAACTAATTTGCAGCAGCAAATGTATTTGGGAGAAGATGTAATTGCCACCCAATTATGTTTACCATCACCACCAATGAATGTTTTTAATTTATGTTTTTGTCAAGTTGCACAAATGTACTGATCCTGAGTGCATCAGTAAAATGTTCACTTCTGGCAAAATATCCAGTTCACAGCATTATTAAACATTTTTTTATGGTGATGATCAGACATTTGGTTAAGGTAAAGAGAGGTTGTCGTGTGGTTGAGTGCGGGAAAAAAAATCCCAGCGGCTTCAAACCTTCACATTTAACTTAAACCACCACCTTTTCTTAAACCTCAACCCGTGTGCTTTTGTCTCCCTGGAAACAAACTGAGATGACACATCTATGATGACGCATCGTTTCCCTTTCAAGTTATTCTTTGAGCATATCTCTGTGAGAAAAGACTTATAAAAACATTTTTGTTTATACAAGTTACATCTTTCTTTTAAATGGATGCCAAGATTTGGCTCTTTGGCTTCCTATGTGTCACATTTTGACTGGTTGCTGTGTGGACGTGGGTCACTGCAGTGGTCAAATGATTGGATCTTGGTCATAAATTCCTGATTGGCTGTTGGTGGACGGTTCTCACAGACCGTCTGAAAAAACATTGTTTTTGATCCACAAAAATGAAGATTTCAACACATTTCAAGTTCAACACAAGCCTTTAGCCTTTTACTTAAGTGCTTGTAAACACCCTGTTGTAAAACAGCTTTTAACCAGGTGTCACTCTAAACAAAAAGTGACCGGTTACTCACTTAATCCCTTCGTTATCTGCAGCTTTCTCATGCCTCAGACTGTTCAGTGAGACAGAAACATGGATGACCTTTAATAACATCAGATGGGAGGAAACCACATAGAGGACGGAGTTAAAACATTAGTCTGGACATGAGGGCTTCACTCTGTAAGTCATCAGCAGCTTTCCTATGACTTGCTCCCAGTGATAATGGCGCTGAGTCAGGGCCTGAGCTCCAAGCATGGGAAAATGTAAAGGCAGGAATGTGCGGGGGAAACGCTGTCTGCTCTGATGACACTCCAGAGTCTGCTCTGTGTCCTCTCCACAAAAAAAATAAAAGAGCCATGTCTTTACTTTGACTCAGGCCTCATGTATTTACATTACCTGAGTGATGCTGTAATGTTGCTAATGACGTCTACTGTCTGTATTTAGATTTAGATTCTACTCCCGGTTACCAGCACTAACTTCTAGTAACCAGTAGCTGCTCTGTAAAATCTTTTCTTTTTTGTCTGGGGTCCTGTTATATTTCAAGGTCTGTTGAATCATCTTGTTTCCCCATTTTATGAACTTGTATCGTTTTATCCACAAGGAGCTGGATGATTTGATTTAAAGCATGGTGAAATACCCCGACTGTGACCTGCTTCCACACTCATGTCTCCTTTTTCAGCAGCAGATAAATTTCTCTGCGAAAGTCATCATTTACTCTCGTGTCGACGTCATTCTCTTCTCCTCATTTGCCGTCCTGCCGCTGAGCCAACTGAGCTCATTATCCCTTTTGATGAGAATATTCTGACATTCGCCGCACCTTTTGACAGTGTCTGTCCCTCGCTACTCATCAGTTTCAGTTTTGAGTTCTCACTTCCAAATATCCTCCCCTGCTCTCCCTGTTTTTTTTCTTCTCTCCTCTACAACCCCCCCCCCCCCCCCCCCCCTCCCCTCTCCACACCACCTCCACCTCCCCCAGGACCTCATGGGAGCTCAGCAGTACAAATTTCCGTTTATACCAGTGGCTGGGGCTGACGACACCGCAGCACTCTACCCCACAGATTGACGAGCCCTCAGATGCCGATTTACTGTACATGGCAGCCACTCTGGAGCCGCCGCACATCTGGAGTGGAGTACGCTTACTGAAAAACAGGGGCCAACCTTGGCCCAAACAAGTGTAGCAGTGCAAAACCGATGAAAGGCAGCCCCCCTCCTCCTTCCTTCACACACACATCCTCAGAACCTTCTCTCCCCTCTCCAGAGCCCAGATCTCCTAAGCTATTACAAAGACCTTGGAAGGCCTGGATTCTGTAAACAAAAACTTGAGAGAGGCATTAAGAGACATGCTGGAGCTAATGATGTGATAGTGGTGGGAATGTCTTCACCGGAGCTGCTGAAATCTCCACTTTGAAAATGTGGCTCTGTGTGTGTGTGTGTGTGTGTGTGAGTCCCAGAGTCAATTCTTGGAAAAACAGTGCACCAGCTTTGACAAAGTCTGCAACAGGAAAACTCCCAAAAGTGACAACTACAAGAAACAGAAGGGGAGATTTGAATTATACATAATGTATGTGACATATTTATTTTCTTTATATTTCCAAAGAGGTCTTTTTTTGGCTGGGTGCTGCGACTAAAAATACTAATGTTAAAAAAAAAAGTATAAAAGAATGTAAAGAGATAAATAATTAGATACTTTGCAGATCTGAAGTGATTTCACAAACTGATGTGGCATCCAAAAACAACATAGGAAAGCAGTTGGCTTCCTGTAGGAACCTCATATTTTGTAATCTGGTCTTTTGCAATTTACAGCTGACATTGTTCCCCAGTAGAAGGAGAGGTTTCATAAAGCTGGGACCAGGCCAAGTCAGGAAAAAGACACTGAAATATGTCAAAACATCACAAAGGAGAAGTCAAGACTGCAACTGGCTTCTTTTTTTTCTTTTCTTTTTTTTACACAGAGACAAATATATAGTTATTTCCTGTCACAACATGAGGTTAAATTTATTAAATCTCCCAATTGTGAACCCAAATTTTCTAGGTTATTGCTATGCTATATTCTTCTGTCTATAAAACCTTAAGACAGGCTGTGTTCCTCTCTCCAAATGTGCTCTACATCCTGCTTGTATTACTCTCAGATCTGGTTGTTACTGAGCTCAAACCACAGAGACAGCGTCAGGAGTCTCTCCTGCTCACCATATTGAAAGTGTGTTACTGTGTGTTTGAGAGCGTGTCGGCGCGTCTGTGTGCCTGTGCGTCTGTGCGTCTGTGCGTGTGTGTGTATGTGTGTGTGTGTGCGCGAGGTAAAAAGTGTCAAGGAATTCATTGTCTGTTCTCCACCTGTTATTATTCTGGTCCCAATCAACCTGCTAGCCAGTCTGGAGCCAGTGGCCATCTGGAAACACTGCTCTGTTTATAAACTTGGCAAGGATCAGCACTCCGGGGCTCTGACCTCCCACACAAATCTGGAAACAATTAGAGCAAGACAGTCTGGCTGATTACTGCAAAAGGGCCCAGCGTGGATCCCACTGACGGCTGCGGGGACGCCAGACCCTTGTTAGAGAAAATGCGAACTCAGTGCTACACGAAAACCCTTGCACCATTATCACACACACAGACACAGACACACACACTTACGCTTTCAGGATTATGTAGCTTTTCATCTAGAGTCTCTATTTTTGTATTTATGACCTTCTCTTTTGTTCTCACAGACGGATGGACACACAAAACCACCCACAAGCACAAACAAACACAATTTATTGATCTTTTTGCTTTGTTCACAGAATGACATGCACCTCGCTTTTATTTAAGGAAACTGGCTCCCATAACCTCTGTCCACATGTTGACTCATGCTCATGAAATTGCCAACGCAAAATCTAATTTTAGAAATGACTTAGAAAAATCCCCCCCCCCAAAAAAAAAGCAATAAAAGAAAAAGGAAAAAATCTTTAGATAATCTTTGGATAATATTTAACCTTCTTTTTTTTTTTTTTTTAACCTTTTTTTAGTTGCCATTAGTAACATTGAAAAACATCAGCCCCATTACACACCCACCCACACACACGCACACATTAACTGAACCTGTGTAATACCAAGATACTTGAGATCATGGGAATCAAAGGCAGCCAGAGTCAGTGACAGCTCATGAGGGGTTTCCTTTGCGAAAAAGCAGGGGTGACATGGAGGTCACGTCAGATCACGGCTTTATTGATTAGTTGTCTACAGTGCTTGTGTCCCTTCAGCTGTCATAAAATCAGTACAGAGACTGTCCTTACATGGCACTTTGTGACTCATAATTGACAAACAAGTGTTTGAGTTTATAACCACAAACATTTGATTAATTTTTAATTAATTGGATTCAGTTAATTAGTATTCATTGCAGCATAATCTATGCATATTTAAGCAAACAAAAAGCCTAATTTTTTAAAACTGTGTCCTCATTGTGATGTTGTAAACTGATGTCTGTGCAGTGATCCAGGGTCAATATTAGTAAATTACCTCCAAAGATTAATTAACTGTGCCCCTTTTCCTCCTGTTGGAAAGGTCTTCTTCATTTCTCACTCAGTATTCACACCAACATAAAAGACCCCAAAAAGCCTGATTGTGCTGGGATTTGATTATAAATACCCAACACACATTCATCACTGGCAAATATCAAAGCCATACATCAAGAAATGAAAACTTACACGATTTACTCTTTGTTGATGGTGTTTGTTCAGCGGTTTCCGTCTCACTGATTACTAGCAGTTTCCAAATTATTAATAACACATATTTTTCCATTAGAACAACTCCCACAAATGAAGAATCCTCTATATGTGGTATTGAGTCTAAAGTATTGTCCCCTCTCTTGCTTTTGGAGATCCAGTAATTAGGAGGATAATGAATCAAGATGATAATAATGATGCTGAATAATTGCTCTCCCCATTTCTCTTTCCCTTCCTCATTTTCTCCTTCTTGGTCCCCTTCTTTTCTCTCTCTCACACATTCAATCTTTTACAGGGATTTATGGTATTCTGTTGCACAGAGCATGTGAATAAAGCAGGAGGGGCTGCTTTTAATAAGCAAAGATTATAGGAAATGGGCCCAAAGCCCAATAGAACATTTCCAGCTGGAAGTACGGCCTCTGTGCTTAGCAGGAGTGCAGCTCAGCAGCTATAGTTTAACAAGGAGGGAGATGGAGATTGAATGCAGATACTACATTACATGGTACTTTCCTATTTCTGTTTCATTACTTATGTTGTTGGCTGAGTTGCTCCTGTGCTCCCAGCGGTGGAGGATATACTCAGATTCTTGACTTACGTTAAAGTACCACCGCACTCATTTCATAATGCTTTGTTACAAGTAAAAGTTTCGCATTAAACACATATTTGCATATATATTATCAGGATATACTTGAAATGTCAAAGTAAAAGTACCTGTTCTGCAGTAAAACGGCCCCTGTGACTATGACTCAATGTGAATTGAGCTCGAGGTGGTGCTAATATATCCAGTTACATATTTTAGTTCAGTGGTTCCCAGAGCAGGGATCAGGCCTCCACAAAGAGTCATAAGATAAATCTGAGGGACTGTGAGATGATACTGTTTTGAATTTTTGCTTTTTTGTATGAAATGTAGGATTTGAAGTGACTGTGACCAGAGGAATTTATTCCAATCTACCAATCACGTATATTATTACTGAAAATCAGCCAATGATGATCAGCAGCCCGACCGAGTGGTGTGTTCCTACTCAAAGCCAGTACATTTACATGAACACAATGTCAGAGCAGCAGTATAGCTATTGCACGACAATCTTAACAATAACTACATGTGACACATCTCGGCTTAAAGGTCAGAGAGAGAAGCTCAAGTTTTCACGAGCAGTTTTAATAATGTCAAGTGACTTATGAATCACTGTCACTTTGATAACGTGACATGGATTCAGAAGATGGCAAGAGCTCAGTGAATCACTGCAGCGCTGCAATAAGCACTTCCGCAAACCCTCAAAACCACTGAACATCTATGGAATCTATAGTGTCATTGGCTATCAATTATTCCCACTTGGTCATATATGTCCTCTAAAATTAGACGCCATAACACTGGTCAGGAAATTAACGGTTGCAGGCTCATGTGGTCACGTGCTCAGCTCATGCTGACCCTTCCCCTTTTTGGAAACTTCAAATGTGGAACAGAAAAAGAGTGAAAACAGGATCCTGATCGGGCAGCGTCTGGTGCCTGGAGCTGGTGTATTTTTGACGTAGCAGAGGAAGAGCGAGGGCAGTGTCCTTCCTGGTTTTCTACAGCTTCCTGTACAAACTGGAATTTGATTCAGAGCCACTTGTTACATTCACTCCCAATGCCATTGTTTCACTGGTCATTGATCTTTGGCGATTTGTTTCAGCAGACAGCCTGGACCTGCCTTTAATTAAATGCCGTTACTCAATACTGTGACTCAGTGTAGTTTTTAGGAACTTGGGCTTTTTTTCTTGTGTGCACTTCATGTTACTTTACACTTCTCCTTCACCACATTTCAGAGGAAAACATTACATTTGTGTCATAGTTACAGTTAAGTTGTTATGGAGAGGCTGTGCACACTCACACAGGTGTTTTCAATTACTCCCGCTGATCGGACTTCCAGTCAGGTGTTTGTGTGGAGCAGCGATGCTGGGAATAGACTGATGTCACCCAGCTCTACATTAGAGTCTGCTAGATATGTGAAAGTAGAATTACCAATTACATTCTGTCATAATGGGAAGTCTTGATTAATGCCTAAAAAGTTTTATCTGAGGTCATCGTGACCCTGATCTTTGTCCTTTGATCATCAAAAATCTAATCAGTTTGTCCTTGAGGCTATTCAGACATCTGTGTGAATTATGAAGACACTCCCTTGGTGTTGGAGAGATACTGTGTTCAGAAGTCAAAATACTATTTTGTGAGGCTGCCATGCCCTTAAACTTTGACCTCTGATAATCAAAATCTAATCAATTCATACTCAGGTTCTTTGTGCCAAACTTGATAAGGTGTCTAGGTGTTCCGGAGGTAGGCCTATTGTGTCCACAAGAATGGGACAGACATATGGATGGGTGGACAGGCAGCCAACCCAAAAACAACAAACCTCCAGCTCTGGCCATCGCCGCCACACAGGCATGAAAAGTGTGTGGCTCCAGGTTCACCATGTCTGATGAACTGACTCAAGTGATTCAACTTGAGTTCAACCCTGTCTGATCATTACTGAAAACACGCGTGTCGCTGAAATTAACTAACTTGAGACACTAATTTGACAGGCTTGTTGAGTCAGTATCACCTGTGCCTGTTGCTGTCTTGTTGCATCGACGATATCTCAGATTCTATTGAACTTATTTAGATATTTAACTGTACATCTAGCTCGTATCTTAACTGCTAAATCTGTTCTACACACGTGTAAATCCTTGAATATTTTACTCTTATTTGTGATTAGTCTGTGATCATTGCATATTTATTACCCATGTCAGAGCTGTGACTTATTTTTCAGGGAAGTTTTGTTGATTGGAAACATATTGTGGCCGTGGCCTTCCTTAGTAACACTTGTTTTTGTCTACCTCCACAGGATTCAGACCTTTTCTCTGGAACATGCTGCTCTGACCAAACGAATACCTTTGTGTGCGCGCATGTCTGTGTGAGTATAAACAACACTTGCTCATTAGGATGAATAAACACACCTGTCTGTTTGGGCCCAGGTGTTCCCTGCAGGTGATGATGCACTGCAGCTCTGCTCCAGCTGGTGGCAACAGGCCCTTATTTCATCAGGTGCTACAAAACCTTGCACTCCTATGCACTGCAGGTCTAAGTGATACTATGATGCTATTTAGCCGGTTACAGGCTGTATGATAAACAGCTGTGCTCCAAAAGTCTCCCATTAGGAAGGAAATGTTAAATACCAGAGTCTCAAATTTCCTCTTAAGTACAAATCCTCATCATGTAGCTGTTAATAGTTTTGTACATATAATCTAGTGGCGACATGACCCATACTTGTAATACATTATCTGAGGTCGCTGTTGTCCAGTAAAGATTTTAATGCTTATTCCAATGCAGATAAGACAAAATAATGTTTTTTTTGGGAGGAGGATGAGAATCCAACTCTAAGCATGTGATTAAATATGAGAAAGAGAACAAGGGAAACACAGTTTCAACAGGGCAGATAAAAGATGCTGCAGTGCAGAAGTGTTTTAGAGAAAAGCAGTGAGGCAGACATGCAAACACAGCGAGGAGGACCACAGCAGCAAAATATGCTTGTTATCAAGTCAAGTTGAAAAGGATTCAGCAGAGCATGCTGGGCTGAGCTAATACATGTGAATGGAGACGCGTTCTGTTATGTCCAGTGCAATCCTGTAGGTGGAGTGGATCCTCCTTCCTGTATGTTCCCACCAAGCTCGGTGCATGTTCATCAGCTCACCATCTAAAACACACGGATCTGTCCGCCTGTAATCACCAGCCCTCTTCTTTATTGCCTGGGAATATTGAGCGCTACACGGTCACACTAGCGAGTCTGCTTGATTAATGTTTCAATTAAAGAAAGGCAAGGGGAAAAGGTTAGTGAGTAGAGGCAGGGAGTGGGTATTATTATTGGGAACATTTTCTTTTTGATTATCTTGGATGGGAGTTCGGGAAAGTTCCTCTCATAGCTCAAGCAACCCCTGGACAGCTGGAATGAGAGTGGAAAAAAGAGCATAGTTAAAAGAGAGGGAATAAATATTAGAAAAGTGGGGACCGTACAGGAGCTATGAAATATTCCTCTGAACATTTATGGGATTAAATGTTTAAACTCAGATGTGGGTAAAATACAGTTTTGGTTTTGGGCTGAGTTTGTATTTTTTATGGCTATTTTAGGGTTTTCTGCAGTGAGCCAGCTGGCGGTGGACACTGTGGAGGAAGCAGGTGTTCCAGATTTGAGTGGCAGGTGGTGATCTATGCAGATCTATGCAGCCAGAGTGAGCCACCAGATAAATCCATAATTTCTTATTACAGCAAGCTTGAATCCAAAAAGACCATCTGAAGAGCCTGCAGGTTTTATTTTGTACCACGTATGAATGGAGCATATAAATATATTTATGTTAGATATGAGTCATTGAAAATGGGGAAACTGTTGCATTTATTGTTTTAGTGAAAGGAATAATTTGACATTTTGTAGAAATGCACTTGTTTGAGAACAAAATGAGGAAATTCATACCACTCGCATGTTTCACCACAAGAGCTTAACTTAGCTTAGCACTAATTTGCATTGGACTAATATGACAAGTTGGGCTTTTACAAAATGACCATTTTATCTCACATTCAGATGTTTTCATGTTTGATTTTTAGTCTAGATTTAGATCAGAAGATTGGTGCTACATTCATATCAGTGTGATAAATAAGGAGCAGCTGGGTTAACTTAGCTTAACATAAAGACTGGGAACAGTAAAGAGCTAGCCCAGCTCTCTTCAAAGATCCAATAACCCAGAGCTGCTAAATCTAACTAAATAAGAGGTAATTTATCACTTTGTTCATCTGTACAAAAAGCAAATTATTAAAAACAGTAAGGGCCGTGCTTCCACCTGCCTGGCTAGTGTCCACCTTATAACCTATGCTAAGCTAACTAGCTAGTGGTTACAAAAACCACACATATAGCACCCAAACTGAGATGTTACCTGATTTTATTCTTTGGTTTTTCTTATTACTAAACAAACTATGTTTAGTGTATTACTAGGTGAGCATTATAGATGCTAGCAGGCTGTAATTTTGTTTTAAGGCAGCAAGGTTAATGGTTTCCCTGTTCCCAGTCTCTATACTAAGCTAAAGGTGGTTGTATGTCTCATATTTACTGCACAGCCTAGATGTGAGAGTGGTATTGTTACACAGTACTTTTATTTTTCAAACATGTAAACTAATGCTTGAAAGCATGGGCTAACCTCGAAGAACATCCAGGCCCTTACATTAGCAGGTGAAGCCGATTTTCCATTTCCACCCTTCAAATTAAAGCAGACAATCAGGACACATAATCCCTGTTTGGGAAATCAATCCCAGCCTTGTCCTGAAGCTGTGATCTCTGAACACTAGCTCTGAAAGTATTTACTAAAACAGTGGTGGCTCCAGGCTGCGTGTTTTAACTTGCAATCTATGCTCAGATTCACAGCTCGCAGCCCAGGAATGCAGGGCTTTTCTACTTGCTTGGGGTGGTGCTGTCGCTCCCGCTGTCAGTCTATCATTATTCCAGAGATGACACAAACATACACACACATGCATGCACACTCATGCACACAAATCTGTACACAAATATTGCAAGGTATCATATTGTATACCACGGCCTGAAAGATTTTGCCCAGTTTGAGCACAAACAAGCTTCACAACATGACAGTATGGAACGAGAGTGTTTTGAGCTTATATGAATTATGGATGACCACGAATGTTGTGTCAACATTCATTCATTGTACTTTCGGACCACACCAAAGAGTTTTCATCGAAATGTTAGCTGTGCTCCATGCACACAAAAACACTTCGACATTCACACACATACGGAGAGAGGATGCATTAAGATGATGATCACACCTGTACTCTGTATCTCAGAAGCTCCAGTGATCAATGAGACTATGAGATGAAAAGGAGAGTGGAGAGGATTCTCTACGCGGTACAGAAAGTGACTCCAATCAATTTGAGGAGAGATATACGCTGCTCTGCCGAAAATGTAGAGTATTGCATCCTTGCCTGAAATGACAACTGATCTTTCTTAGAAGCTCAGAAAAGAAAATGGACTTTTCAGCAGCTCCTCTGAAAAGTTTATATCCCTGACCAGAAAACCATAGCGTGGACATGAAGAGCTGTGCTACCACTTTGTAATAAGAATCTATTTAGAAATGGGTCATAAGCTATAAGTAACAGATTTATTA
This sequence comes from Caranx ignobilis, assembly GCA_021432705.1. NCBI lineage: Eukaryota > Metazoa > Chordata > Actinopteri > Carangiformes > Carangidae > Caranx > Caranx ignobilis. The sequence continues at coordinate 37,028,529 of MU269980.1, forward strand.
AATGCCACCAAAACATTTACTGATACTTATAGATAATAGATCAATTAGAATCTGAAAGAATAGCTTTCATCATTCATTGTTGAAACCCTGCAACGGCTTGTTTGAGAGCCTACCCTTTGGAAAATAGCTGCAGGACATCTGGACCAAAATCCATCTATTAAATTGCTCATTAGCATTTACAGCTGTAGACGTGATTGATTGCAAGACTCTTAACTAATGATTTATTAACATTTACAACTGACTGGCCAACTTTTGCTGATCACATTAGCACCTGTTATTAGAAAATACAAAACCCTAGGTACTTATCAGTGTTTTACTCACACCATGACGTTATCAGAAAAAGATTTTTTTAAGAGGGCACAATTAATAGTAACACTTCACATATATTGTGATGTTTCTCTCTCATTTGGACTATTTATATATCAACTTTTGCATGCATATCAATAGATCAGTCAAACCATATGGTTATACCTTTGTAAGTCTGCACTTGTATTATAAATCACTTTAGGTGCAGATGCCCTCCAGCTCTTCTCCAGAAGTGGTCAAACAGTCCATTAGGAAGTTTTCCCAATGAGTTGAAGAGCTAGAAAGACAAGCAGTATCTTGCTAATGGAAGATTTTCATGACAATATATCAACTCAAATGTTGTTTATATTTAGTTCTTGTAACACACACACACATATATATATATGTGTGAGTGTGTAAAGCATTAGTAAGTGTCAGTGAGGTCTAAGATATAAATAAAGCTGCTATTTACATCTTATAAACGCTGAATAAATAGTTCCTTATCAGGCAGTGGTATCTGCTGTTTACTTTATAAAGTGTGAGCATGAGTTTGCACTGACATGATTGCTCTGACAGATTTTGAATGCTGCTGGGTGCATTAAGCTGACAGGCTAACACTGTGTCTCCTTCCTGGACAGGTAATCCACGTTACAGGTCACCATGCCTGGATATCTCAGGGGGAAATCTGTATTGTCTCTGTTCCTGGTGTGTTATCATCTTGAGGTGAGAGGCTCAGTAGACTGGATGACCCCATATGTCTTCACAGAGAGGTGAACTAGGTATTTTTTTTTCTGTTTTACTAATGGAAATATATATATTTAGAAGTGACTGACTATTCTGTTTTTTAATTTGAACAATACTGAACAATATTTGGATAACATATGGTAATATACATTTTGCTACTGTGTCTGTACATATAGGCTAGATTAATACTTATACCCAGTAAAATTGGAAACCAAGTTGCAGGGTTTTTCAACAGAAAATCATTTCTCTGATATTTGTTATAGGTCACAGATGGACTTTTATGCAACAAGTCCTCTTCTTGTAAATTCATCACGTTTCCCCCAGTTTGAGTAAATAAACACTTCTGTTGTGTAAGGAAAGCAGTGAGGTGGTTGTGCGAGCGATGACCTCTTAACCTGTGCCTTTGAGTTCTCCATAGAGGAACTTCCTGTTGTTTTCTTAGTTACATGGACTGAAAACTCTGAATGGCTTTGGAAAAAGCCTTCTTCCACTCATAGCCCTGGGCTATGATTGCAAAAAACAGATAGCTGAAGGCAGTGTGAAGATGCTTTAACGATAAGAGCTACTTGAACCTGTCCTCATCAGGACTCAAACATCCACTATGTCTTCATAGAAAACTAAGTGGGTGTCATATTGTGTGTTTAAGATAATGACCGCTACCAGTTCTACAACAAATTACTCTTTGACTGCATTTAAAATGGCAAACTTTTAATGGCGGAGTGAACCCTGGTCACTTGTGAGGGATATTTTATACACCTTGGTAAATACATTTTTGGCAGCTCATTTTCAGTTTAAACTTCCTCTATTTGTGCAGGTATATTTCCCAGTGGTGAGAGCTCCTAAGTCCACCATGCAAGTACATGTCTCAGGAGATTGAGTGACATCCTTTGCTCTTAAGAGGATTTTATTTTGTGAAGCCAGGGAGATGGACCGTGGCGCTAATCTATTCTGACACTGCCATGCTGGTGGATCTCCTATTCATTCAGGCAAAGCAAACAAAAGAAGGAAGGCAGAACGTTTTGCTTACCCTGCCCACATTGTTAAAAACCTCCACTCCCTCAGGTGTCCACACTGATAGTAGCAGCTAAACTTTGTGATTTTATACCCATATCATCACATTTGCTCCATCGGCTGTTGAGAATAACATTAAAAAAAATCCTAATAGCAGCCTGTAGTGTCCATACTTCAATTACCTGCTGATAAACTGCTCCTAAAGCGGCTTAAAGAGGGCTTTAAGAGGTGTATATAAATTCCTGCGACTCCATGTTGGTGGGCATTGACGTGATCTTCGATTCACCAAACCAGCATGAGGGCTAAAAAATCTTTCATATAATCTCACTCAGTTTTTTTTTCTCTCTCCTCCTCCTCCTTTTTTTTTTTTTTTTTTTTTTTTTAACACAGGCTGAAACAGGCTCTGGATCTTAAATTTCATAGCTCAGATCAAACTGCAAACATCCTGACATGGAATTTTGATAAGTTCTGGGTAAACATCACCACAGTGAGGAAGCCCATGTGCAAGTGTGTGTCAGAAATAAGTTTTCAACAACAAAATGTTCTCAGCAAGTGTAGCACACAGCATCGTGCCTCCCTCCCAAAAGTTCTATGCATTTTTCACACAGAATTGTTTCATTTGTTTTTTGTTTTTTTCCCTCACTCACTTTGACTATACTGTGCTGATGATTACTGTTGCACCGTGATGACAAGAATCCCACCTGACATGGCCAGACTTGCAAGCTTACATTCGTCTGTGATTTGCTGTACTGTGTAGGCAGCTACAGGTGCCTCTGTGGCATAAACACAGGAGAAGCAGATTTTTAATCAGTCCATCCTTGGACACTGGGGCAGAGGGATGAATACAGTGAGTGCTTAATGAACAGAGAGATTGGATTTTACGAGAAATACATCACCATTTCTGAGCAACTCATGAGTGGAAAACGAGAATCTTCCACTGTAAAGCCTCCTTAGTGCCATAATTATTATGTACCCCTTTAAACACTGGCTTTAGGATTAGTCCACTCCCATAAAAACTAACACTTTGAGTTTTAAATATAACCACTGAGCACTGCACTGTGAATGATATATGCCTTTATTTAAAGTCTGCAAATACTTTTAGTGCTTTTTTAAAGGGTGGAACATAAAAGAGAGAATCCTTGAGATTGTAATTGCTGTTATGATGTATTATCTTCCACATTAGCCTCCATGACAAGCATCACAACAATCCTATAATTTTATGTCGGAGCCCAGGGATTTTCCAGTTCCTCCATCAACTCTTTAGAAGTGCAAGTCATAGTGTTTGGATCTGGTTAGCTTTTCACAGCAGGGTGGTGACTGAGTCCTCCAACTTGTCCTGACAACTCGGCAGGTTGGGTACTTCTCAATAGAAACACCTCAGCAGCGTCACGTCTGCTACCTGCACCTGCCACAGGCAAGTGCTTCTGCCTTACAAAGGCATAACTTAATGCCGGAGCAGGTCCCAGCCTGCATCCCTCCCCCCCGCATCCTCTTACTCAGCCCTGCCTTGTTCTCACTGCCTTATTGTCAGACCACAAGGAAGGCAGGAAAAAGTGGCTACTTGACCTTCTTGGGTCTTTTTCTTTGCCATGACTTTCACATGAGAGGGTAACATTTACCCTGGAAGAGCTGTTGGATCATTTCCAGCGTTAAGAATCTGCCGGAGAACTTAAATCCTTTTCCCAGCAGATGGTATGGCTCACAAAATGAGTAGTGCCGACAGTCCTGTTTACAAGCAGCTCACAATGTTTCATGAATATTAGCATATCCAATTTATTTTCTATATGGCCTTGTGTACACTCAGGTGATCAGGTGGGGATTGCAAAGTTTTATTAAAGGCGTCTCCTCTCAGATATGCCACAGTATCTCTCTCTATCGCAATATCACCATCGCCGTTGCTGTGCAGGAATGTCAGATTTCCATAGTTTAGACCACTGCAAAATGAAAGCACTTGAGCAACAGTGAATCAGTGAGACAAAAGTCAAAACATGATCCCTCTGTGCTCATGATAACCCCCTGATGCATGCCCAAACACATATTATTTTGAATTCCTTCTCCTTTATCTCCATCTTCCTCCGCATCTGCTGCCAATTACATCATCATAATGCTCAAGTTCCTGTTTCCTCCCTCCCTTGAATGGCTGATCACCCCTCAGTGGCAGCCGAAAAGACCCACGAAGGCATAAATTTAGAAGGTGCACGTATTAGTGAGCGTCTGAACAGATGAAGGGGAGTTATTAATGTCAGGGAGATACAGTACGTATTAGAGAAAGAGAGTATTATTCTGCTCCGGAGGGTGGAATTAAATTCATTATCAGGAACCAGTTAAAATGTATGTCTCCAAGGCACTTCATGTACAGGTGGTGGACAAAATAACAGAGACACCTTCAAATAACATCCAGACTTGGCTTCTCTTTTTAAGGCTTATACAAGGGTTTTGTTGACACTGTGCTGCTGTAATGATTAAAATCTGATAATGAAGTCAATTTTAGATGAAATTTATTTATTGATCAGCTTCAGCTTCTGTGATTCATACGCAGTTGTTTTCATCATTATTTAATCGTTTAAATTGTTTCTTTTTAAAGGAAAAGTGTCAATATGTTTGGTTCTAAAAGATTAAATTGAATATGTTGACTGTTGGACTATTGGGCTGCTTTGGCTTTGGGAAATTAAAATGAATCTCTGACATATTATGGACCAAATAAATTGGCTTATGGAGAATAAAACTGCAACTTAATTGATAATGAACCCAATATTTGGTTGCAACTCAAATTTTTGGTTGAAGATCTTGAATCCACTTTAGAGTGTTCATTGCTATCTTTACAATGTACGATTCAGAGAGGAAATATATACAATATATAAGATATGATATAATATACGCCCTCTAGATGCAAATCAATAAGTAATATATAGCCCTGCCACATCCGCAATAGTTTAGTATTGATGTGTTCAGTCTCAGTATTAACCTATAATTTTACAGTATGTGTCTCATGAGTGCTTTATAACTTACATCATGTAGAGATGTTTTGCTCTGGACATACAGTTATACTTTAGTCTCTGGTGTTGAATTGGATTTTACTAATTTATAAGGTAATGTATGTTATTTTGTTCACCCTCAGCCATTGCAGTCTACTGCAGGCAATATCCAGACTGAGTAACAGTGCTTGGCCCAGTTGAGGGGTTGAAGCTGACTTAATGTATGTATTGAAAAATTCCCTCTGATAATGGCTAGCATTCAATATTTCACCGCTCGGTCTGTTACTTTAATGTAGTTCTCACTCTAAAATCTACTTTGAATGATGGACAGGGATATAGGTCAATAAGATGAACGTATGGTTGTTCTCCTCTTACTGTGCTCCATGAAAAAGCCAAGTCATTTGTCATTGATTTTTCCCCTGTCTTGCCTTAAGATTACTCTCCCTTTGCTCCTCCACAACTCCTTATACCTCTGGGAGTGTGCAGAAAAAGAGGGCAGCTACACCTGCGGCTGCTGAACAAGTGTATCACTGTCTGGGTGCTCTGTCCTGGCTTGTCGACCCTCTCACCTGGAATGTGCCGATGAGACAATCAGGTGCAACAGGCGCGTGGCAGCATGCTGCAGGGAGAGATAACCTGCTCTCAGACACCGAGCAAAGAGTCGAGAAGGACTTTCCACCCCGTGGTTCGACACCTCTCGAAAAACCTTCAGACATGCTGGTGCAGAGGGAACCGTGTGACACATGGTGGCTGATTTCTAAACAGCTCCTCTCCAGGAGTAATGTCTGTAGATTCATCATCGTGTAGGCTTGTTTGACTATCCCAGCATGACTCACTCATGGGGTGGAGTACTGTGAGATTTTGTTTAGCCTGAGGGAGAGAAAATTTCATTTCTATCAAGAAAAAGGTCATGAGCAATGTTCCTGCTTCACAGGAAATGCATCAACGCACATAATTGGATAACCTATCAGTTTTGGGGGCACCATGATTGAAGCGACACTATTTGCCAGTGATATTTGGTCAGCTGGATTGGAAGTGAATGAAAAATGATGAACGCTGAGTAGCTCTTCACCTGCGCAGGACCAACTGAAGCTGGAGCATTAATCTTTTAGCGCTTGGATGCAAAATGTCTGTTTAAATACATGTCATAAGAGTTTTGCTGAGCTTTAGATACTTGCAGTTTTGTGGTATATTTATGTATTAGCTGCTCAAAATCTAATTATCTGTGTGATTTCCACCTAAAAATAACACTGCTACACCAGTGTTATTTTCACTGGCTGCCTCATGATACGATTTTTCTAAGTGATACAAATAACCACACAACCTCTAAACTGTTTAATTTCTAGAGAGTTATGAGCTTCCTCTCCAGTCATACACACACAGACACATAGACACACACATACACATACACAGTATCGGGTCAGAATGTGGTTATATGTTTTTTTTCCCCTTTTTTTCAAATGCAAGGCATCATAACCCTTCACTACTTGTAAATTTAGATTAATGGTCTGATAACAACAGGTCGTGCATGTATTATCTCGAGGGCTTTTTGTTTAGCTGTGTGATTTTGTTCCCTTCTGAAGGGAATATTATTTACCACTGAAACCCAAGCAAGACGTTTTGAGGAGAAAACGACCCCTCTCAAGTGTTCATTTTTCCAGAATGTGTGTGTTTTTGTTGTCTAGGTTTTCCTTGGTGGCAGTGAACAAAGCGTTCTACTGTGGAGCAGTTTCAGCAATCGCAGACACAGTGTCTGTACAGGGAGTTCCTGTCCCTGGCCCAAACCCACAGACCAACAGCAAAGAAGGACAAGGTCAACCATTGCCTCTGCTTTCTCTTGGCATCAAGGCAGAAGAGCTTTACCTCACCCTCAAGTTGTATTCCTGCAGGCTGCATGTCGGTGAGAGACGAAGAGTACATTAGAACTAAAATAAGGTCACATCTGTTAATTGTTTTTTTTAATCAAATGAATCAATGAGGTGGGAGTACAAGAGGCAAAAATGGGGAAAGTGAGTGGGGGGAGCAGTGTTGGCTTCACATGTCAACATACTTGTTGACATGACAGTTGAGAGCCTATTGTGCTGGCTTAATTGAAGGAGGCCTGCAACAGGCTAAATGCACACTAATATGGTTCAAAACTGGAAAACCAAAACAACATTTTTTCTAGATATTTCGGGGGTTTTTCATTACTTTTATTATGACAGGCATAGTGAGAGAGAGACAGGAAATCAGGGGAGAGACTGACAGAGGGGGGATGACATGCAGCAAAGGGCCACAAGCTAGATTTGAACCCTGGGTGCTGCAGTCAGGACGAAGCCTATGTGGTCTCTACAGGCTGAGCCACTGGAGCACCCGCGTGAAAATAGCCATTTTAGCTCCATATGAGAAATGGTCTCTACAATCTCACCTGGAAAGGCAAACATAACAAATAACATACAGTGGTTCATTCACAAGCTGGTGTAAACCTGCAGTTGACAACACGGTCGGTAACACTCGTAGTTTTGTTGTCCATGTTGCTTTCGCCACTGGTAGTTGAGGCTGATAAGATGCAATCAGGGAGTGACAGTGTGTGTCCAAATCATTATTTCCAAAGGTCTCAGTTTCTGCCTGTCCAGGCTACGATGAAACCCAGAGTTCTCAAACTAAAATGGAGCCAGAAATGTTTCCAGAAGTGTCCGTTTTTGGACATCCAGCATAAAAGTAGCAGAAGTGGTTGTATGTAGTAGTGGCCATAGTTTCAGCACATGTATGTCAGAGTTCAATATCATTTTGAGATGTACGCTTATCTGCAGAGATGAGAGGGCTGATACCATCTGTACAAAAACTGGCAGCACTGGAAACATGCAGGGGGCTTTGTGAAACATCCCTAGCAACATCTCTACAGCTCACAATTAATACATTATTCTGTATCTAGTTTGTTTAATCCACACAAACTCTATGAAGAGTGTGAGGGTTTGAAAGCAGTACATCCACACAGTCAACACACAGAGCCAACATAACTGGCATCTGGATTCATGTTTATCATGCAGACATGAGAGCGATATCAATCTTCCCATTCAGCTCTCAGCAGCAAAGAGAATAAGCGGATTTCCCAAAATGTCAAACTATTCCTTCAACTTTAGAGAGATGCATTGAAGCTCCTGCTGTGTCAGGCCGTGCCTTGTACAAACTATAGCTTTATGTATTCCCTGTGTAGCCTCCTCCCACTGCTTCTCTGTCACAGTCAACCATGTTTTTGATCCATCTCCCCCCACTAATAAATAGAAGATATTGCTTCATTAGCCGAGGTGGGGGGCCGGGAAAAAACAAAGATTCAAAAGGTGCAGAACTAAGAGGATCCATCATGGCAATTTAAGTGACCCACAGGTACGATAGGGAGCCTGCTTGTGAAATGTTTTACAGTCCACACTGGTTTAACTCTTTGCTTGGGTGACCATAGATTACGAGACAATTATCAGAGGCTGGAATTCCAGACTGTGCTGCACATGATAAGAGAAGCTCAGCGGTTGTAGAAGATAAAAGCAGAGACACTCACCAATGAAAACACCACAAGTCTTATCAGATTGCAATAGACTTTGTAGATCCTCACTAATCTCTGTGTGTACTTGCTTTGAAATAGCTTTCACTGTCACATTAACTCTCAGCCATATGTGATTCCTCACCTTGGTCTGTGTGGGAATTCTTGCCGTTGTTTAATTTGTGGTGTAATTCTTCTTTTTTTTAATGAAAGCTTTTTTATTCGTGTGTATTGATTTACATTTGTTGAAATTAGTTGTGTGTTTCAGTGCTGTTAAAAGCAGATGGGCAATTACTCTTTTACAAGAGAGAACATCTATTAAATTTGTATAGCAGTCAAGTTTAACTGCAGCAAGTTGAAAGAGAAAGTGACAACATGAATATCCTTTGGATTTCTCTTTTAAAATACGCCTCTTCAAAAAGCTGCAGTCGGCACAGAGAACACAGGATTTCATAATATCGCCCTCTAACACGCTCAAATGATGCACATGATTATAAACATACACCTCACAGGATATTACAGATGACGCAAGACTTATTTTTTGTGGTATTACTCTGACAGGGAGCTTACACATCCTCCCTGACAACTGCGCCAGGCCTGCAGGGGGATGTCTGGCCTTTTGCAATGCACCAATCTCCAACGTCATTTTAGTTCCAGATTACAGAGTCCATGCGCCGGTATCGGCAAGGCTGGCTCTCTACAAGGCTTCGGCAGTATTTTGTCGAATCTGACCTTTGACTTTCATGCTGATATTGACATAAGTGTACATCATTATGTGTTGTGATAGTTAAACCTGACAGCCTGATATACAAACCCCCCCCCACCGTCACAAAGTTAATTAGTATTCCAAGAGCCTCAAAAACCATGTTTTGGCCATTGGGCAGGTTGAAGGGAGGGAAATCTCATTATCAAACTCTCACCAGTGAGCTTGAGCTTTGCACAACCACTGTTTTTGGAATGACTCTGAAAGATTTAGGCGTGTTTCTGAAGCCCTTATTAAAATTGCAGCTGCTGAAATGTAACTGGCAATGCAGTAAAAAAACAGCATCTCATCCTAATTTATTATTTTGCAGATTGAGGACGTTTGGGCAGTTTGAACTGCAGATTTGACTGACATGTTATGAAACGACACTGCATAAAGGATTAGAGCAGCCTACATGTCTGGTGGTGAGATTCTCTCCTTGTCACTGTCAGCAAACACCATGAAAAGACCAAAACCTGTCAGGTTTGAGTTTTTAACAGGACCCAAAATGCAGACCACAGCAGTATGAACAAAAAAAAAAAAAAAATTTACTTGCAGTAAAAACTGAGGACACAAGGCATATGACGCAGATGGACCGGTAAAGGACACTGAGGTTAAATACATGAGGAAACAAGACACAGGTGGTGCAATGAAGAACAGGTGAGACACATGAGGTAATCACAGGAGGGCTAGCACAGGAAGACAGGACAGGAACTTCAAAATAAAACAGGGAACGAGACAAACCTTGACAAAAACCAGTAACACACTGATTCTAACATACATTACCTGTGTTTGCAAAGTTTATTTTGTAGTGTTAAAAGAATGTTGGGTTACACCTGTACCCAATACATTACACTGCAAATCGATCCCACATCCCACATCCCACATCCACGATCCACGATCAATCCACAGGTGAAACTAGTCCCCAACAAAATCACCTTTTACTCGTTTTTGAGCTGTGCTGCTAAAACCACTGGCCAACTTTTTTTGAGAATTCCTAAGTCTGTTTTGTTTAAAAGAGAACATGCATTCATAAATATATTCATGAATTTTATGTATCTGAATTTAAAGATTTATGTCTTCTGTATAAACCAGTAGGCCCTGGGCTTAGTTGAAAAATTGGAAAGCATTAAGACTCTACTGCACTATACGACTCTGGTCTTGTCTTGGGATTTGTAGACAGTAACAGAAATATTTACTGTTATTGAATATTGCCACCCTTATCCTTAAACTTAATTGTTTTGGGAAATAAGCTTATTTCCTTTGTCACCAAAAGAGTTAGCTGAGAGCAGCCAAGAAATACAGCACATAACCATCTGTAAAACCACAACATGAAATCATCCAGCTTTGATTTTCTACAGGTTAAATAAACAAGAAGCAACCGACAATATGTAGCTATTAGAAAGCTTTCAAATGTTTCTAAGTGGATCATGGCACCAACAAGTTGTTGCTTAAAAAGCTATTGACATTAAACAGACTCTTTTTTTAATCTCAAGAAACAAAATGAACAGAGAGTTTGTTACTAAGAATTAACATGCTAAAATAACAACTTAAACATACTTTTCCTTTGAATTGTGCAACAAAAATTCTGCTTACAAATTGCACTGCTTAGCTAAACTAGTCTTTGATGTGACACCCTGCAGAGAAAAAAGCACAACAGGCCTGTGTTTCACGATAACAATAAAATTATAGGACCTTATTGGCCATGCCCGTTGCCTCTTTTAACACATCATGCCCGTGCAAGCAGACCCCCTTTGGGAGCTCTCCTTGTCTACACCACATCCTAGTGAGTAAGAGCAGCTCTAGACACTGATGAACTCCACACCTACCCCACCGTGTCATCACGGTCAGGGCTACTCACTGAGCCGTAATTACCTCGGGCTGACACACACAACAAGGGAGATGCCTTCAAGTAAACACAGTCCAGATTCTGGCCAAGCTTACTTCAAAGCTGGAGCATGCTGATAACAAAGCAGACCCTGGAGAGTCGCACTCTCCCCTCCTGCGGAGAGGGTGGCCAGGGCTCACATTGGGAGGATGGTGGGGGGGAGTAGTGGCAGTGGTGTGAGAGAGAGGGAGAGGAGGTGTGAAGTGGCTTTTGACAGCACAGCACCTGCTGCGTCTTTGCTAGCAGGCAGCTCCACGCCATTTGTCTTTACTGACCAGTTAGCATAGAGCTGAAGGGGGTTAGAGGTTGTTCAACCAGGAGGCATGTTGATAGGGAGGGCTGGTGGTGTTGAGAGAGGTAGGGGGGATGTTGCTGTGTGATCTGACACACCTTCTGTCATCCCAGTGGAACATTCCAGCTGTATGTGGCAACTAACACTACTGTTGTGGGATGATGACGTGTCCGCCCCTACAGGCCCTTGATTCATATCCACTGCTGTGCTCGGCGGCATGTCTCATACTGATGCTATCATCACTGATCTCCAGCCAGTGGTTTTTCTGTGTCGCTTCAATCACAGAGGCCTAAATTAGCGCTAATCTAAACGTCATTAGCATTATCTCCTAACACAATCCAAATGCTGCTTGTTGCCTTTAAAGTTGATCCCACATCACTCAGTGTCGTCTTGGTGTCTTATCAGCTGTGGGTTTTCTCTGCGGTTCATGACACAGTTGGATCAGGTCTCTTGTGATCAGTCCTCTGGAATGAAGGCATCGGTGCAGACCGAGCAATCTCTGAAAATACTCAAAGGCTGTGGTGAAGGAAAAGGAATGAACCAATGACACAACAATATTTATGGCAGGGAAGACTGTGACCACTAGTCTGGAAACACAAACAATCTGTTTCACAAAGGGGGATTGTAATATTGATGCAGTGTTTATAAGACTCAAAATTGCAAAAGTGTTCAGCTGGCTGCTGTGTTAGGTTTGAAATCTTAGAGAGCTGAAATATTTCCGACTCCTCTTGAAAAACAGGAAAATCAGAAGAGCAAGTTGTGTTCAACATAAATAAAAACAGGCAGTCCATGAGGAGGTTTCACTTCACTGTGGACAGCTCTGTTGGATGCAGCCGTAAACATTGTTTCTATCTGTGATGTCCCAACGAGTCACAGAGAAGTCTTGCATAACCATTAAACAGTATCACATCTGTAAGTCCATTATTCTGTAACCTATCACCTCCATTGTTACGTTTCAGTAACTGCACAAAAGCAGATATACAAATATCAATGTCAGTAAAAGTAAAATCAAAATACAGGCAGACCTCATGCTGTGATTTTGGAATCACAAACAATTAAAAAGGATATCCAAAAACAGAATTATTTATTGCAAGTTGAACTTTTTCCAGCGTTGGCCCTGGTTCAACTTCTTGGCTTCTTGGCTCTTAAGACTGAATGAGTAGCTCAACTGGAAACTGAAACTGAGAGAAATCAGGAAATCCAATGCTGATATGCCCATTTGATTCTGCTCCGGGGGTTACTACTCCTCTAGAAAGCATAAATATCACAAATCAAGAAATTGTATGAGACTCCAGCTGTCAGATATTATGAAAGCCTCACAGTGTTAAGAAATGGATGTGTTGAATATGTGCAGTGTATTTTATGTTAGTTTGTCCATATAGCCTTGATATTTTTGTTGTACAGAGAGATATTTTAGTCTTAATGGGGTGACAGTCAGGAAGTTCAATGTGAATTTAGCCTTTAATATTACAATATTACATTTATCATCTCAGGGTTAAGAATTTCTGTAACCACAGGTCAGACCAACCTGCATATTCAACATTATTATGTATTAATGATACAAACTACACTCAAATTAGTGGTTCCCGACCTGGGGATTTAGACAATTCAGGGTCATTTGATTAGACACTTGATTATGTCTCTCTCTCTCTCTCTCTCTCTCTCTCTCTCTCTCTCTCTCTCTCTCTCTGTGTCTCTCTCTCTCTCTCTTTCTCTCACGGTTGTCATATATACAAGATGTGAAGAGTAAGTAAGGATCAGCTTGTTTTAAGATTTAAAGAGCAAATATCAAAATCTTCAATAGACCATGATTCAATTTGAGTAGTTATTTCAGCACATTTTACCACCCAGTGAACATTTTATGTTGAGCACCTTTCACTGCTCAGCTTCAGTGTTATATTGCACAACATCTTACAGGTGTTCCTGTATTTCTAGTTATGACATTTTAATGTAGTACAGCTGCTGTGATTTATGACTTGGGTATGTATTATTCATCAGTAAAGTTACAGATTATCTACATAACTTTTTTTTTTTTTTTTTTTTGTACATATGCACTGAGATCCTTGTCGAGCAAAGGAGTCCTGCCCATCCCCAGAGAAGCTTCTCTGGAGGTTCACGTCCTGTTGAGGCTTGTCAGCAGAGTACAATACCCAGAGTCTGAATAATGTGGCCGGGAGCTAGTTTATTCAAGCACCTTTTGTTTGCGCTCCATACTCACCTTTTCCCTCCACTGATGATCAGATAACCACTAGACAGGGGGAAGAAAAAACAGGACATCTCTAGAGATGCCCTAGCTGCCAGTGGCTTTTTGCAGAATGTGTCACAGTGGATATTGTAGACTGATTTCATAGCATGTCATGGTTTGAGGCGAACATCACCATCTAAGAAATCCAAAAATATTCCTCAAAGCAACATATTCAAGTCTTAAATGTGATGTGGATGGCGCCTAATACCACTCAGAGGCCCAATGTCATGCCATGCTACAAGGCGGGCCCCTAGAGTATTCAGTTTCACTATTTACCCATAAGTTAAGGGAGGTCATGCAGTAATGTGTGTGTCCCTGGACAGCTGCTCTTTGATGTCAGTACCTGAAACTCAACAGGCATACACAAAGTCCTATGACAAGCTCACACAACTCTGATCCAGTGTTTTGGAAATGCACATATTTGTTTGAGATTTAAATATCACTCTCATACTATTTCTGACTGCAAAATAGAAGGCTTACCTTAGCTTAGCATAAAGAATGGAAACAGGGGGAAACAATGAGCCTGGCTCTGGCTAAATCCACCTACTAGCACCTACACACCCATGAGTTCATGGTTGAACCTGTTAACTAGTGATGAGGTTAAGTAATAACAGAATTTAAAGCTGTAAGTGAGTCAAGTAGGCAGGGCTACGTAAGGTGAATGAAGGTTTCTAATTAATCTAATTAGGTAACTTAGTGGCAATTTTCCAACACGTGTTGCTGACTCAACTCAACTCAACTCGACTGTACTTGCTTTTGATGACAGTACTCTCCCTCACCTGCAGCTTGTACCTCCTCGTTGTGGCATTGTTACTATAGTGATGTTGCACGCCTTCTATGACATCATCTTTAATGCAGACACATGAACAGAGCAACGTCTGCACCTGTGGGCTGCCTTACTGAGAGTGTAGTACCATGAACAGTGTGTAATGCCAAAATAGTGAGTTTGTTCAAAATGTAGAGACATTTCTCTCTGACCAATAAGTACCCTAGTGTTTGCATGTCAACTTTTGGTGTCACCTCAGCTTCCTGCATGGAAACCCATAGATTTGAGCTGAGTTTGCAACACATGGTAGAAAATGGCAAGAAGATAACCCTCCCGCCTCACCACATAGAAATTGTATAATTTTTATCATCTAAATCTTGGCAAGGAGGAGGAAATAAAAATTCAATTATTCCTCTGAAAAAACCACAAGAATACCACATCCCCTCCTATTCATTGCACTTTTAAATCCTTCAGTAGACTCTCACTCCATTTTTAGTTCATACATCTTGAAAAGGAGGTAGGCAACATGTCAAATCAAGATCCTCTGTGTTGTAGACAGCATCTCTGTTGTGTTTTGCTATTTTGTTGATGCTGTTCATGCTGTTGCTGCGGTGGAGAGTAAAGCCACTTAGAAACGGCTGGTGGCCAGACAGCTCTCCCCAGCCCTGATTCATCATAATTAGGTCACCGGCTCGGTCTACTGGCCTCTCAGGGTTCATCTCACACTCATACTGTCACATACACATGTGCAGCACTGACACAGCTCAGGGATAATCAGTGATTGCAGATAATGTACCATGATGAATGGGCAGAAGTCTTCATTTTATTTACCTGCAATCTCTTTCCAATCCACATCACTGTATCGTCTTGTGAATCCATCTTCAGAGAGTGAAATTAATTAAGGATAATTGCTTTTACCTCACACCACCTCATCAGTGGACGTGAAAATATTCCTTAGATTCAGAATACGTGATGGCTTGAAAAACAAAACACACATTGAGATGCACTGTGCTTCTCACAATCAGTAAACACAGTGAGGATATTAATCTGAATAAATAACTTTGGATGCAGCTGTACAATTAGAAAGCACATCTCATTTCCGCAACGGTTGTTTGGTCTTTTAGAGTCTGGAGCATTCTGTTTTGTAATTTCTCCTCCTTATCGAGATGTGAACGTTACGCAGCCACAATTGTGATTGGACCCAAACAGCTGGTAAATATGCAACGGGCATAGACATGCCCACTGTTAATTTGTTCCTCAGAGCAGAGTTGATTGTAAAATTGTATAATCACCTCTGAGATCCAGAGTAAGGGGCTGGATGTAAACTGTGCCCAGACTGTGCAACACATAACCTGCATAGAAATACCTTACATATCCCAGGGACTGAGCAAACAACATGTGCAACGTGTACCAACTTTTTTTAAAGACTCTGATGCGTCTTTTTATATTTTTCTATTCTCAGTATTGTCCTCCAGATTTCTCTTTTTCTTTTTGCATCACTGTCTTTGACTGATGCTTTGACTTTTTTTCCTAATTTGGTGAAAGACAAACGAAGTGCTGGTACCTAAAACTCATTATGATAACCAATTACTGACAACCTACCATCTTGTTTGAACACAGACAGAAGCTATATATGAAACTCCAGAGGGATCAATTTACTTCTAACTTCGGGTGGCTGTCAAACATCTCCTGAATGAGGCAAACCAACCTTATGTGTTGTCTCACTAAATGAGGAAAATATTAATATTTCATGTTTTGTTGAAAATGCTGCTGCTGGAAATAATGATCAAAACTGTCTTTTTGTTGTGAATACAAAATGAAATACTTCCAGTGTGATCTATTTATAGAGATAAGGTAGAACAGGTGCTACAAAGAATTAAAAATTATGGTGCAACAGGGATAAGAAATAAAACTAATCCAATATATAATTACACATCTTTTGTCAATATATTTTCTTTTCTAACAGTTTCACAGGTCATGCAAAGTAAACTTCTTACTTTTCATTGGCACTAAAATACAAACCTGGACTTTTCAAGTTAATCGTTTTGAAAATATTTCCTGTGGTTGGTGGTGTTGACATAGAGGATACACAGATTATAATCTGTTTGAATGAGGATGTGACCTTCGATGAAGATCATACGATAAAACTGAAAGTGTCAGAATTGGATTGTTTTTAAACTACTACGTCCAAACTACCAACTAATGTATTCATTTTTACATGCTAGAGGCTCTGAAGCAGGTGAGTCCATTTCACCATAATTAAAAATGTTGACAACATAGCAACAAATTATAATTTATGACCCAGAGGGGGAAAATAAGAGTCGGCCCGAAAATTGAGCCCTGAGGAGCTCCAGATGTGATGTTCGCCCAGGAAAAAAGTGATAGTTTCCACTGGCAAAATAAAAGTTTCGGTGTTTGAGGAGGAGATGAATCAGTGAAGCGAGGGGCAGGTAATACCACCCAGCGCTCATGGCTTTCAAATTCAAATTCAAATTGGATGATCAACAGTGTCAAAGGCAGCTCTGAGGCCTAAAAGGATTAAAAATGAGCAATTTGCTGCATTCGCTTTTCAAAGAATGTCATCATCATTATTCAAATTAAAAGCAGATTCTCCCCACTTAGTGTGACAGCGGCTTCACATGAAAACCACAGGTCTGCAGCACCACTTTGTGAAGCTGACAACCATTCAGAAGTCCCTGTCAGAATAGTATTTGTACATCTGATGATCGTCCAGCATCACCTTGTCCTGAAACACAGCAGAGAGAAGTCTGTGAAAATATCATTCATCTGAACCGACTCTAGTCCTCAGGCAAAGAGACTCAACTCTGGGCAACTTCACTGAAATGAACTGACGTCTGTGTCATCAGCAGCAAATAATGTGGTTATATGGTAGTAACATTTTTCAAGGTTCACATGCACTGATCTGACGTCAGAGGTTATATTGAATTCAGACAGGAAAAGGCTTGACTGAACCCCAAGATTACTCACAACTGAAAAACAAAAGATAGAAATAAAGTTAAAATAGTCAGACAACACTTTCACTTCCCATATTTCTATTAACAGGAATATATACATATATACTTAATTAAGTGTTTAGACACTGTATTGTTGCAACTATATATAGTCAGTTAATGAATTATCAGTAAAACAGTATTATATTATTGTAGGCTAATTAATATTTCCATGAAATTTTCTGAGGCTAATGAACAGCTTTGTGAAGTGAGAGCTATAGTGCACGCAATTACATGGCGAAACCAGTGTTCACTACATTTATCCACTGATGCTTTCTTGAATCTTAGTCTGAAATGAAAATGTCCATTTTTGATCATACTTATTTGTTTTTCCACATGTAAAGTAATGATACAGCAGCGCATGTATAGCCAGTCATGATGGGAAAAAAGAAGAAAACAAAAACACACAGGCCAAACTCTGAGTGACAGTTGTTGCCATTCACTTTTGATTTGATTTAATTGATGTTTAAATCAGCCTTTTAAGTGTTTTATTGCAAATCAATTAGCACAGATTTTTTTAAAAAAAGGTGATTTTAGACCCTGACACTTATAGCAAAAGATAGATGTAACATTCTCAGCTACTGTATGTTGCATTTGTGTTAAACTATTTGTTAACTGTTTACAAATGGTAAAACATGTATGAGGTTTAAAATAATGTGCTGCAAGTTCATCATGCAACAGTTCAAGAGTGAAAAATGTCCATAAAAAGGACAACTTTCAAACCATCAAATCATTTGTAGCCACAAAGGACCATGTTGTTTACAGAGAAGATGTTTTACAGCTGTGGTCATGGGGTTTAGTGTGTTGAACATTAAGGAGGAAATACAATCAAGTAAATATGATCACAGGATCCTTTGACAGCTGACCTCTGCAGAACAAGAAGGCAACGAAAAGAGACCACAAAGCTATTGATTAAGACAACACAGCCTCGTCTGTCTCTGCTGGACCCTTCACTTCAGCGCTGTTAATGACACACCGCACAAAATGTTTTCTGACCTACATGCGGGAGTCAGACACTATTATATATGACTGTAGCCTGCCATACATCAAACAGGCGGTCAGTACCTTATTTCTTCCTTAATGCCATATTTTAAAAGTCATTTAAAAACAGTTTTTTAAATTAACCATTTTACTTTAATTAGATAAATACATAAGACTAGAAGAGGCACAACAAAACTTCAAATGAATTCATCTTCCCTTGTGATTGAATTACACTTCCTCGGTCTGCACAAATCCAATTTATCAACAAATAGAGCACCGATGCAATGGACGCCACACAATTAGAGGCAAACAGTATTATCTGGAGAATATGCACCTCCAGCTGAAAAGCAGCACCATCCTAACTAGCTACCCAGTCACTGAACAACAGAAATGAAATGAAAGTGAATAGTCTTTAACAAGATGCAGGAACTCAATAAACAGGGAAACATTCCTCCAGGCAGTCAGACTAAAGGGGAATACACAATCATCTCCATTCTGATGTGGTGGGGTTAGAGGGGAGGGCTGGGGATCACTTCCCAGCTAGGACAATCATACCTCAGAGGACACCCTTAACTTTATTTGTTCCACTTGATGACCGTAAAGGAATCATGCTCCCTGATTCACCATAAAGTCAGCAGCTCTCTGAGAGTCCTGCTTCGCTGCAGATCTACCACGCTGCTCTCTGAGGCTGTTCTGGATTTTCATTTCACCCTGGGGACACTTCTATGTGCACAGTGAGGACATTTATTTTACATGTGATATAATGTGCAAGATAAAAATGAAGAGCAATATCAATACAGGTGATAATGATGGTCAGGAATCAAATCAAATTAAATGAACGGACAGCTTGAGGACGACAACAGTGGAAATATCAGATTTGTTTGTGCTAAAGTTGCAAAAGTAGCCAATTAATCAATTATCTGATTGACAGAAAACCCTTGGCAACCCTTTTGATTATCAATTAATCCTTTTCAGCCGTTTAGTCAAACAAAAATACAAAACATTTCCCAATTCCAGCTTCACAAATGTGAGAATTTGATCCTATCATATATATTATATATCAGATTAAATAAAATATCTTTGTGTTTTGGACTGATGAGCCAATGAAATGAGCTCTTTGAATACATTGCCTCGGGCAAAGTAGAAATTATTAGAAGTGTTTTTAATACAATTTTACAACATTTTAATACAAAATGTATCAATCAACTGAGGAAATCATCAGCATGTACATCAATATAATGAAATGAATAGTTGATTGCAGCCCTGGTTTGCAGCATATAAAATAACCCACTTCATTCACTCCTCAGTTATAATCATTGAAGTTGGCTTTTGGGAGAGAACAAGTCTCATTTCATCTTATCTTCACAATAGTTCCGTAAAAGTGAGATCTTTTTCATATATAACTACAAAAACACCCACAGGACATCTTACCTGCACTTGGCATTCACACACCAGTGCGACTATTAACAGCCTCCACACCTAACAAATATTAGATCTCACATTCTTTAACACATCCTCTAATAGCCATATGCTTTAAAACAAACGAGTTGCTGCTCCCTCGCCTCCCCTTCTCCTCCTACTATCATCACAATGGCTGAATCAAATATTCATGTTGGAGGGGAAAGCATTTAACACGTTGTTGTTATCTGAGAAATCAGTCATGCAGTTAATTGTTGTTGTAACAGGGAAATCTTGCAAGATTACAACGCTAATTGGCATTATGCATTCATGTTTTCTTGCCTCTCTGACATCAGCATGATAAAATGTTGCCTATGGAAGGAGAGATATTAGATTCGCCAAACAATAGTGAGGACACAGCTCCAGTATCTCAGCAGTATTAGAGTTTAGAGTGCCCTCGTGATGGCACTTTCCTTTCATGAGGCAAATGATCTGAGTAACAAGGACCTGCTGCTTGCAACATTTCCACACTGGGTCAGGGCAGAGGCTCTCTACAGTATCTGTAGACCTGTGGCTGTGATTTGTATCCTCCTGGTTGCACCTGCTTTTCAGCCAGGTTGAAGGGGCCTGGAGCCACCTGGCTCAAACCCCGCGCCGCGGTGAGCACCTGGAATACCTTGACAATGACTCACAGCGAGGAAAATCTACCTACAGGGGAGTTCAGCCCCTCGCAGCCTGAAAAACAAGTGTCTGTTTGTCAGATCACATCTTTCAGGTCAGCAGCTCTTGGGTGTCAGGGCAAATGGGAGCACACTCTGGGGTCTGTTAGAAAGAGTTTAACTTTGACTGTATCCCCCGAGGCGTTGCACTTTTTGTTTTCAGTTCTCTATCTGCTACAAGTAGACAGCATATGGTAAAAGACAACAAAATGTAGCTTGAGGAAGTCTATTTAATCCATGATGGCAACCATCCCAGAATTCAAGGAGGTTGTCAAAGCAAATGCAAATGAGAGCTTTTTGAGAAAACATATTAAAAATCTTGATAGCCGAGTGCCCTCTGCCCCTGCACTGATTGTGGTGATTGAGCAGGACGATAAGAGAGAGACAATATTCCTCAGGTTAATTTGATGACACGAGTTGCGAAATTAGAATGACATTGAATAAGAGCTACGCCCTCACATTTTAAACTGTACACACACTTGGGTAAAGAAAGAGTCATGTGCCCTCAAAGGGTCTAACAAGTGAGTGCAGATCAATATAGCTAGTATGTGTTAAATTTCAAGATTGTTTGATGTCTGGACAGGTTCACAGGGAACAGGTTGAGGCCTGATTCAGAGCTGAGTCACCTCTCCTCTCTCCTCGTTTGTTTTTTCTTTCATTTCTTTTTTCTCTTTTTTTTTTTTTTGCACCATCTCCATAACATGAGATGGTGCAAACTGGATTAAATATCATGTACTTCTGTGGAGGGTTATTCTGTTTGAAGCTTGTGACAATTAGTGAATCTTGCTGAGCCCTGCTGAAAGAACCAACAGCTCAGCAGCAGCAGCAGAGAGAAGATTTCACAGACGAAGACGCCCCCCCAGAAATTATACAAAATGTCATGAAACTTTATTTTTTCAAAGTGTCATGAGAAATATGAAAATATCAAAATCATTCAGCATCACAGTTTTCACTGTTAGTATACAATCATCTCAGTCACGCTTACATTCAATATATAAAAATATAAAAATGAAACTGTTGTTCAAAAATACATATTATTGCCAAGTAAAAACTGAGGCACTTGAGAAAACTTGTATTGCTATTTGAGTGCTGGCAAACCTGCTTCTAATGACTGTGCAAAAGTTATAATAATGTCTCCCTAAAAACTAAGTTTGCACTTGTTCCCTAAGTAACAATGGCTTCAGTATTCCTCTGGTTATATTTATTCTGTCATTCATAATGCGCCCTTTGGTATCGTTTGTGTGGTTTGTATGAAAAAAAAAGTTTAAAAAAAAGAAAAAAAGTGGGAGGACTGCAAAATGACCATTCAGAGACATTGGTACAAACACTGAAGATAACATTGTGAAGGCATATAAAACATTCTAGACATGCAGAAAAGTGCATGAATAGCACAGGTAGGTGAGTACATGGTTTGACAAAGCTCGACAATGATTGCAATCACAGAAACACTGCTTGAGACGAGAAGCACGTGAGCACAGAGCTATTTCGCACTTTGAAATGAAATAGACCGGTGGTAGAAAAAAAAAATAGAAGTCTGCACGTTAGGGATCAAACCCTCCTCTCTCTCTCTCTCTCTCTCTCTCTCTCCCTCAGGATGTGATTCCCTGACAGTTCTCCATAGGCTTGGAAAACTAAAGCAATGGAGGGTGGGTTTTCTTTCTGCTGGTGGAAAAGTATCCCAGTTCAGTTCAGTGTGCTACACAACAACCAGATTCCTCATGCTTGTGCAGAAGAGACATCCTGGAGAAAGTTTTGGAGCAGTTCTTGCATTGGTATTTTTTCACATCCGAATGGGTCTGTAGGTGCGCCCTGAGATTGGACCTGTCTGCAAACGCCCTGTTGCAGTGGGGGCAGGAGAACGGCTTCTCTCCTGTCAAGAAATGAGAAGGGAGACATGGTCAGTGATCGTGCACAAACATATCTCAATCCAAATAGAGCTGGTGGCTTATTGTGTATTTAGCCTTTTTTTTTGTTCTTGTAACGCACTCTGAGGCAGAAGGGAACTGTGCTGAGTATATTGTCTTGCTGACATGATGTGACAAAAAAGGAGGTAATATTTTCCTTTGCAACACCACCAAGAGTAAACCTAGAGGAATAATATCAGTCTGAGCGTTTTTCACCAACACCAACTTGCTACAGAACAGCTGTAAGCTCTGTAACAGTCCCTACTGTAGCTGCACAGGCTATTAAATAATGCATTAGGCTGAACCTGTACCTGTGAAAGCTCACAACAACTTAACTGCCTCCTCACACATGGAGGCCCCTCTCTTGTCCCCCACCACCCCCTCCTTCCCAGTCACTCACCGGTGTGCGTCCTGATGTGTCCTTGGAGCAGCCACGGTCTGGAGAAAGCTTTCCCGCATATTTTGCAAACACAAGGCAAGGTGTGAGTCCTGATGTGCATTTTGAGAGCTCCGAGGCTAACATACTCCTTCTCGCAGTATTTACAGCTGAAGGATTTCCTCGTTTGGGCGTCGCAGTGCAGCTGTTTATGCTTGAGCAGTCCAGAGTACGTGGAGTAGGACTTGCTACACAAACTACATTGGAATTTCTCAGCCTCCACTCCGTGAGGGTCTGTCAGCTTGGGCAGCAACTGCTCGTCCTCATCACTCCTCGGGCTTTCAGAGCCGCTGTGGTCTTTAGAGGAGGTGTCGGAGAGCGATGAGGGGTATCCAGAGATGGGGGAGAGGTCACTGGGGAGCGGAGACAGCGGCAAGTTGCTGGTAGTCCACACTGTGATGGGGCTGTAGGCTGCCGGGCTCAGGATCTCCGGCTGGGGGATGACAGGCAGGGGAAGGCCCTTGTATATGTGCGGCGTGAAGAACACTGGAAAAGAAAAGACAAAGTTAAAGTGAAGTGAAAGTGATCGGATGCTGAAGAGCGTCTGAGTGGGCAAAGAAGCTTTTAAAATGTCAACTCCTGCGAAGTAGGGGGAAAAAACTCCATGTATCAACTTGGTTTCATGTCAGAAACAACTTCCAAAGTTACACTTTGTTCTCAACTTTGAAAGAACTTTACCTGTTGGACTTTCCAATTCACTATAATTTGGCTTCTTTGCGGAGTTTATGTGTTTCTTGACCAGGAAGGAGCGTGGCATCTTGGAAAACAAGTGGACAACTTTGGCAAACTTTTTTCTTTCGCTTTGTTCTTGTAAAAAAAAAATAATAATACAGCGGTGAACTTCAGTTTAGTGTGTGAAGACGGAAATCCTTATTGCTTAAGTCCAGTGGAGTGTCATGATGCAGCGCTGCGCTCCTGGAAACGGCGCACTGAGTAGCTGTAGAGCTGTAAATACTCCCTATCAGGTGCATGGGAGGAGCCATTCGCTGCCATTTACATACTGGGAGCTCAAACCAATTACATCTCGCCTTTACCACACAGCTTTAAAAAATGTGCTCTTTGCCTGTAGGAGGGTGTGACCCCCCCCCCCCCCCTCCTCTCCCGAGGGGCTGGGTTATTACACCGTTCACTTTAGTTAGACAGGTGCCTTGTGCTACACTTGTGGGTGTCTCAGGGATGTGAGTATGCAAGTGTAGGCTTCATGGCACCATGCAGTTGCCATTGGTTGTTTTCCAGATTGACAGCAGAAGCAGCAGAGAAGAGCTTTGTTTTTTTTGTGTGTGTTTTTCCTTTTAACTCTTTTTTTTTGTAATATTCCTTCAATCTCAGACAGATCATGAAAGAATAAAGTGTTAGGGGAGAGGAAACAAAGACATGCCTGCAGGGAGAGGTAGACAGGATTGTTTAAAATGCCATTGCTAATGTAATCATAGCACTGTGTGCACTGTGTTACTGATGACTGTTGTGTTATAAACCTCTGGGGACTTGATTATCCTGCATGGGTGGCACATTTGAATTGGAGAATACTCCCACCACCAGCAGCAGCCTTAATGATGATGATGATGATGATAATGACTGGAAGACGGAAGATTTGTCGTCTATATGTTTAGGTATTTTCACCCCCACATGAGCTGAGGTGACAAATCTGTGGCTCCATGATAAATGGACATGGAGCAAAACTGCACTGTGCTGCATCCACATTGACATTCTGTGCTTGGCCAAACGGATGGCCCTTCCTAATGCAGTTGTGTGTGGAGAAAGCCACACTTTTCCTTGCCAATAATGCAATAAGACATTCCTCCTTGAAATGTAAATTTAAGTGTAGTTCTGTCTCAAGGTCAGCCATGATATCATAATCAAATTTATCCCCCTTTGCTGCTGCTGCTTCTGCTGCTGCTGCTGCTGAACTGGATGAGGAGTGGCAAACTTAGCAGTCTACGCCCCCTTGTGTTCAACTGGGCTCCTCTGAGAGACAGAGGCATGAGTTGTGCATCTAGAAGTAACAAGGCAGAGAGTTAAAAAAAAAAAAAACAGACACAAAGGCAAAGGCTTAGCTATGGTGATATTGAAAAGCAGCTCCTAGAGCAGTTTGATTGGCTAGGTCAGCAGATATGAAAATTTCAGTCTGGGGCAAGCCTTAAGTTAATTGTGAACCGCTTATCTTATCTAGAAAACATAATTGCAGATCATGAATAGTTTCCCTTTGTGCCTGCTTGGATTATAAAAGGAAGGGAAGGTTATCTGCGCATAATAACTCCCGGCTACTGTCACACATTTAGTGCTCCGTATGGCAAGCAGGGGTGGGTGAGGGATGATGGTGATCCAGTGGAAAACACTGTGCACCATAAAAGATGCTGAAATCAGTGTCGCCATAAAGAGGAGAGACCATGCACGTCCAGGTGAAAATGTCATCTTGCAGATTTCATGCTTCTTCTGTCTGGTTAGAGCGTGTGGATTGGGTGTGGAGTGTGCATGCGTGTGTGTGTGTGTGTGTGTGTGTTGGGGGGGGGGGGTAAAAGCAAAGCAAAGCAAATCATATCACTAATTCAGAAAAGCAGGGGCATTAGTTTGTAAGCACGGTGTGATTAGAAGGAAACTGTGTATGCGTGGCTCTGCAGGATGGTGCAACACCAGGAAAAATGTGCTCAATTAAACATGACCAGGCTTTTGACTCTGGTCAAGCGCAGGTAACCTTAGCTGTCTTTAAGCAGCATCTTGAACACAACATGCAGGTGTCACAGAGGCTCCCTTCAAATCAAAACCAGATTTTTGGGGAATCTGCTGAAATCAATCTTGCACATTGTCCATTATTCACAGTCTTTGTTTACTTTTAAAATACCTTGAACAAACATTGTTAAGCTCCCCAGTTACAGCACCGACTAATGAACAACTTGGATGAATATTGTTTCATATTTATATATATATTTATCCTTTGTTGCACTTGCCTTTCTATCCCTCATTTGTTTTTGTTTTTTATGTAATCCCATTTATCTTGTCTCAAGTTTTTTGGAGCAGTCTTTATAAGCTTTCTGCTTCCAACCTCCTCTGCACAGTCTTTTGTTTACCTTTAACTCATGTATATTAGAGTATATGTAGGTGGAAGTGTTGCGCACATGTGAATGTCTTCATGTACATATATTATCTTTTGCAATAATGGTATTTTTAATGTGCACAACAATAAAACTGAAGGATACAGTAAAAACAAAGAGGCCACATAAGTTACTTGGCATCTGACAGTCTGACAGTAACATTAAATATTCATGACTAAATAGCAACAATCAGTTGTTTTAGAAAACAAACATCCTTAGGTAATCTCTGCTTTGACTGCTGTGACAAGGCTGTGTGGGTGTGTGCTTTGATCAGATTTGATTGACAGTGGCCTGAAAATATGCACGGTTACTGCCATCAGATTGCGGTTCAGTGTTGTTAAATCCTCACTGATGCACTGAAATATGCAACATCACCTTTTCACAACTGAGCCCTGCCCACATCAAACTGGCCACTGCGAGGGTGCAGCACATGGAGCGCAGGCACCATCTGAGTTGGTATTAACACTTGATAATCAAGGCACAGCAGGTGGCAGAGATGCTCACTGTTGATAGAGACACTGCAGTATCTTTCCCATCTAGACTCACCCACTACAAGCCATGCTAAATGTGTGTTCATCAGTCTGTATTGTTTGCATTGCCGCTGGTACACTGCGTATTTTGTGGCACCTACTTGTTGCACAGAGCTGTCAATCCTGTGTGGTTTTGTTTGTCACAGTGAAATAGTGTGAAAAGTATGTTGAAATGGAACAACCAGGTCTCGACAGAGTCTGTTCCCCTGAGATGTCTGGTTAGGGTTATGATGAGGTTAAACGCTGCAAAAGACAGCTGGTTGGATTTAGGCACAATCTTAGGCTCAGGTAGGATTTTTCATCCATGTATGATCACCTGGAACGAAGAATCATTGTGTTTTCTATAACTTATAATGAGTCTTCATATCTACATAGGGGCGGGTCCCCCACCATGTTGCACGGCCTCGTTTTTACACGACGGACAAGCCAACACTGTCTCCAGTGACAGCGGTGTGCATTTATATCTCACCTGAGCACCACATTACGTTCCCCTGCATGCCTGGAAGAGGAGGCGTGAAGGAAGGGGGATTGAGTTGGTTGCAATTTGCAACCCAAGATATCTTAAAATCCTACACACTGTCTGGTACTTTAAGAGAAATGGGAAATGATTATCGACAGGGAAATAGTCTTCACCACATCACTGGCTTAGCGCCAGTCCAGTTTTGTGGTTGGAATCTCTCCAGTGTTTATCACCAAAATAATTCTCACTTTGTGAGATTTTTTTTGTTTTGTTTTCGTTGACCCCAAATTCAGAGAATACATTTTCAGCAGGGATCAGTGCCAGCTCTCCTCTCTGCATGGAGCTCATTGACATCGCTCTTATATGCACAGTAACAGGAGGCCTGGAATTGCTAAGGCATTAATAGTGACTCAGCAACCTGTGTGATTGAATGATGGAAACAATGACTCTTTCATTGATGTTGATAAATAAATTGTATTAGTTGCAGATCGGTTGCATCATGGCCAGTATCTGATCCATTTAATGGGCTCACTGATCTTGATCTAGCGTATCAGCAACAGATTGGGGCATCACTGAGTCAGAGACAAGGTTAGGGGTGTAGTAAGGTCAAATGTGAAGTTATACAAAAGCCATTAGCCGGCTGTTAGCTTTGGTTTGCTAATAGGTCACAGTTAAGCCATTAGGGACGGGGTAGGAAGCCTCGCAATCTTGTAAGACACTTATAGAGGTTGCTGTAGTAAGTGTGAGATGTGATGTCACCGAGCACGTCCATTCATCATCTCCGAAAGACACCGCCCGCCTCACTGTGGAGAGCCAAGGCCATCAGGTCAAAACTGATCCAGAGCTGCAGGAGGTTTTTTGACCTTTATTTAACCAACCTTTCAAAATAAAAGACTCTATCATGTCTTGGATTGCACACTTGCACAGTTTATGAATAAGCACTGACTGTAACATGCTGCTGAGCTTGGTGGGCAAACATGAAAACGTCAGAGGAGTCAGCTTGCATCATGTGGAGAGAGGGGGTGGGCGGTGGGGTGGTGGTGGTGGGGCAGCCGGATCTTTCAGCTGGCATGATGACAGCATGGAAAATTAGGTGCACCTGGTCAGCCTGCTCAGCTGCTCAGGCGAGGGCCCTCAGGGGAGAGAGTGCAGATACTACTCAGTGACTGAACGCATATGTAGCCTACACTGTGCGTGTGTTCATTGACAACACAAACTGAGTCATGAGAGGTCTGGCTGAGCAACACTGAGCAGATCCACCCATGCTTTTCTTTTTTTTTTCCTGTATATGACACTTAGCACAGAAAGTTGCAGACACAGAACCACACACACTGGCTTTTCAGAGTAAAATGAACTCTCTCATTGTATACAGGCTGAAAGCCATAATAGATATTCTTTTGCATTTGTCTCTTAGGCTACTGCACATCTCAACTGAATCACACACATACACACACACACACACATGCAGGACCGCAGTGCACGCAAATGCAATTGGCAGAGAAAGGGAATTAAAAAAATAAGCTTTGTGAGATGTTAGTGCGTGTTTAGCACGGGTGGGACAGATGTGGGACGGAGCCGCGCGGACGTCCCCGCGAACAGCAACAAAGTAGAGCCATGTAATATTAATGGAGCCGGAGTTGTGCGGGTGCCTTGGGTAAACGAAGTCGATTGACGCGCGCGTTAAACCAGCCGCATGTGATTTCCAGCTTCAGTCATTTTGGCAGCGCGATGCGAGGGGGAGAGAGAGCGGCGGACACGGAGCTGTGAAACCGGACCCCGTGCCAGAGATGTCGACGGACAGGAATCCCTGAAACCGCCGCTGCCCAGGAAATATGGACAGATCTGGTTTTGTGTGCGAGTGCGGGCTGTTTTTCTGTCGGTTTTTGCACATTGCTACAGTGTTAGTGGACCAGGATGCCGTGTGGGCGATGCTGCCACAAGGGATACATTGTGATTTCGCAGAGATGTTTTAGCAACCGTTGCATAAATTAAAAAGAAAAAGAAAAAAACAGACGAGCCGTCACATGGGGGATTGGAGTCCAAAGGGATCTAATAAGACATCACCACCTGTTACTAGAAAATCAGGTAAGCCTCACAGACCTTTATTCGCTCCACGGTACCTCCTAATACAGTGCATGACGGATGTAGGTAGTTAATTATTATGCCAAACACCCATGAAACGAAACGTTAATCCATTTGAAATGTACTTTTTGAGATGGAATCTGCTTTAATGCTGCGCACCAAGAATTTATGTCCCAACCACCTATATGATCAGATGGCTGATAAAGCATCATCGCACCCCTCTGGTAGTCACATTTGTGTGGTGCACTGAGCTGAGCACTTTACTTGTGATGGGCCTCATGATGATACACGTTTGTGTTTTAATGTATGGTGTGCAGGAGCAGGCAGGGAGGATATGTGGGCTTTGCTTCTTGCAGGAACCTTTTCCATTGCCTCAGTGCAGGTACACACAAGCATCACCCGCAGTTCCTCCAGCCAGTGCAGTGGCAGCAGACCTCTTTTTATCCACAGAGCTATTCAGCAGCGTTAAAGTATACTCCCTCTTTCTCTCTGCCTCTCTCTCTCTTTGCATTGGATGCCAATAATGGAAAAAACATTCAAGAATAGGCCATTTTATAGCTCAGACGTCACTGAACTATTCACAAATCGCTCATCAGTCCTGCCCCCCTTGTTTCTGGATCCTCAGCATTAACGTCCATCAGAGATAAACCTGAGGAGTATTTCAGCTGCTGCTGCTGCTGCTGCTGCTTGTCCTGTGTGTTTTATTAGCCTTGCAGAAAGCTCCTGAATCTTCTACTGTTTCACTTCATTTATGTTGCTTCTCTCACGTCCCGGTGTGGCAGGGTTCTTATAAGGCAAGCTTGTTCTCTCTCTCTCTCTCTCTCTCTCCTCTCTCTCTCTCTCTCTCTCTCTCTCCCTCTCTCATTGTGGGCTACATGATGCAGTTTGTATCTAAGAAACCCACTGAGATGTAGAAATCAGACTTCACAATAATGATCTCAGATCTGTAACCTCTCAGCACAGGAGGCTCTGTGCTCATGCAGGCATATTGAGCTGAGTCGAGCTGGTCCATTCCCAGGTCATAGGTCAGGAGCAATCTGTTTGATGTACTGGAGGTCGCATTTCCTACTGAGGCAGAGATGTTGACATGTCATTGACGATTTTATGCCCTGGCACATGCATCCCCCTCCTCCCCTGTTTCGGCTTTAAGTCCTAAATCAAAGAGCAGTTTGGCCAGATGACAGGGGGACAGTGACAGAGGAGCAGGCCTGGGTGAAATGGTGTCAGTCACATCTGGCCAATGTGGGAGCCAGGGACAACTTGTTTGAGTCCTTCACACTGTGTTGCAGCCTGGATCGGCTGATAATTGAACAGGGGGGAAGACTGACTTCAAACTTTTATCATCACAATCTAAAGCACTGTGGCATCAATCATAGTCTGGAAACAAAGTCAGCACTGCACAAACATGGAGTTCCTCTGCACTTTATCTTCCCTGCTTAGTTAATCGATAATCTGCTGTTTCTCCTGCAACTGAACCCCATCGGTTGGGCTGGTCACAGGTCTTGAAATGTGTAAGTGGGATGAGGTGTCCTACAGCATCACTAGAAGCAGTGATTGAACATATTAGCATGAATTATGTTATGTTAGCACATTCAAAGTGCTGTTACACTCCCCCAGCATCACACAGCAGCTTGATATGTAATGGAGTTGTTCTGAATAATCAAGGATTACACTTTCAATACTAGGAGTGAGGCGTAATTTCATTTTTTAATACCATGTGGCTTCATTCAGTGACCTATTTTGACCATAAAAAGGAGTGCTGTGCTGGGAATGATGCACAAAAAAACTTGACAGCAGTGGCTGTCAGAGACAAATTAAGAAGTAGGAACAGCGAAAGGGAAATTAAAGAGTAAAACTTGACATGTATACATGCAGCTTTTTGTGTATTCAAGAAAAAAACAAAACAAGTTGGTACCTGAAAATAGAGCAATCCTGTAACATTTTCCTCCAGCAATTGTACTGGCTAAAGGGCAGCTGGGAGAGCCTCCAGTATGTCACTGTAAGGCTGGACATCTTCATTACAATCTAGCCCCAGAGCTTGACAGCAGAGAGGAAAATGCATCACACCTGACGTTTCTGTGGGGTTTTTATAGCAACTGTTTGGTCGACCATCCATACAAACTGCTCCAGATGTTGAATTCACAGAGGAGAAGCCATATGCCTTCGTTGCAGCGTGATGTACGAGCTGCACAAATAAAAGCAACTGTAGATAGTTCTCTACGAGAGGGCGCAGGAGAAATATATTAGTCGTCTGTGCCACGAAGTCACTGTCATGCAACAAGAAAACCATTAGTCTGGCTTAGCGGAGACTGATGGCTAATGAAGCGAATGCACACCAAACTCTTGTGGCGGGGAAGATAGAAGACACAACTCTCATTTATATGCGCCTCATATACCAGCCCATCTGATTTAGAGGTTCAGGACTGCAACACAGACCGACGCACTGAAAGCTACACGTTGGTGATAACTTCCATAAGAAAAGCAATAAGGGGTTAGATAATACATAAGGATTTATGATGCTAACAGGCGGCTTAACATACAAGTAAAAATAAAACCCTCACAGATAACATCTGTACCTCCAAGGCTGCTTTTCTTTTGAGGGCGAGCAGTATTTCCTTTATGCTTTACAACCTGTAAGTAGCCCAGGCTGGACAGTTTTAGGTCACAACTGATTAATGTGGACAGTCTGCTTATTCGTTAAGCACTGCTGCCTTGACAGCACAGCACCACTATAGAGTAGCAGCTCAACCTTGATGGAAGACAGTCTCATGGACAGTGCGCTGCATTGCTGTGTCTCTTCTGGAGCATTTGAAATTCACTCAACCATTAACTTCACACTTGCCTATGACAGCGAAACAAACTATGTTGGTATCGTAGTTTCTGTTGACTGTAACAGTTGCAGCACGAGGTGGATGGATTCATTGTTCAAGTTATCTGAATTAAACATGAATACCAGCTCCTCATGTGTGAGGATTTTACATCACAGTAGGTCTTATGTTTTTTCACAGAGTAAACAATTTATTGATTCATCCACAGATGAATCAATCATTAAAACAGTCATGATTCACTGCTGGAAATGACCCTGAGGGAACCATGCAATTCTTCCAGGAAATGAAAAAAAAGAGGAAACTTCCTAAACTGGTGCTTTTAACTACAACAAAATTTAAAACCTTTATGGTTTATGATCCACAGAATCAGTTTATCTCCCTCAGATAGCAATTTGTTTCATGTCACCCAGTTTGAATTCATAAATAATTTTCCCCAGCTATTGAGGGGTAGTTCTATATTTCCCTGCTTTATATTTAGTAAAGGAGCAGATGTGTCCCTCGACTGTGTATAGCTTGATTTCAATGTAGCCTAGCCTTCAGCGATATGCTGAGCTTTTTAATCCTTTCATGTACTCCACTCACAGCATGGGGCCATTTCCAGGCCCTGAGCTTTTTTCCCAGAGGGCTGCTCAGGCCTCATTGGTTCAAGCAACAACAAGCCCATAGGCATACATATATGTCACATGCACTCATTCATATATAGTACAATTACAAGAATGCTAAAATTCAATAAAGGCCATGTGCTCATTTGTTGAGGCTAATTAAGACCCCCCATGTAAGATAACATGCTTGACTTGCCCAATCCATTCATCCACAGGCAACGCACCATAACATCATTTGTGGAAAGGAAAAAGAAAGATTACAATCCAATTAAAGAACCTGTCAGTAGTGAACAGGCTGCAGTTTCTTCTAGCTATAGTTTATTATGTCTATTTCTGCTCCCTGATATCTAGTGATATAACAGGGAACCAGTTTGTGAAAAGATTCTTACTGATTTAAGCTGGCACCCAGCTGATATCTGGTGGCTCCCCATTGCCAAAACTCATACATCATAGTCAGGAGGGTCAGGAGCTCAGTCTATAAATGTGTCCATCACTAATTTACTCCTCTGCCTATCATTCACGAGCATCTGGCATGGAGAGCGCCACTGGCTGTTACCGGAGCCGCAGTCGTTGACTTACGAGGTAATGAAAGACTTATTTTTTTTGACAAATGCTCTAAAAGAATTGAAAACACGATGAGATGCTCTTCTCCATTTTGCCAGGATGATCGATCTTGAACATAATCTGAAAGAAAAGAGGGCGAAGTAGCACCTCCTGCAGCACCACAGAGCAGGCCCTGTTGAATACAAGATGTGCTCTGTAAATACAGAACTGTTCAAGCAGCTTCCTCTTGATATGAGTGCGTTCACCCGGTAAGACTGGGGCATTTGGTTTATTAATGTGTTGCTAATTGTCAGGTGAAGAGGAACCTGCAGACCTCACAGGTTTACAGTACTATTCCTTAGATTTAAACCTGAAAATACTAGTCGACAGAAAATAAATCTGCAACAAGTTTAATAAGCAAATACTCTACTTTATAGACTAGATATAGGTATAGAAAAGTGCAATGACAACAAAGCATCTTTCTCTTACTCTTTTTTGATGTATTGAATAAGA
Source organism: Caranx ignobilis (assembly GCA_021432705.1). Lineage (NCBI taxonomy): Eukaryota > Metazoa > Chordata > Actinopteri > Carangiformes > Carangidae > Caranx > Caranx ignobilis. Next base: position 37,062,090 of record MU269980.1, read on the forward strand.
AAATGTTTTTTGGACAAGAAATATGAAAATTCACTGGTTTCAACTCCTCACGTGTAAATAAATACTCACTCTCTTTGCCTGTGGTGCTCCCTGGAAACTTTTGATGACTGTTTTCCCAAATTTCTGACATTTCACAGACCAATAATTTAACATTGTCACTGTGGAAATAATCACAGGTTGTGAAATTAATCATTAGTTGCAGATGGCTACTAATCATCAGTCACTGAGGAATGAAATGTTGCATATGTAAATAGCCTTTTGTCCTCTATGATAGTGAATCACATATGCACTTTAGACTCTGAGAGCATGTGGTCAGTGTTGCTGATATTTTTTTTTTTTTTTTTTTACCACAGTGGTTTGATCTTTCCAAATGTAATCGTCCATTTTTTTTTTTTCCCCAAAACAGATTATAGCACCGCACAGCGGAATTAAAGCTCAGTTCCAGCCCACCTACCTGTAGGCTCCTACACACCTACTAACCAGCCACACAAGCTTTAAACCGGAAAAAAAGTATTGGGAAAACTATTGTATGATATCATCATGTGAAGAATATAAACGATGCCGAGGTCGTTTTCTCTCAAGGCAATTATAGTGATAATTGATAATGTAATAATTTTAATTGCAGTGGAGTGATAACAAAATAGATTTTTTTTTTGCAAAATAATGATAAGGAAGAGAGCAGATAAGGCAATGTGAAAACATGTTGAACAACAGAGGGAGAAGAAAAATGTCATCATGTTTTCTAATTTAAGTTTGGCAAATCTGTTAAATTTAGTTGTGTGTGTAATACTGTTGAGGCAAAGTAGGACTTATTTGGGATGCCTTAATGCTTGATCAACATAATATCTGCCATCTTCACTGGCCAAGTTAAAAAAGCTGCACTCCCAGGCACCATATGTTTCAGGTCGGAGAACAAGTCAACATACAGTAAGTGAAAACCATCTCAATTTTCCTGCAGTAAAACTACATTTGCTGGAGCTCTCTGCAGACAGCTGCTCCACCTGAATGTACAAACGGCCATTCATCATCCTGTGTGGGCCACAGCTGTCCTCAGGTCTAAGAGATGGAGATGTCAAGTTACAATCTCCACATCATCCAGGCACTCTCACTCTGCTCCTCTCGCTCTATTTCCTGCCATTGTGTCAAAGACAAGAGCATTATATGAAGGAAAAAAAAAAAACACGCTGCTTGGCAAATTGGCAGGACTGAAAATATCTGATGGGGTAGTTGTAAAGGGAGTTACGCTGACTCGACTTAAAAGGCACAAAAGGTTCGGCTTATTTAATCTTTGGATTCTCATGAAAAAAAAAAGAGTGCTCGTGTCTTCTGACAGGATGTTCAGGAGGGCACCTGCAAAGACAAAGTGCTCATCTCAGAGTTGCAGACACATTTTTCAGCTGACCACGTGAACACATTCATTTTTAAAGCAGGTCCACAAATGATGTCAGGATTTTCTTTTACATCCATTAAACAGAGCTGGCTCAACTCCGACAGACAGCTCACAGTGTAGGCGCAGATGGAGACAAAAACTCTGATTGTGTCTCTGAAATCGAATTTCCAACATCAATGAAGCTCAAATAACAAATCTATGAAACGAACACATCATGACATATTGCAAAACCTTTAACATGTTAAAGATACAATGCACGTATAGGAATAGATAGTCATACAATATTTACATTACCCACATTTTATTATATTGAACTGGGCCTGCAGCTAAAGATTATTTTCATCACTGCCTTTATTGATTAATCAGTTAACCTGTGAATTGCTGGATCTATGAAATGCTATAAAATTGTGAATTATGCTCCCCATGTTTCCAGGGCCTAAGGCGACGATTTACAAAAATCCAAAGATAGATTCGCAATCAAGTAAAACAAAGAGAAGCCGGAAGTCAGTGTCATCTTGCTGTTACATAGCCAAACGTTAGCATTAGCAGCTCTTTACAGCACTTTTCATGAAACATTAGTTGCAAGTTCATCACCAGCTTCATTCACTAACTCGCTGAAAGCTGACTCCGTGAGTGGAGTGGAAAGTAACGCCATTGTTGATGTTCATGTTAACTGTCTGCCATAATTTTCCTCTGCTCATCTTCATTACTGCAGATTAATTTCCTATTGATTGACTATTACAGATCAAATTAGCAGTAACCTATAGTCTCTGTGTTTATCTAGCCTACACCTATCTTAAATGAATGTAGTCTAATGAATATAATGTGACCGATTCAGCCCAGTTTTTTTACAAACAGCCAAACAGCACCACAGACTGCAGCCTCCACACCAGCTCTACAAAACAGCTTCATGAAAGTAGGATTTTCTGCAAACCTGTATTTATTAGACTGCATCAGATAAGCTAATACCTGACACTGTTGTAATGATAAGCAGGCTGTATATGAACACATGGCATGTATTTTGTATTACCAGAGGTTACAATGCAAGAACTGAATAACCCAAACATCAAAAATACACAGAAGACCGCACAAAGAAAACCAAGTTAAAACCTTGACTTGAAGGTCAAAGCTTTTTTTTTTTAATCTTAACTATTTTCATGGATCTTTTATTCTTTGAAGATACTCTGAATCCTTTACTTTCATTCCGTTCTCCCCTCTAGCGCTCAGACAAATACATTTGCAAGTTTCATTAGGGGTACTCTTTCTGTACAGTCGCAAGTTGCTGATTTAAGTATGAAATGCTCTTGAAATACACATACTGTAGGTTTTTTTGTAATCCTGCGAAACAATGATCATAGTAGCAACACTGCGGCTCAACAAGGAGGTGCTGTGGGAGCCAACAATGCATACTAATGAGCAGGATTTCTCGAGGGTATGCTGTTGGAACTTAATAAACACTTTTGAGAGTCATTTGTGCTTGGCATACAGAAATCCAAGAAAATGGAAGAAAATGAGTTAATTGCATTTTGGCATTCGTGCACATGAATCCACAGGTTTATTTATTTATTTATTTTTTCACTTAGTGAAGCATTTGAGAGGATCCTCAATCATTGACTGAGAGATAGGATTTTTTGAGTTTGCTTTTCAATCTCTCCTTTTGTTTTGCCCCCCCCCCCCCCCCCCCGTATGTTGCTTATTTGAGAAATAAAGATGTGAATTGCTTCTGATTCAACAGCCCACATACATGCAGCAGTTATATTGACATCACACTTATCTGTCTTGCTGGCAAATGTAGATTGCATCTTTTCAGCAGACAGAGGCATTTAACAAACAATATCCAGCTCTGTTTCTCAGCTTCATTTGAAGACTTCAATTTTATTTTTATGTTGTTTTCTCTTTTTCTTTCCCCTTTTTTTTGCTTCTTCTCTCCAGCTCTTATCAGATCACAGCAGCGACTCACCTGCAAGTGGGTTTAGTATCAGTATGATACCTTAGCCACATCCTCCCATTACTGCAGCACAGCCACCGATTAAGCACTGCCAGGACTGAAACCTCCCTGCACGATAGCCTCATCCTACACCTCAGCATCAGCTCCACAGGGAATAATCCTGCAACACCTACAGTCATCCAGGAGAGGTGACAGCATTGCTCTCTCTCCCACCACCAAAGTCTTGACAGCCATGATTTGGGGAGGCCCTCTGCTACAGCTCAGACCAGGGATCAACTCACTGCTCGATGGCTAGACCTCACCATACGAAGAGCTGGGGGCCTTTCTGCTGAGGTAAGTCTCAAACTGCTTCTGCAGCACAGGCTCTGCTGAACCTTTTTTTGTTCTGCACTTGTTTTGTCGAGTCAAGTGGCAGTCATGTCTGATTAAAAGTGAGTGGAACTGGTTTATGTAAATGAGGCGCTCACGCAACATTCCTGGAGACTACTTGTGTATCTGTCTGTATAGAGAAAATCAGGTGTTTAAAAAGGACGGGGTATTTATTAGTAGTGTCACACCTTTAGTTTCCAAGCACAGTGCCTCTCAGGATATGGTGCTTTTATTGTGGTGTTTTCTCCTGCTGTGGCTCAGTTTAATGCTCTCACAGATGGGGCATTGGTTACGCTTACGCAGTTCATTTCTGGGAGCACTGGATTCAATATTGAAACATTTGTAAGGACACCTGGGTTCTCACCTTTTTCTAATGAATTATTCATTAACACTTAATGATCTCTGGTTTTCTCCCAAGATTGCTCAATAGGGATTTTATTTTTTTTTCTTTTTGCTCAGTTGCGTCTGAAAGAGCCACATTTCAATGAAACATCTACTCCGTCGTCGGAGTTCTAGATGAGAAAGGCAGGACTATAATGAAAGTAGGCGTCCTGCTAACAATGCTGTTTCAAATTGACTGCAGTTTGCTGCAGCAAGTCAGTCATGTCATTAAGCATTTGCCTCCACAGTCTAACTCAATCTTGTTTCTTTTTTTTTCTTCTCCTTTGCAGTATCCCTCACTGCATTGTAGCACATGGATTTCAAGACTTCAAATGAAGAGGTTGGTAGGATTCAATCATTGTAACAGTCTGACAGGGAATTGACTATGATTATGGAAACTGCCATGACATTTCCAAACGCTGGAAAGCAACATTAAGCACCACAGCACATCTGAAAGCATGTGGCTACAGCAGTGCTCAAGTCTGCTGTACACATGCATGCTCAGTGGGTCCCCCTTCCATTTTAATATTTTAATACATGCCTTGTCACACCTGTACAAATGACTGATTCACTCTGGCTGTTAATATTATAACATTAGCAGGCCATGTTGGATAGCAATAGTAAAATCATTCGTGAACACTACTAGCAATCTGCTTTCCCTCTGATTCTTTTCCCTGTCGCTGCTTATTGTTTCTTCTTTGATTTTACTTTAATTCTTAAGATGACATGTACGCCTTTAACATTCACCTGGGGTCCTCATTTAGCTTGGAGACATATTTAAGGCAGAGTTGGACTGAACCTAATGTGGAGCCTCAGTTGCACCCCCCCCCAGGTACATCAATCATCTTGCTCTGGGCTCTGACACTGAGTCACTGTCTTACTGTATGTCATAAAAAATAAAACATCCAACGATGAGTTCAGTTGAAGCGTGATCCCAGCAGGTACTAGCCTTGTCTGGAGAAATGCCCTAGTAAAACTCATAGTAAGAAACAGCAAGTCTGCTGTCTGTCTACATATAGAGTGTGATGTTAAATATTCACTCTGTCTACGCTGTGCAAGTTCACACACGCTGGCTAAGGTTTGTTTGTGAGCAGTGAACAGTACAACTGATCAAAACACAACAGTAAACTGATCATACTGTGAAACCTACTCACCTACTTGACTAATATTTCACATTTCCAGCATCTCAAAATGATTTAATAGTGTGTAATACTCATTCTAGTGGAGCGGCGCTTGTGTTGTTTATGATACAAGGAATTTATTGTCACATTTATTCAACCTGTCATACCTTATAATTCTTAAACATTCATTTCAAAATTGCATTAAAAACAAACAAACTACTTTCAGGCTTTTTGAGGGCCTTCCCCCATATTGTGGATTGGTGAACTTCACTGTTCCTCTCACTGTGCTGCTGTTGTTGCTCTGTAAAAGGTCATGTGCACCCTATCACATTGGAGGTGATGATTGAGATGATAATGGACGTGTTCAGAGTGATAGTGCAACATCACAGATAAGGCTAATTACACACAATGGAAACGCAACAACAGGTCTAACAACGCTCGACCACGTGAGACGCTGTCTGACCCGGCTTCGCACAGTTATGGCACTACTGCCCTCATTTTGCTCAGCTAATGACTCTCGCACACACATTACTTCAAATAATGTGAATTAATGCCCCCCTCTCCCCTCGTGTCATTCCTCATGCTGCAGCTGCAGGCGGAGGCTCATTTCTTCACATTCCTCATTACAGGGGTGAAAGATAATATGCTCCATAAACTGACTTTGATTCAAGTTTGACCCACGGTTGAGATCTCTCTGTGCGTGAACAGCAGCCGCGCAGCCGGCTGTCTGCTTAACTGATGAGCGGCGTGTCCCAGGTGACAAGGATGCTGACAGTGGTGGCTTCTTCTTCTTTTTATTTATTAGCAGTCTTGTCAGGTGAAGGTGCTTCTTTTTATTTAGACCTTTTTAAGTCAAGGACAGGACAGGCATTGCAATTAAGCGGGTAGTGGGGGGTTGGTTGAGAGGGAGGAGGATATGCAGAATGCAAATTTTTGCGGATTAGCATGTTTTAAATGGATCATTGGAAACACACACAGTCCTCACACTTGCTTGTATAAAAGCAGGGAAATTCAAATGTAGAGGGCGAGCATGATTCCAGCCACTTAATTTCACAGCTTCTTAATTTGTCATCGTCATCATCATCATCATCATCATCATCATCGGCCTTACACTCTGAAGAAGTAGCCTAGGTGTTTTTTTCTCTCAGTGTGCACACAAAGCTGCCTCTCACAATAAACACAAACTGTTCTCATATGTTTTTTTTTATTATTCTTGTCTAAATGTGTGTTTATTACTAATAGTGTTGATTATTGTTATTTGTTCCAACGTTAGACATAACAAGCAAAGTAAAAAAAAAAAAAAAAAGAAAATAACAGACACCAAAACTGTACTCTAATTTCCATGTTCATCCTGCAGCGAGCGCTCTCAATGACATTTCATTTCATGGCCAGTTAATTTAGTCACAGTGAGATGATGAATGAATTTATCTCTCTGACTGTTCGCAGACAAAGACTGGGATTTATTTGATGCAAGAAGGTAATGAGGAGCCGTTTAATATTCGACTACACTTGGCCAAAGATATTCTGACCATTCAAGAACAAGATGTCATCTGTGTGACAGGAGAGCCTTTTTATTCAAGTGTAAGTAACACAGTCACCTCTTGCAATTACTGAATGCTGCTTCACCTTCATACAGTAGCATGCACTGTGCACTACAGCGAAGGTTACAGCGCAGCGATGCCGAGAACACCGTGAATGTCAGCTAATGAAAAATCTGCATCAGTTAATCTATTGCTCATAAATCAAATGTGGCTATTAAATAGTGATTCACCCGCGGGATCATGATGTATAGTCTTTTACATTTTACATTCTACAGAAAGACTTCAGTTCCCAGCACAAAATGCGTTGAAAATACATTTCGATCATAGACCTTTGACAGCCTCACAATATGTCACAACGTCTTTACAGCAGATTGACAGGCTGCCACAATCCATCCCAAAAATGAGTGAAATCGCAAACACCTGAGGCAAATTCAACATCAAAATCTGTTAAGAAACATTTTCAAAATAAGACGATGCTACACAAAGTCCATATAATACAACAGAGAAAAAAGAGACAATCAAATATATTCAGATAGGATAAGAAGGTGATGCGACAACAACCAGCCCCAGACTTTGACATCACAGTGAGCTGTGGATTGGCCTGATCCTCCCTCCTCTTGTCTCAGTTTCACTTTCACCTCCAGCTTTTTTTCAATTCCAATTCCTCTCTAACATCCTATGGATTTGGACAGACAGCGTCTGATTTTTACAGATGTTTCCTCCCCGACTGCTGACGCTCTAATTGTCTCGTGTGTTCTTACAGTAACTCAACACTTCTCTGGTTGTTGCAGCCTGTGGCTCTCAAACAATAAGATGTTGTTACGCATCACAAATTTGATGCCTGCAAAGGTCGATAATGTTGCATTTTCTCTACATTTAGTGCTGAGTCTGTGTGAGAATCCAACACGTTCCTTGGCAGGGTTTCATTTTTTGTGTTTGTGTATCCACTGTTAGTTTCAAACGGTTGTCTCACACAGCTGTTCTTGGATGGATTTTAATGTTGTTGGTGGTGATGCTCATTTTAAGGTGAAGAATCTGATGACATTGAAACATACTATATATTATTATTATATATCTGACATCAAAGTGGTGGGTTGAACTGTGAAATAACTACGTGTTGATCATAATTATCAATTTCTACAACCAGCTTATGAAGAATGTCAACATATTAATTAAGATTATATCATCATATGTTTCCACTGAGCATCTAAAGATACTGTTAAATTACCACTGCTTCCACTAATTCCTTTTAAATGTGCTGCACTCCACAGACACAAATAAGCTTAGTATGTTGCATCATTTAATCAGCAGTGTTGTTTTGTGATGAATAAATTCTAGTTTAGAGACAAACAGTTGCCCCCATTTGTTCTGTTGTGTCATTTGTTGGCTGTAACTGAATCTCTTCCAGGAGAGGACTGTAACGATCAGGAGGCAGACGATTGGAGGGTTTGGCCTGAGCATCAAGGTAATTTAGATCCTGGCTGATTAGACCACTCCTCCTGACTTCTTTAAATTAAGCCTGAACAAGTGTTATTGATCATTTTCTTGTAAAACGGCAACAGTAACGTTAGCAGAGGGACCCACTGAAAATTGAGTTGGTCTTGAGTGTCTTTGCCTCATTTTGTGCTTGTGATACCTTTTAATTCAGTGTGATTTAATTTGTCTCCTTAGGGTGGCGCAGAGCATAAAATCCCTGTTGTGATATCAAAAATATCAAAAGAGCAAAAAGGTATATTATTGTCTTGGAAAACATCGCACAGCTACTGCCATTTTTTTTTATGCTAGTTTATTTTTTACCAAAGTGATTTTCCTGTTTCCAGCTGAACTCTCTGGGCTGCTTTTCATTGGAGACGGCATCCTTCAGGTAAAAATACCAGAATTCACATTAAAGCCTATCTACACAACTCATTCTATACACTGTGCAAAGTAACATGGACTGATTCTTCAATAATTCATGTGCCACTTTCACAAAACTGTGTTGAAAGATTATACATCCCCATAGCTAAATGTCACATCCCAAATCTTCCATTGGTTATATGAATGTCACACAAAAAAAACAGAAAAGAAAAGAAAATCTCCCACATCTCATCTCAGTCAGCTCGTACGATGCAGAAGCAACAAGCCAGCCAAAGATATTCAGCATTCATGGCAACCGTGGACGTGACTCTCTTGTTTACAGTTTTCAGCGCAGATGCCATAGCAGTTATTGTGCTTGCTTCATTAATCATTTTGAAGACAGAGCTACAGTGATATGGTGCCAGCCATATTATTTAGGGTAACCCTGTTACTGTTGTTTCTAGATAAATGGAATAAACGTAAGAAGCTATCGCCACGAGGAAGTGGTAAGCTGTCAGCTCATATCTCACATTCTCTTACACTGCAACAGCTCTTTCAGCAGCTTATCTTGTCTCACTTTATGATTTGTATCTTTTCGACATGTAAAGCCCCAATTTTTTTTTTCTGTTTCATCCCTTCGTAAATGTGACTGTAAAAAATGTGTGTGAGGAGCATAAAACTTCCAGTCTGTTTAAATCCCTTATCTTGGATTTCCATTCTTAGCTAGACATTGGCACACCATGTTTCATCACAGCAAGCCATCAGCAGAGACGCCTCACAGTTTACAGCTTCCTGCAGTAAAAATATTCTCTTGTTTTTACCTTCTAGGTCCAGGTTTTGAGAAACGCTGGTGAAGAAGTGACTCTCACCGTCTCCTTCTTAAAGAAGACTCCGGCCTTTTTGAAACTGCCCCTGTGTGAGGACTGCACATGTAAGAGTCCACACACACACACACACACACGCGCGTGCGTGCACACTCTCTTTAATTAAAGTATATAATCACCTTTACTGCTGTGCAGAATAATCAACCAAGAGTATTTATAGCTGGTATTATTTTCTGTCTAGGCCTGGTTGTCCTGGTGACAATAAACCAGAGCCTGAAAATCCAAGTATAAAAAAAAAACATAGATTGAGCTCCTCTTTTTTTTTTCTTTTTTTGGGGTGGGGGACTTGTTTGTCTTGACAAGCACTAAATAAAGATGCTACTTTGCTAAGGAGATGATAGGACACATCTTGAGCTCCACAAAAGATGCTAAAGACTAAACAGAGAGAATTGACATTGCTCATTGTGGTGCAATTGATTGCTCTTACATAGGAAAGCTTCAGCCCGTCATCAGACATGAAAGCTTTTATGAAAATCCTTTCATATGCGTATGTAGGCCAGGTTGACTGGCCAATCAACCAGTCAACTGAATAGAAACTGGCTGAGAGAACAAAGTAATTCATTTTTGTTGAGGGCTGTGATTCACTGGGGTTGGAAACCTTGAAATAGATAGAGGTGGCACACTGAGTTTGAAGTGTGGTGGTGATGATGGGGGGGGGGTTATTTTTCTTTTGTGTACTCCTGTTGCACTTTCAGGCATTCCCAGTGACCAGAGTAGTGGGACGTCCTCCCCTCTGTGCGACAGCGGCCTGCACTTGAACTATCATCCTAATAACACGGTACGTTTTTGTTATTATCTTCATTTGACTGACTTATTCTACAACTGACCCTTTGTAGTCGTGCAGCAGCCAGAAAGTTGTTTCCATGCAGCTGTCACTGCCGGCTGATAACCGGGATGCTCTGTCTTTATCCTCTGAGGAGGGTGATTCAGCTTCTCTGCGCTGCTATAGGCCTGTGCCTGTGCACCTGCAACAGCAGCAGCAGGAGCAGCAGGACTCGAGCTCTTGACATGTCAATTGTTTGAAATGCGCAAGGTGGGAAACGACAAGCAGCTCCTAAATTGTGTTTCACACTTCATGCAGGACACGCTGTCCTGTTCGTCCTGGCCCACGTCCCCGGGGCTTCGCTGGGAGAAGAGATGGGTGGACCTGCGCCTTATTCCGCTGCTACACTCACGCCTGTCACAGTATATCCCGGGCTCTGACGTCTGCAGGTGAGCAGCGGGACGGTCGGGGGATCTGTTCTCGCTCGCAGAGCTGGTGTCACCCTCCTACGTTTTAAGTGCTCGGGTGTTTACTAATGGAGCAGAAAATATGTTTCTGCAACACATTTAGTCATCTGCAGTAAACTTTACCCACACCATGTCTGTGCTTCTGCTGTGCTGCAGAACAGAACTATTGAATAGTGCATGAATGATGTAATAAGCCATTAAGCTATCAATAAATACATTTCCATTTTTCTACACTGTGGATGATTCCAACAGCAATCTTTTGGATTGATTCTTAATGAAGCACTCTCATGGTTTGGCATGTTTTAGCATATTAGCTGAAAATTGCAGAAGTTTTTAGATTGATCATCCTTATTGCAGGATTTTTTTTCTATCTTATTTTACACAAGAATGAAGATTAATTTGTCCTTCACTTTGTGAGTTGTGAGTGTGCTCCCAAAAATCTGTTGATACATTTAAAGGAATATTCATTATTTATTTGTTTGCATGAAACAGTCAGCCTGGCTCTGTCAAGAATAGACCAACCTGCACATCTGAAGCTCACTAATTCACAGCTTTGTAATAAATAAATTAAAAAATCATAAATACTTGCACTCAAATGTAGTGCAGTGCTGAGATGCTGCAGAGATGTGGACCAACTGTATCAAATGTCAAATTTACTTGTAAAATTCCTAATATTAAGAGAATTATCAATACTTGTTACTTGTTACAGACAATAAACTCCCTCTGAAATTTCAAATATGCATATATTTTTTTATTCTTTCAGGAAAAATGCTTTCCAGGTCATAGCTGTGGACGGAGTCTGCAGCGGGGTTATACAGTTTCCTGCAGCTGAAGACTGTCTGGACTGGCTTCAGGCGATAGCAGGCAACATTTCCAGTCTCACCAAGCACAATGTGAGTAAGAGGCAATAATGCTTGTTGGGGCTGCAGCCTCACTCAGTCACCCATGTAAACCAATAAGATGTTGGGGTAGGTGTTAATGCAACAGACTTTCAATTTGTGGATTGTCTAACAGTCTCTTTGCAAATGTCATGGCATTAAATAGACACACACTAATGCCTTTTCAGTCCGAGGTCACAATAACAGAAAGCGCACTGTACTACACTTACAGTACTCCCCCCAGCTATGCCCGTGCACTTGTGTAATCTATAATGCATCATAATATATTATAAAATAATGATAGCAAGAGGCAGCAAGAAATAAAGAAATAATGAAGCTGTATTCTTTGTCTTATTGAGAACATATTTTTCCAGCTCCATCGCAGCTGACATGGAAATAAAAAGAAAGGAAGTGTGTGTCTGTTTCCAGACGGGCGGTGATGCTCAGCAGGGGGGGTCAAATACAAATGCTGCTAACAAGCTTCATCATGTGTGGCAGCTCATACAGAGGCTGACAAAAAAATGTCTAATTTTGACAACATGCAGTAAACTATAATTTCATATTTCTAGAGAGCGCCCGTCAAGCCGTCGTCAAGGAAAATGTAACCAGACACTAGCGCTGAGTCCCCACACGACATGAATACAACATGGAGGGAGCGGCAGTGAAAAATAGGGATTTGTAATTATCCTGTGTCCACTGGCGTGGATGTGTGTGTGTGTGGCCATGTGTGTGTGTGTGTGTGTGGCCATGTGTGTGTTTGTTTGAGCAATGGCCTGTGTGTGCAAGGGGCTCTGGGGAATAATGGAGCCCTGGTTAATTGGAGTGGACGAAGTGAGGGACGTACTTAACATAACACCGATGACTCACTGCCAGATAGGCCACAACAATACAGAGTGTATTTCTCACTCTGGCCTTGGCATTCACTGAGGTGTGCAAGTGAGCTCGTAATGTGGCTGCACGTAGGATGTACAGATCTCTGCTGAGAGAACAGACAGTTAAATATAAATATACATCTGTATGTCTGAAATGGCCATTGGTGGTGTTAGTTATTAATCAGAGTTGACTTTGGTCAGTTTTTGCTGAGAACAGCTGTAATGTAAAAATGAACAGAAAATGAAAAGAAAGGGCAAAAGAGCTGCTTTACTTGAATCCAAAAACAAAAAGTAAAATCTTTCTTATAAAACCTCTCCTGTCTCTTAACTAACCTCTTTTAGGAAAAGGTAACAGGATATGCTAGACTCACAGACAGACAACTGATAGTTAACTGATAGTTAAAGCAGTTATTAAAGCACCTAATCACAAAAACAAAGCAACGGACATAAGGAACATCTAAGAACTGGATGAAGAAACTGAAAAAAATATAAATAACTTTGAGTTGAACTTAACTAACATAAAAAACTATGATCATTATTGGACTTTATGAACAGCAACAGCGACAATCATACATGAGAGTTGTATATTACCTTACAGCCACTATAGCACTAAGTGTACACTGACTCTATAGAGTTATATACATATTCTAATGGCCTAGATTGAAGTTTTTAAACCTTATATTTTTACATCCTATTTACTTCATTTGAGGTTTTTCAGTCATGCACCCTACCCATGTTTATTTTTGCATTGTTCTGTGCTTATACATGGCCAAAATTATTAGAACAGCTGACAGTTCTGAAAATACCTGACCTTTTTTTCCCCTCCAAAACATGATTTTATTTCATAATGTCCATGAAGTATGCAGATGGTTGCTCTGAGCATAATCAGATGAAGTGAGTCCTACTGTTTTCTGTCCACTTTTAACTTTAATATTTGGTATTTTGCAGCGATTACTGTGGCACATATTTCTGGCATAGTGTCAATATAAATCCTGAGAACTTAACAGTTAACGCTAATGTTATCCCATCATGCCTTCTGCTGCTCAAGCGAAAGGCTTTCTTATGAATGTGTAACAGATCTATCCAGTTTGTTTTACAACTTGCCCCAAATTTGCTTGATGGGATCGAGGTCCAGACTTTGTAAATAATTTGGTTTCTTCTGCGAAGGAACATGATTGTGTGACATTGACAGTGAAATCTTGTTTTTTGTCAGGAAAATGACCTCTATGATGGCTCTGTTCTATGGTTTATAGAGCATAATGATGACTAATGGCCAATTCAACAAAAACAACTGAAACCTCTTAAATATGCCAAGTGCTCTAATAACAACACTGTATGCATGTGCGCTCTGTGTGTTTATTCTGTTTTTGTTTTGCTGCGGAACTAGCAATTGACCTTTAGAGGCAAATAAAGTGATTGGTTGATATATTAATTATGTTGCAGATGAGTCCACGAGAGGCCTTAAAAAAACAATGAAGTGCAAAACTAGAGAACTGTTTGGACGTCTTATATTTATATCAAATTTTTACCTTTCTTTTTCTAAAGGTCAGTTAAATATTCATAGATGGACCTTTTTTTTTTAAAAAAAAAAAAATTAGTTTAATGGGACCAACTTAATAAACAGGACACATGCAATGAGATGCAAAGCATTGGACAAATATAGCACCAACATCTGAAAATATGTTGAAATGAAGGACCCAGTAAAGAGCAGGGTCAACCTTTGCTGGCAGAAACGTGTCAGTCTCTTGTGGTTTGCTGTCAGACACTTGAACTGAACCGTTTGTAGTCAAATATTGCTCCATTCGTCATGAAAAAGTGCCTCCAGTTGTCTGAGCAGTGATGGAGGAGGGAATCCGCTCGGCTCTCTGCGCTCCACAAACCCCCCATAAAGGTTCAGTGATGTTCAGGTCTGGTGACTGGGGAGGCCATCCTGGTGTTCATGAAACTACCTTTGAATTTGTTTAGCGATGCATTTGAAGGCGTCAGTGAAGGCATTATGCGAACATTATGAAGCAGAGTGTTTGCTCCATTGGTCCTAATGGCTCCCACTAGTCGGCTACACAGCAGAGAAACAGAAAAATTAAGCTCAAGGTTTCTTTTGGTTTTTCGTCAAATGTGACTGTGCATCAGATCAGGCTAAGAAACTCCATTGAAGTTTGAGTCATAGCTCATGACTCATGTCTGTCTTTTTTAAACATAATGCTTCCTCCGACAGGTTAGGTTATGTGTCTCTGTGCCTTGGCTGTGAATGCAAGTTGTGTCTGAATTGCAGCTCAGACTTAAGTTTCTAACAAAGGTCAGACCGAACAGCTTCTGCTCAGACTGTGCTGATTCACTTCTGTGGTAATTTTCCAATGCTGTTTCTCAGTGGCCTTTAGCAGCTTCACTGTTGAATGTCTGTCTACACCCTGTGGGCAACCACTGACCTGTGATCCCTGCTCATCTTTGTTTGGTTATATTTGGCATGCACCATAATTATTTTTTAAAACAATTCACCTCAACATTTTAAATAATTTAACATTTTTAAGAATGACGCTTTTTCCATTAGTGAGTCATGACTCATTTGGCCTTTCTGAGCCTTGGTTTGTTGTTGTATTAGTTGTCTTCTCAGATGCTGAGTGAAAGTAAAGTTTGAACAAATAGTCAAAAACTGAAATTTCCCCAAAGTAAAATACTTGCTATAAAAGTTGCTGCCAGAATAAGAATGTTTTTGAGAAACCCCACTATATTATTTATTTACTGCATTATTTAACAGGAACAGTGCACATTAATAAACATTGCTTTAGATGTGCCAGAGTCAAGCAGAAGTCTATTTTTCATCTGTCGTCCCCGGACAGATGTTATATGGTCACCCCAAATTAAAATTGGAAAAGGTAGTGAAATAGTGCAGAACTGTGGAGAATATGCCATCATTGTGCTACATTGTCAGGTATTAATTAAAAGCTGTAAATGTCAGTGCTTGTTTGGAACGAGCAGTAAATGACACAGCTACTGGAGAAAACAACCAGCAGCTGTACAGTGATTATCTGACAGTGATGTTTTAGCTGAAATAATCAAGACAATTCTCCAGTTTCAGTTTCCAAAACTCTTTTCTTCTGATTATGTTTCTCCAAAGTGCTTTGTGGCATCAAACTTAACAACACAACAAAGCTGATTTTGCGTGCTCCTGAGATGTTTGTATTTTAAGTAATCAACTGTATGTCATAAACTCGCCTCATCTTGAATGTTAATCTGCAACAAACTTAGTAAGACAGCTAACAGTACTGTATTTATCCAGGAGTCAGTCTTGACAATGCTCTGTATATATTGTCAAATAAATAAACATATGGCAGAATACGGATGGATAAAAATGCAAAGTAGAAATGAAAACAAGCATACAGAAACATGCATCTATCATAATGTATCAATATTAATATTCTCCTCAAATGTCCATTTCAACTCAAGGATGAATTGATCAGATTTTAGGGAACAAAGGTCAAAGGTCAAGGTCACTGTGAACTTACGTCCCTGAGAATCCAATATATCAGGAGTGCTCAGTGGGGATTTCATTACATCTGGCAATAACATTCACTTGGACTCAAGAATGAGGTGATTAGAATTTGGTTCAGGTTTTTGGCCATATCTCACAAATTCATAAGCATATTATGACCCAATTTAACAAAAATGTTTAATAGGATAATATTATAAAGTGATACATTTTTATATTCAAATGGTCAGAGATTAACTTTGCTGTGACATCATAATGGTCTGCAAAAACACCCCTGGCTGTTCTTCAGTGCTGGAAGTCAGGAGGGAGATTGTGACCATATTTCCTGCAACTTGGCTGCAGCACACAGTTCTGAGGTGGTCGTTGAAGTTGAAGTCTGTCTTGAATTGTCAGTTGCCTATATCAGCAGAGACATGTTGGGAAAAAATATACACTCCTGTCAAATGTGGATTCTAAAAAAAAATCCACTCTTTTTGTTACTATCCTGCCTGCAGCTCAACACTATCTGTGGAAACATGAAGAAGGAGGGTTTTATTAAAAAGACCACAACTTTACTTCTTTGGTAACTTTCGATTTGACTAGCTGCAACGCCTGAAGCCTCATATAGACTTTAGATAAGTTTTTTATACATTTGTGTGAGGATTTTGTCCTCCACAGTCATGAATTAACCATATAGAAAGAAATTCTCCACCTGTGCTGCTCTGGCCTCCTGGTTGTGGAACATCCTTCCTCTGGAGGTCAGGTTGCAAATCAGTTCTGTGAAGCATATTGGTAACCCTGGTTTTGAAAAGCGCTATATAAATAAAACTTTGCTTGCTGAAGAAGGAATCTCGTAATAGCCACTATAAACAGAAAGAAGTCTATATATAAACAGAGAGAAGCTGTTTTAAGATGGGCTAGAAAAACAGTGTTTCTATCCCTTAACACTATTTAGGACCATACCATTTATGGTGCTGTATTTAAATGGAGTGAAAAGAGCCATAGATTAAAGATATAAAGTCTCCCAGAGTCAAAACACAGTGATTCAGTGGGTGATAGTCAGATACTTCTCACCTATAGACTCAGTCAAAGTTTCCCACTGTGTGTGTTATGAAATAGAGTGAGAGATGTGTGAGTGAACCCCCTCAGCCTGATTTATGTGTGAGGTGGTTTAGACCTGCAGTCACTGTGACTGGCCTCAACAAACCCTCAGCTGAGTGTGAACAAAACCACCGACAGTGCTGCCGCTGCATATCTGAGCCCGGCTCACATCTTGACAGTTATCTGGCTGTTTCCCCCTCACTTCCTCCGCTGCAACAGGAAACATCCTGTTTTCTCCCTTGACACGAACTTCAGTAACTTTTCACAATGAGCAGCTGCGACTTGTTCTCTGCCTCTAAAAGGAGGACAGGATCAGGCCTGGATGGCTTAATTTGGTGCTGCGCTCCTAAGAAAGAGTAACATTGATGGTATAGCATGGATTAGGAGTGAGTGATACCTGTGATCTGAGGAGAATGTTTTAATTTAAAGCCTGACTGCTCTCTCAGTAGTTTCCCTGCTTTTATTACCACAGAGAGAATGGATTTTTTTTTAATGGATTTTTTTTTTTTTTTTTTTTTTTTTTAGGAAGAGCCTCTGGTCCTTGTGGAAATGACTCTATCTCATTTTGTAATTTGCATGCCTTGAATAAATGAAATCTCTCTAACAGCGTTCCTTCAGTGCTGTGCTTAACATGTTAGCATGGACGCTAGTTTATTTCTACCTAGACACATTGTCACTCTGATTGTGAGTCCCTACAGGCTCCTCCAGATGTTTACAATTCTGCCCGTAATCGGTTTCCTGCTTGTTAGTGTGGAGATGTTTTGATGATTTACTTGATGTTTTGTTGAACTTAACAGGTGAAGAAGATTAACCGAAATTTTCCAGTAAACCAGCAGGTAAGATGTTTTCTTCATGCAGCAGCTGGACTCTTGCTCTTTGCTTCAATTTTCTGTCCTCTGTTGCTGATTTTAATGAGTTCATTTGTGCATTTTACATTTCATGTAACAATCAGAAGTAAATCTAACCAGGTCAGTCAGTCAGAGAGAGAGGACACAGGCACCATCTTGCCAACTATTGCAGCACACACAGAGTTTTTGCATCATTAAAGACCATCCACTGAGAGATGATCAGAAAACAACTTAAGTGCCTTCAGTCAGTTAAGGCTCGGTGTCATCTTTCAGTTCAAACATGGGAAGCAGATGCGACAGTGGGATACTTTCTGTCTTACTTATTTATTCTGGTTTCAGCTTCACGAAAATGTGTGAATTCACTTGACAATTCATTTAAGAAATTTAACTGCATGAGATGTGACTACTTGTCCCGAATCTTTCACTCGCTTGTTTTGCAAATCCATCAAAAAAGAAGGGGAGGGGGGGGATCCAAACAGAAAAACAAGCAAACATTTTACTTGGGTTGCTATCACCCTGACTTTAATGAGTAGCGATGGTGTGAAATACTTGATGTCTTAAATCATGTCTCAGAACATCTGCAGCAGAGGCTTTGCTTTCTGTCTCTTCATTTCCCACTTGGTCTAACCTCTTTTTTTCCTCTTGAAAACTGTATACCTTTTGCCTTTGTGTAAAGGATGGCAATATGACGACATGCACACACACTGTTACATGCTTATGGCTTCTGCATCCTCAGTGAACCTCCCCCAACTCACATTGAATTCATAAATAAATAGCTCATAACTCTGTGACCTTGCTCTGAGCAGATGAAAGAACATTATAAGTGTCGACATGCTGCTGACCAAACATGAGTCTCTGTTAACGCTGCAGCTGTAATCGTATTTAATGTTATGTCATAACACACATGAACAGACATCATTGCATCATTAACAGTTTATTACACTGGAGGAGCGTCTAAAACACTTAAAACACAGGATATATTTACACCACATTAACACATATTGAGATTATAGGTTAATCCATAGTTTAATAAAGTCAAGGGTCCAAGAGCTTTTATCTTAATCTCATGACCTTCGTCTAAGGATGGAGTTTTTTTTAGCTTTCACAGAAAGTAAAAAAAAAAAAAGTATTTTATAAATTAATATTTAATGATGTTATATTCCTGCACTCGTATTTGTGCATCAGTTACAGATTAACACTTAAACAAAACAGTTCTAACAACACCATTATTTTTGTCAACCATCAGAGATTCTCCCTACTGTTTCATCTTTGGCAGCCATATTGTAAAAACCAGAGAACATGACTCCATCATTGGATCTTCACAAGATTTTTGTGCAGTAGAAAAACCTTGATTATCAAGTTTATATGGTTACATTTAACTGGGTATCTTATATGAATATGATAAATATTGGCTGTTGAACCCCCCCCTAAAAAAACATCAGATATTACCCCGCTGAAAAAATGGGCCAGGTTAGAAAATCAAGGCTTTAAACTAATTGTAAATTGATTTGACATTAAATCTGAGAGCATCGCAATATAAAATGAGCACAATAAAATAATTTATCAATATTACACACCACCTCTTTGCCTTTGATAGGCAACCTCTTGCTAAATGCCTCGATTCTTGGTGTCAAAGTCTGTTTTGTTTTTTCTTCTGACAGATTATATACATGGGCTGGGTGGATGAGAAGGAGCAGGACTCTGTTCAGGACCGAATGTATTCACCAAAGTTCCTCGCTTTGAGGGGTTCCTCACTCTTCAAGTTTTCAGCACCTCCTGTAAGTTTTGATTCAGTCTTTATTTGTCTTACACCAACATCCTCAACCCACCAAACTTCTGTGTTTGAATTAATGTTGCTCAACTCCACAGGAGGTTTTTCATTTGATGTTAATGTATTGTTGAGGGAGAAAATGCTTCCCTGCTGGAAAAAAAGGGAAACAGTTCAGTCATAATCATTTGTGTTGCATTGATCTTCCTGTTGATTGATGATGATCATTAAATCTGTTTACATTCTGCCAGCCACTTAAGTGATTATGACAAGAGGGATAAGCTGTCGATGGTACTGGAGATGGGAAAAGATTGATAGATAACTGAAAATTGCCTGCTCAAATTGACTGTGCTGATATAAATGGAATATGCTAATGTGAGTGGATGGTGGGATATGGGAGCTTCCTTGTTCAGATGTCGAGACAAGCTTATTTATTATTGAAGATTAGTTTGAGGAATATATTCCCTCAAGTGACTACACATGTCCCGCCCCTAGATAGTGACCTAACACAGCTTAGCAACCATAACAGGCACGAAGCTTCAGATGGGATAACAGCGACAGTTGTCTAAAGAGTTTGGATGGTAGATTTGTTTCTTTTAGAATAAAACATTTCAAAGTCAAAAACACAAAAGCAAATGAGTGATGAATTGAGCAGCATTAATGAGCTTAACATTATATGGTTAGGGCATGTCATGGGCTGACTGTACTACATAATTATATTATGGGGTTATATGTTATATTTGTAAAATACCTTGGGAATTTGTCACTAATCTTCTGAGTTAAGTCGTTTTTCCTGGCTACTGCTTAAGGCCGAGGGAGTTTAGCCTGCAATGGAGAAAGCTGCTGCTGTTATCAGTTAGCTTGCCATCTTCAAATCCTTTTCCCTTGTAAAGGGAGTTGCAGTTTGGAGATGTAAATGTCAAAACATCTATCTAACCTCGAATGAGTAACAATTACGTTTCAATTTCATGTATATTACCCTACTGTATAATCTTTTATACAGTATGAGACCTGTAGGTCTGCCCCATGAACAATACTTTTCCTCAGTCTTCTATGTGCACGACCAACCAGAATTTTAGCATTGGCATTTGCTCTGTTGTTACACCAGTTCGTTAAAGGTGTGCGTGGCCTAGCAAACGCTAAACTACAGTGTCATTTAACAGTAATTGCAAACATATTTTCAGGTGACAACATGGGACTGGACAAGAGCAGAGAAAAGCTTTACAGTGTATGAGATAATGTGCAAGATTTTAAAGGTAAGGCACCTTTTATTCATTCACACATTCATATATCCATTCATCCATTCCTTCATTCATTCATGGCATTCAGAGATCAAAGGCCCACGCTGTAGACACTGAAAGAATACAAAGCAGCAAACAGAATCTGATCTGAAGGCTGCACTTACATAACTCACTTAGTAACTTGCATGTGCTCTTCAATCCCACAGAGACGCTCAAGGTTCAGATTGCTTTGCTGAGTCTCTGCAGATTCGAGGTCACTTTGAATTTGATTGCGCAATTTTTTTTGCAATTCATTATGAGGAAACTCATTATAGGTAATTTAATTCCTACAGACATATGAAATCAGACATATTAAATGAGATATTAACCTTCACTGCCATATTACAATGTGATATTTGTGTTACATAAAGGTATAAATGATACGTTAGATGATACGTATCTGTTTCATCTAACTGTTTCAGGTTTTACTCACCTATTACTTTAACGCAAGTGTGGGGGATAGAGACAAAAACAATTGCTGCTCTTACAGCTATAGTCTGCAAATCTCCCTTTACCTTCCATTGCTGTTACTCGTCTTATCTCCACATCACTCTGCTCATCTGTACCTGATCAGCATGGCAGTCGTACTGTCTTATCTTAGGATAATGACCTTCTGGACAAGAGGAAGCATTGCTTCAGCGTCCAGACGGAGAGCGGGGAGGACATATTCTTCAGTGTCGAACTGGAGTGCGAGCTGCTGATCTGGGAAAAGGCTTTTCAGATGGCCACCTTCCTGGAGGTGGAGAGGATACAGGTCAGCACCTGAACAGCAGGCAACGTGCAGGGAATTGTGATGATTTTAATCTCGCTCCGGGTTCCAGCTCAGTCGTTTCAGTACAAAGATTGATAATGCTTATATGACATTTTCACAGGAGCAAAAAGAGACTTTTGTGTCTTTGTGGGTAACGTCTTGTTCTCCTATTCTGTAGAGTAAAACCTATGCCTGTATCATGGAGAGCCACCTTATGGGACTTACTATTGACTTCAGCATGGGCTTTGTGTGCTTTGATGCAGCTTCAAAGGTGAGTGTAGGACAGTCCTTTCATCACCAATAAGAACTGGAGAAAGGAAAACAGAGCCTTTCAGTTGGAGATTGTACACAGTCTGATGAAACTAATCACGATGCCTCAGTTTCCCTTTTTCTTTTTTTGGTGCTGCTAACTTATTCTGCACTGTGTGCATTTTGGGAGTATGAGCACATTTGTTTTGATGGCTGGTTCCCCCAGCTCAAACCTCTCACTTCTGCCTGCAGTTCATTTTGGCCTTTCCCCAAGTCTGAGAACCATGCAGACGACTCCACTGGTGCACATTATGGCTGAGCAGGACACAAGCGTTGCCATATTGTTCTCTAAGATTTTGGCCCTATTTCCTGCAACGTGAAGCAACAATGTCCCCCAAGGACAATAAAAATGTTGCCAGTGTATTGTTTACAGAGTAAAAGACGCAGAACACAATCCATATGTAAACTGCAATCACTGACAATACACGAGGTGGGATTACTGCATAATTAAAAGCTGCTATTGGCAAATTTGAAAACCCATGTTAGAATTAGTTTTAATCGAAAACAGCTCAAATAAAACTCCGTACAACAAGTTGAGCTGTATTCTGCTGGCTCAGGATCCAGTGACATGTTCCACAGCTTTAGTTTTTTTTTCTGTCTGCAATAGCTGTTCAAAGCACTCCATTTTAAAATGAATCTTAATCAGAACTTGTAGTGCGTATAAAACAAGGCTGACAGACCAAAGGTCTCTGCTACACAATGATTTATAACGTGGAAAACTAAAGGTGCACAGAAGCAACCTGCAAGAAAGTGTGAGTGCAGCTCTAGTGCTCTAAAACCTGATGGATGGATAGAGCACTTAGTATCATCTATTAAATAAAGGGCATAAAATGTAAAGACAACACGTACAACATCTGCATCACAAATGAGAGCTGTGCATAGAGCAATTGAGCTGTCAAGACTCAGAGGGTTCATGCACTGGTGGCAAGTGCTGACACTTTTAGAGTCAGCTGTTAAAGTAATATAGCTAAAGTGTAAGAAAAACTGAATCCAGAGAAACAGTGAACAAACCTCGAAAAAATGTGAATATTGCTCCCTGCTTTGAGAAGGGCATCAAAATACTCTTTAATGTCTTTGCAGGAAAGTTCATTCCCTGATCTTTCCAAAAAAAAAAAGAAAAAAAAAAAGACATGCACCAGATGAGCAAAATGTACAAATCACCGGAGCATGCCTGAGGCAGACTAAAGAGTAGATCGATTAATTTGAAAAACAATAGCAATCACAATTTGGAACAAAATAAATGCAAAACAGGATTTCTAATGCTAAAGGTATGAATGCAAAAACAGACTGAACACAATATCATTGCGACTATATAATTTTCTGTTATTAATAGCTTCAAATAAAAAAAATTCAAACCTATTGTTGATGTGGATGAACAGGTACTTTCACTTCACAATCCCAAAACAGCAACATTAAAGCAACAAAAATGAAGCTGCGCAAAGCTCATGAGAATGTCTCAGTACCAGGAAATGGAGTCTGATATAATCCTCCATATGATACAGATATAATATCAAGTGGTTGTGACTGACATGAAAGAGATGGAAATATCATCACCTCTCTCAAGGTTAACAAGAGTCAGACGAGTTTTTAAAGGCAGAGCAGATGAGGTGACACTCTTCCTGTTCCACTCTGATATCGCTTCACGAACATCTGAACTCATTTAAAGTGATTTTTTGTTACAAAAATATCACAGTCATGTTTCATATATTCAGACCGTTTACACAGAGAAAGTGGTACATCACAGTCCTAGATTCAAACCCTTATTTAAGAAGTTAAAGTCTATGTATGTGATTAGCAAATTTACTCTAGTTTTAGTCCCAGAAATAAGTTTTATTTTACTGTTGATTGAAGTGTTTATATATATAGCTACTGTTGGGTCACTCTGTCTGCAGAAATGCATCATATTCTATAAGATTGTCACATGTATGTTGTGTTGTCTCCTGAGAACCACTTATCAATGAATTACTTATCTTAAGAAGCAGAATCATTTTCTCAAGTATGAAAAGCACCAAAATGACCAAATATGGAGGTACGTTGGTTTTCAATGGACAGGAAGGGTGAAGAACACTGAAAAGTGATTAGTGATAAGTATAGCACTTAATCTAGTGGAGTAGAAAGTATGAAGTAACAGATGCTCCAGTAAAGTCAATACTAAGTAATAATAAATGTAATAATAAATGTACTTAATTACATTCCATTGCTGCTAATTAATCAGACTGGTGTTACAGTGATTATTACAGCAGCACAGCGTTGTAATGAACAGACACATACTCATGTGAACAGAGTGGCCAGCTGTCGACCTGAGGAGTCAGGCTGGAAACTGACTGTGGCTTGGCTCGCTGCTCAGCTTTTGTTTATTCAGTTCAACACTAATTGAATTACAGAAGCTCTGCTATTTCAGGTGAAATTGCTATGGCTTGTTAAATTTCCCAGTGGCGAAAGTAACAAGTTTATATCTCACAGCCAGCGGTAGTTGGTTGATCTGCTGACGTGCCCCATTTCTCACCAGATCCATGCGGATTTTAACATGAATTATTCATGGGACAGTTACACAAGGAGGGATTCACAGATTAGATTGTTGTAAATAAGGATATATAGTTGTTCTTTCGTTGTTTGGTTGACTCGTATCATCTCTGTAATCCCTACATTTCAGGCGGTACTGTGGAGATACAAGTTCTCTCAACTAAAGGGATCATCTGATGATGGAAAAAGCAAGATCAAGTTTTTATTCCAAAATCAAGACTCCAAATCTATTGAAGCAAAGGTAAGGGACTTTGAGTGATGATTAAAAAATTTCAAAGTAGTTAACGTTACAGAAATGAGAAAAAATGTTTCTTCTCTTCCAGGAGCTGGAGTTCTCAAACCTCTTCGCTGTGCTTCATTGTATTCACGCTTTTTTTGCTGCCAAAGTTGCTTGCCTGGACCCGATGTTTGTGGAGAGCCATGGCAGCGCGACTACCACAGGGATTCCTTCTCTCTCCAGTATCTCATGTAATTCACAGACGCCGAAGCTCAAATACGCCACTTGACAGGCGCTGCCCTCTCCAGACCCCTTTTAAAAAGACACCGCACCTAGTTGTGACCGTGGCCTAAACTGATGGACGGGAGAAGTGGAAAATGTTCAGACTCTGACATTGTGGAGGACAGCTGTATGCAGATGAGCTCTTGGGGGATCATCTGTGAAGAAGCATCAGATTTCTATAATTTCTTGGAATCGTTGTGAACTTAAAGACAAACCTCTCCTTTGAATGACTTCACAGAAACACTCTATGAACATGAAACATGTGATTCAACGTTTTTAAGTGAATTTGTCCTTCTCTTGATCCTCAGACATCCTTAAAATCGACACGACACAACGACAAGTGGAGTTCTTTTCCCAGGGTAGTCCGCTTTTCTATGTCATTTTACTGAAGATTTGGGGTTTAAAACTGATTTTTGCCCTTTTTTTCCACATCAGACGACACATCACCTGCAGCTCTGCGAGGATATTCCTGGACAATGGATATTATGATGGCGCTTTCTACGTTTCCATTTTTGTTTTGTTTGCTCTCCAGGTGAAAACTTTTGCCTGCTTATATAATTCAATTAGCAGTGAAATGTATTTTCCACTGGAGTCTGATGAGGCCAGCTAAAAGCTAAACATCAGTCTGATCCTGCAACATAGAAACACTTTTGTTTTGATTGAATTTAATTACTTATTCATTTGCTGGCAGCATTAGTGGAGGAAATGAATGGTTTCAGACAGACATGTGTGTGCTGATATACTCGGTAACCTTGTTTCTTTTTCTCTGTATTTGATGTACACCCGTGTTTGAGGTCAGGATGTAGCTGTTCCCCGGATAACCGGATAGGACGGCTTTGTGAAAGTGCAGCTCTGATTGTATGGATAAGGAATGATGGACTTTGATAATCAGGTTCACCATCCACACAACCATAATCTGACAGAAAGCCCTCTAAACATGATTAGAAACATCTCCCATAATGTTTTCCCCTCTCAAAACTTGATTATGTAAATAAACACTGACATTCAAATGAACTCAAAGAATTATGACTTATGGCGAGCAATTACTAGTAGGGATTACTGCATTTGTTAATTTGATGTGCACCAGAGATGACTAGGTAGATAGTGCATAACCTTGTACTCTCTTCATTATTTACTCTATGGACCAATTTAGGAGAATAAAATCAGCAGTGGTGTATTTTTGGAATATTATATCTTTTTTTTTTTTTTTTTACTTC
This sequence comes from Caranx ignobilis, assembly GCA_021432705.1. Classification (NCBI taxonomy): domain Eukaryota; kingdom Metazoa; phylum Chordata; class Actinopteri; order Carangiformes; family Carangidae; genus Caranx; species Caranx ignobilis. Next base: position 37,088,302 of record MU269980.1, read on the forward strand.
AGATTGTAAATATAAGAAGAAGAAAACTTTACATTTACAAACCACACCATGAGGAAAATAGAAAAAAAAAAAAGTAGCATCATGGCCTCTAAAGGTTTGAGATGCCCCTTTACACTTCACTAAACTGTTTATAAATACAAGAGAGTGACGGCTAAACTATCATATTCAGAAAGAGTTCAGGTCAATTAGCGCAATTAGTCATGCTCTTACCTTCCATTTACAAAGTAGGATCCAAACACAAGAGGCCCATGGCTCAGTAAACTCTAGAGGATAGTAAATTAAATGGGGTCAGTAAAGTGCTTCGTACAGTGCGGGCTTGTTAAGCTGATGTGAGTGTCTGAGGGAAACTAATGGTGGTGCAGTCTATGCAAAGAAAGTCTGAGAGATGCTTTTGTGCTTTAAAATTATCTTGGTCGCATATACCCTTATAACACAGGATCTAGAGAGTGAGGTTTATTTTATTTTTTGCAGATGTTTTATTAACAAATATGCTGTGTGATAAATTAATAAATAAGACCTTTTATAACATGTTTCACTCGTGGCTGGTTTTATTCCTCACAACATCTGGATGTTCTGCTTCTTGTGTTCTCTTGTGTTACTCATATATCAGTCATGTAAATATGATTTAACGGCTAGCAGTTAGCCTAGCTCTGTTAACAAAATCACTTATTAACACAGTTTTAGTCTCCTGTTTGGGCTTAGCTGTTTCCTGTCTTTACTCTAAGATAAAATAATGTGAGATAAAATAAGATAGACTGAGCTAAGCTGAGCTAAATCAACCCACAACCCAGATTATGGTTCACAATGCACAGATGTGATTGGATAAAAGTAGAACTGGATTTTCATCTAACACTTGGCACAAAAACTAATAAATGTATTTCCATGACTATTTGTTTAATGACATGTAAGCACTAACTTCATATAAGCACTATTACTGCTGTATGTTGAGACACTGCATTTGTTGGCCTGCTTAACATGGGCATATTTAAACTACAGCTTCTGTTTGCTCAGTGATTTTTTCAGATATATTTGCACATTTTAAGTATTAAGTATTAAACAAGTATTTCAAGTATAAAAATTGAATTGTGAAACTGTTTGACAATATTAGGTAATAAAGTTTTTAAAAGTGTTTTTGGTGAAAAGGTCCATAATTTAAAAAGAAAAAATAGCTTAAATTGAGCACAGTGGATTAAAAACTTAAGGGTTTCTAAGTGCACTTAGACATAAGTGAAGTCAAGTATCTGTCAAGTTGTACTTGCAGTACAATTAATAAAATGCACACGACTAATATGTGAGAAATACAGACCATTCATGATTGAGTGCAGCAATTGTGAGTACTTCTGGTTTTGAGGAGGGTGCTGCTTTGGCTGTGGTGAAGTCTGAGAAACATTCCTCAGCATGGTTCACTTATTGTAGCCTGAGCTTGAAACTTAAAACAAGAAACCTGCAGCTCATGAAAGATGCTGCGCTGATCTGCTTTACTGGGAATCACTGCATCCAGACTTTCTGGAGTTGGACCCATACTAGAGTCTGAAAGTCTGGATATCTCAGTCTCTGCTGTTTCTATTTCCACCGTTTTTCTTTTATCTGTCTTTCATCAGTCCCCTGAGATTATGGAGATGCAGCACTGAGTCTCTGAAGTATTCTTTCAAGTTTAGGGTATTCCAAGGACTGAAACAGTAGCTTCCCAGACATATTCATATAAATGCAAGAAAACCTTATTTTACATGCAAACATGCACCTTGAACCACAATTTCACACAATATAGAGTATACAACATGGTACATTCAGACTGTGGAATAATACGATTTGAAGAATCTTAAAGCTACTTGAAAGGAAATGAAAAATGGGAGAAAGTATGTCAACTGAATGTTAAAGAGATATTATAGATCAGTAACACGTACACTCTTGGGTTTTATTGTGGATAAAAACCTTTCTACTTGTTTCTGGTCGTCATCTGTGCATGTTAACACTGCACCAAGTCGAAGAGATGTAACTGAAGTTTATCTGTTGATTATGCAGAATGAGCCTGTCATGGATCTGCTGAGACAGCAAAAGCTGCATCTGAAAATTAGTTGAATTAACCCAAGATGAAAAAATAAAAAAGGAAACTGGCACTGATGAGCGTGTTTTATAGCGTTCCAGGTTTGAAACCATCCTGGGACTTTGGTCTCGTAAATCCTCACTCTGCTCTAATATTTCAGGTCAGAGTGGCAGTGGATATCACATTGGCACCTTTAAGGTTTCCACACTGCATCTGTTTGCCACGATGACTCATCTAACTCCTTGAGCAACGGATGGACAAACTCGTAATGGGACATTAAAAAAAAGAGCAGTTACAATGATTAGAAGAGGCATGATGTGGTTGTGACCTTTATTTTTGTGCCAAACATTTACGGAGAAACAACACATTTTCAAAATGAACTGCACACACTATGAGAAATCAACCTAAGCCCGATAAAAAAAAACAAAAAAAAAAACAAAGTAACAGAACAGTTTTGGCTCTCAACAAATTAACTTAAGATAAGCACAGAGCAGAACTGGTTATGACTTTACCGGGTGCCATTTCTGTGGTCGAATTGAATGAAATCACAGCAGTCCCATTAACTTTGGTGCAAGGCATGACCTGAGAGTCGAGGTTGTAGGTCCCCTGCTTTCAATTCTTAATGCGCTCTCTAATTAACTATTACATTTTAGATAATGGTATATCAACTGTTTCATGCCTGTAATTGGCTTTGTGAACTTTAATGGATACTATGCAAATCAAATGGGACTATGTTTTTATTGGTAATTATATGATGAGAAATTATTCCATTATTGCTTAGTTGCAAAGCTTTCTGATGAATGAATGTAAAAAAGAGAGAAAAAAACCTTACTGAAAATAAATGTAACCTCTTCACACACAAAATCTACTAATAGTATAATCAGCCCATTTTCAAACAAAATATTTTTTCAATACACCAGAACAAAATGAAGACCTATAGCACTAATATATCTTATCTATTTAACAGACAGCAGTGGAGTTTTGATCTACGGAGTTCCCAGTGTCAAGATACAGTACAGCAAGAGGGCGCTACAACAAACCAAATGCAAATAAAACTGTATGCAGAATCATATGATAACAATACATATATATCACTTTTATTGTATAGAATTAATATCAACAACATTCAACTCAGCGTTTGGAATACTAAATTATGCATTCAAAGTAAGATGAATGAAATTTTCAAAGTCTGTGATGGTAAAGCATGACGTAAAAGTGTGACATCTATCAGTGATGTGCTGTTTTCTTTTTTGTTTCTTTTTTTTTTTTTTGCCTCTGTGGAATGTTTTTTTTTCTTTTTTGTAGAAATATAACATTGTTTGGGTTCAATTTACTGTGCCAGAAAACTCACAGAAGTCCTAATGTGATGGGGAACGTTGGCACTTAAAAGCCATCACTATCAGGGAAGTTCTGCAAGCAAGTTGTACTTTGATTTAACAGGATTTACATTTACAGCAAGTTCAGTCCACAGTACAAACTAAGCCACAAAAATGGCACCTTTTTTTCTTTCTTTTCAAAAGTTTTGTTTGTCTCTACTTGAGGACTGCAGATTAAGGTGCTTTGCTGGACTCTTCTACAGCCCAGGATACGAAAAGGCTTCAAAATCCTCAGTGATTCTGATTTTGCATTGGTGTCGATTTAAAAAATAAGAAAAGAAACTGAATTTGAGATTTGTCTCAAGGCCATCTAATTGATTAATTGCCATTAAATCCTTTTTTTTCCTATCGTCAAAACATTTCCTAACTTGATCACTTGGGACATCACCTCCAGTGATCAATCATAAAATGTGAAGCAAAGTCAGGAACACCCAGGACATATACAGTAAATTCATGCATGTACTCCCCGTTAGCAGCTCCCTCTAGACCAGGCGTGTCTAAACTATTCCTCAAAGGGCCGTATGGCTGCAGGTTTTTCTTCCAACCAGTCAAGAGCACACAGTTTGACCAATCAGCTGTCTGAAGACTGAGATCAGTTGATTAAACGAGTCAGGTCTGGTGTGCTGCTGCTTGGTTGGAAAGAAAACCTGCAGCACTCGGCTCTTTGTGGAACAGTTTGGACATGCCTGCTCTAGACAAAAGGAAAAAAAAAAAAGCTGAAAACACCTGACACCAGTTTCAGCATTATTTCAAACCTCTGATATGATTACTAAAATGAATATATTATTTGCATTGACAATAGAAAGGAGACCATGGAGAGGAGAGGGCCTACAACACCTCATCATACCAAGCAGGATGTCAGCTACTCATATGCAAAGTGAGAAAACTCAAGTACGTATGTAAGCACCCTGTAGAAAAAGTTACATCAAAAGGGGCCCTGTAGAAAAAATGATGAACCACTCTGGTCTCTCAATGCTCTGTTGAAATAGGAAGGTAAAAACACGTTGACCTAAAACCAAATATCCAGAAGAGTAATGAGCCAGTCATGATTATACAAGAACATCTTAGTCTCCGAACTCAAAATGGGAGGATGTGGCCTTATTCGCCTTTCAGTGTCTTTTGCTGCTTTCAGCATCATTAATTCTCCAGACACTGGGAGTAAGTTAAAGCTTCTAAAAAAGGTGCAATAAAAGTCTTCATCTTAGCATGATCATATTTTAACAAATATAGTAAGAACTTTGTTTTTTTATACAATTTTTAATCTGCACACTTCTGCAGAAATCTTGACATGTTGTGATAAAATCTGAATCACAAAACGGGTTTCGGAAACTATTTTCATTTTGAATACTTTTTACATCGTTTTTTTTTTTTGATATACAAATCAAAAGAAAATGTCAACAAAAGCTAACAAATCATGACAATCATAACATTATTATCCAATATTATCTATGACGTCTCTTTTCATTACAGTTTCGCCATCAAGATTTCATGGAAATAATGCTACATTTGTACTGAAAAAGGTGAAGAAAAGCATTTCAGCAGGAGCCTCGCCCATAATGATCGAGGGAATCAGTCATTTCTCTCTGTAATACAGCAAATATGCTTTCAGAGACTCAGGCAGCGGCAAAGCCATTATTTGTTCTCTCAACATGTTCACTTGCTTGAGGATTTCTATGTCTCCAATGTCTCTTTCCTCCTCCTCCTCCACTTCCTTGTGTTCCTCTTCAGGGTGCTCCTCCTCCTCGCTCTCCACCATTTGGGGGATAAGCTGGTTGCCTACAAAAACGTAGGTGTTGATGCGTCGTCGCCGGCAGCGTCTGCGTTTGCGCTTCTGGGGGACTCTTTGCACCGTCCCCTTGCCCTGACTGTCCTCGTTGGCCAGGTTTCTGAGAGTGCGACGTATGTAGATCCGAGACAGATCCTGAAGGCTGCGGACAGTCACTGGGGCTGAGGACAAACAGAGATGACACAGTCCTTCAGGGCAACGCACCACAACAACAACAAAAAAATAAAATAAATAAATAACAGGAATAATCCATACAACTGCGCCAGACCTTCAACTAGGTCAGCATAAACAAGTGAGGCTGTCAAAGAGAAAAGTGTGTCTCAATATATCATAGAAAGGAAATAACTGGCTCTATGAAGCAGCTGCCGGCCAAACTTCATATGTCAAAGCAGATATTGCTTTAGGAATCATCTCGTCACATCACTTTAAATGGACTGCCTAACTTTAAAAGATTGCCTGCTTTACAATGCAGTTAAGACTGAATAAAGCACAATTTTTCTCTTTTCGATGATGCTTGGTTGAGGCTGGGTAACTTACGCAGCTGGACAGCATCAGGCTTCTCTCCATCAGCTCTGCTCTGCTGGACCAAGGGGGCAAAGGATACCGCCAAGATGTTTTTGCTCTCCCATGTGCACTGACCAGTCCTGGTAATCTGGGTCAGCTGCATAAAGAGACAAAAACTTAACTCAACACTGAGCACTCTTAAATATGAAATACTGTTTAACCCTAGGGAACAAGGGCTAAACTCAACCACTAGAACTCAATAAGGTAACATATGAAGGTGTGTGAATGTCATAACGTTTTTACACAGAAATAATTGCTGCTGTGTGGTTTTTTTTTTTGTTTATTCTTGACACCTGTAGAGATCAAAATGGAAGATCCTCGGTACGTAGGCGACAAGATCAAAACACAAGATTAAAAACACAAGAAGCAATAGTTGATGATGATGCATCTCTGCAAACATAGATATGAGAGAGATATGAGATTCTCAATTTTGATCCCTAAAAGTGTCAGTCGTAAACTACAAAACATATAGCAGCAGTTATTTCTGTACAAATACAATATTTGCTCATTAAATAACACTCACACACCTAAGTATGTTACTCCACACTCATAATGTTGGGCAGATCTATGCACACTGAGAAATGTAAACCATGCCCCTGGAGGAGAAATGTACCCTTCTTTACATCTGCATACTGTATATTCCATCACATCAAATAGGTACATCAAACATTCACTTTGTGTTTGCACTTGCTCTGTATGAACAAATGGAAATTTATATTATAAGATATAAGCGTAATTCATGGGAAGAAAAAAAACTATTGAAAATGTGTTAATGAGGAGAATATATACAGAGAAGTAGCTGTTTTTACCTGACAAATCAAAGTACTTTGTTCCACTACTGTAAAAACCACACAAAGTTTCATCTGTTATTCTCACAGAGATTAAAATCTCTCTAAGGGGAAATAAAAAAACATGATGAGACACCTGACAATACACAAACGCCCACGCACACCGCATCAGAAACAATCACAGACATCTCTTTAAAGAGGTTCAAATTTGAAAGTTCATGTTCATCCAACAGGTGAAACTCTGAAGTTTTCAAGTACTTTGTAAAAAAAAAAAAAAAAAAAAGGAATATTATCATTAAATAGATTATATTCAGCTGATTGATTTGCAGCACTGGCCTTTTACTACAGGGGATATTAAAGGAGCAGCTACAATGTTATGAGCAGTTCAGAAATGGCTCCGATGGCAGTGATTGATCAGTTATCCAAAACTTATGCAATTAATTTGCCAATTAACTAATTGTTGCAGTTTCAGTATGCAGGATATTGTCATGTTGTTAGTCCCTCCCTGACACATCATCGAAACTCAAGCCCTAAAGTGACACACTCACAGAACCATTTATACCAGCTGATACTGCCTTAAAGTGAGGTTCGTCCATTCACAGCCATCTTTAATGTACTGCACACCCAGGGGAGCTCTTCATTCGGCACTAAAACACCCACCATCTCTATGCAATTACTCTTTTTTTTGCGTCAGTATAGCCTCAATATAGGTGTTGAAATTTCCCTGCTTAAATCAGGCAAATGTACAATTGTACTCTGATTGAAAGTGACGTGCTGGCTAGGGCTAACAGTAGCTCCTGAGCAGACACATGGTGCTCCTCTCATGTTTATGTCTCTGAAGACGTGTGCCAGCATAAACATACAGCGGCAGTATGGTAACAATGACGTGTGTCATGCGATTTGTCGTATGGACATATAACATGAGTGCAAACAGAGAGAGTCTACACATTACAAACCTCGTTTCTTATTGTTGCCTCCAGACATTTGCATCCGACTTTGAAGATAATCAATGACATGGTGCGTCAACATTTTCAAAAGCATCTGTTCTCCCCAAACCACAATGTAATGTTTCATTTTGGTCCACTCTGGAGAGTCATTTTAAAAAGCTCTGGTGGAGATGGAAGTGGAGAACGTCAGCTGGGTACTGATGAAAGCCAACAACAAAGAGATCTTGATGTGTTCAAGAATCATTTGCATTAGTGTAGACATGGTCTGAGTGAATATGGGCTGTAAGCACTTTCATGCTCTTTAGATTTTACCAAGATCCATGATCAAAATAATGTTTAATTACATTCGCCACCATGACTCATAAGTGTGTAGGCTGTTTTTGTTCTTATTAGTGCCATTCAACTTCTTGAAAAACACAGTATATCATCTGATTGATATTTTTTAGTACATCGTACTCCAGTGGATTCAGGCCTTTGGTAAACATCAAACCTTTGGTCACAACATCTACTTTAATCCAGGCTTTGCTTTAATTAAGCTTCTTCCTTTCTTCCTTTGAATACCTTAAATTGCCCATAACCCCTGACCATGATTCAGTCAAGATATTTACCATCCTTATCGGGGAAAGTTTCCTGTCAGCTATTTCTTCCATCAGCATCCCAAAATATCTTGAATGCCCTCTTACATGGCCCACACTCAGTCCACACTCACCATCCACCATGAATTCACAATTTTAAATAAAATATGTACTTATAGAGCCCTTCCTCTGCTCCTTACCCAGCTGCTCAAATCCAGGGGCAGTTGTGGCTCAATAATGCATGTGAAAGTTGCATAACCAGACTTGTAGGTCAAAGCTATTTTACCTTGTTTTCCCTCATGTGTTAGCATTTTGAACAGCAATCGGGGCGTGTTGATTCTGCATCATTCTGGTGGCTTGCCACTTACCTGATCCTCTATAGGCATCACCAGAATGCCTCCAATTTTGAGCAGTACTTTCATGTAATTTTCATGGTCCTTCTGCACCCCAGCGCCACAATAAATGCGGTCATATTGATGACTGTCTGTTGAGATTTCAAGGCAATTCCCCACCACAAAGATGGGTTCACAGAACTCAAACCTGTGAAAAAATAATAACAAGTACAGTGAATAAAACACGTCAAACAACCACGGAAAACACATTTTTCTTCCTGTGACATGATCATGCAAAAGATGCCGAGTTGAATTGGAGAGATTTCAATGCATCTACTTTGCAAAACTTGATGTGCAAAGCAGCAAAACTGTTAGTAGTGTTGTGGTTTGATTTCATCCACTTCTTGTTGAAGGAGATGTTTTAAATTTCAGTGGCCCTATCTCTGTCCGAAGATAAAAAAAAAAAAAAATATATATATATATATATATATATATATATATATATATATATATATAAATATAAAATATATATATATAAAAAAAAAATATATATATATATATATATATATATATATATATATATATATATCTTAACCAGCACTTAGAAAGCACAATAATTAACTAGATGTGTCTTGCCTGTCTCATCTGTACAAACATGTAAAAGTGTAGGTTGGAAACCTGTAAGCCATGCTAAATGGCTGCTGGCAGTAGACTTGCATTTAATGGTCCAGTGTGAGGATGGAATCAACTTTCTCATCTGACTCTTGACTCAGATGTGATTGGTAACATGTCTAATCCTTTAACAAGAAATGGATGTGTTCACACTGCAGGTTCCAGTCTTCTCACCTTTACTTCTACATTTTCATCTAACTCTAGAGAGAGCATATTCCCCAAAGCATGTACTCACTTATCAAAGCTGTCGCTATTCTTTATGAAATCATCCAGCTTCTCTCTGGCATATTCAACCACGTCCTTATGGAGCTCAACTCCATGGTTCACACCAAATGGTCCTGTGGGAAAAAAGAAGTCTTGTATCATATATCATAACACAGCATTACCTACCTGTTATGATAAGATGTGGAGTAGAATAATTATTTGCTTGATTGACAGACAGTTAATTAAGTGGCAACTTCTCTTTTCTAAAATTTTTAAGTCATTTTTCAAGTAAAATGCAAATAACATTATCTGATTTGTTGTCTTTGTGTGTTTATATGATAGTTAACATAATATTTGGGGATTTTGAACTGTTGTGATTTGTAGGCAGCCCCTTTGGTTTCAGGAAGTTGTGATAATAAAATTATACTATTTCTTTTGATATGTGATGGAACAGATGATTAGTCAATGAATCAAGCAAATAACTGATTTTTAAAAAATGATGCATTGTGCGTAATGACATATTGTGCTTTTCCAGGTAAATCTGAGGACACTGCACAAATGGAAAAAAAGCAGATGTGGAAAAAGGCTTACCAATGATAAGGCCAACCATTGTGCTCAGGTAGCCAGTTCCACTGCCCAGATTGAGGAAAGAAAGTCCTGGCTGCAGTTTGAGGGCCTCCATCACCTCAGAGTATATGCATGGAGCAGACAGGTGTATGTTGCCATGCTTCCACGCCAAGTCTTTGTAAGCACTGTCCCGGTAACCGTCCAGGTAGTAGTCACCGCGGTCTATGGCCCGAAAAGCCTGTTCAACTTTTTCTGTGCGAATATACTGAGCTTCTTTCAGATTATCAATGAGGTCGTCGTTGTCCTCCCCAGCGCTCACGGCTCCCCCCATGGCGAAAAGAGAAGAGAAACACAAGGAGCGAAGTCAGACTCGGGACGAGCGGTTCCTCCTCACAGTGGCATGAAGATGAATGTCTGGCTGAAGGATCTGGCTGCTGTGACTCCTCAAGCGTCACTTCAGACGACAGACATGTCCAAGCACCAAATGACCTGAGAAAAAAAAATGAAATTAACATGTTAAGGAATTACACTTACTAAAGAATATGTCTCTGCAAGTATAGTGCAGATTTAAGATGCTGATATAAGTAAAGATTTATTAATTATGTCCCACAAGTGGGACCATCTTTAGATGAAAAATTAACATCTGTGAGAGAAACAGACTGAAGAATCAATGACATAATGTGCTACAGTAGTCTTTTCCTAATTAATTCCCCTCAGGATATAGTTGATGTTCTGAAATGCATTAGCAATGTGCCAAACGAAATAACTTCTCTTTATTTATGTAAATGCTGATGTATTCATCAAACTGGCATGTTTGAAAACAACCCAATAATACAACATCAATGCATTTAAATAACATTGTTTGCGGCCTCAATAAGGCAGCACATCATTTTCTTCTTTTTTCCCATCAGCATAAATTGTGTTGCGTGATAGCAGGAGAAGCACAGGTGCACTTGAAATCCCTCATTATGCCTGCACTGTACGTAGATTATGCGAGTTCCTGGACTCCAGTATCACACACTGGGCCGTTAATATAATTAGTTACACCTGTGATGCTCCTGCAGTGATGTGTCAATATATCGGCCATGAAAAAGCTCCATTCATCACATTAACACAGTAGTAGTAGTAGTAGAAGTATGAATCATTTTTATGTGCCACACCATCTCCAGTTCTAACAAATGTTCTGCGTGGCGTAAGGTGCTGCATATGTAATGCTTTGAGAAGCTATGAGAGGATTTATCTGCATTTTGATAGCATTTTATTTATTGTTACAAGTCAGGAGTTAGTTTCTGATCTGTTGTCTGGACAGACCTGGACCTCCTGAGCTGCATTTAATTGTGATTGTGTGACTTTTTTCTATCGCTTTTTTCTATGTAAAATTATTAAAAGGCAAGTGAATGATAATTATTGTGACTATAACTATAAATAAGAAATACCTTCAGATCTAATATTTTACTAATAGGCTGAATTCACCGAGAGCCTCAGACAGTGTCACAACTAAATCCTGGTGTAAAGCCGACACTGTCTGCCCAAGTGTCACAGTGGAGTCTGCTGTGTCCACAGGGCGAGGGAGGGGTTGTGTAATATAAAGCTGACATCAGGGGTGGGGACTGAAATGTGGATGAAATCATCTATCATAGCACGCTGAGTTTTGTTCTACAGTATTAATATACATTGTGTTGTTGTGACATGTTTCAGTTGATGGAAAATCTAGTGAGAAACATTTGGATAAAACACAGACAGGGAATTACTTATATTGTATTGCGTCTACTCATACATCAACAACACAATCACTAATTTAAATCTCATTCACCTTGAAATATTAAAGAAGCAACTAGGGCATACACTACTACAGCTTATTAGGTATACCTGGCTCAAATTAGAGCAGTATAATACAACAGTGCAGCAGTCACTCCTACTATCATTTTGTTTGTTGAAACCAAGACTTTCTGATCATTTTCGAAGCTGTATAGGTTTTTTTTTTCTGGCGCCAGTGAACTCACCAAGAGCTGTCTCTACTATTTAGTCTTTCCTCACTGATATAATGAGTTTCTGATGGTGGGGAAACTCCTCTCACAGAGCATTAAACTCATTCTAATCACGTTCTGATGAAGCTTTCATGTCGATACACGAGTCAGATATTCCAGCATATTAACTGGAAAAAAGGTCCGTGTGGAGTCCTGTTTTCTGAGGCAGAATACCCAACTTAAAGTTAGTTTTGCATTGCACTGCAGTGTGTGTCCTCTACAGAACATCATAACCTTTGAGAAGGTGGGATCTATTGTATGTCTTTCAAATTCCAGCTTGTTTTAGTTAAGTTCTCTCTGATTTCATGCCTTTCTTTCTTGTAAAGCAGGAAATACTTTCTGCACTGAAACAGCCTGAGAAGGTAAAATGACTCTTTGGTCTCACATCTAATCTCTACACTGAGGCCATAACCTGCAATGAGGGGTCACAAAAAAGATTGTTTCCCTTTAAGAGGTCACAAAGCAAAAAGGAAAGCTCTGCTCTACTGATGCGTTTTTGCAAAAATATGCACTTATCCCTGGATCTGTGACAGTTACTTAGATTAAAAATATGAGCTACTGGTTTTACTGTGTAATGCTTCTTTATAAAAGCACCACATGGTGACACTTGGGAGGTATTTAAATGTTTTATAAATACTTTGATAACAATAACATCCCACACTGCCACAAGGTGAATGGGTATACTGAAGCTGAGGGAGACAAGTCTTGAAACCGCTCTCTGCCTCCTCAGCATCTCCACATCTGACTCAGCTAATAAAGATTAAATTCAGAGGTGACTTTGTAGTGTGGGCCCGGTAAGGTAATTTTCCATTGGCTGTTTCTCGCAGGCAAAAAGAGCCATTGATTCGCTCACCATTGCTGATTGTACAGCAGTGTATTTTTTATCCCAGTTTTTCCCCTCGTCCTCTCTGTAATGCATAGTCCTTTGAATCGCCTGCAGTTGAAAGAAAATCCAGGAAAATGGGTCAGCGGAGGTATTCTATAGTCAAATTGCTTTCGGGAACTGCCATGCAGTCTTAGCAGTGATAACCCAGTCTTGAAACAGGTCATTATTCATCCAGTCCTTTAAGACAAATCAAGAAAGGCCAGATAGGTAATAGGATGTGGTGCAGCAGTGAAGCTAGTCTCAAACTGAGAAAAACTGGTCTCTTTGTAAACAGGAACCACTGGTACTAAACACACACAGAAAGTCCTGGGGTGACCCCCGGGGTGTATGGAAAGTGCGTGGATGCCATTTGTCTCATGACGGGCTTCCGTGACCCGTTTACAGCCACCTGACTGAACCGAGCAGGATGACGAAACTAGAAACAGATCCTCCAGCAACACGAGATCAACTCTGATGCTGTAACTAAATACCGAAGGCCTGTCTGGGCAGCACACCCGAGATGTGTACACACCGCTGATCAACAGTGTGTGTGTGGTAGAGTGATAATCATCATGGCTATCTGCATTAACTCTGCACATTTTATCAGACAATTTGCTACGCTGCCAGCAGGATGAAAATTAAACTCCTATACCTATGTTGCAAAACACCAGAGCATTTTTCCAATATAATGTGTATTAGTAGAAAATAATCACATGTAAAAAAAACAAAAAAAACAACCTCACTCAACCCAACTCTTTACAGTCACATACTTCATTTTTGCTATCGAGGGTAAACAGAATTCATTTGTGATGCTGCTCTGGCAGATTGCGACATTCGTAATCACTAACTTGTTTCAAGCAACAATAACTGTGAGATATAAACACTCAGTGGCCACTTACCTGCACAGATTATAATACAATCCAATACAAGTGCTCTGCGATGAAGTCTAGTTTTCTGTGTATGCTATTCAGTTTTTTCACTCTGTCACAGAGGTTTTTAATTGAATTCTTGTTGTTCGGCCTGGACTTCATCATTTTCAGGTGTGTTTCCATTATTCTGCCCAACAACAGTAGCTTTTACTTCAGTGATAAACACTTAGTTGATTTGGCACATTTCTGGCAACATGAGCTATAAACCTCTCAAATGTAGAATTTAGGACACCTAAGTACCTAATAAAGTGGTCACTTGTGATTAATAATGTTCTTACCTTTTAATTCTAACTAGCGTACTAATCTTGCCTGTAAAAGTATATTTCTTGGAGGCCATGTGTGAATGTTTTGCCACGTTTTTATAGCAGTAGAAAATGTGAGCATGTAAAGTTCACATTGAAGGATGAGGCTGCATTTGCACTGACATTCACTCTGCATGGAAAAAAACATAGCTCCGCTCATAAATTTAAAATTGGGGAACGGAGGGGGAGGCCCACAGGGAGGTCCATCCAAAACGCCACAGTGGTGTGTGGCAACAAGAAAAAAAAAATTGTACGTGGCTTTTCTGCTGAAGAGATAGTTGGGACAAGCGATGACAACAGAACTGCTGCAGTGCTAACCTCCCGGTGTTGTAAAACCCTGTCTGAGTAAAACAAACCGTTTTGGCATCTAATAAACTTTTAAACACATAAATCATTTCTGCCAACTTGACTTTCAGTGTCTCACTGGTATAAGAAACAACATGTCTCTGCAAACACAACCCTCCCTTCACTGTTAAAGGAGGCCTTTTTGTAAACATGGCCTACCATACTAACTAAAAGAAAAAAGCAAACCTAATACTTGAGAAGGTTTAATTAATTAGATCTGGCTGTACAAAAACAAATTCTGCTACAAATATGTCAACGAAACCAAATGTATTATTAATTCAACATGTGCAAACCCAGTTTGTTCTACAAATGCAAAGAGCTCGCGTTACCTGAGAGGAACATGTTATTGAAGTCATGTATGCCAGAATATTTCTGTGTGCAAAGACTGTGACTGTTTGTGAATGTCTCTCTAGTCCGCACTAGTCTGACGAAGTAGTCTAGTCTGTCGTCAGACTAGTGCAGACTAGAGAGACCGATGCATAAGAACTGATGAAGCCGCTTGGATAAGAGGCGAAACATTTTCCACAGACAAATACAAGTCCAGTTGCCTTCGATTCAATTTGAGAAAGAGATAAAGACTGTGACTAAAAAGTAGTATGCCGCATTCCTCTCCAGACTGAGTGGAATGAAAATGATGAAGCACCTGTAGAGTGTAATTCATTTCAACACAACCATCCTGTAATAAATATTACCTTTGTGAAGCTCATGCTAATTTATGGCCACAGTAATGGCACTGCTGTAGGTGTAGCAATGTTAGTCAGTCAGTTGGTCTATTAGCCCTAATGAATTTGCTGATTGCCTCATCTGGTTGATGAAGTCTCATCTACTGCCTGTCCAATGATTTTAGTCCCACCTCCTCTTTCCTATTGCATAAAACTTATGTTCAAATGTCTAATTTTACTTGAATGTACCCATTTATGCAGAAGACTATACTATTTTCTGCATATATTCATGTTCCCCAGAGGAGACGTCTGACTATATTGTGTTGACCTACTGACCTCATAAAGGTGAACTCTTTACACTTCATCTCTCATTATACACTCTTAGCCACTGCAGTCACCTAATACTGTAAAAAAGAAAAAAAAAATGTAATTGTTTTGACCCTAGGACCTTGGGCCCATTTTCCTGCTTCTACTGTATTAAGAGTTAAGAAGTAGCAAGCTATGTCAGTATGTCTGACACAACAGAAGAAAGCATGTCATGAATAAACATGAGGGTCACGTATAACCGCCATTTACATCTCAACTTTGTCAATTCAGCCATTTACTTTATGATATTTTTTAGTCTGTATAATGTGTTCACAAGATTCATTTCTGCATAAAAATATATTTGCCATGTTAATGAGTGTGTCTACCTTTGCAGTTAAACAGTTTTGGAGCACATTATTGAAAGTATTTCATCAGTACAGGAAAATATATTGAGTCACTCAGCATAATGAACCTTATTTTAATGTCTTCCTCAGAGGAGAACGTAGGAAAGAGCTGAACATCTGAACTTTTTCATGCTCAGTGGGGGATACACCCACCTGATTTAGGCAACAATAAGCCTTTTAATCTGACTGCATCCTCAAGCTAGTGGTAATGATCTTGTGGTGCCTTCAGACTTAATTACAACTGTATTTGCATCACTCTTTATTTATGCAAATGTGACCACCAGACTCTGTGTTAATTAGCCAGAAACAGCCGAGAGATGTGACAGTTAAGGCCTGTGTTGTGCCAGGCTGAGCAGCAACAGGCCCCACGTCTCTTATTCTCCTCTGGCTTCTCTTAACTTTACTCCTGCTGTCTCTGTGTATCCAAGGAGGCACCATACAGGTTTGGATTATGATTGTAATTTTGGTTCAAATTAAAACATTTTAAACTCAAGCAGCGACGTTTTCCCCTCAACATCCTGATAAAATTAAGACAGTTTGAATCACAACACTGATTTTCTACACAGTCACGCCGCCTCCAAGGATCACTTGGAAATGTAGTTTATCCATCTTTTATCTTATCTTTTGTGTGATGAGAATGTCACAGCGCTGCCAGAAAGGAAACAGTCTAAACTGTTCTCAAGTTGGGTCACAGAGATGTTCGTGCAACTAGGGCTGAAACTAATAGTGGGATTTATTATTAGCTGATCTACTAAAAATGAATTATTAACACCTTATAATTAACTAGTCATTAAAATGCCTTCTTTTAAACAAAAACATAACTGGTTTCATAGCCCTTAATGTGAACATTTTCTGTATAATAATACAAAACACCATCCTGGGAAGTGTGAAATTATAACTGATATTTTCTATTATTGTCTGACATTAACTATTATTTGCAAAACAACTGGTAGATTTTTTTGGTATTTTCAGAAAGCATGTTCAGAAATGATTTTAGCTTCTCTGTTGTTCTGTCCTCTATAACAGTAAACTGAGCATTATTGGGTTTTGGACAATCAATTTGGATTTTGAAAGAATTTAGAGACCAAATAAAAAATTAATCAAAATTAATCAACTGAAGATAAACATTTTGTTTACACTGTAAATCAGTCACGGAAGCTTTTGACAGCTCATCTCCACATTGGCATATGTTTTAAAGCATAATATGCTTCAACGTGGTCACGTGTTGGATCAAGTAGTTTGTGATAAAAGTAAAAGGTAGTGTGTGATTTTCACCTATGTCAATTAGGCTATTTTAATTAATGTTGATGTTAATCATGTTAGTAGCTGTCACTTAAAAACTGTGGTGTTTCTAGCACAACAACAACAACAACAGGTGCTGCTCACAGATCAAAACTTATTCTTTGAGTTGTGGTTGTTTATTAGTCTTATTTATTAGTGACAATAGCTTAATTTAACAATACTGAATAAATGGTTTTGATTCCATTAGACGCCATGTGACCAACCTGACTGTACCAAAATATTAGGAACACCTTCAGAAACAGTGTTTCTTCCATCACACAGGTGTTTCTAATTTTCTGATCACTCACAGATGTTCCTTGATTCCCCACAACTGACACCTGATGAAGCCAATCAGCTGCCTACGTGGTCACGTGCTGCAGTTGCCACACAGTCGGCAGCCTGTCAGCCAATCAGAAGCCGGGACACTTTCCTCGCACTGCGTGTGACGACGGAGCAAAACAACAACAGCGTTTTTCATGAAACGTTGTCAAGCGTTAATAATCACGGCTGCTCCTTAATCCCGACCGTGCACATCTGCGAGAAACACACAGTAAAGCAACTCAATACAACACATGACAAACACTGAGAAGAGGATGTTTGTGTGCGTGTGTGTGTACGTGTGTGGGTTTGTGTATTCATGCAGCTTTTGTTCTCCACCAAAAACGCAGTTGCGTCCAGAGCTCTCTGCAGTGCGATTAACCTCAATCTTTAACAGCGACTGGCTAAACCGGTTTGTGGAGAAGAGGCTGAATATCACCGCTACAGCTTTCATGAGCTAGTCCCACCATAGAAAACAAAAACAGCCACAAAGGACAGCGTTCATTTCTCGCTGCCTCTTCCGCCTGATGTAACTTAAGTCTCTGTTTGAGCAGCCTGCACACACACAAACACATACACGCATTAAAATGAAGGACGTGGTGTGTTATATATATGGGAAAAAAAGTGTGTGAATTTTGCAAACGCTAAATTAAAATTGGGACATAAACACCAGGAGTCGTGCTGCTGTTGTTGTTGTTGTCAGACTACGGGCATCAGAGCTAAAGTTAACCCGGCTAATGCTAGCTGTAGTGGGCCTGAGTGCGCCATCATCAAAACAAGAGACAAAGCAGGTTAGGTAAGCTCGTCTCTTCACGCTGCTAATACACAGACAGCCAACACGCAACACACACACTTTGCCCTGTCACATTAACACTAAACTAACTCAACTACCAGCCACGGGCCAGCCCGCGTTGCACGGCGGGCTAACTCGCACACAAACTGCAGTTAGCTGAGGAGAAATTAAAGGTACTCACAGACGCTGTGTCGCATTAACTCAACTCCGTGTAACCAGACGCGCTGTGCAATGCGACGGTCACTGACAGTCACTAAGAGACATCAGGAGCCCGGAGGACTAGTTAACGGAGCTAACCAGCTGCTGGTCGGTTGCTGAGAGAGACTAGATAAAGGACAAGCTGCTGTGTCGAAGTGGATGAAGAAAGAAACAGCTGAGGAGAGGATGTAAACACAGGTCACGTGGTCTTTTCAATGTTGTCGATAGAGGGAAGCACTGTTGCTTCACATCTATCTATCTATCTATCTATCTATCTATCTATCTATCTATCAGCAATTATTATTATTATTTTAATAAATATTTGTTAAAAATCAAGTTCCTGTTCTTTTGCCCTGTTTTCTGCTTTGTCTCTGTGTGATATGATGTAACTGGTGTGTCTCTGGGTTATAGGTTGGCCAGATTAAACAACGTATCTGAAGACATCATGGAAACGTGTAACAGTTTTTTTTCACTGTTTCTTCTTTTACAGGCCAAACATTTTGGAAGCTGGGAAGTAATTATCAGATCGGAGCTAAATGGTGTAAAAGATAGTTTGGTTGCTTTCCATTTCTTTGCTTGTTTACACTACTTTTCTATATCACAGAGAAATGTTGCATTTTTCCATTTATCTGAAAGCTATAGTGACAAACTACATTAAGAATTAAGATTTCACAATTTAAAGATTAAACCAGTCATATCAAGATTTTGCCCACAAACCAACCAAGCAGAATGGTGTATTATACTTTAGCCTACTTTTGTTACCACCAACTATCACAGTATCTAAGATGGTGACAATGTCTTTTGTTTGAAAATCTCAACGACTACCGCAACTTTGATGAGGTTGAGGTACATGGGTTTAGTTTCTGTAGTCACTGTCAGCTTTACTCATGTAAATCTTTCTTTTGTCCCTATCATGCGTGTTCTATATTATTGCCAATACACAGCAGCGAGTCTCTTTTTACTGTAGCATTTGTATTTTCTAGTAGTTTTAGAGCAGTTATGTGGTCGAGAGTGGTCAAAACATGTCCTACACAACAGAGGAAATCACCCCAGTTACTGTAAACACATGTTGACAGGTTTCAAAACTGACTAATTAAATTAATTAAAAAATTTAGAGAACAAGGCCCTCTTCTGTTTCATGTTGGGTTAGTCCAGTAGGCTGCACAGTCCAGATGCTGTCAGCTAATACAAAAAAGAACAATTAAGCTAGAATCACTCTGGGGCATCGTATAGCACACTGGGTAGAGCAGGTGCCCCATATGCAGAGGTTATAGTCCTCACATAGTGGCCCCGGTTTGATTCCACCAGCGGGCCTTTGCTGCATGTCTTTCCATTTCCTGTCTCTCTACACCTTTCCTATCAATTAAAGGCATGAAAGCCCCAGAAATACTTTTAAAAACAGCTGGAACTACTTTCACGACAGTTTAAACGCTCAAATAATCCAAAATTAAATGCATCATATTTACCACTGACCTCTGTTGATCTATACTGGCAGCTAAACTGACAAACATCCTAATTACAAATGAGCTTTAACTGAGAAAACCATATGAAAAACAGAGTATTAAAGGACTACTGTGGCAGTGATGATAGCGTGGCTCATTTTCATTGCCTTTAAGAAGAGAATATTAAATTCAAGTGATTCCTTTGGAAGCTTCTCCCACCCTGTGACCTTGTACAGTTCCCCTGTGGAAAGGCCTAAATTTGTCCTGCAGTCGGTCTGCTCTGGAAATGTGGGAATAGATGATTATACCAGGTTTAATAAGGAGGCAGTCATGGTCAGCAGCAGACACAAGTAGGTCTGGGTCAGTCTGATTTCACTAAACCGGGTTTTTGTCATCCTGTACCACACACAGCCTCACGTCACCTCATCTTTTGTTATGACCTTAGATGACTTACTGTTCAGGATGAAGATTTTGTTTGCTGAATATGAAAAATTCCTGTCTTTGTCTTGTTTATTGCATTGTTTAAGAGGCAAAACTGATGTCCTGTATTTTAACTTATATTTAACACAGATTCAGTCATGTCTTCGTTTTCTTCGACCCAAACTCTTTCTATCTAGAGCAATAAATGCTCAGAGTGAGCAGCTGCCCAAATGCCTGGTAGAAAAAGTAAGGTTATCAATCCATCAGCATCATAGAAGGATGTGCTGATTTTCACTTTCTGTTAGAGTCACATACATTTTGTGGCAAAGCACTTTTTTTGTGGTGTTCGGTGCTGTACTGCTGCACGTTGTCATCTGAGGTGAAGAATGTGTTTACTTCCTCAGAGGGTGGCTTTAATTGCGTAACACTGAGAGGTATTGAGCCCTCCTCACATGAACACAAACTATTAAAAGCACAAAATACACAAGGATGTAGAGTGTTTAATTTGGGTTCATTCAAGTCTCTCGTAATTGAATACCTACTCAGAGAGGATCATTAGTCATGTCACTCATGGCCTGAAGAGGCCTGACTAATGATTCAAACAAGATCAGCATCTCCAAGTCTGACCTGCTTTTAGCATCATGATTAGTATGTGATGCATGAAACCAGGGCCAGAGCCAGAATCTTAGACCTGCAGAGGTCAGGAGTCTCACGCCCACTCAGAAAGTTTTAGCTATAGCCACAAAAAAATGCATTACTCATTGAATTGTTTAGTGTAGGTAAACAAAAAATGACCATATCTTCCAAGTCTGCATTGCAAAGTCAGTTATGTTGGAGAAGCACTGAGTTCATTTTGTTTTACATTAATTATTCATTTAATATATAGAAACAGTCAAATTTACACATAGTTTATCTAAAACTGTCACAGCTTTGAAAACATAGCGCCTCCTCAGATCATTATACCAAGGAGTCAAAGTATTAGGCCGTCATAAAAGCACATACAGCACACGTTACTTAAAAAAAACGCTGTTTCGTGTAAACACAGGATCCTTAGCTCACACATGCTTGCCATGTTTTTTCCATGAAACCAAACAATTTCTTGCCAACTGCTTACTTAGAGGAAGATAAAACTGTCAGTTTACCTAAGCAGGGTTAGCTGAAGTCATATCCTAGCATGCATATGTTTGTGCGTGTGGGTGGCCATCAAGTTACTTTTCTGAACGTACAACACTGTACACACACACACACACACACAGAGTGTACATTATAGGAAGACTGGGTCGTATATGTCATGTGACAGGAAATGTGTTTGTGGTGCCCTGAGTGGCCTCTTGTGCTGAAGGATGTGTTGTTACTATGCTACAAATTGAACTGTAGTTTAGATTCACCACATGATGATGGTATGTGTGAATAAACTATATATGTAAACATGTACTTCTGTAACTTGCACCATAATCTCTGATTCACTGCGAGGCTGAAACTAACAGTTCTTCTTAATAACTGTTGAATATCAAAATGTATTCCTCAGATGATCACATTAAGGGTCCACGGTGACATCTTTAGACAACGTGTTTTTACTGAAGAGCCTTAAACCTGGATAATCTGTGCCAATGATAGGACCAGGAAAAACATGTTTAGGAGGTTGGTCTATTATTGGTTAAATTTCTAATTCATTTAACAATGTGTTGGAGGTAAAAAAAAAAAAAAAAAAAAAAAAAAGAAGAGGAGAGTTTACACCACCTCAGTGTGGTGGTAATCTTCTTGGGTTTTTTGTTTGTTTGATTGTTTGTTTGTTCATGAAAAGCGTGATAACAGGTTGGTTTTTGGTAGATAAGAGAGAATGAGATGTGACATGGACTGATTGATTTCACATAACTTCATTTTTGTTTGTTTGATTTTTTTTTTTTTTTTTTTTCGGTTTTTCAGCAATCTGATCTAAAAACCAAGACAGAAGTGGAGCAATAAGTTGATGAACTGATTAGACAAATGGCAGAAAATATTTTTAATGTTCCATTAAAAATATTTTGATTTGATATTTATCAGTAACTATTGATAACGGCATGATCATTTTTCATAATAATGGTACTGTAGCTGAGAAATGAGGATTTGCTGCTTTTGTTCAACATGTAACAGGTAAACTAATCATTGTCAGGCTTTGGATTGTTGATGGAAAAACATCACAATGAGCTTTTATAGACCAAATAATCACGCAATTAATACAGAAAATAACTGAAAGTAAAATATTTACAGCCTTAAACTGAGCGTTTTGAAAAAGACTGTCGTATGCCATATATTTTCATTCATTTTAAGTCGTTTGGAGGAAATTGTTGTTTTTGTGCATGGGGATGATATGTAGCAAAGGTGTGAAGTTGGGCTTAAATTCTATCTGTGTCTTTATTTTACTCTGTCAAGTAAGAAACACATCTTGTATTTAACTTCCTGCATGTGAACACACTGACCACTCCCTGTTGTTTTAGATGTAGTACCTCACATTCACCAGTAGGTGCTGCTAATGCCTAAGGAAAGCAGTTCTACCTTTGACTTCTGAGGTAACTGGGTTCATGTTTGACTGGGGGGGGGGGGGGGGGGGGGACTTGAGTTTTGAGAAACCACACAACCATTTGAAAAGTTTATTTCTACCATACACAAACTGTACAACACAGCGCATATCTGTTTATTATGAAATAGTAAAAGTAATAGGAAGTTTCAATTTACAAACTACTTCAACTGAAAAAAGCATTACATTTTAATGTAAAAGAAAAGAAATACAATACAATTTCATATCATACTAATATCGGTCCACAAAAAAGCATTTCACATTACAAAACATCAAATACTAACAGGGAAAAATAAATATTATTCACAAAACTTCCTGAGCAAACGATGTGTGGTATAGGAATTAAATATACGAAATTATAAATAAAGGATTGTTAGGTTTAAAGAATGTGATTCAATTTTCTTAAAAGATTAAAATTCTTTAAAATGTATTGAGTATTTGGATAAAATAGGGTCTTGTTTTTTTCTGTAATTTGGCTCTTTTGCTGTTACATTTGTTTCTTCGCAATGTCCTAGGCTACATGTCTTTGACTTCTTTTTGCAGAGATGAAAAATGTATTGCTCACATGATTTACTGTTACTTATTTATTTTGTGTTTCTTTTCTTGGGATTAGCCTCATGTTAAATTGAGACATGTATAGTTTGGTTATAAGACTACAGTGTCCCATTTCTCTCTTTTTGTTGAAGTCAAGGGCAGTGTGGTGGAAACTAAAAATACAAAATAATCAAAATATAAAAGTGCAATTGATGCAAACAAACAACTGATTAGGCAACAACTATCATTTGTCTATGTTTTCATTTCTTTTTTTTCTTTTCCCTTTTTTTGTATTTTTTTTTATTGTTTGTTTGTTTTGCATTTAGTGATCGAAAGTGAAATGCGAGTTGTGGTAGTCAGCTCGGTTTTGAAATAGCTACTATTCAAATCTGCCCCAAGCGTTACAAGAATATTCAAACTGTAAGACTGGTTGAAATGTTAAGGCTTGTAAAGCAGTGTAAGATAGAACAGAAGTAGATGTTTTTCGTTGTTGTTATTGTAATACACTCCTTGCTTTCTCCCCTCTCCATGCTAGCAAAAGTTAAAATAAACACCAGACTTTTCAATCTCAGTCATGATATTTCAAAACCTGACTCTGAGATTACAGCTACTGAGACAACGGTATTTAAACAGTCATCAGGAACGTTCTCCTCCTATGAAAATAATTGTACTGTATAATAAATTAGACACCATCCACATAATACTGTCCTACCACAAAACATAGTACTTGTATATTTTTATGGATTCATATACATTTAGGCACATACTATATGCACACTCCAAAGTGTGTGCACAGAAGGCAGTTTAATATCTATATTTTAAAAAAGAAAGACATCTTGACAAAGTGGATTCTTGATTTTTGTTGCACTCTTCTTGTGGCACACTATGCAAAGCAGAGTTGGACATTCAGTTCACCGAGTGATGTTGCATTTTCTTTTTTTTTTTTTTTTTTTTGCTCAGTGTCACCTCCTGGTTGCATTCAACTGTTATTGGTTAAGAAGAAAAAGGTACAGTACAGTTGCATTGCATTTTTTTGATCTCAGTGTTCACTATGTCTTACCATACATTCAGTTTCCAATAAAGAAAGCAAAAGCAATGCTTAAAAATATCGATGCTTAATCGTTTTAGTAGGTTTTTACTTTGAAGGGAGATCCAACTTATGGTCTAATAATAATATAAGTTTTTCAACACTAGATGGCAAAAGTATGCCATGAAATTGGAATGTGCTTCTATGTAATTTACAATGTGCAGAAAGTCAAACAGATTTCTCAGATATTAAGCATTTACAATTCCAGAAATAAATAAAAATCAAGGAAATAAATACACTGATGAACAAATATAATAATAAATAGCGATAATATAAGAATGACATGAACACATACAGATTAAAATCAAGCAAACCATACAAAATAATTAAGTGCAAGAGGGGTAAAAATCTCACCAGGATAAACATATCAAGTGAATGCAGAAACAGCAAAAGCATTACAAGTCCGGCTGGTAATTTTCTCAGTGCAGTGTATTTACGGGAAATGCCAAACACATTTCCAAAAGCCTTGTCTTATACATGCAGCCAAGCCAGCACTCTTCAGTAAAATAGAGCTATCTAGTGCCATTATCCCAAGTCAAAGAAACCTCTTGGTAGCTTAAACATGGATGCCCTTAATAGCCTGTTTGATATTATCCAAGAGGGCCTTGCACTCTGGAGAGTATTCATGCTCCGAGTTGTTGTACATATCAGTTAATGTGTTCACATAGGCTTCAAAATTATGCTCACTGATGGGTCCCTGCAACAAAAACATGTGTAACTATTAGTGAAAGCAGCACAGCAGAAATGGCAATATATAATATATATATATATATGTGTATATATATAGAAAATGACATTTCTTCCAGGACAGGTTATATACAGGTTATAATGAGTTGTGGTGGGGTCTGTGGTCAAGGCTTACTGTACCATTTGAGGCAGCTGAATGTCTGTTAGACTGTTAATGAGAGCTTGGCTAAGGCAAGCAAGCTCCTTCAGAAGGCTGTCGTTGTGCTGTTCGATCATCTTGTTCTCCTCTTCAATTGTCTTCAGGTTACATTCCATAGACGAGATCTGCTTTCGGGTACAAAGGGAAAAAAATATCGTCAAATTGAGCGAGCAAAGATCTAAAGCTGGTGTCCATAAAAACCAACTTGTGAGAGTAAATATTTACCTGGGTTTGGAGTTGCATCATGTCTGCTTCTATCTTCATATTGGATTCATTCAATTCCTTTATTTCATGATCCAAATGTTGAATATCTTCTTTGTTTTCAACACCTGAGTTAAAACAGATCTCTTTTATTATGCTCAAACGATAAATACTGATATGTTTTTATGCAAAGACACATTTAAGTGCAGAAAACTTGAGCATTGCCACACCACACAGCATGTCAGAGTAGCTTACCACTGCTGGCCTTCAGTTTGATAGTCATCATCTCTTCTTCTGAGTGTTTTTTCTTGATGCTCTGCGCGTTCAGTGGGCAACCCGACAAGCTAGTTCAGCAGGTCACAAATGACAACGTTAGGGGCAAGAACATCCTCAAACTTAAACATCTACAGACTGTGAATGGGAGCGCAGACGGTGCCCATTGTACGGTAAGAATGCAACATGTCGACCAGCAGTATTGTTTAGAGATAAAATGGAGGACAGGCGACCTCACCTTCTGTGAGTGGCAAACACATTATTGGCATGTCCAAGGCCGTTGCAGCCAGGCAAGGGACAATGGGGTAGTTCCTGTTTATTGGCCTTCCAAGCAAAGGGCAGCCCATTGATGGACGACTCCTTCTGTCTTTTGGCAGCAAGTGGACAACTGCCTGCACTGCGGTGGGATGTGTATTTTCCCGATATATGGCCCTGTCCATCACATCCAATAACTGGACACCTACCAGAGAAACAAACAAAGAGTCGCACACGTTCTGAACCTGCACATACCGTGGTCTCACATGGGGGGAAAAACAAACAAATTAGCATCTCTATGCTCCAGACAAAACTGAGATGTTCAACTGTGTAGATAACAACTACTCCATTGTTAAACTGCAAAGAAATATTGAAAAAAAAAATGCACAAACTAAATCATTCTGTAGTGTAATTAAAAAAAATCTCTTTTTCAATAACTAGACCGGAAGATTTGTTAACCATTAAGTTGATTAATCCAGCCAAATGCTGATTAAAAATGAAGTCGCCAAAACTAGACATGGACTCAAATAATCACATTAACTATAAGTTACTAATCCACTCAAACTTGAGTGAGAACGAGTGCTCTGTTCGGTGCATACATTTCGAGGTGACTGATATTTGTGCTTGAAAAACATAAGCACAACTCGCGCTGAATATCATTAAGAGTTTGTCAGTTGTGTTTCCAGGCCTGTTTTCTGCAGGTCAGTAATGGAGTGACATGAATTACAGATAATTGTCATGTATCCCCTCATGCGAAAGAATGTAATTTGAAGGTGGCTAACCCTTCCCTTATTGATAAAGGTGAAAGGTCACCTGAGATGATACAAATGGCACACATGCTGTAGAGTGCTGCTGCAAAAAGCCTGTTTCAGCATTTTGTTGCTCAACAGCAAAGCAGCACTTAGAGGACAAAACAACACCAGTGCCATTACTTACATCTACCACAGGTAGGTAGCTTGATGCAAGGCACCAGGACAATGGAGGCATGCCATATGGCCTACTATTTACAATAATCTAGGGACATTTGTTACCCTCCCCTGTCTCTCCCTGTCTCTCTTAATGTGTATGAGATCTATTCCCGTATAATTCCTAAGCTCATGCCCTTGCATTAGTAATTAAAAAGAAAAAATCAGTGTCCAGATGTATAAGTAAACAAGGGCTCATATATCTGACTTTGGATTTAACCTGCAAATCAATTACATTATTTTTTTTTCAATAACACTTTCACAGACAACAGTGATTAAGCCACAAATGAGTGCAGTGCCATCGGTGCAAGCAATTCAGCATTTTCTTAGTATACTATAATTATAAGGAAAGCACTCAGTGAAGAGTGATAAGCCAGATATTCCATTCAGAAAATATGAAAAATACAAACCCTGAAAAAAAATCCCTCAAAAACATGCTGCTAATCCTTGGAAAATAATTCACTAATGTTCTGACAAGAGAAGTATTATTTTTCTTTGTTTAACTTAATGGCCTCCAGGTATAATGCCCCGGGTACAAAAGCATGACGCATTTCCACAATGTTTTCTTGTTTTATTTTTGAAACAAAAAAACATGACAGAATGGGATGAGGGGGGAAAAAACGAACTCTTACTTAAGCTCTTGCTCATCTTTGTCATCCTTGTTTGGTGTGAGCTTCAAACCTCCCTTTCTGGCACGTGGGCATCCTGACAAGCTGGAAATGGTTGGAAACAGTATGGGTTAACTTGAAGGGAAACTATAAACTGAATTAACAGTGAAAACAAAAGCTAAAGGCGAATTAGCAGCTACGAGGAATGTGGCGCTTCAATTACCCTCATTTAATTAAGCAAATCTAAATGTATATATAATTGAATGTTTCAGTAGTGAAAAGTTGTACTCCATTTGCATATATCTACTCTAGTTCAGATAGATAGATGCATATGTTACATTTAAACAAATCTAAATTAACTGACTGATAAACCTCAGTTATTATATAAGTTGTACCTGGTGTTAGCACATAGCAGCCTGTTGTAAACTTGTACTAAAACTGCACTGATATGTGAAACAGAATATCAAACAGACAGCCTTCAAACTGCATGTAATTTGGATAATAAAATAATAAATAAATGCATAGATGAAAGGCAGCCAACAAAATCAGTAAAAACAAGAACTCAAAAAGTGCAGCATGTTTGCAGTATAAAGTGAGACTTTCACCATCTGTTTGAATGTCATGCATCTGACAAATGTATTTCATGCTCAGTTGCGATGATTTTTCTCTGCTACCTTCTGTGCGAAGCATAGTTCCCAGTCACGTGTCCAGATCCATCACAACCAGGTGTTGGGCACCTGCAGGTTGAGAGACACAGAGACCAGGTGCTTTTTACAGCAAAAGACTGAGAGCAGAGCAGTGAATTCAGACTGATATGCAGAGATGTGGTGCAAATAGCAAACAACTTCATGTGGAGCAGATAGAGACTGTGCCTAACGTGTAGCAGTAAGGAAAAGAGGAGAGATGAAAGGAAAGGAAAGGAAAGGAAAGGAAAGGGAAAAGGAAAGTGTTGACCTGAGCTGATCTTCACAAGGCAAAAACAAACTGTCTAGTTTAATGTGTAAAATCCTTTAGCAACAATAACAGTTTTCAAAACACATACTTTAGTTCCTGAGAGTTGGCTGCCATCAGTGATTTGAGTGTTTTGTCAGCCAGGGGACATCCAGACACACTGAAGAGGATAAAGAGCTAACAGTCATTTTAATGCACTCTTTGATCACAGCTGAATTAAATAATCTTAATACAATGTCTCAACGCATATTTATACAAAATTGTTTGAAAACACAATTCCACTTCCTCCTCATAAAAAATCTTTTTCCTGTCACCGATATGGGGGAAGAAATGACATAAAAATCTATCTATACGAGCCGTGGGACTAGTTTTCAACTGTAAAAATAAACATTATTAAACAATGAGCACAGGTTCCCTTGTCTGTATATGCGCTGGCTGTGTCTAATGAGAGTGTAATTAATTACAGTACCTCCGATGTGAAGCATAATTCCCCGTCACATGGCCACTGCCGTCACAGCCTGGGGTCGGACAGCTGCAGGGGAACACAAAGCATTTAATACACAGATTACTCTATTTCCCACAGACTCCGCAAAGCTCCAACTGAATCTTTCTTTTACATTGAGAACCTTTTTTTTCATATGCATTAAAGAAGTTAGTACAGCGGGAAGTTTAGTAGAAAATTATTATTTCATTGCTCAACATTCAGTTTAACAATGTCTCTGAATGTCGGAGGGGGTGCTGTGCTGTGGAAACTAGAGGGTCCTACTTTTCTCGTGACGTGATTCTCAAGAGGAGACCCAGCAGAGCATGCACTCTAACTACAAGAATCAAGAGTTGTAAGCTTATACAGGATGTACAGGGAGAAAACTCACTTTTAAATAGATACATTTCTTCTCCACATGAACCTGCAGACATACCAGTTACAGTCATAGATGTAACACAGTGAGTTTCATTTGTGTGTTTTGACTCACTTATATCAATCTGTCCTACTTAAACAAAGGTACAGTTTGGAGTTACACTTTTTATTATTGAAACTGACCATCTGCCAACTCAGCGGGAGGCTCACATTATGCACGGCTGGCTGAATAGAGATGCCTCGAGAGTTTCGGTCTTTAACGTGACATACCTCAAAAGCTCTTTCTTTGAATCTCGTAATAGCAGCTTGGTTTTGGGGCTTATCATGCTGCCGTCTCCTTGATAGTGCTGGTCCTCCAAGGAGACCTGATCGTAATCCTCCTGCTGAGAAAAAAAAGATAAAAACATGGCCTTAGCTGTCCAAAATATTGAACCTGAACACAATCTGCAATGACCTAAAAGTGAATAATTAATGAAAAATCCAGTATAATACTCTTAAAGCACAAGCCCTCAGGGTTAGAGTGCAAGGAGAAGAGATTATGCTTAAGGATACTTAAACTGTAGTAAACCATACATCCATTTAAAGTAATACTTAATCCACATAGTATTTATGATGTATGGCAATGACGTATGGATTTCCTCTCTTTTTTTTTCTTTTTTTTTACACAGACTAGACTGGTGCATGCAGTCACCAGATGTTGTGTATGATTTAAAAAGCAGGTCAAATGTGATAACTCCTGATATCAACTACAAATGAATACCACCTGTGAAGTAATGAAAAGAAAAACCTTTGAAGTCCAGATTAAGCTTCACTCAGGCCCACAGGCAAGAGTGATATGTGGAGACTAGATTAGTACTATAGTCCTCAGTGTACATTTACTACTATGTTCTAGATGCACAGATCTGACTGCACAGAGAAAAACAAATGTTACCATCAGATCATTGCTTACAAATTACAACATCTGTGTTTCATCAAACGTTGTGGATTTTATAGATAAAAACTTCTCTAATCTGATTCAAGTGCCTCCAAACCAAATCTCTCACCATAACTATTTTTAGATTAAAATTCACCTAAAATAAAAGTGAAACATAAAAGAGGATTCAGGACATTGAAACATTTAAACTTTCAGGTGTGGGAATATAATGGTAACACCTCATTGCTGTTCATTAAATCCATAAAAAATCACTATCAGGTTTCCTGGGAAGAAATCAGATAGCTATTATAAAATAGAGTTCTGAGATTTAGGTGAGTTCAGTTTAGTTTGATGTTCTATCAAGCAGAAAATGTATTATCACAATATAAAGAAATGGTTTTAACGTTTCAGAGAATATTAAAGAAGTGGACTTTTAGGACACTTCTGCTCAGGACCTCAGGATTTCTGAACTCCTCCCTGCAAACCAGTCTGGCAGTGTGTTTATTTGCACTTTGAGGAACTGAATTGTCTTTGTTTGGTGACTCTAGAGAACCTCAAATCAAATTCTCACCATCCATCTCTGAACATTTCTCATGTTTTTAATGCAAATCTTACATTTTTAGATTTCAGGTGTCAGTTTCTTTTTACCTCTTTATCCTGTAAGAGATGTGCTTTGCTGAAGTTGACCGGGATGGGGCTCTCCCAGCTGTCTCTTTCAGACAGCGGCTGGTAGAAGGCGGGGCTGATGAGCACACTCCCCCTTTGGCCACAGTGGACTCGGGGGGAGAGATCGGGTCGTCTGAAGGTGCCTTCGTCTGGGCTTTCACATTTTCCTTACATTTCTTCATGCTCAAGTCCAAGGTGCCATTTTCATCCACTTCTATAAGCATGTCCTGAAGGCAAGAAGTTCGATTTCTTTAATAAAGTAACACACGTGACAACCTGTTGTGGAAGACCAGCATAAATAAAGTAATATCATAGCTATGAGTGCTAACATACAAAAACAAGTGACTCAGAGGATAAAAATAGAAGATATTTTCTAATTACTCTAAAAGGAATGTAAATAAAACACTATGATGCCTCATTATGTGACAGCAGCAATATGGTAAACTTGATTCCAGCAACACTTCACTGTAAACGAGAAAAATTACTTTAGAGTTCAGAGCAAACAAACAATACGTACAGCGGTTATCTCACACTAGACAAAGTACCAAACTAAGCCAGCGTTAATTCTGCTGAACACAAAAAAAAAATAATCACTGGTGTGTAGTTTTTCAGTGACAGCTGTGTCATCTGTTTTCTAGGACACACAACCAAGATGGCAGCTGGGGGGTTTGGTGGGGGTGGGGGCTGGTTTTAGGTCATCATTATTATGGCAAAAATTAAAAAGCTTAATGTGGCATAAGTTTCCCCACTGACAGATGTGTTTGTCGTTTTTGCGCTGAAACGCAGTAGCATGATGACTTATGGCTGTTTTATGGTATTAAAAGTTTTACCTCATTAAATGCCGAAATCCTTTTCCATAAATGGAACCAATTATTCAACGCATATGTTTCATTAAAGCCTATACATCATTATTTTTCGTAACAGAGGGGAGCCTTTCAAATTAATTAAAGGGGATAATTTTCATGAACACTGGATGTGGCTGTCCACTTTAATTATTCAGCCATTTGATGATGTGTGTGTACCTAATCAAAATAACACCAGTGTAAAACTATGACCAGCGAGACTTGTTGTGATTTACTTTGATTTTTATTTGTTTTCAGCTCTGACTAAAAACTAAGACTAAGGTTTTTTTGTTTTTTTTTTAATTTGGTTTTATTAATTAATTATTGATGTAATTGAAGCTGTTCTGTACTGTTAAGCACGTAAAATCAGCTTTCCTTCACGCTTTGAAGGCCAGCTTTTGGGTGCTTTTTTTGTGTGTGATATTTCAACGTGTAATATACATATGCAGATAAGTTAAAGCATCCAACACCATATAACACTCTAAATATGGCCCTTTTTTCAGACTTGAAAGCTGTTCTTTATTTTGTACGTCCCTCCAAGACAACTAAGCTGTAAATGAGAACAGATGATTAACTTGCTAACACTGTTTTATTCATTCAGTGGGCTGGTACCTGGTACAGGGCCACATTCTCAGCTCAACAAGCTGGGAGACAAGGATCTGTGCTGTGTAGGTGTGGAAACCTTGAATCATCTACAGTACAGTGTGCACGTATGTAACCCACAGAATGTGATCAATATTAATCACGAAGAGAGTTTGGAAAAAGTTGAACACAATGCCGGGTTTCAGATAAAGACAGCTGAAGAGATTTTGGATCTGCGTTCATTTCCAAGAAGAGTTTGGATTTTATGTGAATTAAACTTTTCAGATGTTAACTCCTTTAGCTGATTGGCCTAATCCATTAAAATGCTCTTAAAGACTATCTGGTGTAGACACACAGCCTATGCTGGATCATATAACTAAGCAAAATATCCTCTGCCATCTGCAGCGGGCAAGATGCATTTTCAGACAACAGTTCAGGGTTTTTACATGCCAGCTGATGTCGAAACTAAATACAATACCACATGTTTTACAAAAAAAATAGACAAGTATTCGTAATTGGGAAGGAAGGCTGATTGTATTTCTTCTTTTGATGTGATTACACAAATTTTCATTTGTGTACATTAAAGCTTTATGAAGTGGGAACCTCCTTGTTTTTCTGCCACCAGAGTGCCAAGCTCCCTTTGCCAAAATCTGTCTTTTGATGTCTTCCCTTTTTATACACAAATCAGAGTTCCTTTAAAATGACCACATTAAATACCTTTCCAAGTGGTCTAATTTGATTACCTTTGTGGAGGTTGCCAAGGGCCGGCCGGCGACAGCCTCCATGTTCTTCCGGTAGCGAGTGGAGAGGTTAAGGATGGCGGCGGTCGCTGCTGTGGCTTGGAGACCATCCTCTTTTTTGAATTGACTCGGCGGGCTGTGCTGACCAGGGGTGGGCAGGCGGCCACCTGGTGCACCAAGGAAGCCAGGATACTGCTGAGGTGCTAAAAAACAAATAATGAGCAAATAAGTTTGTCACTTTGACACCAGGTGTTCCAGCTAAATTTAATAAGAATGAGGGTTGTAAGCTGATTTTTGATGATTTAATGACAACCCCTGAGATAAGAAAAAAAAAAAAAATGCAGACAACTCTCAAAACTGAAAGTCAAAGACAACTTGCAAAAACAGACTCTGATATATGATGAATATGGAAAAAGATTATTATAATTCAGCAGCATGTAAATGTATAAAACATATAGCAAAAAATAGTTTGCAACATTCACTTGTTAAATAAAAAATAACTTTTTTCTTTGGTTAAATAAAATATGTAAAGCTTACAGTCAGGGAAATGTGACATTTCCTGGTCCTGGTTGGCTCCCATCAGAGGCTGTTTGCCGAAGACCTGTGCATCAAAGCTGGCGTAATCAAAGCGGATTCTGCTGTACTTGTCCATGTCTTTTGTGAGGCTCGTTTGCAAGGCTGCTACTGGATGAGAGAGCCTGTAGTTCAGCTGGTTCAGCTCGAACTTCTTTATCAAGCCTATGGCTCTGCAAGGAGGAAAATGAAAAGACAGGGGGGAAAAAAGCTCAGTTTTATTGTGTAAAACTTGTGGAATAAGATGCTACACAAGTTCATATTAAGCAGTTAAGTGTAGACATTGTTTTAAACCATCCAGGGACGCCAGTGCTTCTGCACACAGAGTCTGGGATCTGATGTGTGTTGTAGATCCACAGCCAGGTTGCCAGACTAATTAATATAGTAGGAGTGGGCACCCTGCCCATGATATATCCACAGGGAACAAAGAGTTCTGCTCTTTTATCATCTCTAATAGAGAAGAACTCACAGGACCAGCAACCATTGCTTATGTCTGCTTGGAAAGCTGAAAATAGACTGTGTTCTGCAGGGATCACTGAATAAAAATATCCCACACCCCCTCCTCAACAATAATAGTGTTTATCACTTTTTTGCATAACCTCAGTTAGGCTTTTACAACTTCAGTCCACTACAGAGCTGAACATGGATTTCTGGGTGCTTGTTGTAATTATTTTTCTACACATGTGACCACAGTGAGAGCAGTGAAAATCCCGAGTGTTATCTGGCATTATACCTCGGTGAGCGGTCAGGTGTTTGTCTGCATTTCAGGCTGTCGTCCTGAGGTTTGGAGACTTTCACTGCAGCAGCGATGGGGCAGCCTGAGAGACTGGTTGGGGAGGAAATCAAACACATTAGCTTAATACTGTAACTCATCTATGAACAGGGTACAGATTTTCTAATGGCTTTCTCCCGTGGATGTACCTCCGGTGGGTGCTACGGTTGCTGTTGACATGGCCTCTTCCTGTGCACCCAGGTGTAGGGCACTTGAGGACGTTCTCATGCATGGCCAGGACTGAGGGGACACGAGATAAGCTTGGTAAGAGAAACATGTCCAGAATAATTCAACATGAGAGATAATGCAGAACAAAGCAGGAAAGATTATAAGATGGTGAAAAAATATATATTTACTGGGCATTTTTGTAAATGAAACAAATTCATTTTCATACATTTAACACTGGTTTGTGTAACTGGCTGCTACATTAGAGCCTATAGAGCAAAGATCCTACAGAGACAGAAACAGGAGAAAAAAAGCAAAAGGCTCTCTCATTGTGAGGAATGCTGTAATGTCGCTGAAATGTAAATAGCTTAGTGCAAAGAGGAGCGTAACAAGACAGCTGATTATATTCTTCAAAACAAACGCGTCGTTAAAGGTCCGCTCTGTATCCTTAGAAACTTCTTTTCTGTACATATTCTCCAATTAGTTTGTTGGAGTTGTCTATTTATTTTTGAATACTGCGTTAGCTAGCCCTTTGATTTGCAAATACTGCCTCCAGTCTAAGAGCACACGCTTTTTTGAAAAAGTTAATTACTTTTTCTGTTCCTTTTGTAACATTACTGTTTAATGTTGAATGTTTGTTGAGTTATATTGAAATGACTTAACAATCGCCAATGTGGGGAAAAAAAAAAAGAATTCAATATTCACACATTACAACGCATTATGAGAAAGAGAGAGGGAGGGAAGTTTATTTGAAAAGTTTCATGCACATCTTTGAATTGAACTAAACATATAAGCGGGTCTTTCTTGTCTTTGGGTTCGTGCTAAGAGGATTTCAATTACTGCGGCTGATTTTAAATCCTGAAACCGTTTTTGGCAGTTTTTATGGGTAGAAATCATCAATTATACCACATGTATATATACACAAGTGCTTGTGCAACTTACTCTCAGGAGGAACTCGGACTTTATGAGGACAACCAGACAAACTCCTGTGATGTGGGTACAGGCCAGTCACATGACCAGTGCCATCGCAGCCAGGAGTGGGACACTTTATATCCTTTTTATCTGTGCGTGGAGAATCTGTAGACACAGAAAAAACAAGATTTCACAATGAAAAAAATATACAATACAACCACTGTGCTGATGCCGTGACATGCTAAAGCTCCTCTCCTATCTAAGAAACGTGGACATAAATGAAACATACAGATAATGCACTTGTACTTTATAATTATTGTACATAGGTCAACAGATTGAAATATCATGCAAAGCCACACACTTTTTTCACAAAATGCATCTATTAATCTGTCATTTTAGTTAAGGCTGCAGTTCAACACAGAACATTCACTTCTTAATGCCCATCCATCGAAAGATTACATCTAGGATTACACATTTAGCCGCAGTCATTTGAAGAATCAGAGGGAAACATGAGAGGCACTTTAGGAGGATTTAAGACTTATGGTCATGGTTAAATATCTAGTTGATTCCTATCAAAATCCAATATTCTGAGTAGTAGCAATTCCATCAGAAAATTTTGTTCTTCTTTATTTTAGTCTGTTTATTTATTACTTCACTTGTTGCCAAAATGTTTTTAGTATTTAAGAGGATTTCCTCCCTCTGATCCCTCCCCACCACTGTGCGTATGCTTCTTTTATTCCTTTTAATGTTTTTTTTTTTTTTTTTGAGCACCCAATCATCGAACATCACTAGTGGTCAATCTGATTTACACTGAATGATGGTTCCCAAACTGATCACTATGTTTTTGTTAAGACTTGCACTTCACAGGTCTTTACCTTTTCCACCATGATAGTTGAGTCTGGTGTCCATGTCCATCATCCTGTGCTGCCTCCTCTCATTGGTCATCTGCTCCATGAGGAACCGGTCCATTTCCCTGTAAGCATGGTGCAGGACCTGCCTTTGCTCTGTCTGCAAAGCTATGGCCTGCTCCAACAGGCTGAAGTTAACCCTCCCTCGGCTCATTTCAAGGCCTCTCTCGTGGAGGCCCAGGGCCCAGCCGTCAAGCCTAGGTGGCCTCTCCGCCTCTGTCTCCCCCTCACTGTCCTCCTCTGCAGGCGGAGGCCTGTATCTTAAAGACTCAGCCTGAAAAATACTCAATCTACCCACTGGACTACCTACTTCTGACTGAGGCTCTTCTTTAACGTGGCCGTTCCTGCCTGAAAGGTCTTCAGAGGCTCTGGAGGGACTGCGGCTTGAGCCGTTCACCTTGGCAGACAGAGACAGAGGCTCCCACTCAGCTTCCCTCATGTCTCTGTATGGACTCTGCGGCGAGGATGTAGCACTCATCCTCTCTTGACTTTGGTCTTCTTCGTTATTAAGCAGCTCCTCCTCATCTTCATCCATCAGAGGTTCAGACGTGTCCGGCTCGCACTGTGGAGAGTCATCAGATGTCACTTCCGACCATCCAAGCGAATCGCTGGACTTGGCCGCTGCATCGTGGCAGCCATTTCTGTTGGCCACTCCATTGATTGTATTTAAGTTTCCATCTAAAACAACAAGATAACACATATTATTCTCTGTGTTTTCACGTGTTTTATGGCCACATATGTTCTCTTTCTGACCACTCACTTATACACAAAATAAGAACTGTATGTCCTTGGTAATCCTCTACAAATCCTTTCAAGGTTTTAAATTTTCTATTACTTCTCAATGAATAACACCTTCAGAAAAACATGTTTTTATTACCATCTAGAGGATTTATAAGAACACATGTTACAATGGAAATGATAATCACAAGGTTGCAAGATTTCCAAGCAAGTATATTTTAGAAAACATATATGACCCCTCTCTCTGCTATAGTTGAACATGAAAACGGGAGATGATGAGCACAATTGTTTTCTTCTTCCTTTAAGTCTCCAATTGGAGAAACAACCCAAAATAGATTTAGGACAAGATTATGGAGGGATTTACAGTGTGTTGGACAGTGAACATCAGCTTTTAATTAATGATGTGTATTTTTAAGTGCAAGCTAAGCAGCAACATGTTGTCATCTGCACACACACAAGAGAAAATGATTTTTAAAAACACATAATTGTTGTTTCTAAGGACGAGAACAAGGAAAGTGAAGAGGATTCCTGAAAACACAGATGGCAGAAACCACAAACACGGAGATAAAAGGGAGGAATCTCTGTGAGCTGCTGCTGTCTGTGTGGCAGGACTTGGTTTAGGAGAAGCCAGCCAACCTCAGTCAAAAAATTGACAATAATTTTGTTGGATAAAAGTGTTAAAGGCACAGGAGCCACCAGCTACAACAGGATCGAGAGGCCTCCCCAGTGAACATGACACAAGATAAATGCACAAATACCAGTGAGATTGGGTCTGGTTAGATAAAAAAAAAAAAAAAAATGTAATAAAAACTAAATTGTAGAAAAAGAAATGAAAAAGTATTATTGAATTTGAAAGGCAATTATTGGGTTCTTGTCACTTGAATAAAGATAGGCTGGGTTTTTTTTAATCTTGAAATGATACCTGTGTATCATAACTGTGGGCCATGGTGAAGTAAAACACTTCAACATTTCCTGGTTAACAACACATCTTATTATCTGACAGTAAACAGACATTTTATTTCATGAAAAGTTTTAAAAGCTTTTGCAATAATATAGCTTTTCTCATAGAAAACAAATTCCAGTAACTTTGGGTTAAGCCTTTTGTAATAAGATATCATATGATATATGCAGTGCCATTAATGCAGATTAATACAATATATATGCATTTCTTCTTGCAAATTTACACCCATTTTGTGTAATCTCTTTTCTCCAGCTTATTTTGCTGAGTGCTCTCAATAATTTAATTAGCATTGACCTCTGGTCTGCCATCTTTTAGAATAAATCCAGAAATCCCGGTCACATGTGCAGAAAGCCACAAGACTGAGTGAAGCCTTACACATTGAACGTCTGCTCAGCGGAGCAGACAAAGAGGGTTAGCTTTATCTTTCAAAACGCATCTGAAACAACACTTTATTAACACCACTGATAATATTAAGTCATGGTCAGTGATTAACAATGGAAAGCTGTCATCTGGATTGATTCAACAAAATCTCCTTTGATCCTCCAAAACCAGGCAAACTTATGCTCGATTAAGGCTCTTTGGACTGTGAAGGTTTTTACTTTCAGCAGGCTGGACTGTATATCCTCTTAAGTGGCCAGACATCAGAAACCAAACCAAAAGAGAGGTTGAGGAGATAGATAGAGATGGATTGTTAGAATCAGATCACACAGTGCTGAGGATGATACAGATATAAGCATTATCAGACAGCCACCACAAAAACTTAATCCTCACCAAATGAGCTTTAAAAAAAATGACAGAAATGATCAAGCACTAATAAAAAAAAAGGTAACTGGTTGTGTGATGTATGAGTTTGCGGTGGAATCTGACATGTCTGGTTTCATGTGCGTTGTTCTCGGGCGACATTACAATGTGTTATGATGTCTTCCTTGTTGTGAAAAATATTTGAAAAGAGGCGTCTAAAGACAAACCCTGTTGAATGAAAAATTAAAGCCAGTTACACGTATTTACATTTACGAGGCAAGCAACAAGGGTTTTGTTTTTCATCCAGATGGACTCCCTGGCCTGACACAGCCGCATACAGTCAGACAAGCACACAGACGTATACACACACACAGACAAAGACACACACATAAGTGCAGTAAAAAAAAGGAAAGAGATGGAGGAAAAAAACTTGGATCCCTCCAGTGGTTTGTGTGTTGGAACAGGTGAACAGTTTGTACTCCAGAATAGCCATTACCAGCACTCTGCAGCAGGGCTGCAGTTGGCTAGAGTTGAACACAGTGTGGCTCGACCAAACGAGAGGCTTATTTTTCTCCCTTTTTGTTAAAATGCAGATATGACTAGCTTCCCACTGCAGAAATTCTTACTGCCTCCAGTCCACTTTTTTTTTTTAAACATTTTTTTTTGTTTTCCTAAAGAAAACAGAGCCTAAATCTGATAACAACAAAATATGCTCTGAATATGTTTATCACTATCTGTATTCATTTGACACCTCTATAGATTTTTTTCTGGCCAGATTTCGTTTTGTTTTTAAGCAACAGTCCAGTGAACATCAGGTTCAAAGAGGCAAAATATACAGCAGTCAGTCAATGTGTGATGATAAAAAGAAAATGTATCTAGAATTCACAGCAACAAAAGGAAAAACTGTTGATACACAGTGAATTACTTAGATAATTGTAATGTAATATGAACCCAGGAAACAAATAAATTCCATTTCCAATGAATCCACACAATTCAGTGAGCTACTCTCCTGGTCCATTTAACTACACACATGTGTACTATAATGAGCTGTAGACATTATGCCTAATTATGTATTAGACTGTGTTAGAGGGCCTAACAAAAGCTTTTGAAAGGGACAATTACGTTTGTTGCTTAGTTACATCGTTAAAAATATACCAAATCAGTGCAGATTATAGTGGGCGAGAATGCACATGTACACCACGAGCATTGTTGCCAAAATGCACAAAATTCAATTCATTAGGAAAAAAAGAAAACATTTTCGCGCCTGAAAAGGACAGTGGCATAAGTGAAAATAAACATTTTTTAACTGTTGTTGGTTAAACTCTCCTGTTGTTGAGTAAAAATCTTTGTTGAAATTTAAAAAAAAATCCATCAAAAACAAAACATCAAAACACATCAGCCTCTCAACGTTGATGACTCGTTTGATTTTCACAAAAGGCAACTTGGAGGAAGTTTAATTTGAAAATCAAAGTGAACTGGTGCACACCGCCATTCAGTTGTTCATTCTATGGATTCAATGGGTTTGGACTGGCTATTGAAAAAGGACAGATGAGGGGTCTGAAATCTGGCCTCATCAAAAGAGGCTAAAGCCACGCCAAAAATATCATGGCAGATCAGCTGTCAAAACTTCAATTTGTGGACGTGAGACACAACTAATGTGGACCCAGCAGTGTAGTCTTTCACTTCCACTGCACAATGACTGCGGCTGCTGGCTGATGGCAGAGGGAGGGAAATATGAATGCAACAGATGGGATTTTAAAATTCAGCGTCAATTGTTCATCAAAACAGACAAAACAACAGGACATCTGTTTACCTGCTGGAGTGTCAATGTTCCTCAGCTCTTCTTTGTCCTGTGGCGGTGCCAGGTCCTCGCTCTCCTCTTCACATGCCTCGCTGGGGCTGTAGTGGCGGGGCTTCATCAGCAGGGACTTTCTCTTGTTGACGGGGGCGCCCTGCACCCCTTCCTGAGCACTCCTCTTCCTCGCCATGGACCCATATGGGCTGAAGGGACGAGGGGGGAATGAACAAAAAAGCACAGCAGGGTCAACAGAGTCTTCTGCTGGTTCCTTTCAAAGGTCCAGATACTAAAATTTCAGACTTTTTTTTTTTTTTTTTCTTTAAATACATCATCAAGTGAAAAGCCTAACAAAGAATCACATGTTTGATCTGGGAAGAGAATACTTCCCATCTGGCTTAAAGATGAAAAAGGTGAGAGAATTCAAAGTGTTAACATCATAAACTTGTACCTGTGCGTCTCAGTGATGCAGTCGGCCAGCCCTGTGAAATAAAGGCCAAGAAAGAACAGATAAAAAAAAGTCATGTTTACATTTCCACTACAGCAGCAGAGCATCTGTCGACATATTCTTCATCAAAGGTTCAAGGCGACTCACTACTTTTGGGCAATCACTAATGAAATTTTACGACGCTGTGTAAACATTTGTTTTGTAGATACTGTTTTAGGGATGACACCACGAGGACGACTACTGCTTCACGCAGCCTTTCACCATAGATTTTATTCTCTTTTACAATGCCATCGGGTATAATCAGCACAAGGATGGAGAAGTGGTCTCCTCATTGATCTGAAAAGCTTTTCATTCAGTCTGGCTCGTTCTCCGGGAGACAACAGTAGCTCATCCTTTGACAGCGACGACAACATGATCTAAAAGGGTAAATCAATTTTCCCAGAGGCCTGCGTCAATCTCATTCACAAGTTCTACCCATACTCCTATGAAGCACAACCAATAATAACACTTTTCATGAATTTCCCCAGATGTGGTAATAGCTTCAGTGTGAGCAGGCAGGCCTCAGAGGCCCCGAACACTTGCATAATGACATATCCAGTCTAGAGGTTTTCAATCACACAATATATACACACTCCTTAACTAATTTGAGCCAGTGTTCCAATTTAATGAAGTTATTCCCCTCTGAATAATGAAATGGCAGTGCAGTGCTCTTCAGACCGGTAAGATAATACATAAAATTGACAGTTATAAAGTTGGATTGTTGAACTGATACCCCTAACCCATGATGATAAGTGGAATATGTGTGTGTGTGTGTGTGTGTGTGCGCGCGCATGCCTGTGTGTAGTTAAAAGCTAAAACTAAAAGCTGTACTCACCTGTGCTACTGTTACATGTTTTCAGGGTTTGCTCCTCACCTTCAGAATCCATCTGTAAATAAAACACTGGATGTAAAGATGAGACAGTAATGTAGGTGACAGATTCTAAAGCAGTGATCCCTTTTCATTAATTTCTTTTACTTAAAATAGAAAACAGGTTCAGATACTTCTATTAGTATTGTTGATTTTTGCCAGTCACCCAGAGCCAGCGAGGCTTAAAATCAATTTGTGTGCACAACAACATCACAAAGAGCGCCTAAAACACCAGTAATATGCAAACACATGAAGTGTAATGTCAGGGGAGGAAAGTTTCAAAGGTGAGTAAAAATGTAATGACACTAAATAATGACATTAAAGCACGGACAGCACCTCACTGTGTGTGTTTAGACAAAAATAGTTGCTAAAATCCATCCACTCTCGCTGGCTGTTGCTTGTGGGTCCCAAATAAAACCTATTAAACATAATTATTCCAGGCTGATGGTGGCGTATAGTGGTCACAGGCCAGTGAAATCTGTGAGTCATAGGATATGCTGTTACTTTTCCCTGGTAATGGGAAACATGACTCCTCTCTCTCGTTTGCTGTTGTGATTGAAGGCACTGACCTGTCATACATTTATAATAGGGGAGCAGGTGTGGCAGTGATGGACCTTAATTTCCTTTAATAAACCTTTTATGTGCCACACTCTTAATGCCACGCCGGGCCCTCAGAGGTCCTGCTCATAATAGGTTCATTACTTTTGATTACTACAGCCTATTGAGACAAACAACTCCCAAACACTATAGATTACATTCTGTAAAAACGAATGTACCTCATTAGTTTGTAACACTTTTCCACACAGACAGGTTTCAACATTTTGTATAAATTTGTTGTTCAGAAGGCAAAATGTTGCTCTTACATGCTGCAATCTGTAACGTGGACATTAATCAAAGTTCAAATGATGTTATCAGTGAATCTAAATATCACCACTGAGTCACACATGTTTATTACCAAGCTGTTTTTTTTATTATTATTATTTACGTGACATTTTAGACCTGCCATGTTACACTTTTTAATACTATTCTGAGTTTCTCTGCCTAATAAACATTAGAATTATAATTAGTATAATAGGGTGATAATAAGCAAGTTTAATTAAAAAAGATTCAACGGTCAGCCCTGTGACTGTCCAGCCACTGAAGAACAACCAGTTTCACTGGGGTTTAATGTGTCTAACCATGACTCCATTTTCTTCTTCATTACACTCTGTACACTATCCATA
Source organism: Caranx ignobilis (assembly GCA_021432705.1). NCBI lineage: Eukaryota > Metazoa > Chordata > Actinopteri > Carangiformes > Carangidae > Caranx > Caranx ignobilis. The sequence goes on from MU269980.1 coordinate 37,131,508, forward strand.
TTCACACATTATATAAAGTACCACAGTATTTAAACCTTTCCTTGTGTCAGCACTAAAGTGCATGTGTATTTCTGACATAATAATAATAGTGACAAAAGTTAAAGAGTTGGAGTTTATATCTACTTCACATAACATCGTGGAACAAGACAACAAGGAAAGACTTGCTAGATGCTGCGTTGTGGAAACAGGTAGTCCTGGCATAGCAACAACATGGACAAACATGTGACGCTGAGTGTTTACAAAAGCAGAACAAATAGATACATCCAGGGTGAAACGGGGGATGTTGTTTAACACTCTTTGCATGATCTAGCTGAAGACTTACATATATAATTTACCTTTCCATTACTATTGTATAACAGCTCTTTCTGGCAGTGTGTCATGCAGTTTTCAGACAGTGTTATATGTCATGAATTGATGAAATGCAAGATTTGGTTATGGATGTTTGAATGAACACACTTTACTTGAACACCACACATTTTAGCAATTACTGGCAGTATATAAACATTCAATCAAAGCTTTATAACATAATATCAGCTCTTGTGTTATGTTTTGACAACCACACCTCCTGCTGAACATAAATGGAGGCTGCACATAATAGAGTAATTCACAATTTTTATAAAATAAAATATTTCCTAATATGATAAGTTTTAATTTCTGACATTTACTGTACATTAAAAATACTAGAAACATCTATTTACAACTACTTCAAGATACTACTATTTATATAGGCTACTAGTTATAGATTTAGAATATAAATATAGTAAAATATGGAATTTAAAATGAATTTACTTCAAATCAGTGCCACTATTCCATGACAATCACTTACCACTTGTGTAATAACTAACAACTGTGTTAAATTTTGTGCATTATTCAGTTTAAACACAGGACCACAGCCAATGAGCTCAATGCATAAGCTACACAGCAGTGGTTTTGTAAGTTTTGCTGTAAAACACATTCACTTTGTGTCACTGAGCATAAGGTTTTAGACGTCACACTATACTTTCTGGGGCCGTCATTGATTTCAATTCATTTCAATTTGAGACACACGGATGTAAAACAAACTTTGCGTATACCGTTGTGTCTTCTCTTAAAAAAAAATCAAACCTCAGAAACATATAATGAAAAAGTACAGAACAAACATCCCTCTTAAGTTTTCTGTTTAAAGTTTGTTATAGGTACTAATCCAGACAGCCTGACATCTAAAGGCGACCATCACTATAGAAAAGGCAGACTCAGCAACACGTTTTTAAGAGTACTATATTATCTGCCAGCCTCCCACAGCTCTGCATAAGTCGAAACCAATCTCAGTTTGTGATCAGTGTGGTCAAAGGAGCTGTGACACTCCACCACTTAGCGTGCTACTTATCCAAAACACTGTTACACAATCACTGATCCCCAGGGAGGTGGGTTTTTTTTGGTCCCTCACAAAAGTTATTTTTCCACCTTGTGTTTGGAATTAAAAGCTCCCATTCGTGTCAGCTTATTTACCTTTGACTGCAGTTTTCCAAGCGCTCTGTAGGATAAGATGCCAGATCCACACTGTCCACCCTGGTTGATGCTTTCACACTTCTTATCTCTCAGGAGGCGATCGTGTAATTCATTATCTATAACAGAATATACACCAAACACAAAGACGTGTAAACTTCTTCACTTTTAAGCTTATTGGAAATCAAACATCTGTCTCTAAACCAGCGTTCTGAGGCTTTTTGATTATTATATTTCCATATTCTGGGATGAGAGTATGAAGTCAGGAAAAGGTGGAAAGAGCATATTAATACCTCATGTGGAATACAGAGTACAATACAAATTGATTGCTTGACAGAGATCAAATTGCTTGCTTCTAATTAATATAAAACATCCAAGAGGGAAAACAAGGATGAACACAATGAGTACATTAAGCCTCTTCACTTCACAGATCTTATTATGGAATTATTTATTTCTGTTAGCTTTGAAAAAAAAAAAAAAAACAGGAAAAAAAAAACAACATCTTCTTAATTATAGCTCACAGAGCATTTCCCCGGAAAAAAACAAAACTGGGTGAAAAAAGAAGAGGGAGTGAGGGAGGGAGGGGTATTCACTCAGTTTCATTAGCATATGAAAAAAGACTCACTACTATTTGAGCTGGTTCGTCATCTGCTGAATCATATTTATGCACCCCCACCCCCCCTTCCCCCCACACACACACCACCACCACCACCCCCCTCATAAACGCACATACACAAACCCCAAGTCCAACACAAATAATGCTTCTCAGAGGACTGTTTCCCTACGTCTAGGGCAGATTTCTCAGGGGGGAAAGGAGGCAGCCTGATGCTGAGGGTCCATGAGATTTTCTATGTGTTAATCTGGCTGCTAGGTGTCCTTGAGCCCAGCCCATTCCCCCCTAACCCCATCTGCCAGCATTCCCACCACAGAGGAGAGAATGGGCTGCGACTGGGGGTAGAAAAAGAGAGAGACCTTCCCAGTCCAGCAATCATGAATAACCATTGCCTCGCACCATTATCAGAAAAGGGCTGGATCCAAGATGAGATGATGGAGGGGAAATATCTGTAAAACACCCCGACGCTCCTGACATTACTCTAACCACACTCTCGCATTTTGCTGAAAGTGATGCTATTATTATTATTTTCATATAATGCCTTATTAATACCGTGCAGCTGCTGTGGATATTCATCACTGACCTTGAGTCTTTGTGTCCCCTTGTTCCCAGCTTATCCGTGCACTTGGGATGCTCTCATGTAATTAACACAGACATTATTGTGATAGAGTGAAAAACTCTGTGCTGATACCTCATCTTGAAACCAATAAACCGGGCCAGAGTAGCAAAGTAAGATTCTGGAGACCATAAAATTAATTACATTATTTACTTTTTATTATTTCCTTTAGATAGGTTGTACAGGCGAGATGATAGAGGCAAATGAGATTAGACAAAATAAGATTTCAAAATGTCAGTGCTGCACACTCAACCAACCAACTGTTATGATTAGATTACTCTTTTAATATAATTACTGTCTAAGGCTGTGTGTGGAAACAATGCATACATAAAAAACAGAGGCTGCGTCTTAACTGATTCCCATCCTTTTCTCCATGAGCCTTTTTCTCTTAACCTTTCTTCAACGGTATCATTTTGAATTATAGGGAACGGATGGGTGCTCTGTGCAAGGTCACTGTCTGGTGTGTACTCACCCCTCCACCCTCCCCTCTCTCTCCTTGTTTTTGTTTCCTCTTCCAGAAGCACACTGAGTGAAGGGTTAAAACTGGAATGGATTTAATTATGGAATGAATGGAATTATAATGCGCCTGCAGCAAGTTTTCCTCCTTATTTATTAAAGCAGCTGATGGGCCAGGTTTGATGAGCCACTTCTGGCATAATTGAGTCATCACACAAAGAGGGTTCCTCGCATTCAGAGTGGTTTTATCAGCAGCAAACAGACCTGATTACTGGCAATTACACTCTGATCTAGGGGAAGGAGAAAAAAAGGGTAAATGTGCGGGGTAACTTCTGTGTTTATAGTTTACCCCGGGAATAATTTTCACATTAATTTTACATGCTAAGTGTATTCTGTTTATGTACAATAAAGAGCAAACGGCAGGAGATAGCACCTTTTACTTTCATATTTCCTTGTAATGAATGTCTGAGGATACAGCAAACTGATCACAATTTATATTTACCCCATAGGGGGTTCGCGGTGTGCAGAGAATCAGCCACACATGCAGCCTGAGACTAGCTGAAAGGGAAAGGGTGAGCTAGCAGTAATGTACCTGCTGGAAAAGTGTTCACACCTATTTCGTAGACAGCAGGTAAAACTGTACACAGAGAAAGCAGGTGAGTGCTTTTACCAATTTTCATTGAGATGCAAATGCCTCCGTGGTGAGTAAATTAAGCTCTGCTCAGAGATTAAAATCAGCTTCTGTTTAGAGAGTATTTAGATAAACAACTTTTCTTTCTTGCCTTTTTTTTGTGAGGTGGCTAGGGAGCCATCAGTCCCTTAAATACCAGCTGGACACCAGAATAATGGCTGGGGTATATTAAAAGAGGGGGGAGGGGACAAAAGAGGTCTAAGATGTCAGGTTTATGGCTGAAACTTGACCTAAAATCTATCTGTGGTTTTCTTTCTTTAATACCACGATGTTTTTTTTTTTTTTTTTGGTTACCAACCACCTAAACCTTAACAACACTGGATTTGCTGTAATGAACATACTTAATTGAATCAAGGGGATGTATATTACTGAATAATGCCGCTTTAAATGAACTCCGTTGAATGTGTTAGATATCAAGATGACATCCCAGTGAAAGAAAATGCTGGGCTTTTATATGCACTGTAACATACATGTATATGCCCTTGAAACTGAAGAAAAAAAAAACACACTGTATCTTAAATAAAATTATTCTGCCAGCAATTTATGAGCATTCCGCCGTCTGATGGAGGTTTCTGGATTCACGCAGACACAGTCAAAAATCTTGAAGTCAACTGCGATTTCAGATATAACAGCCTCACAGCTACCCTGACGGCCAAGCAAAGTGTTTGTGCCTTTTGCCAAAGAGTACTTTTATAGAGGAGCGTATTGGCATCTTATCACTTCTCCAAGACAGAGATGCTTCAATAAAAGAACACAGCTCACAGAATTCTTAACAGACAATTAGGAGCCTGGCTAGCCACTATCGCTTCAATGATTTGTTATGATGGCATAACTACAGGGGAAACTTGTTATTGGACGGAGTTCGCAAGAGTCCCATAAAAGAGTCAGATGGTGACACCTTTGCCGAGGTGATTTATGAATCTTGTAATCGCTTTCCAAAGTCATCCCAAAGCCTTCCCTCTAAATTGAGTTCATCTGGAGCCGGACCACACAGAGGCACCAAGTCCAGATTGTTTCTTCTGACATCAAAGAGCCAATTTCTGTTTTTGACCAAATTTCTGGTGCTTTTAGTTCTCTTATCGTATGAAAGGGGCCTAGATGATATGCTATTTTATTTGAGAATTTCAATCCAATTAAGCACACCAAAAATATTGAGACAAATAAAATTACTATCTTCTTGCACTACACTATGCATCAATAGCATAATAAATGGAGCAGCAGACAATTCATCCATTGGCAAGTCTCCAGCCGGCCAAACCACTCTCATGTTAGTTTGAATCTTTGAATTCTGTCATGAACATGGTTTTTCAAACCTGTCTAATTTGGGGGACAGGTGTTTGGGGAAAAAGAAGTTCCAGCCCTGGTGTAACAATGAGCAGAGTAATCCTGCTCATTGTTCCTGCCCAAGGAGGCCCTTTCATGGAGGAGGTTGCATGAATGCTACCAGGTGGTCTGCAATTTGGAGAAACGTAGTAACCGTTCCAGCTAATCCCCCGTCACAAAAGGCAGGTCTCCAGTGCTCTGGGGCTCTCTGGGGCAAAGGGAAAAGTTTACCTCGAACACACAGTGTCTGAAAGGAGTCAGGGACTCGAGCAGTGATTCCTAATCAGATTGCGCTGAAGTGAACAGCTCGCATGGCAGCTGTAGTTTTCCCAGGGTTAATTACCTTTCACTGCTCTCTCTAAATGAGTCAGCTGTTCCTGTCATTAAACAACTCCACTCTATCTCTGCTCCTCTGTCCTCCACACACATGTGCACATGTGCGCGCACGCACACACACACGCACCCATACAAATACACACACATCTTTGTTTTTCACCCAGTATTGTCTACATTTTGTGTCTGGTGATCAAGCTAAAGTCCATTAAAACATCAATTATTTGGATATTATGGCGACTTTGATCAATTTACTTATGAGTCAGTGGCTATTGAAATTGAGTTTGCTGTCTTTTTATTTATGCTACTGATGTTTATGCAGATAGAAGGCAGTAATCCCCATACACCTCCCCTACCCTGTTAAAGGAAAATAATACCAATCTGTCAAGGTCTTATTCTAAACAGCCCCTTTAGTACTAATTGAGTATATATAGGAAGCAAACATGTTCACATATGCGCACACACAAACACAGGCATACGTGCATACACACAAACACGCGGATACACATATATGCACACACACAAACACAGAGTCCAGCTCCGATGTAGTTGTGCTGTCATCAATTCTGAACAATCTGTCTGCTTACTGAGCTCAGTGGCTCAGGATGTTGGGGGAGTTTTAAGTGATTTTTGCCACTGTATGGTAAAATCCCTTGGCCACCTGGATTACAAACTCTAGTCCTTTAACTCATGCCAGTATAAATCCGTGTTAACTCGGATTTACCTCTGGCATATGAATTCTCAATCTGCGTAAGCTTTGTTTGGAATGAGCTGAACATAAGTATTTCATGCAGTAAGGATGCCCAATGGTGAATTCCTATTTCTGTGAAACACACAGTGGGAGATACTTCAGGACCAAATCAGTTATTAGAAGAACTAGAGAAGCCTTAAGCAGTGTTTTTAGTACACTCAAGAGGTGAGGCCTGCCGAGCCGTTCAAAACCAGGTGGAAGTGTGCAATGCTGCACTGTGAAATCCATGTAACCATGGTGACAGATATAAACTCAGGGCTGTACGCCGTGGTCAAGAGTTTAATCAGATTCCTTATACTGAGATTTCGCCTTGCTTATTGTCAGACAAACATTATTTGCTCAGTTGTTCAAACACAAGCCGTGCTCTGATACCAAAGCGATCATGATAAAATAAAATATGGCATGAGCAGCCTGGAGGATCTAAATTAAGTATTATCCAATATCCATACAATCTCTCACACTCACACACACATGCACACTTCTGGGCTAGCAGAGTTAAGCCAGACTATTTTGTACTTAAAAGGTTAGCAGGGCTGTTTTGTGAGTTTGATCCATGCTTGCCAAATCAGCAGATGGTCCATGAATATGATTATATGCATCAATAAAAGGAGTAATCTTTAGCAAAATGTAAATTTGACTTAAGTCCAGGGTTTAATATACGCAATGGACTTTAACCCACTTTCCAGCCTGACAGTAGAGCATGATAAGCTAATGCACTTAATTTTTTTTTTTGTATTACAGCAGTCACTACTGATGCCACTATCCAGAGATCAAAGATGCAAGATATCTGCTCAGCGTTCAAAACGTGAACGATTGTATCGAAACGTCATCTATTCACTTTTAAGTGAGTATCTAAACAGCCCAGCAATCGATACAAACTGAGTCTAGGTGCTCAACGAGACCCTTGAGCTGGCGTCCTTTGCTCTGTTATACGTTTCAGTGCTTTTTTAGATAAGTCCTTGTACAACAGCGAGTCAAGCTTTACTCAAGGATCTTTGAGGAACCACAACGTTAACAGGCACAAGCAAACACAAAACCAACCGGTCTGTGAATAAAAGCCAAGTCATAGCTCCGATACAAAGTCCAACGATAAAATTCAAGCGCGAGGCAAGAAAAGTGTCTCAGAGAAAGAAATGGAGAGAAAAGTTTTAGCAGCACTGCCAAAGTTAAGGATAGTCAAGTCTGGTGATCTTCTTCTTCCACACAACAGCAACAATGTTAATGACCCTTCTATGAATCTATTTATCTGAGCCTGAGGCTTTCACAGCACAGCACATCCTCACACAGACAAACACAATCACTTGTCTCCTACATCTAAATGTACTTCATGTTAACATGTCCGACAGGGCAGAATCGCAAGCTCGACTTACCATGCCCCTTTTAGCCTTTGTTGTGCATCTCATAGTGTCATCGGGGAGCAGACGGAGCAGAAGGATATCGAGGTGGGGTACAAGGTAGTCCAGAGTCTCGCTGCTGAGAGAGTGTCTTTGGTTGGTGTGTGTGTGCAGGGACACTGTGATATTCACCCGAAACGCTAAGCTTTTTTTTTTTCTCTCTTTTGTAGCCTTTGTGTCATTCACTTAACAACCAATCTCATTAGCTGCTGGGCTACAATGGGCTGAATTATTTTCTGTGTAAATACACCACATGGTGATCCTCAAGGTAAGACCTCTGAAGGTCTTTTTAATCACACAAAAGATAGTATAACCCAGAAAAAAAGAAGAAAAAAAAAATCAACGACTACTGCAAAGAACAGACTGCTCCTGAAAAGAATTGAATGAAACAGTCATTTAGAGTGATTTTAATTGAGAAATGAGATTTATATTCCTCAGGGTCTGTCATGATGAGAGTATAAATGTGCAATTATGTGACTGTAATTAATATAGCATGGTGATATATACATGCAGGCCTGACACTGTATGTGTTGGGCACATGTGTACAGGGTAATATGAGAAAGGATGATTGGATGTTCAGAGATGCTCCTACTCAGATTTAATATATATATATATATATATATATATATATATCTTCAAGGTAAATTATGTGATGAGAAGTAATCAACACATAAAAAAAACTCAACGTTTCAAAATTTTGCACAGGTTTAGTTTTTTGTTTTTTTCCAGATAAATCTCTTGCTGCTGTGCTTGTTGGTGCAAAACCATGAATGTAAAATGTAACTATTGTAAGTACTTGAAGTCATGACAGCTGTCTATAAGCATCAGGGACATGTCTATTGGCCAACTTGACCCTTGTTAGAAAACAAAACAAATACAAAAAGAGAATACTGCAGCCTGGGACTGCCGAGCCGGGTCACTGGAGATTTTCCAGACAAACGCCGCACAGGGGAGGGGAGGGGAGGGGAGGAGAGGAAGAATAAAAAGGACAGGCTCAGAATCTCATTTTAACAGACCGCACACAATCTGGGCTCCCACAGAACTATCTCTGCCTGACCGCTTTCTATTTATCCCTTATCAGTGTTTACCAACCGCTAGTTTTCTTTCATTCACACTGTGAGGCAGTTCTCTTACTATCAGTCAACAGCTGACACCGTGGAACAGCCTCAAAGGCAAGAGGAAGGGATCAAAACTAAACCAAAGCTGTTTAAACAATACAACAGAGGAAATAAATTCATAAATCCTAATTCTTCCCAACCCACAAGGGTATAAGCAGATCCTTTATAGTTAGGCCAACAAACAAAACCACAGCCAATGAGGTACATTACAATCAAGGTAAATTCTGAAATATATTTAGAAAAAAGAAAGGCGGAAAAAAATCCCATGTAATATTAATTGGGAACATTTCATAGTCTTGCCCTGTCAAACAAATATAAGTATTCACTAAAAGGGTTTTTCTGTTGTAGAAAATCCCCCCATGATTTAACCTTGTTAACATTTTACATCATTTTTTCTTTAAAGTAGCACTAAGATAGAAAATATGGCCGACATTATACATAGTACTAACATTTGATTAACATTTGTTTTATTATTCATGACTAGTTTTAACATCAGTCCAGAATTAAAGACAGAACTGTAATGAAATAATCAAAATTCAAGTATATGCTGAATTATTATTAAAATGAACATTACTGTTACCTAGATTCAATATGCTTAATCATCTGTTAGAATATTTAATTTACAATGGGATACATTCAAATATACAATTGATTAAAAACATCATTTTAAAGTGATATATGATACGTTCCTGACATTATATAGATTATATATTTACACAGGATGCATTTTAACCAAAACTACAGGCTACACTGAAATACTGTTAACATTTAAAAGCTATGTTGCTAAAAGAGAAAAAAAATGAATACGTTTGAATTTTTATAGTTCACACTGTTGCTTTACTTTTTTTTTTTTTTTTTTTTTTTTCTAGTAGGGCACATAAACAGCACAGTTTTTTTCTGGAATACTGTTCAAAAGTTAAGTAATTAATTACATTTATCCTTTCACCAGCTGCTCAACAGCAGATGGATCATTTCTGAGACCTTGTTGAATTAAATCCACATAATTCATTTTCCTGGATTAACTAACTGAAGTTTGAGTAGGGCAAAAACAGGTAACATAATGTGTGTGTAAGTGTGTGTGTGTGTGTGTGTGTGTGTGTGTGTGTGTTTAGGCTGACATGTATGCTGAGTTTTTTCAGGCGATTTCGTTGTTTACATTTTGAATACCCAAAGGCAATTGACGTAAAATCAAAGCGAGCTATTACATTTTTTTTTTAAAAGATCACAGAGGCTGAGTAACTTTATTCTGACATCTTTGCTAAAATAACTGGAAATAGAAAAACTAATATTCCATCACAGAGTTTTGCAACTCTGTGAATAAGTTTGTACAACCAGTTTTGTTGGGCAGCAGGTACCATGGACAGTTCCTGGAGGCGAACTGAACTTAACATTAATGTGTTGTGTAGCAACTAACATCCCTGTCCTTTGAAGAGGAGGGTGTGGAGCAGAGAGGAATAATGCCTCTTACTTATCACTGCTTTACCACACATCCCTGCCACAGCCTGCACTGCCATTGTAATTAAAACAAAGCGAAGACGCGCAACTTTGTGACCTCGCTAATGTCTCTTGCCTTCATGAGTTACCATCTCTAAACGACTCGCAAACTTTTCAAAGGATTATCACCATGTCACAGAATTACACAATGCTGTGTTATCTAATGTCTTTCGTTGCTCTTTTCATGTTTATTAGGAGATGCGAGCTGACTGAAATAAGCTGATGGAGTTGTGATTAAATGGAGGCTAACAGGCAGAATGACAACTGGCATTTCAATTTATTTTACACCCCAAAAAATGTACACACTTCTAACAGGAATTCTCTGAATATAAAAATGATTTAACACCTCTGTCACAGAGTACAACAACACTGTAAGACATGGGAATAGATATGACAAGCAGATATAGGGAGATGTTAGTTTACATAAATATTTTGACTGCAGGCTACAGTGTTTATTTCCTGTGGTTCAACAGAATAAAGAACAAAATCTAACACAATAATATCAGGAGGACTATAAGTTTATCCTCTAACCTGGGGTCTTGTTTTATTTAAAAAAAAATCCTACTTTTGTATAGCAACGCTCAGCTTAAAGTTGGGTCATACGAGCAGACTGGAGACACTGGTGTGCCGCAAGTTACTGGTAAATGATGAACTTTTCTAACCAGCATCCGTCCTCCTGAATCAATAGTTGCTCCGGAGACTGTCGAGTGCTTTGGCCCCACAGCATTTGTTCAAAGCTGAGACTTATCCACATATAACACAAAAGTTCACGGTCAACTGTATTACTGTCGCACCACATTCGGTATTAACTGAACTAGCTTCCAACTTTAACACAGTTACCATGTGAATAATACACATATACAGAAATTCAGGAGACGATGTTCCGATTTGGTCCCACTGAATTTGTTCAAATCTAACCCTAACCCCAAATCGATTTACCCACGGAGTTTAACACAAAAAGCTGATTGGTAAATTATTCTGCTGCGATAGTACATTCAACATCCGCCTGTAGTTTTCTAACTTTACTGGAGTTACAATGGAAATTACAGACAGCCAAAACAGGATGCAATAAAATACTTCACTGACTGTTCAAATATGTTACTGGAACACAGAGTCAATGTTTAAGTGCATTAGGCTCAGTGGTCTTGTATGTACAGCTGTCACTGTCAAAGCCACAGGCAACCTGACAATGCTTTGTCTCTGCACACAATACAAACATGTGTTCTTCTAAGACAAGCTTATACTCCACACAAATGCCGTGAATTTAATCTAGGTAGACAGTATCTCATGTTATCTGGATGATCAAAAATAGGTCATGCATCTCAAAAAACAGTTTGAGCCATTTAATCTCCTCTCAAACTGTCTGTCTGAAACCTGGACAGAAGCTACGCTCACTTTCCAGCAAAGATTTTAAGAACACTGATTTGTGTCAGACAAACAACGTTCATCACCAGAGACAGAGAGAGAGAGGGGGGGAAAAATCTAAATACCCCTGACACGGTTCAAAACAGATGCCAGCAAAAAATCTATCTCCCATATTTCATCACGTAAAAACCACAGAACACAGAAGTTTAGCAGCTGAGTAGAATCGCACTGTAAATCTCAGTAACTTTCTACCACTTGCACGTATCAGCTCCTCTTTTGAATTCCATATGACAGCATCTAACAGCATGAGCTAAAAGGCTTGTCGTTCACATATGCGATACAGAGTATCAGTGATGATAAATGCTGACCAAACCAGACAGAATATTAAATAAAAAGAACTTTGACACCAACCTAGTGCTGTGATCCAAAAAGTTTGATTTTCTCCCAGTTTCTTGATAGCTGAGCTGGTGCTGTGGCTTTGAAAGGTAGTCCCCAGGAATATGACATACTGTGCCTTTGACAGCCTCGAGATAAGCACCTGCGTTCGGGTCCCTTTTTACGTCACACCTCCCCATTCACAGCCCTTCAACATGATGCACATTTGCACATCAACAGCCACCAACCCCCCTCCTCGCTCTACTCCCACATCCGCAAAACACACAAACAGGCACACAAGAAGGCAGATGCGCACTAGCCTCTACTCATGCGCGTGTGTACACTCGCACAGACACATGCACCACAGATTTGTGTGCGCTCACTGAGAGATGCGACATACACGCAGGCAAACACACACACACAGGCACTCACAGGTGATTTAGTCCTTTTTTTTTAACTCCTTCATCCAGCCTTATTCATGTATCGATCCTCATTCTGTGTGTTTTAAAAAAAACAAACTTTCACTTGCTTTGTCACAAGACCGGGGCATATGCCCTCCCAAGCTCCTCATACATCACTCATCATGCAAATGAGAGGGAATGTCACTCCTCAGCAGCAGATGGCCAGGGATGATAACAATGGCTCAACAGACCAGTTTCAATGTCTGCGACTTTATCGCTACGGCAACAACAAAAATAGATGATATGAAATCTTTGTCTGTTAATTTGATTTCCCCTCTTTTTAATGTTTGTACCTGTCAGTCTGTTTCATTTCTCCTGGACCATTTGAATGTAAACGCTTTGTCCAGGCTTTTCTGTCACAAGAAGTCTGGCTATCAGTAAAAGGCAGGGACCTGGAAATGATTTTCGGTGACTACGGAAGGCTGCTGCCTCGCAGTTATTCAAGTAATTAGGTGTAATTCCTCCCTGTAGGCCATGTTAGCCTCCTGGGTTAGCTCATGCGTTCGACAGGCCTGGATAGAGACAAGGAAGAATAAAAGAAGAAAGGGGCCCGAGAAATCACAAATGCAGCTTTTCAAACACCCCCCCAGCCAAAGTGATGTCACCCTGCGTCCTGCTGACTCCTGTTCATACAAGCCCCCATAGCAGAGAGTAAACAGTGCAAGCGTTTAGCAAACAGGGCCAGATTACAATGACAAAGGCAACCACACTTCTGGGTGGAGCCTGGGGCGAGGGGGGCAAAAGAGGGGGGTGGGTTGGTGTGGCTCAGGATTTAAAATAAGTGATACCCATGAGGGGGCCCCCCTCAAGATCTAAGCGTAGCCCTTCCCCAGCTGATGGTAGGGGCCACCCAAACACGCTTATCTCTCGGTGATGTCCCCCCAGGTCCCTGGAGATTGACGTGTGAACACAATATGTAATAATAATGTATTTTCAGTTCTTTTTTCTGTGATTTGTGCATCTGGTTATGCAAGGCTGGGGACTTGAGGATGGAGAATATCATTACTTAAGGTTTGGCAGTTGACCATCACCTTGTTTAATGCCTCATTTGAAAGTCTAATTTCAACTGTCTTCAAGAGCCAATTCATGGTACACAGTGAAAGAGACATACAAAGACCCCCTCTTTTCAGCGTCGCAGCCGGATAATAACATACATATAATGATTCAAACACATGAAAGTAAAGAATCATCTGTCTAAGCATCTTATCAAGTAACATGTTCTTTGTTTTCTGATGCAGACAAATCCGCTGTGGGGACACAACAAACGTGTTCTGGGGATGATTATTTCATGTCCTGGACCAGACATCAGTATTGCTGTGGGGGGAAAAATACAAATGGAATCAAGTCATGTAACGCAATCTTGACAAATTGTGAGAAAGCTACATATTGAGGATAACGCTAACACCACTGTAACAAAATGTAACATTTTTTTTTCTAGCTCTAACATCTGTTCTCAAAAATGAGAGCGACCTCAGTCAGAGTCGACATAGAACATAAACTAGTGTTTTGTCAAGCTATTTCATCAACTGAAAATGTGGGCATAACTGGAGAGAGCTGATGGAGAAATGAAAGAGGAGTGGGTTGGACAAAATTACATGTCAAACAAGGGTTCACATTTAAAAAGTCCTGCTCATATTTGTAGAAAGTGTTTGATTGCATTTAGAAAGGTATTACAATGGGTCACATCTGTGTCTAAAAGCTTTTTGCATTCTGCTGCAAATTATGTAAGCAAAGTGAAGTGTCACAGCACCCTGTTGTTTTGAGCACTATACCTTCCTCCTGTGAAACCTACACAAATATGTTTAACTGAATTCTTCTAATGCACTGCAGGATCAAAATGTCAGCAGTATAACTTCAACAAACCCCCTCACTCTACACCCCGCCCCGTAATTTCAACAAAGCAACGCGACTAATTTCGCATGGCAGCCCGTACACCAAAACAACAATACACATTCACACTGTGCCATTGAATATGATAGACGTGAAAAAATCTATATTAAACTGTGGTTAATTTCAGCTATAATGCTTTAAGCTCGGTCTAAAATGGCACAAATGCCTCTTCTTGGTGGTACTGAACCCTCATTGTGCAACCACTTGATGCCGCTTGTTCATCACAGAAAGTCACATAAAAGGACTGAATTAAATTTTAAAAAAATTATTTGCATATGCAAATACGATGAACCAAACATAAGTACATGTTGTTGATATGGCTCCAGGATGTAGAACTATCTTTATGTTAATGTTAGAAGACAGGGAATATTCTTTTGAAAATATAGTACATTTTTCATGGGGATCATTATCTACACTGCATGTCACAGTGTCTCAGTTAAAAGAAATGATTAGATTACTTCCCTGCAATTCCCTTTGGGGCGATTTCTGTGTGACAGTGGGCAACCTTATAATATGTTTATTCAGTGTCCTTTGAAGATACTTCAATAACATTTGAAATGTTTTATGGACAAATATAGGATGCTTTCTGTCTCTGCCTTCAACTGATACCTTTGCAACTAGGACTCCGGATATGTTTGACTTTGTTGTCCAAAAACTAACAATATAACACTTTCAGGTCATCCTCACAAACAAACAAAATGACTACATGGCTGAAGACAGAGGTTACTTGGTATAACAGGTGACCAGATATATTCTGGTGGGTAAAAAAACACACTTAAGGATGTACATGGTGCGCAGCGAAACAAAAGTTCATGGATAAATCTTAAAGCTAAGTAGACCCATTAGAAACAAATAGACAATTTCAGGTCTAAACCATTAACTTGATCAGTAACAATGGAATACATCATTCATTATTGGTCACTAAGAGTTTTCCTACATGTACAGGATTACTGACTTACTACTTATCTGAGAAATCTGAGCTTTTTGGTACGAAAGAAAAGCCTGGCCCTGCACCAGTAAAAGTGAAAAGCAGCACTCATTTATGGTCACTGCTTGTTCCCTTCATGCACAGTCCTCAAATCAGACCATCTGATTGCTTACATCTAAGAAACCCATGCTTGACTGGTCAGTTGATGTCTGCCTTTTGTAGTTCAGGGGCTGAGGACACATTGTGTTGTGTCATTGAGAGGTTAGGGCCAGATTTGGGCGTCTCTGGGGGTCCCTGCCCATCTTTTCTACTCAGGCAGGAGAGACAATGAAGCAGACACGCCTATAAATGGCAAGATAGGAGCATGGATGTTCAGCCAAAACGAGCATCTAAACAATGGTAACAGGTGTGTATAATGCGTGCTTTGATAATGACCTTGGTGGCTGTAATAGTATGTCTAGACACAACTAACAGGAGGCATCTCTGTCTGGTCTCACAAGTCCCGCGGGTGCTCAATTGGAAGATTCTAGGGAGCAGATACTGCTTAGCTCTGACCCGTTAAAACTAATACAGACCTGGACGTATACTATTTACTATGACGATGCAATGAGAAGCCTCAGAAAAGTTAAGTCTGCCACTCATCAGTAGGTTTTCTCCCCCCTCTGTCTTTATTTTTGTAGGGCAGTTTGAGTTTGCATAATAAGCTAAAATCATCTTGAGTATTCAGAGATATGCACTTGAATAAATAGAAAAAAAAATTCCATTAATGTGGATGGCTTGCGATTTTTGATTGCGCCAGATACAGGAAGCTTGCTGACATGAACTAAAATGCAAATGGCCTTTGAGCAAAACAAAGAAATTGATTATGAAGTAAGTTTCTTCAGCACAAGTAGCTGGTTTTGAGTGATTAATGGGGGTGGGTCATTGATTTCCTTTTGTTTAGATCTTGGTTAACTTTCTGGAGACACAATTATAATTTGTTTCCAAACAATAAATCCAATCTAGCTTGAGCAAATTAAATTTCCCTATGGCCTCTTCTGCGTCATTTTACCTCTGAAATGGGTGGTTATCAAAAGGCATTGCATGTAAATGTGTCTGCTGTTTCTGTTTATATTTGTTACATTTCTGATTAGATATTGTTTTTCTCTGTATAATGGAAGGTGAGCACCTCCTAAGATTAGAAAGAGCTGTTTACAGAGATCTGCATGACTTGTCAGCCACAGTGCCAAGGGTTAATCTTCCAAATCTCACATCAATAGCTGTATGTCACACACATCACCATTTCTGATGAGCCATCTATCTACAGTATATGACAAACAGTGTCTATATGTTGTGTGCGACATGCCGAAATGTTGTGTATTTGTTGAAAGAGCACACATCTGTGCTCTGTGTCTGTTGTTACATTAGCTCTGCCAAAGGTAGGTGAAATGTTTTTGAGTTATCACAACACAATGTACTTCATATTTCTGTACATTTGCAAGTCAAATCGCAGCTGTACAGACTACTTTATTGAAAGGGCTTTTGCCATATTCCTCAGCTTTACAACTTTGAAAACTTCTACAGATCCAGACATTTATACTTCCTGATTTCTCGCATCATCTCTCCAAGATAGTGATAATACGATTTCTGTGTTTTTCGCTGTTGAGAAACAAACTGGATTATGAACAGATCACTACATAAACAGCTTTCTAAAAGGAGGCAGCTATTTTAAAAAAGGCTGAAGAAATGCAAAGAGGGATTTAAATTTTAATTTGAATTTATTCCAGCAAGTGAAAGGTTCTTTTGAGAGGGGATTTCAGCAAAGATGATGGTATTTAAAAGTGATAAACAAGCATCTAAACCTCCAGTGGAAAACAGTCATTTTGCTCCTTTCTAGTGTAGGGGAGGAATTGGGCTTGCTATGGCCACATCCAAAAAATAAGAATAAGTAATAGTAGTAATTAAAATGTAAATAAGCGAGATCCATGGAGATATTTCAACTGATTTCTGTCATAAATTGTGTAATTAACATTTTGTCTTGACACACCTTGTGACTCTGGATGTATAGCTTTATGTCCTCAGGTGCAAATTCATGTTCTCTGTGTACTTGGCATAGCGTACTTTATACTGTATATGGATGCTTAAAAAATCTTCCACACTTATCACATGGAATTTAAATCCTGTGCCTCAACACCAGAGAGGAACACCAGGCAAAGTTCAAAATTAAATGCCTTTCAAATTAGGACTTGTGTTAATTAAGGATTGTTGTTGTGCCGTTCGAGGCAGTATCTGCAAAATTCTAGTGAATTTGTGGATGAGTGATTCACTCTGGGCAGTTACATGTCACATTTGTGTGACAAAGGCTGTGATTAACCGAGGCTGTCATCTATTTTATTTGTAATATATGGATTATGAGGATGTGACTGGATTTCAAATGTTTCTATTCTCTTGTGGATGACCACTAAACTTAAGCAGAGAAACCTATGCCACACAAAAAAGACAAAGAGTTACATCATTTTGTAGAACGGTTAATCCGATCATGGACAGTGTTTGTGCATTTGCTATCTTCGGAAAATGCCAGCAAAGGCGCTAAGTAAACCTATTTTACAAGACTCCCTCACAAGGATACAGTGCCAGTATCGGGATAAAATTTCACACAGCGGCATGGCTCAGTCACATAACCTAAGCAGGCTTAGGAAAATGGAACACTACAAAGTATTGCACTTTCTTCCTGTATGTCTGTTGTGGCACAAAATGTTCGGATGACTGATGTGAGTTTGAGCATGAAAGCCAAAGTGAACTAATGGCTGAATAGCACATAGATACTGTTGTTAATGCTCTGAGTTGTTTAAAATGGTAGATTATGGAAGTGTGCACCTGGCATTCTGCAGGCTAGCCTGGCAACACTCCTCCCTTATAATTATAATGAACACACAGTAATTCAGGGTTGAGGCTGAAATACGAATGATGTCCTCTGAGACAGCTTGTTTTAATGGTTATGCAGAAGAGTTCCTAGAAGTGCAGATGGCAGATGCAATGCCTTTGAAGCTATTTACAGATTGTACATTACAAGGTATGGAAAGACCCATAGTGTGAGGCCATATTGCTCTTTTGTGCTGCTGAATTAGACATTAGGCTGGCTCATGAACCACTAATGAAAGCTAAGATATATTTTTATAGAGTATATTTATTGTAGTATCAATACTAACAGCATAGTAGTAAATAGAGACAATGGCCTGATGAGGACTGCATGGCCTGTGTGTTTCATCCAAATACCACACTGTTCTTACTTTGACCACATAGGGGTGCATTTGCTTAGAGCTCATGTAGTCTTTCATTACAGGGTGACAGCAGCCTAATTTTAGTTTTTTGGAGAGATAAAAATCCTCCACTGTAAGACATTACACTGTACTAAACATTTTACACAACACGGGGCACAATGGGCTACAAAGCCAGATAAGAGCCAAATGCTACATGAGATAAAATTATCATTAAGAAGTACATATTCTGTTTGGCTGGATATCAGTCTCCTCTTCAGCACTGGGCCACAAAAACTGGCACCTCTAGACATTACAGTGACGGTGTTCATATACGTTCACTGTACAAATCATGTTTCATAATCTTACTTTTAACACACAATGTGATCCGTTCATTTTCTCTGTCTGGTTCATGAATTTAAAAGCCATATGTTTGGACCTGTTTGCACTGAAAATATTCCACCAGTCTGTCTTATGTACAGCATGGTTTGCATATATCTCTATCCCTGGCACGTTCCCAGACTTATATAAAAGAGTGAGGAGCCTTTGAATCAGCCCACTACTGTGATACAAGAACAGGTATTGAAACAACAGAAATGTTAACTCCAAGAAAAAGTTTTGCCGCATTAAAGTCACATAGGAGCCACATTAGCATGTGAAAAGAATAAACAGGAGCATTCTCAGTTACACACTCCACCTGGCTGCTAACCAACGTCCTTGTCAGAAGTCCACCCACCGCACTGGCTAACACTGAAAGACCTCCTGGGGACCGCAGTGACCATTCACTCGGTTCTCTCTTTTTCCCATGCACCTGTGACTGTTTTTGTGTTTGCTATTTTTTGCTTTGTCTTTTTCTGGCAACACTGTATCATCGGAGACACACTTTCCCTCAAAAGGAATTCTCCTGCCCAACAATGTGGTTTGTTTGTTCACCGGATATGGCAGGCCAGAGAGTCAAATGAAAAAAAACAAAACAAAACAAAAAAACAAGTCACCACAGTAATAATTAAAATTGCCACAAGAAAAATAAGCTGGGAGACACAGCAGTATGAACGGACTTGAAATAAGAAAATAAGGTACTTTTACCAACTGGTTTCTTGCCGAGTTGGGGGGCTTCACAGGTGCAGTTGGATAGGCTCTCCTCCTTACTCTCCTCGGACGGCTCATCCGGCTTCTCCATGGTCCTGGACCTTAGAGAGCTGCTTTTCCATTTTCCAAAGGACTTTGCCACAATCGCTTTGTCCGCTCCTTTCATTGTTTTCTGTAAAACACATTTACAGCATGACTTCCCAGGTTTATCCCTCTTGTGAGCCATCTGCCCCCTTTTTTGGCTCTCAATAAACCTGTGCTCATCTTTCCCAAACCCAAAGTAAGAGAGAATTAGGGCATTGTGTGCATATGCATTCTCTTAAGCATTCCAGAAAATTTCCTGATTGCCCTGGCATCTTTTTTAGAGAGCGCTTGGACATTGTTTTTCTCCTGACATTTTGCAGTCCTGTGTGGAGAGAGTGGTACTGATTGAAACAGTATAAAACAATACTTTGCAAAGTACCCACACAGTAAACAGTAGATGGAAACTGAAAAAAAAAACCAAACATGTTTTCACATTTAATCCAACTTAAAGGAAATAAAAATAGCACATTATGCCCTAATTGAGTGCTGTACAGTCCGCAAATACTATTACAAGGCCGATCAGGATTAGCAGTGGAACATACCTAGTTATCTATTTCTGAGTGCCAAGACTGCTAGCAGTGGGCAACTAAATTTCAAAAGCTGGCAAATCCAGTTGTCTCCTAAATACAGAAAGTACTTAAATCCAGAGCTAACAGAAGAAAAAGACGGATAAAGGGTGCTCTGCATATCACCGAAAAGCTTGTGCACTTTTCAGAATCACTGGCTAGGTTAAACAAATATGCTAAGTAGAGATCAAAACAATCCTTTGATCTGCAGCCTAGTTTCCAGAGGAATGGCTTGGCTGTTGTTGTAAATAACTTGTATAAATCTATATACCATTTGCCTTCAGGTAATATCAAAAGTGCCAGGGATTCGCAGGCAAATACCTTGTGGTTAGGAAATAGATCAGATAAAAGCATATAAATATTTCAGCAACACTGCACTCTGTCATTTCCTGTATTATAGCTGAGTTTTTAACCCCATATGACCATTTTACTTGTTTAGTTCTAACACAGAAACATGACTGAGTAATATCTGATAGAAAAATTACATTCTACCCCTTTCTATTCTGTAGTTTGTAAAAAATTTCCTACCTCCAGCACGCCATTCAGGTCAAACACAGTGTAAAACATTGTGCTAAACTTCATACAAAAGAGGCTTGAAGAATCAGAATGCAGAAGCTATGCAACTTGCTGACTAACTTTGCCCTCTGTTTTGATCGAGCACACAAAGAAAAACGCTGTCCATTCAAAACAGACAGCATAACTCTTTTCAGAGAGGGGGGACTGTGAACAAACAAGGCCATGTCCTGAGCTGCAGTCAGTTTCCCGTCAGGCTTGCACAGTGCACGGTGAGGGCTGCAGGGACTGGGACCGGCTGTCACCACACTCACAGGCAACAGTACAACTTTTGTGTACACTATCCTCCTCTTAGCTTTTTTTCTTTTTCTGTTTTTTCTTTCCACCCAAATTTGGTTAAGTGTGCTTTTTGATTTAAAGCTCACTTTACTTCAACCCCTTTGGTCATACTTCAAAAAACATGATAGCAAATTTGTCATGCTAATACTTTCAGCAACCTAAATTACTAGTAATATATTCCCCTTTGGGCAGCAGCTTCACATCATCATGATAAAACATGAAACAATTCAACAATGACTAACTTATGTTCTCAAACCACAAAAAACCTTTTGATATTCCCCACATAAAGAGACAGCTACAAAATATCAGTAACTATTATAAATATGAATTTAGCTTTGGGGACCGTTTTACGCGCTAATGAAACATATAAGAAGTTAACCCTTTAGCCTACTCACAGAAGTGTTGATGCTAACTAGCTTATGCAGCTAAATATTTACCTAGCTTGGATAACATACTGGATTCTAAACCACCCCACATTCAACTAAATTGAACTTAATTCAACACCTACTGTATCCTTACCATTATCAGATCTGATAAATAAGGCCGAGCAGACAGGTACAAGGCTGAGGTGGTTGTAGGCTACCGTAAACCACCGGCTAAACTAGCTAACAGAGCAGATAACTTAAGATGCTAAAAGATGGAGATGTTATAACTGAACCATTTATCAAAAATTGCTCCAGTACAGACTGAACTTCATGTTCAAATGACTACATGTTAGTTAAGACTCTGTTTCCCTTTATTTGCAATAGCACCATCAACAGGCAATAGCCTATTAGCTAGCTCAGCTGAACACATTAAAACATGGATGATAAACTCACCATATGAAAACTTGCTGAAGTACAGACTAGTCTTATTACAGTCTGGCACTGCTGTTAAAATTATAAATGTTTTTATGTGACCAGTGACGGTCAGGTCTGGACTGTAATGCTTCTGGATTGTATGTCAGCCCATCCATCTGTCCCACTTTTGAGGAAACCATATCTGAGGGAATTTTGTCAAATTCACCTCAAACATTTCATTTGGACTAATTGGTGAACTCAATAGGTTTTGGTGGTCGAAGGTCAAAGTCACTGTGAGTGCACAAAAGGTGTTTTAGCTATAACTCAAGGTTTCACACAGTCATTATGACACAATGTCACACAAATCATTTATATTTATATCTTATATGATATGGATAAACAGGGATGTAACCTGAACCTTGTCACTAGTCACTTGTGTTGGAGATGTCCAGTCAGGAGGTGGTAATTCTTGTTCATAATAATCTAAAGAATTTCTTGTTCCTTCAAAATATTTTTCCTTGGCTACACATTGCAAATGGGTAAGTTTGGTAAATCATTGGAATAATTTATAATTTATGAGATGAACTTTATTTCAACACGTTTCCTGAAGGATGTTACTGTTTTAAATAGCTTTCTCATTAATGCTCTCTCTCAGGTACTATCTATCTGTCTGTGAACTATTTGTGTGTATTTTACTCTGTGTGATTAAATGCTGCTGATTTGAACACATCTCTTGCATAAGAGACAATGCATCTTACAGACTAACACTCGTGGAATCTAGACAGGTATGAGTCTGAGAGGTCGGAGATGTTGCATAATTTCATTACAAAATAAAAATATTTTTTCATCTGATGAGTGTGAGTTTCAATCCTAAAACCTCTTCCTAGGTGTTTGAAGGATATCATGGGGGCTTTATCTAGCTTAGTCCTGGAAAAAGCAATTTTAGAGAGAACAGAATGTACCATATTCTTGACCCGTCTGCCTCAGATGCTTGCTGTATATGGAACTGAATACTGGACGTGAATTGTATCATTCTCTGTGTCAACTTGTTAGATGGCAGTTGCTGTAGTGGAGTGGTGAGAGCGGCACATATGCATTATAGGAGAAAATTGTGAAATGACAGATTCCGGGTGTGATACTGAGGGAATGACTAACTAATAGGAGGGGTGCTCCAGGCTGTTAGCTTTGAAAAGCAGTTTGCACATTACTTTATCTTGTCAATCAGATTCCTGGAATGGAAGAGGTGACTGATAACTTGAATTAATTATTTTCTTATTGCATGCATGTGTTAATTCATGTTAATTTATGTCCCTTACAGGCCCAAGCCAGAATATCCAGAGTAAAGCGCCACCTCTGGCACACAGATCACCACACCACTCTCTTTGCATATATTTATATCAAATGAAAGACTTTTTTTTAATCCTGTTGGAACAAGGACTGACTGCCAAATTTGATTTTTAAATGTACTTTTAAGCTGTTCATGGTTTACGTTAGCATTTTTTCTTAACAAGTGAACAACACGGAGCAGTGTTTACGGCTGTGATGGGATTTGAAAGTTACAGATTATTTTCTATAAGCAAATCCTACCCCCTTTCTCAAAGAACACAGCAGAATAATGTAGCGCGAGGTCAACACTCAGAAGGCATACCTCTTCATTCTCTGATATTCTATGTATCAAATATAATTCAATTGGTGCTTCATCATCCAAATCAAGGTTTGCATTCATAAATTGCTTTTCTACCGAATTTGATCACAAACAAGGCCGGCAGCTATTCTGAAGAATGCACAGAGCATCCTTTAAACAATTGCATTTCACTAAACATCTTTAAACATTTTGACAAATTTAACTTCCTCTGAACACAGAGGATAAGAGGAAAAACATTTCTCTGATGAGAACAGAAACAGCAAGAAGTTCTAACAAGGAAAAGCCTGCCAGGTGGCGAACTGGCTGCACCAACAGAACGCACAATCTGTCTGCTTCTCCTTCCAAACCATTGACAGCTGCCATCACCAGCCTTGCACACTCGCACTCAGTGGCTCCTCAGCTCCCTGCCCATCCCTCTTTAGTGTTTCCTGCTAACCTCAGAGACAGGGTCACCTGGCCCCCTAGTTGCCCGTCTGTGGGGCCCTGCTGGCCCCCTGGAGACCTGCCTGCATGGGGATGCATGGCTAACAGAGGTCTAGCAAAGCCTCTTTAATATGCAAACCAAGGGGCTATTCCTTTGACCCGAGACCATAGCTTTTCTAACAGTGAAATCCAAAAATATTCAAGTGATGTACAACGATGAGATCTGATTAACAGTTTTTGATCTCCTGGTTATTTGATACTGAATATTATAACAGACAGGCAGTGGCATATTCAGGTATTTTCTTCAACCAGGTAGGTCATTTCCAGCTTAATTAAAGTGATATGTAGACACGATTGAATCTGATCACATTCTGCTCGCTTCATCTGAAAAAATAGTCATCTCCAGCTCTAACATTTTTGTTAAATTGGAACAGCATTTCTCCTCTGAGTAAAACCTAAGCACACAGATGCACAGAGGCTAAACTGAGGAGTGTTCCACAAAGCTAGCATTGCAACTGGGCTAAAAATAAAACCTGGCAAAGTTATTCTGATCCCTTATTGGTCCCATAGTTTGATTTCACATTTAGCATTTGCATTCCCCTCCGCATAAACATTTCATTCTTCCCCTCCTGCAGTACAATGAGACTTGAGTGACTTTGGCAGCAGATTTTGGATCGGTGCTCCTGAATCCACCAGTGTATGTTATCAGCAGGTAAACAAGCTTTCGAACAAAGCCATAATGGAACTGCAAGCGGCATAAAGAGGCTCATCTCAAAAGCTATACAACCCATCAAAGCTGGTGTCATTTCCTCAACACTGCACTGCAGCTGGAAAATGCATGGCTGTTAGTTACAGTTTAAATCGCCTGTCTATTTTCAGACACTTCAGAACTATTTGTATTGATTATTTACTTGTCAGTAAGCAGCCAGATTACCAAAATAAGACAACAGATTTTAATGTTTACTGGATTCTTTTCCGTTTTGTTTTGTGGTAGAAAATCAAAAACTGTGTCATGCACTAAATTAATGGGATTTGCACTATAGGGTATTTGAATAATTATTTTCTACTGAAAATGAAATACTTCTATCTATATTTGGAAGGATTACTGATGGCATTGAACTTAATGTGAAAATAATTTGCCCTTTAAATACGTAGTTAAGCTATATCCTACACTTTCTGCTCACCAGATGCAATCTTGTTAACCACACGCCTGGATGCTTGTCACCAAACTTTCCACATATTTGCCTTTTGGGCACAGCTCAGATGCACAACTAAACCTACGCACTCTCCTCCCAGTGAGTGGAGAAGCCTCAAAGCTTTCCTTTCATATGCTGTATTATCTCTATGGCGGTAATTATCCATAAAACTATGCCATCAGATGTTGATGATTTCCAATATGAACCCAATAAATGTGTTTAAATTTTGAATTATCATATTTATGTGGATATGTGTTACTAATAGTGATTATGTTCGTCATGTGGGTAGAAAATCAACCATCCTTATATTGCGCATTCTCACATATTTCTCAGACATTTCATCACACATTTAATCTGCCCCTGTCTAAGATTTTCTGCTGAACCTGTAGTCAAGGCAGAGAGAGGACAATAACGGATGAGATTATGAAGCATGTCTGTTAAAGCATGTCTGTTTGATCATCATTCTGTTTAGGTGAAGTTCTCCACTTGGTCTCTTCAGTCCCTGACAGCAGATATATAACCTAATCTCTTTCCCTAACCCTTTTCTTAGGCATGAATGGGGTGGAAATGTGATGGCATTAAGTCGATTTACTCCTTGGTTTGCAGTTTCAGCCTTAATGCCTCTTGGCTCTTCTTCAACACACTCGTCCCATTTAGATTTTGAAAATATAAATGTTATGTTAAGGCTTTCCTATTTATTTTCATTTATCCATCATTTGAAGTTCATGCATATATTTACTCTACAAATAATGCTTGTTTATTTGCAGCTGCATCTATCTAGTATAGTGTCAGAGATATTGGAAAATCAAATACAACTTGTGTATTATCTTCAAATGCAGGAGATATCAGTGACAAAGGGCAAGATCTGAGACTGTATGACATTCTTTGTGAGTCTCCTCTGACATCATTTTGATATTTCACATTTACTCATCTAAACCTTAATTTAGTGCCTCCAGCACATGTTGACATGCAAAGAAAAGCTATTATAATGTGTCTTTGAATTTCAGCTGATGGCATTTGAAAGCTGCATACCTGTCCTTACACAATCACGTTGAGCACATTTGTGATGAAATTATGCTTTTGTACATGAAAAAGTTCAAGTTAGTTTTTGAACTCTTGTATGACAGCCATAAAGGAGTTGAATTTGAATCAGCCTGTGCATGATGGTATACTGTAAATACAGCCAGCATGTTGTGTGCAATTTTAAGATGGTTGCCTCATGAAACCATTTTTCCAAGGGTTTAACCGTAACAACACTTTATTATCAAGCAATACGTATTTATCCTTAATAAACATGAAGTTTTACAACCCTGTGCATTATGTACTCTATATATTAAAGGTGCAAAAGGTATATTTATATAAGTGCATTTTATTAGTGTGTAAAAAGGTGCCGTTAGTGGAATGCAACTCAACTCTTCTTTTATATTACCCCTGAAAAGCTCATTTTCATTTTCATTTTTTCTGATCATTTAAATTTGGATAATGCATTTCCATGTGTGTTTAAAGGTACATAATACATACTGTATGTAACATGTTTGCTTGTGTATGTGATCTAAATCTAAATTATTTTTCACTTTTTTGTATTTCAGTGTAACATATTTTTAATCAGTTTTTTTTTTAAAGAATTATATAAAAACCCTTCAGTTATTCTAAAGTGTTGTTTGGTTACTTTTCCTGCTCAATTAAATGATAGTTTTATGTTAAAATAAATATTAAAAAACCAAAACAATGATGCACCCCACACTGAAAGTTTCTGTGCTTGCTTCTTAACAACTACCAATTTTATGACATAGTACTTAAGTTAAGTACTCATGTGTTATAGAAATAAGTTTGACACCAAGTCAAAAGCAGTTTTAATGATGGAACTAGCAAGAGACTGCACATGGCAATGTTAAATCCCATTCAGCCTGATGAGAGTGACTCCCAGCAGCACTGAGCTCAGTGGGGGGTTGTAAACATTTACACTAAGAGCCTGTCCAGTGCACATGGTTGGTGCTTGCCAGCCACCTCGGTATCGAATGTTGTGTTGCATATTTTGTCATTCAGGCCTGTCCCGAAATTGTAGGAATCACACCATCAATTTATGAAGGAGCCATCCAAATGTGACAACAGGCTTATGCTAAATGGAGAAAATAGAGCTAAACATTGTTAAAACACCCCTAGACCCACATGGAAGAGAGTGCTCGGCGGAGAGCTGCTATGCTCCCCGCTGTGAACTGGGAAAGTGATGTTGGTGGGCTTCCTTCTCCATGAGGGCCGCATCGTTCTTGGGCCCCGATTTGAAGCCTTTTTGAAGTCTGTTTCCTGCAGCAGTGTGCCAACATTAATGTTTCCACAAAAGCAAAAATGCTAAATCAAATGAATACACTATATTGTCCTATTCCACATTGACTCCTGAATCCCCCAGAAAATTGTAAAAGCATCATTAAAAAGATATTTATTTCATATGCCTTAATAGTCACTGTGTATTTTTTTGTATTACGTTTCATAATAATGAGGTATTATAAAATGCTTTTTGAGTTGGTGAGAGAGAAATCTTCATTTCCAGCAGGTGAGCAATTCTCCTCACAAATGATTGCTGTGTGAATAAGTGTTTGTCTATGAACCAGGAAAAGTTTTGACTCTCTGACTAACATTGTAAGGGTGAGTGAAATAGGATCGTTTACATTTCTTAGAATCAAATATAATAAATGAACAAAATATAACAGCTAAACACAGAGCAAGAATTGGCTATAACAAAGAGCGGATTATGTTTGGGATCAATCCTTTATTGTTTCAAAACTCTATCTTTTACAATACAGTCATTTATTGTTACATGTGTGATTTGATGGATAATGTACAATGTCTTCCGATAATGAAACACAGTCACAAAGTATTCCTTTCTACATATCAATATTCTATGATAGTGAGAAGTTTGTGCTGATATATTTACTTAGTTCTGACAGCTCAATTACTTCCCTTTTCAAATCAACAAAAGCATTGTTTTTGAAAGTGCATTTCAAGGATTGCAAAGCTGACTGTTTCCATCAGTCAGCCGTAATGTACATTTCAGTATTGACAGAGGGCCATACTGCTTTGTGAGTAACAAACAGCATTAACTACATTTCCAACTACAACATTTATCTGGATAAGTAAATCAAAGAAAATATATCAATATGCATGCCATGAACATTCCTCCATAAACATTTATAATAAATGTATATTTTCATTTAATTATGTTGATAATGACACAGTATTTTCCACAAAAGGACAAATGCTGATAATGAGAACTAATATTTAACATCCAAATTTTGTTCAATTTTACACACAGGTCAAATGGCATAATGCCACAGTGTATAGGGCAATGCCCTAATAAGGTTAATAGCATTTGGTCCACAATAACAAATCTGGGATTAAAAGAAAACAAAAATGTGGTAGCAGTGTGGGATTTTGAACTGAAACTCAAAATTGTATGACGATGATCTCGTAATTCTCTCCATTTTTAAGGTCTTTCAATTTTCAAGTTATGAATTATGATGTGAAGTTTCTGTTCAAAAATTAAGCAATATAAATATACATTTTAGCTCATTACTTGGCTATTATACTTTTCTGTTCCACGGAACAGCTTTCACTCTGTAGAACTTGGTTCCTAAAGGAACCTTGAACCTGTTCTGGGCCTGGTGAAGAAACAGACACAAGGAAAAAAAGCTTTGTAAGACTGGGAGAAGGTACAGACTGTGCATACATCAATGTAACAGCATTACTGACACGGATCAAATGAACACATCAGAGGAAAAAAAACCCCAGTGTGGAAACTGTAAAAAATAAATAAAATAACAATATCTCCAGGACTATGCTTAATATAAACTGTCTCTTGTATATTCATTTAAAATGATTATATATTCCTAGATAAATACAGTACCTTTTTTGCCTGGCAATATTCCTTCTCCATCACCTTTCCAAGTACCCACGGCCGTCTTGAGGTCCCCGATGCTAAACAAAACAAAGACAAATGAGTTATGTACTTAGCACGTACATACAGTATACATTGCCACTGTTATAAATTCATTCTTGACTGCCACGTGTTTATTTTGTTAGTACATCGCAAAACAAATTCCAACTGTAAAACTCTCATCATAATCACAAAAGGTTTGGGCAAAGCTGACCTGGTTTGAGGTCCAGTGCAGTGAGAGACTCTGAGTGGAGGAAGTAGAGGGTGGGACCGACTGTGAACAGCACGTAGTTATCATGCCTTTCATCCAGGATGATTAGAACCAAATCGCCTACCTGGAAGCTGAAACATAAAAAAGATGGACAAAGAGACAAAAGGATGATGACACACACACACAGTACTACAAACTGCTAACAAAAACGCAACACATTAATGGTAATTATATAATAATATGTATAATTACGCTTCACGTAATAATGGTCAGAGTTTCAGTTAAAAATCACATCAGCAAGCACATGTTATGGCCATGTGTTGTGTTCTCTTCACTTACTCTCTGATGGCGATTTTGTCTGAATGCCGTGACGACACAGACGACATGCTTTGAGACATCTACAAAGAAAAGGATTAGGCCGACATTACACATGTTACAGACAAGTGTTAACAATATTGGCTACAAATGACTTCCAAGAGGAACATCTGTCTGACTAGAGATTTACAAGAAATAGGCTGCACAATTACTGCTGGTACTTTTACCCCATTGACAGAAATATATCAAAACTAATCTCAGTTGTGGTTTTTTTTTTTTAGAATCAAGTAGTGTCAGGCCTGATTAAAACAACTTTTTTGACCAAAGAAATCACATACAATGATGTATTACATTCAACTGTATATGTTTGTATTTCAAAGATGCAATTTCAC
Source organism: Caranx ignobilis (assembly GCA_021432705.1). Classification (NCBI taxonomy): domain Eukaryota; kingdom Metazoa; phylum Chordata; class Actinopteri; order Carangiformes; family Carangidae; genus Caranx; species Caranx ignobilis. The sequence goes on from MU269980.1 coordinate 37,161,520, forward strand.
TAAAATTCATCCTCTACGTATTCTAATGGCACTCTCTCTAAAAAAAATTGATTTGTCTACACAGAGCTCTTTAACCTCCTGGGTCAGGATTTTAGGCTTTGATGCTACTGCCACCTAGTGGAGCAGGTGTTACATAACCCATAGTAATGATAAGTAACTGACCAGTCTTTGACTGAGGCGCTTGTTTTCTTCTTCCTTCATGTGTAAAGTCTGCAACATACATTACATTAATTAGATACATAAAGGCATCCAGATACACAGTGTCATAAGGTAAAAATACAATGTGAAAGATATAAAGTGTCCACTTACCCTCTCAAGTAAAAGTATCCGCTGTTTCTCCTCTGACATCAAGATATTATCACTACAAAAAGGAAACATCAAGAAAAAACATCAAGATATTATGATCCTGTGAAAAATGTCAACAACATTGTAACATGTTGAAATGAAAATGTAAATTTAATTCAAATCTGTCATTTTCAAACTTTATAGTTACTCAATAGTCTCTATCTTGGTAATGATGAATGAGACACTTACACTGACTGATCCTAGCCTGCCTTCCTTCCACTGTCAAATGTCCTCTGTCCATCCGCTTTTGACTATTGTACACAATGTCATGGTCTTCTGCCATTCTTCAGTAATGCAAAGGCTTCTGTCTGTGACTAGCAACCAATTTTATATCATCATAACAAAAAAGGATCATGACTGTGTAACTGCAGCCTCCTTCAAGTCTGGACTAACTTTGCCATGGGTGTGCTGTATAAGACTAACACGCTGAGAAAACAACATTAGGTGAAATGAGGTTTTTCAAAATGACATCCTTGGTAAAAAAACAGAAATTCATAAACACAAAGCAAAATCAAGGGTGACGCGTACTGATGTAGGAAAAAATACTGGAAACTATCTAACTTATTGGTGTTTTCCCGCCAAGTGGCAAATAATAAAATAGCTGAAACACATAAATATGTATGAAAAAATATGCCAGATATTTGCAGCTAAATTAACTGGCTTCTAAGAAAGCACCAAAAAAAACAGAAGAGATCCTGTATTTAAATTGTTATAGGTTTAAAAGGCATGCCAGTTTTAACATTAGGAGATACCGTTAAGTGAGAGCAACAGGATGCAATGATTCACTGCCATTCATGTTTGATTGTAGAATACCATAAAAGAGGTCTACACACACACACACACACTTCAGTAACCTGGTAAATATCGGCTTGACTTTTTGAACATCATGTGGACAAGGACACAGTTTCTTCTGTCAGGCTCAAAGAAAGAGAAAAACCTGGTTCTACTCAGCTATATTTCTACAGAAAACATCTGACATCCTGACTGTGTAGTTGTATAGTAAATGTCCTGAATGTTAACAGAGTCCTAAAGAGATAAGCCTGTACAGGACAACCATGAGAACTGGGAAAGGACTGTAGTAACATCAGTGCATAAAAATAAAAAGATGAAGCATCAAGTGAAGACGAGGCTATTTGAAAAATACAGGCACATACACACATGCACACGCGCACACACAAGGTAAGGTAAAATTGTGCTTCCCCTCGAGACAGATTGTCCTTTCAATGAGCTGTCATAAACACTTCAACCTAAAAAAAAATCTCCTTTGGCTTCAGCCACACATAGTACTTAACAGGTTTCTTATATAACATTTAACGCACTTGTAATGTGTCAATTTTGGTTCAAAAATGAGGTGTGGAGGGGGAAAAAAGAGAAATGTACTGACTGGCCAAATGCATGTCATCACAGGCCTTAATCTGGTTAAGAAACTGCATGTAAATGTGTTGCCTTGACCTGATTTCTTTCTCAGTAACCAGGTGAAATGAGCAACCACTACAATATACCTTTTACTGTCAACAACACAATATTTACTGGAGAGGGGATACTCACTGGACTGTCACCATGCTGGCCTCCACTGCTGAATCAACATGTTCATCATCTCGAATGGCTGCTACGGAGGCCAGTCTGTCAGTTTCATCCATGGGCTCGGAAGTGCAGGCCCCGGCCACAGGCAGAGCTCTGGCTGCTGCTGCTGCTGCTGCTCCAGCCTCTGTGACCTCCTGAGTTGATGGGTTTGGAGTGAAGAAGGCAGAGGAGACTAGTGCAGTGCTGCGCAGGCGGTTAAGCTCTTCTTCCAAGTGTTTCTTCTCCTGCATGACACTGGCCCGGTCCTCAGAGAGCGTCTCTATCAGAGCTGCAATAAGAGAAGATAAATAAGGAAGAAAATGCCAACCTAGAATATACTACTTCAAAGGCTGGCCATTCTTAAAATATGGCAGTAAGCAAAAGAGAAAAGGCGTCTAATTTATCTTAGATATAATAAAAGCAACATTAAATTACCATTAAATTAGTTCCATGAAAACCTTTTTAAGAAAACCTGTGTCAATAAGTGTGACCAGCATATCTTAAGACATGATTTGCAACAAGTTCTTTCATTAGATCAATTAAAATTACTACCCTCCACTCGAAGCATTCAAAAAAGCCCAGCACTCACCTTTGTCCTTCTCCTGTTGTTGTGTAACTTTCCGCAACTTCTCTGTGATCTCATTGATGATCTGCTCCTTCTTCAGCTTCTCTCGGGTTAGAACAGTGTTGAAATTAGTCTGTGAAAATATATAATATTACTAATCATTTAGAGTTTAAACAAGCTTAACAGCTATTTTGGTCACAAGGGAGAATTCATATCAAAGCACAAATTTTTGTGAGAATGCCTTTTAATTGGTAAATTTCAAGGATTCAGCTCAGCTTGCAGCCATGGGACTTTTACTAATCTGTTTGAATTTCTGTATTGTTCCATATCTGATCATTTTCCCATTTATTACACTGGGCGACAAAAAACCCAACAAAAACAAAGTGGAATTATACAGGCTAAAACATTATTCAAATAATAAAACAACGGCTGATTTGTGCATTATCTTGCACAAGACAGATGTGCCATAAATCAGGACAAAAAATGTATACTAAAGCCAATAACTATTTAATATTAAAGGATTCAGAAAATAAACACTAACAGCTGGAATAGACTGTGCTACTATGTAAATGGCAACTCAGTGTGAAGTTGACCAGACAGCCCATAAGCACATTACAACATTACACACACATTCACTTGCCACTTTATTAGGAACACCTATTAGTGATGCCATTATTTGAAGTGGATTTTGAAGTCAGCCTTTGTCATTATTAAAAACCAGATAATGTCACAGATGATCTATCTCAGAAATTGCTTTCCAAAGCAATTAGATAATATTAGGTTTAGCTACCACTACACATGATATGGTGCAATACTTTTCCAGCCTATTTCCAGCCTGACTACAAACCTGCTGTTCTGCGATTAGTGATGTCTTGAGGTTCTGTATCTCCTCGTTCTTCCTCTTCTCCAGGAGCTCCATCTGGGACAGCAGGGAGGCCCTCTCCTGCTGCAGCCGCTCTTGTAGTGCTGAGTCCAGAGACAGGGGTGCTCCGGCATCTGCACGACCCTCAGCATGCAGTGACAACCCCTCATCACTGAAAGGCACACAGCAAACTTTCATTCGGACAGGGTAATTACATAGTCTGGGCATGCAAACACAAAACAAAGGTGAAGGATAGGTAACAGTTTGCTCTTAATCTACAGAACAGTAGCGTGTTTACATAGCTGCTCACAGCCTTTCTTTCAGTTTGTTATTTTGAATTTAAGCAGATTCAATTTGGACAAAATAGTTACAAATTAAAAAAGAGTTAAATTTCTCTACGTGGTGCTTCTGGCTTTAGTGATCAGACATTTACCTTTTTAAGGATTGTCTCTCATGAAGCTCATTCTCAAGTTGTTTAATTTTCTCTAACAGCCTCTTTTCCATGTCTTCCTTCTCCTGCTCTAACTCTTTAAAGGCATCTGCTGATGCAGCCTTGGTGGCCTCTTCTTTTTCCAAATCTTTCTTGACTGCTTGTCTGTCCTGCTCTAGTTTTTTAGAGAGCAGGTCATTTTCTGCCTGCAATTTGTTGATGACTGTCCTCAGCTCTTGCTCCAATTCTTGGAAGCTGCTCAACTGCGTGCCTTTTTCTTCACTTAGAGCGACTTGCTGGTCTAATTCCTGTTTAAGTTTCTGCTGCTGCTCAGCGTGGTTCCTCTCAGCATCCTGGGCTTTCTGTTGCAGGGATGAGATCTCGTTGCGCAACAAAATTGTTTCTTCCTCGTGTCTGTCCACCAGCTCTGAGATGCAGTGGTCCTTCTCGATCCTCATAAGAGTCCTCAGCTCAGCTAGGTCCACTTCATACTCCTCATTTTTTACCTGAAGCTGCTTTTTGATGCCTTCTAGCTCTTCGTTAAGCGCTTTCGTCTCAGCCTCAACCTGAGACTTCACAGCCTCAGCCTGCTGAATCTTGGCCTCTTCGAACAGGAGCCTCACCTCTTCTGTCTCTGACTCTTTGAGGGCCAGCTCCACCTCCACTTTGCAGCGGAGTTCTGTAAGCTCCGTAATACGAGCCACCAAGTCCTTGATTTGGTTGTCCTTTTCTTTGAGAGCAGTGGTATGGTGATCAGCTGCCTCACTTAACTTCGCACTATTTTCAGCAGCCAGATGGGCAAGAGCGTCCTGGTTATCCTTGATAAGGGTCTCGCGTTCGGCCTTGTGTTCCTGTTTCAGTCTGTCCTCCAGCTCCTTCAAATGGGACTGCTCAACAACTTCCAACTCCTGTCGAATCTTCTGCTGTCCACGTTCAATCTCAAAGTGCAAATTCTCAAGTTGGCTGGTCAAGGAGTCTCTAGAAGCTGTGAGCGTCTTGATGTCTTCAGCTTGATCACTGATCATCTGCTCCAGATTTTTGATCTTATCCATCTGGCTGCTCTCCGTTTCAAGCCATCGCTCTTTCTCGTTCTCTAGCTGAGTAAGTTCTTTCTCTTTGCGCTCCATAAGGCCCTCCAGCTCCAGCATTGCCCGCTGGACGTCTCTGACAATATTCTGGTTTACTTGATTTTCCTCCGTTAGTGTCTGAACCTGCTTCTCGAGCTCCTGCCGAACAGACAGAAGCTCGCTTTGATGCTGCTCCTTCAACTCCAGTTCATGGGTCTGGCAGAAGTTGTCCACAATGTTGCGCACCTCTGTGGACATACTCCTCAGGACAAAGCCAAAGTCGTGTTGTTCTTTTAACACTTGACCTCGTAAGTGATAGAGGTCATCCTTCACACTTCTTAAGTTAGAATGGGACTCCTCTGCAGCAGACTGGTACTTGTCAATAACTTGTTTGAGGACAGTGATCCTCAAGTTCTCCCTCTCTAGTGTTGTGGTATCCTGCATGCGCTTGTTGTCAATGGCGTTGATCACCGAAGAGTACAGAGACTCCACCATCATATCAGGGCTCGTAGGGTCACTGATAGGGTTTGGAGATGTCAAGTTCTCTTCTATCACAAACTCATTGACAGCAGACATGAAGTCAGACTCAGGGCTCTCTGCTAGAGAATCCAGGTCAAGAGAGCCATGCTGCAAGACTGGATCCATGCTTGGATGGCCGATGGTCTCAAAGTCAAACGTTTGTGCGTCAATGCTGTCTGGGGACAGGTCCTCTAACGGAGCTGGAACAGGAACATGTAGAGGTTGGCAGCTGGGTCCCTGAAGGCTAAGAGAGGAGGGGGTTTTGGAGGACATCGGTGAGGTGGTCCCAGGTACACTTTCAGAATGTGGGGTCAGCACGGTTGATCTCTGAGCACTCTGGGAACAGGATGCCTTGAAAGTCAAAAGAAATTAAAGGAAAAGGAAAAGGAAGAGAGGATACTTAGTATTTCCTCAGACTGGGAAAAACAGTATTTACTACTATTAAAAAAGAACTACGTTTAAGAATTTCTGTAACCAGTTCATATTACTAAGTAAGAGAAACAAAAACTTGCTGATGAAACTGTCATTACCCTTTGTTCACTTAGCAGGTCAGTGATAGTTTGAGACATCTCGTCCACACTCTGTGCTGCTTGGACAAGCTGGTGAAGTGTCCCTATGTGGTGATTTAAGGGCTCAAAGTCACACATTGTGGGAACCCTGAGGAAGAAAAATGATGAGTAAAGGGAACATTGATAATTACCACACAGATTTTTATAGGGCAAATGTCTGCAAGTTAGTGCAATAATGGCTGGGTCTCAGGCCCATTTCCACACCACAAGATAAGGCAGAAAACTTTTAAAACTTTTTTTTACTAGTTTTTTTTATATATAGAAATGACTTCATTTAGTTAATATCAACTTCAACAGGCCATATATAACATATGTCACAGCTGGGCAGCACAGCCCTTCCTCACCCAAATTTCATGTTCTAATCTAAAATGTGGTGTTCATCTAAATTGGTTTTCATTGGCTTAACTGATTATTTACTTTTTGAAAACTTAGTGTGGAGAAAGACTGGAATTAGGAATGCCTATTAAAAGGTTTTAGAATTGGTTGGATAAGTGTCCTTGCTCCCCTTTAAAAATCAATCGGGATTACTGTCTTTTCTTTCACATAAGTAGATTACTTGTGTGACATCTGATAACACAAGTAGATAAATCAAACAAAAGTCTAACAAGTTGTTGTCTGTTCTGTTCACTGTTTAAGACATGTGATCATTCTCCAGAAAACACATTAATCTGATTTCAATTGATTTAGAAATTGACACTTCCAAATGCACCTGTTTTTACTGCCTGTATCCAAGGAAAGTTCTGATGGGGTTATATAACTGACACAGTTACTCTATACCTAAAACCGTTTCAATGACTGAGGGCAGTGACTTACATAAGGAAAGGCTGCACCTCTACAGGACAGCAAGATTTCAAGTACTGTAGGTCCTCAAGTGAGATGTCTGGAAGTTCATCATCAAACCTTCTGGGCTTACGTGTCTGGAAACAATAACAAACACAGGAAAAAAAGATGCCGCTTAAAATACAGTGGGAATAACATGTAGATAATACCAACACGGTTAAAGAACAATCACACTTACACAGAACGATGTTGGAGGCCAAGAATCAAGTCCTCTGAACAAACGATTTCTGAGGAAAGATTTCCCTGAAGACACAAAGAATCAGATTAGTTTGACAATGACCATGGTTATTGCAAAACCATCTCATGTCTTGTACCACACAAATGTCATTAGTTTAATTCTCAAAAGACACTTACTGAAGAGTTTCCCAAAGGATTCCCTTTTAAACCTCTCTGCCTCGTACAGTCGTTTCCCATCCTTCACAAGTGCATAAGCCCACTAAAAAGATGAATTGTGAAAACTTTATTACAACAAATAACAGTTGTGTTTCTCTCTGTCCACTTCAGGAGCTTGGTGACACTCCTTCACACTTTTATGCTTCACACTTTTTATAACTTATGGAAAAGTAACACACACCAAGAGTTGCAGCAATGTTATAACCACTGGATACAGACTTGAGTACAGGAGAAATGAGTTGCACACACAGATGACCTTTCAGCCCTCAGGCATTCTTCAAGATCTTGATCTTGATCTTGATCTGAAGAATGCTTTAGGGCTAAGACTTAATCTGTCTTAATAAGCGAAAATAAATAAGGAGCCAGAGCCAGACACTGAGCTCCTGTATGGCAAAAGCTTTACATGTCACAAAATAAGATTACTTAGTTTCATCCTTGTTCAACACTGTGGAATCAATTTTATCATCTCAATCTAAAAATGTATCCAGACTTTCAAAAGGAGACTTAACATAGTTAATAGTTAAGAAAACAGAAAGAGAAAGCTTCCTGTTGCATTAACCACTGTCAAAAAATAAAATGACACCAACATATGTGCGAACTCAAGGACATTTAAACTATTTTCCACTCTTACCACGCATTTGGGCAGAGCAATAAAAACAGAAAGGATGGCAGTCATCATTAATTGAGGCTTGACAAAAACATTTAGTCTTGCCTCTTTGTATCACCGTGGCTGGAAACACAATTAGTGTCCAAAAACAGCATTCAGCACTGACCTCTCTGTAGTGGCGCATAAACATCTTTCTCCTGACGACTTCCACCACTGCCAAGCAGTACATCTGGGGTACAGTGCTGAGAGCCTCCACCACTCGCACTCGTTCCATCAGCTCTGTCAGAAGTCTAAGCAGAGCCTGAAGCTTCTCGCCATCCTGGTCTGCATGGAGCATCACGTAGCAGCACCATCTAATTCAACACCATGTTACAAACATGACTTTAGCATTTTGAAAGCAAAAATCAAATTATGAAACAAGAAGACCAGGCAGCAAACATTTAGGAAGAAGTGTTTTGTTTTGTTTTTTACTTTAGTCGGACTTGAAGGTTGTTTGCAAGTTCTTGTTTGGCAGTGGTGCACTTCTTTTTGATGTCTAGCAGCTTTCTGTGGTTGTTCAGCATGATCATCAGCTGGTTGGTGTGACTCAGACACAAGTCAGGCAGAACAGACGTATCCTTCAGGTTTTCAGCCCGCTTCTGATTGGCCAGAAATCCCTTCAAGACACAATATATAAGCACAGTTTAAAAAAAATAGAGAACAGAGGAAGTAATTCAAATATTTTTTATGTCTTACTTCTCATACCTGAGCAAGTTCTTTCTGTTCATTTACCAACTTCTTACAGCTCGCAATCATTTGGTCAAGAGCATACAACCTGTCCTCAAGCCCTTTGATGGCTTTCATGTTTTGATTATCGAGCTTGGCAATTGTGTCACGACAATCTGTCAGGAAAGGCTGAATGATCCGAGGGTCAAGCTGAAAGACATAACATTGTAATGAAGACTTCCACATAGATTTCCTCCATACAATTTATGTCTATATATTTATAATGTTGCTCTGACATGTTCATACATCACTGACTCACCCTATTAATGGAGTCAAAGCATTTCCTCACAACCGATTCCACATCATTGGGTCTGTCTTGTACGTTGATCCAGTCTAACAGTGTGACATTGAAGGAGGACGGGTTGGCGAACTCTGGAGTGTCTTCATCTAATAACGCAGCTCTCAATCCACCACTGTCAGTCATTTCATTTGTTTCCTGGGCACCAGTTGGCTCACATGTGGCTGTCCCCGAAGCAGAGATGGATGACGATAATTTGGAGGGTTTCTGTGCATCAGCAGGGCAGAGGACAGAGTCAGTGGATTTTTCTTCCTCTGTCTCATCTGAATCCTTCTCTGGGGTGGAACTGGACTTCTCCATGCTCTCTCTATAACTATGTCTTGTCAAACTTTCCAGCAGTGGTATCCTTGCCATTACGGAAACCGCTGTCCCTAACCTGTAATTATAATAAAGACATGCGCATTAGGAGGGAAAGTTGATCAAGCTCATTTCCTTTTAGCACAAACATATCATTACTTTATGTTTTTACAGTTTTTTCAGTCATTCAAAATTTTCAAAGGTATACACAGATATTTGTTTACTTTAATAACTTAAGAGCAGATTATATTTCAATATCCAAAGTACTGAATAATATTACTTGAGTATAATACTGTACTCCTTTGCAACACTTACTTTGTTAGTTTCACCTTTATTTCTTCCAAGTCATGTTGATAATTTGTGTATGAGGTGTCAAATTTCATGAGCAACTTCTGATAAGACAGAGTGCAGTCATCCAGATTAGCCATAATAGCAGCCCAGCCTTGGTGTTGAAGATGTTCATCGTGAACCAAACGTTCACAGAAAGAGCAAAGTTTCTTGGCAACTTCAAACATTTCCTGAAACAGCATGAGAAAAATGTGAGGCCGAGTTACATGCATTCCATAATTATTGGATTAGTTACAATAACTGAATTACTTAATAGTAATACGGTACATAATTTTACAGAATGAATATACATGGTTAAAAAAATATTTCTCATAATAGTAGTATACAAATGACAGGCTAACAATTCTAAAGGAACTTATTTGGTCTGAGATGTACCCATGAAAGGCAAATTTAAAAAACAAACAATTGACCAAACAAACAAACAAACAATCAATTAAGTAACTACCAGAGCAAGTTGTGTTCGTGAGGCAACGGTGTGAAAGACAGCTGGCATTAGTAGAGACTCCTCCACCTTGACCTGAATCTCACTCTCAATGGAGAAGGTTGTTTTGGGGATCGTTGGATCCCGGTCACACAAGATCATCTCTTTGTTGAACAAGAATATGGGGTTGGTTTCCTATAATTCAAGAGTAAGACAGGCATTAGACTATTGCATGTACTAGCTTTACAACTTGAAGACAAACTAACAAAAACACACTAAGACATAGCATAGACTTACAGTGCCAGCACTGTAGCTGCAGACTCGTCTCTCTGCAGCCATACATTCCCCTCCATTGACAACAAGGACTTGATGTTGAATTGCAATCTTATATTTGGCTTGGATGGCATGTTTAAGCTCCAGGACACTACAGCAAAGGAAGAACTTGTTAAGGTCACAGCCAAGACGTACTGCCCACAGTTTCTCTTTGTTATTGGTGAAATGTTGGTTTCTTACGTTTGGACAGCAAGATCAGTGTCAAAAGTCAAAGTGCTGCCATTGTTGACCTGGAACACATACAACTTCATGTTGAATCTCCCAGACTTCTTCGCACTTGCCTGTCTTGCTCATTTAGTCATGCAAGGTCACCCTGTGAAAAAGCATAAACATCAACATGAGCCACCAGACAATTTCACATTTACATTTTATCAAAACAATTCTTCTTGTTATCAAGAAGTGTGTGAGACTGCCTCTCAACACATAAAGCCATAAAGTTATTGGAATCACAACCATGTATGGTATTTTCTGACCTACAACATTAGCTATAATTACAAGCTAGGTTATTATTATCACTGACCATCTCTTTAGATAATTTATACCCTTGAAGTTAGGGGCTATGTCATGTTGAAGAAAAATCACTCAAGTCCATAGTTCCAGTGTTTGCCGTGGTATGGTGTGTTTATTAGTAATCCGGAAAACGGTGACCCTAGTGTCACAGAGCACTTCCGTGGCAACAGACTGACCCAGAATGAAGGGCAGGGGGACAGATATACAGTTAAGGAAGGAGGGAGGTAACATAGGTTTACATGGAGAAGGTATTGATGGAATTAATAAGAGACATAATCATCAAGAGTCAGGGAAGTCCTGTTGTCACACATACAAGTGGATTAACAAGAGACATATATGACTTGATTATCAAGGGGAAGACAGAGATGAGGTACTTTGTTGGGGAAGTTAGCACCATAATACAAGAGAATAGCTTTGTTTTGAGGGGAAAAGATCAATAGGATAAGCCATAGGTGTATTGTTTTGCTCTCTTCATTACACCAAATGAATATTTTCTTCCACAGTCACCATCCACCTTTCAACTAAACTTGCTAGGCTCCTATAATTTATTGTCTACTAAATAATTTAGTAACGTGGTAACCATATCGTTGGTTGCTCCCTGCTGTCGAGTATGTGATCTGTGCGATCTGGTCTTATGTTGAAGTGTACACCTGTCCTATGAAAGACATAAAACTAGTCCACATTTGTTGACATCCATATATAAAGAGGCGACTCAGAGAGCTTAATTAAAAACGCAAAGTTAAAGACGTTAGAATAGTGTTAGCGCTGCCTAACGACTCAGTGTTAACCGTTGTTAGCGTGACAGTAAAACACCTTATCAAGTAAGTTGCCCTAAGAGACACAGACAATGTGAACGTTGGTTAACGTCGGCTAATTGCCATGAAGAGCGATTTAAACGTCTGCGGGCCTCTTGTCGTTTAGGATTACCCAGGTCCAAATGTTTATGTTTGTTGTTTTTGCACGGAACACTTAACCGCTGTTATTAACCTCGAGGCCTCCAGTCAGTCCTTGTTACAGTGCCAAAGAAGGGGCCACCAGCAGCTGCTAGCAAGCTAACTGGTCAATAATAAACCGCTGACTGCGCTAACTGGCTATTAGCTAACACAGCTGTCAGGCTAGCGCAGGATAGCTATTTCTAACGTCGATGATTTTGACAAATGTAATAAGATTACGCCAAATAGCTCTCGCCGCCCGTTTAGACATATATTGGTACCAGGAAGTGATTCCACACTGAATTAATCAAATACATGATTTCACTGGTCTTACCTGACTTTACTCGCATCTCCCTGTTCTTGGTCTCCACCTCGCCTAGGCAAGCTGGCTAGCTAACAAGCTAGCAACTAAGCTAGCTAGCTAACCTGTTTTAGCTTGGCATACATAGAGTTAGCCTAGCGAGCCACTTAGCAAACGTTAGCTAGACTAAACAACACTAGAATAAGTGACAATCATGGTTAGTTATGCAGATTAACCATATTGTTGTATAGTAATTGTCTGAATTGGCGAACCGAGGCCGAGGTGGTGTAACACACGAGCTAAACCAACAGTTGTTTATCTCAGGTAGCTAACTACGCTAACACCCTCTCAGTAGCTCTGTCTGTTTTGTTGTTGTCATCTGCTGATGGGCGGTGCGTAAACGATCCGAACAGTTGAGTCTCAACTCATGGACAGCAAACAGCTATTTTACAAGCAAGGTAAATTTACGGGTTTTACATTTTCTTTTAAAGAAATTAATGTTTCAACATTTATTCTGAGTAAGGTAATAAACATCAGTCTAAAATGGGTATTCTGAACTTTTTTTAAAGTATGTATTTTTAGTGTGTGGGTATAGATATACAACAGTTTTACTTTTTGATCATTGCATTTTGTATTGCCTACATGACCTTTAAGCCTACCAAGATCAATTCATTTAAAAGACAAATAGCTAATTAAATGCATGTTACCGAACAAGTTCAAAAGATTCGGCTCTGAAAACAGTGTCGAATTTCCCACCAGTGCATGCGTTCGTCACTGTACTTTTCCAGGTGTATTATGGGAAACTAAGTCGAGTGTTTTGCTGCAACATGAGAAGGGGTGTGGTTATGTGAGGCTGCAGTGTGTGGATGATCCTATCCTGCTGCAAAGAGGTGGTAGTTTGGGGGTGTCGTAAGCACTGGTGGGGTAAGCGAAACTTTTGATCATATTTTTTTTTTTTTATTTGGCATCATTATGGTTTGGTAATATGTGAAAGCTGAAGAAGATGACTATTCTCCATAAATGCTATAGGCAACCTGTGTAAAATCCTGTTTAACTTTAACTTGTAACTTAATTTGGTTCATTTGTTGTTTAGTGATCTGGAAAAAAAATACTTTAATGTAGCTTAAATATTTATGCCATAAATGAATAAGTAAGGTACCCCACTCTATATTTGTTTCCAAACCTGGTTGTTTTTCTTTTAGACATAGATGACAGATAGATAAGTGCCTCTCACACTATCTGTAAGACATTGTTGTACAGTCATTAGTGTTATAATTTTACATTGTGTAGGCTATTGCATTGCCAAATTGAATTTATGCTTGTAAGAGGGTACAGTTTGTGTTTTGCAAACTCTGAAACAAAAATGTGGTCATCAGGGTCATTTGTTAAACAAACTGCAGGATCCTCCTCTGCTTAGTATATTTATTAGTTGTCATTTAGCTGAACTGTCCCTTTAAATCCATGTAATGTTTCATAGGCCACTAGAGGTCACTGTAGCATCATAATTTGTTTCACCGGAAGGCATCAAATGCAAACAAATTAGTTTTTTTTTTCTTTTTCTTTAACCTTTTATTATCTCTCATACCATCATCTATCAATTCAGTCAAATATATTTGAACAAAAAAAATGAAAAAATGTCGCCTGTGATCTATATGAGGTCACTGCAGAGGTCACCTTTAGATCATGTTCACTTTCTAGTTGACATTTTGAGCAGTGGGGCAATGGTGTAAATACCAAAGCAGATCATTAAGTAGACGATCAGGGTTCAAATCCTTGTGGTTGTCCTGTTTATATTCCTAAAATAAATGAATACACAAATAATTTCCACATGGGAACAATTTAACATTTACAAACTGATCTTGTGCATTTGATGAAAGTGATAAAATACCAGAATAACTATAAAGAATTGTTATTATGCTAGGTAGGCTATGCAGGGGTAAACCTTGTGTGTAATATATATATGTAGGGCTACATATGTCCTACACAGTGATAATATTGTGTTTGTCCCATAGAGGCTCAACATCCTGTTGGATCTCTCCTAAATCAAGTGTAAGTCTCCAGTGGAGGGGATCCAAACCCCAAATGCAAGTAAAGCATAATTGTTTTGTTGTGGATTTCTGAAATACACTTATGAACAATGTTTGCTCTTTTAAATTACATGTTAGTGCAATAAAACAATGTTATGTAGATTTATTTGTGGTCCAGGACTCAAAGCAAAACATTAGTGATCACGTTGAGTTGATATGTCCGATTCAACAAATATGCCACGTAGTGATGAAGCATTACCCTGAGCTCCAGAATTTAAAAGAATTGAATTTTAAAATCTGGGCAAGAAAAAGAGATTTACAAAAGTGGCAACAGGGAGGGAGGGGGCAGCTAAAAAAAAAAAGGTCATTGTATCTTATGCATCTTATGAACTAGCCAATTCTAACTCTTATCAGCAGACCAATAACAATTAGTTACTAGTTCCCGGGTCTGCTGTAAACAAACAATGGGAATAGTCATATTTATCTTGGAAGTAAAAGATTCCCCGAGGCAAACACAGATGCAATCTGAAATCTCTTATTTTTCTTGCTGAAAATAAACTGTTTGTGGTAAAAAGATGACCCTGGGGTTTTGTTTGAATTGGTTTGACAACTTGAACCTTAGCAATAGAAAAGGAGAGTGGATCTCTGCCAGTACAACCAGAAAGGTCACTGGCCTGATCCAGGCACAGCTATCTAAAATCTCTAAGAGGCCTCTGTTCACTGTACTGCACTGGCTGCACCCTTAGATGGTATTTTAAACTGGTGTGTCTGGATGGCACCCAAGAGTGTTTAAACATAGATGAGAATCATATCTTCTCTCTACAATTAGCTCAGTTTGCTCATAAAATGATGTTGTCTCTTGTGGAAGCTAATATTTAAACTTTTTGCCTGACAAACAAAAGTATTTTTACCATTTAATAAGCGGTTGCCTCTTTTCTCCCATAAACTAATTATGAACAGTTTCCGATGTTTGTAATTGTTTGGAATTATGTAATTATGTATTCTGATTTTAAACTGTCTTCGAATATGCCCAAATATCACCACCACTAAATCCTGTGTGAGAGGCATAAAATGCACAGAGCACATTTTGGGTTTTAATTGGCTAGACTTCAATGTCCATGGGAGACAAGGGATTTTAAGGCATGTGTGGCTGTATTTGTTAGAAGCGGGCAGGACAAATTAATGCTGGTCTTTCTTGCCTTCCATAAAACTGAGAAACTGAGCCAGGGCTATGTATTACATTAAAGAGTAAAGCAGTAAATGAGGTGCTATCAACATAAGCGTGTCAGTTTAGCCTACGAAATGACTTTCCACTGTATTCTGTGAAACAGTCAGAACTAATTTCAGTAAAATAGGCCCACATTCAGTTATGAATGCAGCTTTGAGTCTCCGTATAAATATGGGTTGCTCCTGACCAATTGTTAATTAGTTAGACTACATAGAGTGTAAAAGCTTAGACAGACAAAATCAATAAAGCGCACATCTTACATACACGAGAGACAAATTACATCCATATTAAACAAATTAACAGAGTAAAAGTTGAAGAATTATTAGTAAATGAATTGATCTATTGTCCCTGTTTTCATAGGATGATGGTTGTTGTTGTTCTTTGTATTTCCATTGCTCAGTGGCCTGTATGCATTATGCACAACTATTGCTATATTGTGTAATAAATTATAATATAACTCAGTTTCATTCTGTATGGATGGTACGTTGGTGATGTGATGGTGTTCGAGTGGCTCCATCGCGTCTTCAGTCAATGTCCAGTCCAGTTCATTTGAAATGAAGCTTGGAAGTGAGGTCTTTGTAAAGTTTCACACGAAGGGTTTGGCTACATTTTCATAAAGGCAAGAGAAGTGTCACCTCTGTAAGTTAAACTGACAACCAGGAGGACTACTTCAGACAAGTTGCATAAGTAATGCTCTTCCGAAACTTTCCTCACCAGGTGTAAATGAAACCTGGCTATTCTCATATTCATGACAACTTCAATTGTCCTGGGCAGCTCTCAGAGGTTCTTGCAGATCACATGGAGGAAGAACAGGCTCAATTATTCAGCTTTGAGACAAAAAAAACAAAACAAAAAACAAACAAAACAAAAAAAACACTTTACTTACTTACTATTTGTTATAAAGCAGACCTTAGCTTATTGTTTAACTATAACAATTAAAATTGTTGATCATAATTAAACACACCAGAGCCTCAGGCATATTGTTTGCAGGCTGTCCATCTGTCCAGCCTGTGCACATACATCTGACTGTCCTTATCTCATGACCGATATCTCAGTGAAACCTCAATGGAACTCCCTCAAAGGCACAAACATTCACTCAGATTCAGTGGTGGATTGATTATATTTTAGGAGGCAAAGGTCAAAGGTCAAGGGGATAGTGACCTCAATAACTGTCAACACAATATCTCTGTAACAACTTGGATTTTGAGGATTATCAAATTTGACTTTGCTAGTCAAAGGTCAAGGGTCACAGCGACCTCAAAAAAATATTTATACCAATATGCAAAACATCCCACAGCAATTATGACTAAATATCACAGAAATGGTTAATATTTTATGTGATACTGGATAAAGAGGAATGTAACCTGAAACTAGCCTGGGTGGCAAATGTCTAATTCTAGTTTCCTGTTTGTATTGATGTGCACATTCACACTTTCATGTGTATAAATGTATATTCTGGGCATATGCCAAATGTATGAGGTAGAACATTTGCTAACCTAAAATTATCTTTCATGTGAAATGCACTATGTGAGATCATCATGCAGAATATTTACTGTTATTGTTGCTCTCATTCCAATTGCTTGGGTGAAACATTTGCCAATAAGGAAAGTCCCACAGGAAATTCTTGTGTGTGTCATACCCCTTAAAACAAGGTACCTGCGAGGAAAGATAGCCCAGAAGAGCACTGCCGCCATTATCATGTGTCAATACATATACTGAAAGAGCCAGAGAATGAACTGCATAATTCATGTAATCGCAGAGAGCATGAAGCACCCCTGCATATAATCAGACACAGGGAGTCACTGCATAGGGTAGGAAGTCAATCATCTATCTGAATATTAAGATATTTCCTGATCCACCAAGTGTAACTTGCAGCATCCAAGCAGGACAGGTACTTGTCATTGTTATACAAATAATTCACAAATTGAACACTTCTATGAAATGAACTGGAGAGTGACAAAAATCTTTATAGCTAGAGTAAACAAACAGTGCTGCTAAAATTGTTGTTCACACTTGGCGTGTGCAACAGGATGAGTATAGTAATGTATTTGTAAGAAGGAGTTTCAAATTTGGTCAACAGATGGTGGCAGAAGGCTGAAGATAACACACACACAGTCACACTCATAAACACACATACACATACAGAATGTGAGATGCAGTATGTTGCAGGTTCATTGTTAGATAAATGAAAATATATATGTGTGCTGCTTCAGATTCTGACAAGGTGTTGTAAACAGTGAGGTTTCTGCAAATAACAGCTACAAAAAAGAAAAAAAAAATCACCATTGCTGATTAGACCATATCTCCCAACGGATCCTTCAGATGTGGTTCAGTCCTGCTCATTAGGAAGCACAATGTGGCAACACACTCGTGAAGCAAGTTGGTGACTTGGAGCAACATCATCCATCATGAAATAATGACCTTGAATAATGATCTTAATCTTCAAAGCAGCAGGTTCTTTGTGGCTGCTGAATTCACATTTGCCCCGAGAATGACACCGCTGTGCCACAGAATGAAAACTTGTGTGTCATAATGCAGCTGTTCAGACATGTGCATTATCATCTGAGGCACCACAACAGGCTCGGTTATGTAATCAATGAAATAAACATATTAAGGTAAACATACAAAAGAAAGAAATGCCCAGCATAAAAATAATACTGCGATAGCACTTATTTAGATGATATTATTGGCAGAATTTTTATGCTTCTCTAAAAAAAAAAACCAACCAAACAAACAAACAAACAAAACAATTATAATTGGTAATTTTCAAATTATCAAACTTTGTGTCACTTGATAATAACTCTGATAAAAATCAATATTAATCTCCAAAGTATAATAAAAAATGATCACTGCACTCTATGTTATTAAGGCACAGATAACAATAAAACTGCAAAATTGTTTGCTGCTTGAAATGCTTTAATTTTTGTTGCATTATATTTTCACTTATCTAAACCCCTTTTCATTTTGGCCCTGTACTTATTTCCATTTAACACGTCGTTTGAGTCTAACCTGAGAAGTATGACATACAATGACACTCATGCCTTTGTTTGTCTTTGCTCATTATCTGCAGCAGCACATTGCTGCAACAGCAGTGGAAAGCTTGACTGACTGTGACAGTCACGTATGGCCTTCAACAGCTGTTGTTGTACAGCGCATTCAAACCAGCAGGTGGCTCCGTGTCCTCCTTTGCAGGGGAAGAAGGATCCACTGTGATTCCACATCACACCACTTCTTAGGAGATTTCTTAATGTGAGACCTCAGAGGCATGTAGTGATATTTGCCACAGTGGCCTGTGGATGTTGTTAGAGAAAACTGGCCTGAAACAAAAAGTGTGGGTGTATACTGTATCGCTGCTTTTTTTTTTTTTTTGGTTTGCTAGAAGTCAAACCGACAGTTTCTTTTCACCTCTCTCTCATTGCCTAATACAAATGTGTGTTTGTCCGAGATGGGACCACAGAGCCTCTTGCAAAACATTAATAGCCCAGGCCTGCAAGTTTTATTTAATACCTGTGTTCGTGTGTGTGGTTTTGAATGTGACACGCTCACACATCAACTAATAGCATTGTGTTCGATGATGTAAAATTGTGAATAAACACGTTGAATTTTACACACACACACACACACACACACACACACACACACACACACACATATATATCTTTTTCAATTTATTTGGGGACGTTACAAAGTGCCGCGCGTCCACATGCGCGTGCGTGCACGTGTGAAAGTATTACTGCTTGGGCCTACATGGGGAAACAGCAGCATTGGGAGAGGGGTGGGGGTGGCCTCAAACGAGACAACAACAACACCTAAAGACACATTATTGGTAATGTAAGTGCAACTTGCAGCGGCTTTTTTTTCCCGTGGTTGCATAACTGTCAGGTAGGTTATTATAATGATGTGCACGTTGCGATTTTCTCCCCCTACACCAAATCCAATCACACCCTCCCCCATCTCAAGTACAATTACGTGATGGGTGACGTTTCAGCATGCGGAGGAGGGCGCTGGGCAGGGACCACTTGGACCAAAGAGGACTAAACGCTATTTCATTTCAGCAGCAGAAACAACGCATTCAAGGCAGTGGACCAGGGCGCCGTGCTGAAGCCTTAGCCCATTGTCTCCTTCAAACAGAGCAACTAAAGGAAAACGGCTTTGACCAAAACAGCGGTGTAGCCCAGTAAGGAGTGTCCAAGTGGTAGGCATTGCGGGTTTGTAAGCCACAGCAAAAAAGGGGGGCCCTGGACAGATCTGGCTAATAACGGAAAATGAATCACAGTCAAGTTTTAATAATATGAACAAGAGCCGTGTTTTGTTGCAATTGGCGACCAACTATTGATGCTTCTGCGCCGATCGTTTTCCAGACCATCAGTTCGCGCGGACTTCTTTTGTTCGCATCGCTTCAATCCCAAATTCTAGCCTGCATATCTGTGCTGCCGTTGTACAAGAGTTAGTCGCTCCAAAAGAAGAAAAAAAAAAAAAGACAAGAAAAAACAAACCCCCAAGATGAATTTCCAGTCGAGCGTCCCAGTGTCCGGTATCTCGCAGCAGTCTCAGCCAGCCATGCCCACTCCAGGCACGGTCCCGGCGCCCGTTCCAGTCCCAGTGCCCCAGTCCATCCCGTCCCAGTTCGGATCCGGATCGTCTGCAAGCTCAGGGGCTGGTCAATTCGGTTCGGGGACTGTTTCGGGCCAGGCTGCCCAGCCCGGCCCAGCGGGGTCGCAGTTTGTTTTGTCCAACTCAGCGGCCATCAGGGCAGAGATCCATCGGTTCGAGTCTGTCCACCCGAACATTTACGCAATCTACGACCTGATCGAGCGCATCGATGACCTGGCCCTGCAGAACCAGATCCGAGAGCATGTAATCTCCATTGAAGGTGAGTAATGGAGGGGGGGTGGAGGGGAGGGGGGTCATACTGGGTTTTCACTGTGGTGTGGTGCCTTTCATTCATTGAAAATTGGTGGATAGGAGGAGGAGGAGGAGGTGGGTGGGTTGGGGGGGAGTGGGGGGGTCTCCTTTTCCTTTCTTTCATGTAGACTTGGTAACATTGTCATGGGCTCATAGCACAGTGTCAACAATCACACTTTGAGGTTGGGGGCGTAGCCGACCTCATAGTGGTGTTCAAGGTTTGAATTGCCCCCTTGCACTACATTGAAATGTTCAATTGCAGTCACAAGAGGCTGCCTGTGCAATTGTAATTAGCTCCCAGAAACTGGTTCTGCTGCTTAATGGCATCTGCTGAAGGAGATATTGTTTTCCATCTCATCCACTACAGCCTGACCTCCACTAAGGGTCAGAGTTTTTATTTATTTATTATATTTTGAACCCATGTCAGTGAAGCAGAGGCTGCCAAATGTAAAAATCACGTGTTACATGGAAGTAATGATTGTTCTGAACAATGAGGCACACTCACTCACACAGAGTTGTTGCACAGGGAGCAGGAGAGGGGAAATAATGATGTAGGCTACCACTAGAGATGGCATGATGCATCATTTGGTCTGTTATAAAAGCCAGTCAGTGGGGCCATTCCTTGTCACTCTGGAAATCAAGTCTAAAATGTCATTACCTTGTCCAAGGAAGACGTGACAGTGACTGCAAACCAGACCACACAATCAGAGTGTAGGGAAGCTGCTAGCTGCCTGTCAAATTCAAGTGAGGATGGTGCACTGACAGATGTTGAGTGTCTTTAAAATTGTGGTAGCAGTTTCTTGTGTTTTTCTCTCGGCTACTCGCACACCCATGTATCCAATCAGTGGCTGCAGTCAGGGTACTGCCCATCAAATTCAGCTGTCATGGGGCTCGAGGAGTGTTATAGCAACTGTCTAGACATACACATTTCCCCCACTAGTTCCTGTGATAGCATTATCTCCATTTAGATGCATTTCTTATTGCAACTCAAGGTGCAAGTCATGTTGAAACCAGCCATCAGCAAAGTACACTATCAATACAATAGATCAGCTTGGCTGCTTTGTAGTGAACAGTGCCATTTGAGCTCTTTGGCATTTTAACAGACACAGCAAATGTTATTTTGTCAGCATTCAACAACTACAGTTTGAGTGAAGCTTTGACAGTATGCCAGTGGCAAAGATTCATGGGAAATTTAGCTGAATGCTAAACAAACAGTCATTTAATGCAACTCTATATGTGAGTCAAGGACCAGTGCTTATATACTTAAAAGATTGGTAATGCCAGTACTTCAAGGTTATAAAGACACTTAAACACCAGAGAGATCTTGATAATATTTCCTTTTATCCTCTATATGGATTAAAAAAATGAACAGCTTCTATGCTATGCATGCAGCAGTGGGGGTACATTCAGGTTTATTGTGTTACCTGTCACAGACGCAGAAGGAAAGAACAGTGTTGCTCCTGTAGCTTTTATAGGTTGGGATCAGGGTGTTATACTGGGTGTTGGGTTCAGACAGATCAGAATGAAAATGAAAGTCACCCTCATCTGAAAATAAACAATCAACATGTGGGCCAGTTCAACCTTTTGAGGATAGGATGAATTCCCATTTTTTGTGATGCCTTCAGTTGGTTGCATAATTTTCTCAGTGAAGCTTTTATTCCGTCTTGATGGGACGACACCAAAGTCTCTTGTGTGTTATCTCTCAGATGTACCTTTAAGAAGCTGAAAGGTTATTGTTTGCTCTATTCAAAAGTTTGGTTACAAACCTTTTGTTTCTTCTTCTTAAAAAGATTAGCAAACACTTGACCCCAAGGGAAACTCCACCATCAGCGCTCTTCCACTGCAGGGATTCATCGTACATTTGGAAAGCATTGTAGGGAGTAATTTTGTGGTGTTGAACTTTACTCTTATTGTGGATTCACTCTTCCTCAAGCTGGTGTGTCTTCCTCGCTGAGAGGATTTCAGCTCTTTCCCAGCAGGCCTTTAACAACCCTCAGAGTGCAAGCATATATCTATAGACCTAAGACTGTGTTTTAACACAAGTCAACAGCTTCTTGAGTTATCATGTATGAAGGCCACTGGACCTTTCCTGCACTCAAAAGGCAGCATATGGGCTGCATTATTCACATCACTGTTTACTGCAGCATCTGTCAGTGAAGGCATTGGTCTCTCTGTGACATCTCCCTCTGTTTTTTTTATTTTCTTGTGTGATTGCAGAGGATTAGAAATACATCTTCTCTCTCTCATTCCAAATTGCTGCATGCTAAACCTGAGCAAGCTCTGAGTGGATTGTCCCATCGTCTTGTGTTTGGCCAGGTAGCCTTGGGAATAAAAACAAATTGATGTTGTGGCATTATGTCCACGCCTGCAGGCTTGTACCAAATGTTAAACTATGAATGAAAATGTTTATACCCAAAGGAAGAAATCCACAGGCACACATGCTTAGAAATGCAAGGCAGACACTCGCTATTATTCTGTGAGTTGATTTAGCACACTGATAGCATGTGTAGGCTGCGATTAGTATTTTAAGCGCATGGATTGATGTTTCTAAGCACACGCTTCATGTCAGAAGGCAGTGCAGATTCTGATATCATTCCCACAAAACAAATGTTGCAGTAGCTTTATATTCTGGTGCTTTCTGTGCTGTTATATAAGGGGCAGTTTTGTTAATCACTGTCACTTTGAGCAGCTTTGAAGAGCTGCAACAGGAGACACTGGCCAACTTGCCTTCACCTACACGGTGGAACTGCAGATCTGTTCCTCTTCAATCTTGCACCATTGCAGAGTCTGTTGCTAAGGAACCAGTAGCTCATGCATTTAGCTGAAAATGCTGAAGAAAGAGTGAATAGAAATTACAGCCCTTACAAAATGAATTCCCTTCGTTACTAAGGTCTCACTGCTGTTTTGTTGAATAACAAGACCTCTACACGATGATGACACACCATGCTGGTTTTTTGTTGTGTATTTTTATCGTTTTTTTTTTTTTTTTTTTTTTTTTTGCTCCACATCGCTTCTTTTTCAAGTGATTGATATTCAGGGTGTTGTTTGGTCTCTGTGAGCTGACTCCTATTATAATTACAGATAATGTAAGAACAAGTATTGGCTTGTTTTTCTCTTTTGTATTTTCTTAAACAACCATTGTGAGTAAAACAGCGGATGTCTTCTCTGACTTAAACATGCTCTGAGAATGGTCAGGCCACAAAATGTGTCAGCAGAAAGACAGTGATAAAGCATAGATAAGTGGATTGCGAGTTTTTAAACTATTTTGCTTCTAATTAAAGAAACTGGAATAAACATCTCTGGGTAACATGCGTGGATTCCATGGGAAAGATTGATGGGCCCCACTAAGTACAGGTCACACAGCAAACTATAGATGGCAGATTGATTATATTTTACACATACACACATACATGGACACAAGCTAGCCACAAAATGCACTATGAGAGCATAATGTGAACCGCAGCGATGAAGATGTTTGAGCCAGATTCTGGACCACAAGATAATGTGATAATTGCGCAAACTCTCATGATAAATTTGCAAGTGATAAAATTACCAGAAGCAATGTGGCCTAATCCATAAACTTTCAGTGTCTTTAGTCTGGAAATGTATATAAGAATAAGAATTACTTTATTAATATATGCAGGACATGACTTCATCTCCACACTTTAAAATTGGTTCATAGAGCCTCTACAATGTCCCATGATGGAGCATAACTTGTATGCTGTTGTTGTGTTTTTTAACTTGTTGGACACACTGACTAACATATTGGCTTATACTAATGGCTGGATCCTGCTAAAAATAATAAAGGGCAAATATTATCTCAGTGTATACAAAGCAAGTCAGGACAAAGCTGGTCACAATTAGGATAATTGATTCATTGTGTGAACCATTTAATTAAGAAAAAAAGGAGGATTATTATCTGCAATCTGATATAAAAACAAAATGTTGTTGGTCTGTGTGGAAACATGTATACTTATTAGTGGTAGCTCCATCTTCCTCACTGACAGCCAAACCTCTCTGTTGATATCCCATTGCTAATCATTGCTACATTACACAGGCCAGCCTTCTTGCCAGTGGCCATCTTAAAGCTTCCCTGTGAAGCAACATTGATGATGCAGCAGAACAAAATCAAGTTTGCTGCAGATGAACGTTGAACTGTCAGCCAAAAAACACAACTCTAGCTGAGGATGGCAGCACAGCAGTGATCGACTGCTATCAGGTTAAAACTCCCTTTTTATATGCATTGGAAATTCAAAGAAAGGGAAAATAAATGGCAATAGAAGGGTAAGAAAGATTTTGCACAATATATAATCTGCATAGCAGCATACAGTAGTTACCAGCACGTCGCATGTAGGCATAATTTAGGGAATTTCCTACTGCATAGTTTAAAGTTACCTTCACTTCAACTATAAGGCTAATGCGAACAGTTTTCTTAATACTACCAGACTTAGTTGCAGCTATCCAAGCTAATGAATATCCAACAGTCATCTGCCAAGACACTGGATACCATGCCTTTACTGCTTGAGTAATTGTTTGAAATAGCATCAGATTTCCGTTATATTTTTAGCCATTCATTTCAAACTGGAGGAGTGTTCCATTAACAAGACCATGCCCTGGGAATAGTTTTCTTTGGTTCTATTTGCAATGGGAATTCTGATTTCTACCCTAATTTCTACTCTTTTCAAACTTTAGTTTAGTTTAGGACTTTTAGAGGTAGTTGAAAGACACGTGGACTATAAAAGCACCTGTTTTTTTTTTGTTTTTTTTTAGCCTGAAGACGGCATTGCACTTTCTCAGCAGGCGATGATTTGCGGACACTGACCTGTGTGTATTTTGAAGGGATTAGGTTGAGCTGAATGCTATGATGATACATTGCATTTTTGTTATGTTATCATGTGTCTTGAGTAATAACTGTAATTCATAAATCAGCAAAAAGCTCCCAGTGTCATTAACGTCTCCTACTGACAGTCCAAAGTCAGAGCAAGGGCAGTCACCTAAATCCACTGCTACTCAAGAGGGGTTCTTGGGATTTCAAGACGGGACTAATAAGCTTGCACAATGGGACACTGTGTGTTCCAATAGCAATAGGGATGACACAGAGAGATACAAAAAGCATGCAGACTGAAGCCTCACAGCTCTCTGTTGGCTTTGTGTGGCACCTAAGCAGCTCCCTGGTACACACTGCATCTCTTTTGTAGTCAACTGCCAGGGAGAGCCTGAGCAGAGCGTTCATCTGCTAATCACAAGCAGCGAATTAATATAATGCATGTTTCCATTGCTGCTGAGGCAGGATTAATTTCCTCAGGACCACAGAGATGCACAACAGTGAAATATCTTAATTAACATTGTTTCCACTGACCACATGCTCCCATGCAATAGCAGATGTTATGTACAATGCCGCTTTTGTGGCTTAATTCAAGAATCGTGATGGTAAATAAAGTCCCGATTAATAATTATTCATTAAAAAATTACATGTAGCCTCTGTTTACAGAGGTTTTCCACTCAGCTGTAGCACCATTGAGTTGTGTGTGTGTGTGTGTGTGTGTGTGTGTGTGTGTGTGCATGCATGCATGCATGTGGGGTTTAAATTTGATTTGATGAACTGGGCTTACTGTCACTGTGGGCCATCTGTATCAGGAGAATGCCGCTGCCACTTCTGGCAAGTGAAATCTTCACAATGCGCTCATTATATTTCAAAACCGTATCTGTGAATATGGATTAGAAACTGTGATAGAGTTAGAAATGTCTGTCAATACCACCAGCTGTGTCTTTTGCATGGTATGTCAATGTAAATTGCTGTTTATGTGGAATGCTGGTGTTTATGGAGAAGCTCAGTAAGTATTTACTAGTTGTAGGTCTTATGCCCAAATAAAGCCTCACATGAATACATCTGTGAAGGATGGAGTAGGCCCAAGCATGGCCTGTGTTTTCTTTCTTCTTTTTAATTTTCTGTGTACTGATTCACATACACAGGACAGGTAGGAAATTGGTAGATATACGCAGATGTGTGACGCTTGTTGTTTTTTACATTACATTTAGGCACTTATGTATGACATACCATAAAGTTCACTCAATACACCAACAGGAAGTTGAGACTTTGTTGTAACAACAAAATTCTAGGGTGGTTCTGGTTGTAGTTAGCATAGGCTACAGTTTACAGTGTTACAAATCTAAAATGTGAGTGAGTCAGTATGAATACATTTAGAGAACAGAAAGTGAGGCAAACTGTCTTGTTTCAAAGCTTCAATAGCTTTATTTTTAATGGAGCTATTTGTAAGTCTTGCTATTGCTATGTAGCTAACGTTATTACTAACAGCTGTTTGCCCACCAATTTAGAGGAAATGCTGCTTGTTTAGCATCTAACTTCCCTTTGTTTACATGCCAAGAGCTGGTTCCAGTGGCTACCCTGTTGTTTTTCTTCTATTTCTATCACTTCGTTTCTTCTTCTAAAATTAGCATGCTCAGTAGCTAGCCCCATTTACAATACCAAGTCAGTGTATCATCCATTCCACCCTCATGCACTAGCACTGCAAATGTAAATACAACAATGGCTGAAGCTCTGACAGCTGGTCACGTTTATTCTGCCCATGTAGCAATAGCTAAACTAACATATAGCTCCTTTAATGTACAGACAAGATTGATGTCTGTATGAAATCTCATTGAACTCCTTGAGAGAAAATAAAAATAAATCAATTACAAAAATGTGATTCTGGTTCTGGCTGTATTAGAAAGTTTGCGACATGCACAAGAAGTACAGTGCTCGACCTGAATCAGGGATATCATTGTAAATGCCATATACCTCTTTGACTGATTCACCTCAAGGACGTCCTTTATTTTGCTTCCGCTGAAAAATGAAAAGAAGCCCACAAATTAAAAGGAAAATACACACTTCATTTCTGTTGCCTCTGTGCTGGATGAGAGACTGATCCAGTTACTGAGGTGGAAAGAGCTTCTTATGCCTCAAAGGTCTACAACACCACTGTCAAGCTTTGAGCTGAGCCTGTTGATGTGATGTAACACTGATTAATCTCAGCACCTGAAATGTGCATGAAGCTCCCATGTCAGTCGCCCAAACAGGGATTGATAAAGCATAAGCCTCTTTTGATTCCCTATTCTCTTGAAGACACTGTCAGATAGCAACAGAACCACCTCTGTGTTGTGCATGGCGTGTATCAGGTTTCAGCCATGTTTAATCCTTGAGAGTTGTGTTGAAAAAACGCTGCGCATCAAATTTACGTCACAGGTTTATTCTAGTGTGAGCGTAATAGTAACAGACTTTCCCCCTGACAGATGAACACCAGCTATCAGAGTTTGCACATGCCTTACTCTTAAAAGACTCCCTGTTTCATGATTAGCCCATACTGTTTCTCCCTGCTGCAGCTTCCAAATGCTCATTACATCCCCATTGAAATATGTTTTAACACTGCACCCGACTTTTGACCGGGGGTCAGCAGAGATGAGCTGAACTGGCGGGCTGTAAACAGAGCCTCGGTCTGAGGGTATGGGAGGTCTGAGGGGTCAGAGTGTCATTTCTGCATCAGCCCCACTGTCCTCTCTCTGCTGCAGCACCATAGCATTGGCTTATTGAATGTGACGCTATCCTTCACGGCAGAATATCCTCCATTGTGTCGTCGAACAAAGGCTCCCTCTTTCCCATTGATGGACAGCTAATTTTTTTCTTGTGTTCTGAATGAGGAGGGGCGGTGCTGAGCTGGTCAGGATTTTTTTTTCTTTTAAAGGAATATTTTGAGTATACTCATCCGAATCTCTCATGAGCAGAAAGTGGAGGGATTTTTTTTCTCTGTCATATTCTGACATAGTTAATGGGTAGTGTGGAGTAGCTCTGATCTAATGTTTTATTGAAGGGAAGAGCCCTTGAATTTCTGTGCCAAGTTCATTCTGAATCACATTGATTTCAATATGCAGTTTCAGATAAATGTTTATCCAGACCATGCATGAAACGGTGATCCAGCATTAAGCAACGACGTTAGATCAAGATGAATGAAAGAAGAAAATGGGAGTTTCTGAAGATTTATGGTGATTATTTCCTATGCTACAGGGATATTGTGATTTTTTATGGCTGTGACCTTTCCAATCAAATTTCAAATGAAGGTGTGCTACAGCATATACTTCATACTAGATGGTAATGAGACAGCATAATGGAGTTTTGTACAGCACATTCTCTTTAATTCACCATAGCACATGCTGCCTCTTTTAATCCAAGAAGAGTGGAAACAATTAATCAATTGGCAATAAAAACAGTGGTATCTATTAAAATACAGAAAAAATGGATTCTTCTGCTTTTCTTTGTCTTTAACACTACGATGTATAAAACAAAATAAGCAATTGTACAATGTCCCTTCAGAGAGTAAGGGTTGTAGCTTCTTGAATGATTATTGATTAGTCTGCCAATTATTTCCCAGGTTAATTGCTTTATCTATAAAAAGTCAATCCTATCAGTCAAAAGTGAAAACAGTCCTGTTTTAAATTTCCCATGGTGATGTGTTGTGTGCCCCATGTCAAAATATCCAAAAGATGGAGTTTGTTGTCATGAATGGCAAAGAACACCATCATGTTTTGTGTCACTTCACGTGTTTTTAACTAGAAAAAAAAAAAAAATACAAAATCAAAATAGTTGACAAACAGTTGCAGATCTGCACACAACAGATAAATCCAGGAAATCAGATAAGGGTGTAGGGTCTTGTGATCGTCATCATTTCTCCTTTTAACACTTTGTTTGTTTTAAGGCAGAGTCAGTTGTCAATTAAATGTACTGTGGGCTTTTCTCCCTCTTTTCAATTTGTGCATCGTCCATATCCTACGGTGGAAGTGCTCATGTTTCCTGCCAGTGGGGTAGGGCTGGAAACAGATGGCTGCTGACAGAGGAAGGGGTTTGGAAAGCAGTGAGTGAGCAACAGATGGAAATGCGCATATGCCTCCAAGTCCCCTCAGCCTGCCAGCAGTCCCGTGACTAACTGTGGGAAGATTCTGGCCTCGTCCAGGTTGGGGATGGATAGAGGATCATAGTGAAGAATGAAGTGTCCTTATAATAGAAATAGTTATCTGAGACCATTTTGTCTCTGGAAACTTAACTGTGGGAGGATTCAGATCTTATTTAATTGGGGATGAATGGAGAATAGTGGCAATGAATCAACGTGGACCACAGGAGCAGTTTTACATAACACTATTTAGAAAAAAAAAACAGTGATTTGGTTTTAGTTGTCTTGTTCTTTAGGAAGAAAAAGCTGCCGTTGCTTTTTCTGTCTGAAGAGAAATATCATACAGGAACTTTTCTGGCCCTAAGGGAACACATTTTCTTCACTGACTAGGGAAAATGCCTAATAATCAAATGCGGCCTGCAGTGTGTGGGCCATGGTGCTGCAGGGTATGGCAGTGTACAGTATGTGGTGTTAGAAGTCACTCACTCCTGCTCTTGGAGAACCATGTAATTGAGAACACACAGACTATTTAAAGGTTGCAGGCTTGTGGAAATTCATTGTAATTCCCTTAATAGCTCAGGGACATGTCACAGTTTTTTTTCTCTTTGTGTGTGTCTGTCAATCTTCAAAGACATGCCTTGAGTTTGTTTGCTTCCACAGGAGGCCGGTGGAGGTTTACATGATAGCTACTGTCCTGTACTGCACTCTTCTGAAGGGCTCCATTGTTCCTTATCTGATACCCTGACTGAGTGTAAAACCCCCCCATAAAAGTCAGAGCATTTTAAAAATGATACGAACCAAGTTGTTCTGAGGATAAAATCAGTTACTATTATAATAATTCTTGTATTAGGCACCTCAAGAGCAGCACATGGTGTATTTGTAGTAGCTAAAGGAAGATGTGTATATAGTAGCTTGACATTTGCTTCCACACTTGCTACTTCACTTGGCTGTGAATCGAAAGCCCTCACTGTATATATTAAATTACTTCTCCTCAGTTGATTTTCATTAGACTCAAAATGGATAATAAGTGTTGCCAACACGACTTTCCTGAGGTTAGCCCTCTTGTCAGTATAGCTTGTTTAACATGTACCAGCTGAGTGTTATCACACTGGTCCTACATTCCTTTTGTAGATGTCACTGTTTTGATGGTGTTTCGACATGTCCTCTGGCCTTTGTTTCTTAGCTTCAAAGGCCTCTCTCACGCCATATGTCAGGTGCTTGTTTTCCAGTTTATCTTTTCGCTGATTATGGGAAAATGCGTGTCATCGCTGTAACAGGAAAAAAATCAGCAGTGGACAGTTGGCTTTGATAAAAGTTTGATTCTGAGCTGACACATCTGTTACTCAGCTTAACTCTGGATCAACTGTGATATTTTGGTCACTTGTTTTGTGAAACATAACAAAACTCTGGAGGAGGGTTTGTTGTGAGGAGATGTTTTATTCTGTGGGAATCATCACAGAGGAAGTGTAATATGACCCCCCATTTACTGTTTATACCCCCCTGTTTCCTGCTTTCAGTGACTGGAATAACCTAAAGTTGTTCCACTGCTGAATCCCCCTGGCCATGACCCAGGACTGGTGGGGTATGTGAACTACATGTACAGCCCCTCTAGGAACACAGTCCCATTTTGGACCCGACATCAGAAGGGTTTTCAGAATGGCCGCTGTTAACTCAGGACATTGGCTCCCAGCTGTAAAGATCAACTTCCTGTAGGACTCTGGCTAAATGCTATTCACTCTTTTCATGTATGAACTTGTATTTGTTTCCATTGAGCTTTGAATAGACCCTGCTGTCTGCAGCGCATACACTGCATGCTCCCTATATCTGCTAACTGCATTATTAATGAAAAAATACTTAAAAACCCTGGAACAATTTAGAGTTCAAAAACATTTTCCACTTTGAAGCAAATGATGACTTTAGTGAAACAAAAACAATAAGGCAGTACATTATACCTGTGTGGTTTCAGGGTCTAAGTTTATCAGAGCATGCTACATCCTCATGACCTAACTTTTCTAGAGGCAAAATGGTTAATATACCTTTGTGTGTAGGGAGCGTTAGTGCTGCAGTATTTTGTATGCATGTATACATAAATCATGAAAAAGAGTATTTGACATGTTACAAAACTAGAGCCAGAGTCTTTATAAACCAGTCTTGACACTTGGCAACTATCTTAGCAACACCCCTGGGTAGTTATTTTGGGCTAACAAGACCAGGCCCTTATCAGAATGAATAGGGAGAGAGCCATAATTGCACTTTCAACAGGACATAAAAATAACTGCGTGTGAAGAATCTTCAGTCAATTCAGATTGCCTCAAGATGAGGTTACAAGGTTATACTTGTACCTCTGTGCCAAAATTATAGTTGGCCACAAAATGCCAGACCCCAAACATCACAAGGCCGAAGTGTCTGAAATGTGAGAAAGTAATTCATTGTCATGTTCTTGATAGGCTACATTGCTAGTTGAGAGCAGTGTTACTATGGAGATTTGGAAGAAGAGGGCTACCAGGATGTTACAGTGTTCACCATTTGTTTCTTTTTACCAATGCAGTGATATGAGACTGAGTGACTGCATCATCGTCAGTGTGACTGGACACTGTGGTGGACCCATTTAATATACAGTAAGATGTGCAGTGTCTTGCTCAGGGCTGTGGCAGTTGCGGCTTCTCAACAGCTCCGGTACGGATGATGAGATTTTCCTCATTGAGGAGCCTGGCGTGGAAAGTGCACTGTTCAGCAGCCTGACACTGTTCTCAGAAGATGAGTTCTCCCTTGATATTGTGTTGGCGAACTGGAACGAACTGCTGGCCTCAAATAAAATACCTTGGAGTTAAAAAGAAGGAATTATGACACTTGTGTTGCCACACAGTACATCTCGGGCCCCACTGCGCTCTTGGGCCCATTCTGTTGCGAAATTGGACCAACTGTTGTCTAGAGATGCACCCTGCTGCTGTATTAAAGCATCGAGAGCCATTTGTATCCATTTTGCAAGACGTTTATTTCTTTGGAAAATTGGGTTCTTTGAATTATCGTGGTCTTGATTTGCAGCTTTCTGTGCTGTTTGTCCAGTGGCTTGCTGTACTTGCACGCAAATGTTTGTGTAGTGCCTCTCTGAAGGTGTTCACACTACTAAATTGTGGCTTTTCACATATTTGGCTTCAAGAAACTTCAGCTCAGCAAAAGGGGTGGCTTTTGTGTTGTGACAGGCTCTGGCTTGAAATCTGGCTTTGTCCTGAGAAATTGGCTGATAATCTAGGCCCGAGATAATTCAAAGGCATATTTTGTCTGTTTAAACAATAAAACAACTTTTCCTGTGGTCTCCTCATGCCAATAGGGCTTTTAGTAAATAGGGCTCTACCTTAAGTGGGTTGGCGCGTGAGCGCTTGGCCATGATTAGTGTCCCACTTTGAAGTGAAATCCTTTGGCCACGCTCACCCTCTCGGACTGTCAGATGTCACGTTTGGGGAAAAAGTCCATTTCACTGAAATCTCAGTTTACACTGTCAGGACAGACATAGGTCATTTAGCATCAGCAGCCCAGAGGACCTGTCCTCATGTCTGAAATGAGTCTTCTATGCAGAGAGATTGGGAAGTGAATTGCTTCACTTTTTTGCAGTGTGTGAGCTCTGGTGAATGTAGTGCAGATCTGCCGGTGGATGGGTAGGTAGTGGTGTGTGTTATGTAACACTAGTAGGTGGCTGGAGTAGCTGTGCGTGAGTGTGTTTGTGGTATGTGTGTGGTGGTTTCTGGTTGTGTGAATTTCCCCACACACACAGGCCTTTGCCCCTGACCTGGTTTGCTGTCTGTTGAAAGCTGTAGCCTGAGGAGATTGCTGTGCTGGTGGTTTAGGTTAGTTTCTTTGGGGGGGTAGGGATGGTGGCTTTTTTGCAGCATTGTCATGTTGTGACGGAGGGTCAGGAATTTAAGTTGCTGAGGCTGGCCTGTTGTCTAGGAAACCTCTCAACACTGCAGGTCTGGCAGAATCACTCTATCGATCTCAATTTTCTAGGATTATAACCACTTTTTTAACTTGTTTTCTTCGTCCTCTCAGTATCTCTATAGCGTCTGTGCTGATTATTGACCCCATATCACACTGACTGCTGGCTTAGACCCCCTTTGTTTGCTACTGGTGCAGGAGTAGACATCCTTATTTCTGACAATGAAAGGATCAGACCTCATCAGATAGAGTACCCAGAGGGCGGATCGACCTCAAACATCTCCACAGGTTCGGTTGCAGCAGTGCAATCACATGTGAGAGAAATTTTAACCTTTCAGTCAACCGCAAACATGAATTCATTCCCTTTCAATATCCATTTAGTTCTGTTTAAGGTCACAGTGTGATGGAAGAGACGGGGACATGTTGTCATTGGACGGCCTCATTCTGCAGACATACACATTAACACTGACAAGCTTCTCAACTTATTCTGGAAATAAATTAAATATCTTTTGGACTGAAGGTTTGACCAAACAAGATGTCATCTTGGTCTCTGGACATTTATAATGGGCATTTTATAGAGAAATGGTTCTTTGAGAAAGTAGTTGGCAGATTGATTTAACTGCAGCCTTGGAACAAATGAATTGTCCACTACCTTGTGCATTAGTGTTAGTTTTATTCCACTGCCTGTTTGTTTTATTTTTGTGCTGTATGTTTTGTTGGTCACAGAGTCTGAGGATAAATGTATTTGGCTGCTGGTAAAATTAAACAAACTCTTATATGATGCGCTGTGTGAATTAACTGGTATGCTGATGACTCATTGAAAATTGTTCTGGTTGCATATGACCTCGTGCTGAGCAATGCAACACCTCAGTCTGCACTGACTCAAGGACAGGGATAGCTACTGCAAAGCCAAACATGGAGCGGTTTTGGATGACTGTGAGTTATTGGACGTACAGTGGAACCGAGACTAAGCACTACACACATTAATTTTTCCTCAACATGGAAGCAGTTTAGTTTGTTTGGTTGTTTCTACGGAGCCTTACTCGAACATCCTGGATAATTTGTCCTCTTGTGTCCATCTGGAGAAAATAACACCCACACTTAACAGTATTTTTTGGATCCCTTGATGATGAAGACCTTTATGGGGCTGATTTTAAATGTTCTGAATGTTACATAATAGTAAAAAACCTTTTTATGCATTACTTTATCAATCATCCTCTGCAAATTACTGCAGTAGCAAGGCACAGTTTTCTCTCTGCATGTGAGGCTATACTCCTGGTGTGATTGTTTACTTAAAGGTTGCCTTGAACTTGTACTGGGTTTAATATTTAGTCTGAGAGACCTGAATGACTCTGGGTGGACAGAAAATTGCAGTTAATGCAGGGCAGTGACAAAGAAAGTGTTTTAACATACTGTCTGCCCAGTGGCATTCCTCTGAGATTTCTTGGTATGTATGTCAGGCTTGTTCAGGTTAGACAGAGGCAGGGGGAGGAGCAGGGGCAGATAGATTAGATGGATATTCAACTAACTCAATTAAGCATCTGCGAGTCAGCAGATTTTGTGGACTAGAGATCGAACAGCCCAACCAAAGATTATCTAAACTCAATAAGGAACATCTCTGATGACCGTGATTGCTTCAATGTGATGTCACCCAGTGGGAGAATCATCAGATATCTGATAATGTCAAAAGATTTAGCTTGCATATAAGTGCAGGATTCCTGATTTAATGCTGCAAGTCAAATCTGACACTAACCCACAAAAAACCCATGCTGTTATGAAATGAAAAGTTTCCGGCTTTGATGTGACATCCTCGACTTATTTTTGACATCTTACAAAAAATGTGAAAGTGTCAAACATATGGAGGACTGGTACTGGATAAATCGTATCCTGACAACTTGTGTCTTTTGTGATGATTTCATGAATTATTCATACAATATCTTGAGATACATTATTCAGATCCTTTATTGAGTTCCCTTAGTCGGATTGCAGTGTCATGAGCAAGTATCAACAAACTGTCAACAAAGTAAACTGTCAAGCGAATACACTGATTATTACACTAATGAAACAAAAGTTATGCAGGTGGTTGGTTGGGAAATTATTCTGAAAGGTGCCAAGCTTGGCGTCATATTACAAGAGAAATAAGAGTAAATGAGAATTTAAGGATGACAATGAAGTTAATATGTGCCGACAGCACACCCCTAACTCGCTATATTTGGCAAAATAACAAGTCTGTCAACAGATTTCTCTATTTTATTTTAAGTGTGTTAATGGTTACACTAAACTGCTGTCAGTGATCCATAATGTGTGGATTTAATCGGCGATCCATAATGTTTGGATTTAATGGACTAGGATTGGATGTGTCAGCATGTAGACTCTGGGGTCATGTACTACTGGATTAGGATATAGGCAAATGGATATAACTGATTCCTAATGAAAGGCCTGTCCTAACTGAGTAACCCACCTTAGTCTGAACTGATTTATTTTCAACTTAACATGTATTGAACTACTAATTGATTTTCTTTCTTTTCTCCCTCTTATGCCTTTGCTGCCATTGGACCATCTTGATGGATTTTCAACATCATGCAACTCTGCAGGTAAGCCCCACAAACACAAGCCATCATCAACACACACTCAAACAGTGACCATATTGCCAGATATACGGATGTAGTTACAATTCTTGTTAGATGACACGACTGGATGGACGCATACATAATTTGAGGGTCAGCTAGACGGCCATACTGGGCAGAGTTTCGCCTCCCATCTGCTCTGCAGAGCCTCCAGCAGACAGAGCTCTGACTTACTGCCCTTTCAGCTTCTGTATTTCTAACAGCCAGCTGTTAGATTGCATTAGTACCTGTGTATCTGCAAGGCTGTTCTTTGTGGCCACAGCCATCTGGACATTGTGTGTGACAGCAGGTACCCCGAGGGTCACGGGATTCTAAAAGATCTGAATAAGAAGTACCAAAATAATTGGTCAAATACCCAAAGAGTTTGAATTTTTGATACAAGACCTTTTACTCAATGTACAGTCTACCAAGGACCTTATAATATGTTGACTTAGGTGATCTTTCTGCTCTCTGAGCTGAATAGATTCCTAGTTTGATTAGTTCTGATATATGCGCTGTGAAACGAAAGGAGTATATAGCCCTGGGCTGGTTATAAGCAGGGCAGTACTGATGACGTAGGGAGAGGTCTTAGGAATGCATCTTTCTGGATCTTCATCTGGAACAGGGGGGATTGCTCATAGTGATAACCACCAGAGAGGATCCCAGATGGGTTTGCCATCCTCTCAGCTGGCCTACTTCCCTACCACTCATCACACATAGCAATTTGTCCAATCCGCCTGCTCTTCTTCTCATGCTAAGCCAGCCATGTAATTATTGTGTACATTTTGGCCTTGCTACAGTGGGAGACACTTGTCTTACTGTATGCTGAATTTCCATACGGTTGGTATGACAGTGCTGTGGTCAAGGCCTTGTGAAAAACAAGAAAGTAAGAATGGGAACATATATAGAACAAATCTCCATAGAAACTACTCCACACAGGAAGTATGAAATTGCTGAAGGCTTACAGTAGCATTCTGCGGCTTTTGAAAATGAAAATTGCTCCCCTTCTTCTTTCTCACCTGCATGATAACACATGCTAAGCCAATCGATGTTAGCTCAGTAACACAGCTTTGTTGATAGCACACACTGTAACAAGTAGGACCACAATAATTGCAGGTGAGCACAAGCACCTGCGGCTGTGTAGTTGCCGTCCCCATGCATATGATCACAGGCAGTTTGGTGTGTTGTACTGAGCGGGTGGAAACTGGAAAGCTGTTTTTTGTAGCCACTTCATGCTTGAAAGGGTACCCACGGTGTATCAGGAACTGACTGCAAGCCTGTAATCTGAGCCCACTTGTGTTTGATTGGCTCATCTGTCCATTCCTATTGTTTCCTCACTAACCTAAATGAAGGGACTTTATTTTTGAACTGGTCAAGAAAGAGTCCAAAGGGAGTGGAACTGGGAACCAGCTTATTTTTCAGTTCTAAGAAATCTGGTGTCTTCTAGTAGAGTTTTTACACATGGTCCCTCCTGTGGGATGGTTTGGACTGGGTCTGATTCACTCACGTCATTCAAAATATTTTTTTATGGCATTAAAATTGATAAAACGTGATTCATTGACTTCATTTGCGATTTATCATTCAGCATCTGCACCTGCCTAAGTATTAATCATGAAACATGTGTACAATGTGGTGTGTCAGTTTAAAAGCAACACCTACGACCCCTCAGCTCTGACTCAATGTAATGGCCTGATAGAAATCCCTACGGTCGTGTTGCAGTCGTGGGTGAGAGGTGTAGGTTTGAAGATCCACTTGGCACCTGCAGGATGATTTGGACTTTGTTTATATCTTTTAATTACTTGTTATCAACATATTGACATGGACTGTGTGGACTTGGCATTGCCTTCCATGTGTAATAAAAATCTAATATATTTTAGGAGGGTTAATGGCCACGATGCACGAATGACAATTTGGCTAATGTGCATGTTATGTAATAATTGCTCTCACCAAATGTACCAAAGCATTAATCAGACAGCAAACCTGTCTTAAGTAGACCTGCTTTTATGAAATCATTCAAGCAGATCAAGTTTTACTTCATCGAAACAAATCACACTAAAATTTCTTAACCCTAACAATTTGTGACCAACTAACATGAGTTTTTTAATATTGAGAATACAATCACTCACTACTCATTCAGCTACTGCTCCAGTTGATTTTTATTTGGTGTTTTTAAGAGGGAAGGAAAATAAATAGAGCACACCACCATTAGAAAACAAAAAAAACAAAAAGGCTTTCAGATGTTTCACTTTCTTAGCTTTGGCCACTTTGCAATAAAATTTTCTCCTCTCGCTGAGAGTTCACCTGTGTGAGTGTTTGACCAGAGCTGATAATATCTATGGTCGTAGTTCTGTAAGTGTCATCCCATACTTTGTGCATATTAAAGCAATAAGCAACTTTCAACAACGGTGAACATTTCCACTACCATCCACCACCACTGGCTGCTTTGTGTTGTGCCTTAGGCGTCGAGCTAACGTTAAGCTAGCAGTGATTCTGTCGCCTGCAGCCTTACCTGCAGCGGAGAAGTTAAATGCTAACAATGATAGTGCTGATTTTTTTTTTTTTTTTTTTAACCATATACCATCTTCTTTCAGCCTGTTAGAATGCTAACAGTTGCTAATTAGCACTGCACCCAATCTACAGCTGAAGCTAATAGAAAATATAAAATACTATAATAATGGGAGTAGCCTATCATTTTTATCATTTGGTCATCAAAATATTGGATGAAGTGATATTTTGACCAGGTATAACACAAGAGGTTGTTGGATTTGTTGGCTACATGAATGTCTACACCAAATTGCTTGTGGCATAATTATAAGTTGCTGTTATTTTTTGTAGCCTATGTATTTGACTCCATATTCATTTGCATTGAGTTTTAAGCGGACTTTTGCATTCATTATTTGCAACAAAGTTATTTTTAGACACACCTCCACATCTCATCAACTATAATCACATGTCAATATTGCTGCATTTTACCTCTTTTTTACAGACATTGTAATACCATGCTGTGTCAGATTAAAGGAGAAAATGGGTTTAAGTAGCCTATGCTTCTGGGCGATTTTTGGCTGCCTTTTTTAATAGCACACACTATATGTGTTGTAACTGACTTGAAGAGATGAGGCTTGACAACAGCATCTGGTGGTGGGAGGCTTTTGTGATCCCGACAGCTCCAGTCTTTCTGTGCTTTCTTTGCCTTTACAGTCCTGTTTCTGTAATGACTATACAAATCAAGGATTTGACAAAGGCGCACGGGCACAGGCAGAACAGAAATCATTCATCGCCACCCTGTGGAGTGGCTCATGGCTTCTCCAGTTGAATGGAGTTACGTAACATCTGCAGCCTGGTACTTAAACAGGCAAGTCATAAATCAAGCAGCACAGTCACAACAATGCAGCAACTTTTGCCTCAGTTGTTCAGAGTGCTCCTCATCTCTTATTCCTTTGTGTCTACCACTTCACTCTCTCTTCATCCTTTTTTATGTAATCTGGAGGAGATGGAAATGAGGGAGATGATTGTAGCATTTTTATAAGACTACCAGCCTTAATGATTCATGACTGTTCTTGGGCTCTGAGAATTTGAATATTGGTAATGATAGCAATTTGGCTTAAAATGACAAAAAAAAAAAAAAAAAACCTTTGTCTTCTCCTTTGTCTCAGCACTACTACTCTTCACATTTCTGTGCCGCAGTGCAATCTGAGCCATAATTTGTGGATGGTCTCTTTTTTTATTTTTCTTTTGCAAAAGTTGCCACTTTTCCTTGTCTCATCAACTTTTCCAAATGAAGGGGGAAGCCTCCGATTCTATGTTTCCTACTGTTTTCAAGCATTCTTTCAGCATCACATCGTAAGACTTTGGCGAGAGCATCTCTTGAAAGTTTTCCAAAACTTGGAGAAAATAGAAGCTGATGCAACTCTTTCCATGCTAGTTGAGTTTAGCGTTTTTGGCCAGATGATTCGCTTTGCCGGTCTTGGAGTGTGAAATTTGCTGTGACACGCTCGCTCTCTCGCTTGCTTTCTTTCTTTCTTTCTTTTTCTCTGTCTCTCTCCCTCCCCGTCCTCTTTTCCTCCATCTTTTTCCATCTCTCATTCATTCTGCCACACAGTTTGCATCAGTTTTTCTCCTCTCTTCCTTTGCCTTTTTCTTGTTCTCACACACAGATTTCCTCATACTTGGAGGGCTTAAATTATTTCAAGGTTTAGTTTTCACTGCTGTTTCCGACTAAGTATTTACAACAAAACTCAAACTGAATGTGTTTTCAGCTTTTAGGGGGATGGGTTTTTTTGCACGAATATCTGCCCACTGTTAATCAGTTGCACTAATAATATTTCATTTTAATTATAACTGTACAAGTTTTCTCTCTGGTTTTGCTTTTTACTATTTGTCATTTATCGAATGAAGCAGAACAATGCCTGTGCAGATGTAAACAAATCATTATTTGGCACTACACTTTTTTCCACTTTGTTGTAATTTGTGTAATGGGTTTCCTTAGTTTGTTTTGCATTGACTTTATAGCACTCCTATAGCATCATTTCGTGTTCCTAATAAACAGCTTAACACCTTGCTTAAGCACAGAGACAGGGGAGCATCCGGTCTCCGTGGCCATGCCTGGCATATAACGGGAGGATGAGGAGAAGAATGGGACTCAGCCACCGGATGTGTAGTCAGGAACCAGTCATCACTCTCTTCCTAATCTCTCTGTTCACCCCCTGTTCAACCACCATCTGGAGAGGATGCCAGGGACTGGCCCGGTGGCAGAATTAGACTCACAGGCTCGGAGCGCTGCCAGGCTCGAGAGGAAAATCCTGGAGGGAAAAGGCCTTTTTGCAGTTCATGCTTGTCTGTCCTGCGTCCTTGCTCTGCGGTGTTGGACAGCAGCCTGCGGTGCTGACGTACACTGCCCTGCCTCTCAACAAGACAACATCTAGCTCATCTGGCATCCAAAACATGCCCGTAAGACCAAATCCCCTGATCGTGGATTAGTCACAGGCTGCAGAGAAGCATCAGTTTAGGGTGCGCTGCAACCAAGCTGCACCTTAGATCAATGCAGTTATTCTTTAATCTTTGCCTTTTTTATATTCTTTTTGTTGCAGGTTTCATTCAACAGAATAAAACGGCTTTTCTCCCTCCCCACCCTTTTTTTGCGGTAACCACCTAATTTAAAGCAGTTAAGGTCAAATTTGAGGCAGAGGTGCGTGCTCTCTTTCTAAGCTCTATTCCCCTGGAGAGCACTGAACTGCAGAGAGCTGTCTCTCTCCAGGTAATGAGAGTGCTAGCTACCTAATAGTCAGCTGCAAAAATAATGAGCCCAAAGACCCACTGAGCATGTGTTCATATCATGTGCTGTACTTTTATATTGGCTGCCATGTGCCACACTCTTTACTAATAATACTGTTCTTGCTGAATATAATGGAGAGTGCATCAGATGCTGTCGGCTTTGACCCTCTTGTCATTTGATTCAATACAGGTTGGCTAATTGGTGATGTGAGCAGTGATGGAGAATGCAGTAATCCTCTCTCCATGGTTACCCAGGTTTTATGCTTACAGCAATCTACAGTAAGGAACATTTTGTCTCTGACAGTGCGGTTGGTAAGCCAGATGGAATTCAGGCTGCATGGAGAAATAATTTTAGTTCACTTGGGTGCCAGAGCTTCTGATTATCTCCTTTTCTGCACCTCTTTTACTTAATCACTACTAGCGAGTTACACTATCTGTAATAAACTGGAGGCCACTGCTTTGCTTTCACCTTTTTCTACCCTGTCAGCTCGGTGTTGTGCAGGGGGAGAGCAGACGGATGCAGGAAGTTGTGATAGGCTGTTTCAGAGGGGTAGCGGTGGGGTTTGCCAGTGTTTGTGTATGTGTGTTCTCAAACGGCCAGTCTTGAATATGAGCCATGACTCTCATCCCATGAGAGATGCTCATCCTCCCTGATGAACTGCCTCTGATGGATTCCCTCCCCCCTGCAGTAATATGGGTCACAGTCATCAGGGATCCTCAGTTGATAACACAGATCAGTCAAGTCCAACATGACAAGCAGTTTACAAATTGCTGGTATTTTTTTATTTTTGTAAACAGCCTGTGCAGACAGGGCAGAAGCCAGGACTTTAGAAATAGTCCTACCCACATAATCCCCTGCATCCCCAGAAAACTTTCAGAAGAATATTTTATGTATTCAGTTGACTGGTCATGTGAAGACTTCATTTTTCCACTATCAAGGTCTAAAGACCATTCTACACTGTCTCGGAGTGAAAGCCTGAATAGTTTCTCTATTGATTAAATGGGTAAAGAATTGCCACATTTACATTTAGTGATGAAAACATAATAATGAGCTCATAAGGGTGTCTATCTACAAGTTTGTAATCACAGAGACTCCCCTCAAGTTGTTAACACAAGAACAAATCCAAAGGATAGACCTTGTTCTTCTGAGGCCACTGGAGCTACACCTCCATGCAGCGCAGATCATCATGTCTGCCGTCATATCATTTTAGGATCTCGCAGGTTTTAGGATGGGAAGTTGTTGGTCTTACATAACATGGCTGTACTTTGTTTTTCTTTTTTCTCTCTGCTCCTTAATTATGAAAACGGAGATTCAGACGCACAGTTTTCATAATGATGCTGCAGTATTCAGGATTTGAAGCCTCTGAGTCTTGTCTAGACAGAACGCAGTCGGTTTTCTTTTTTTTGAAAGGAGGATTCATATGTGTTACAAAAACATGGAGGCAGAAGTTGTTCTTTTCCGGTACAAAAATCAGTGTTTCTCTGACCTGAGGGATAAACAGTAACTGAGTCTTCTGAGTTGGTTCCTCAAACACAGGGAGTTTTTTTTGTCATTTAAATTAATTTACCAGGAAATTGCTGGAAGTTTAGAGAGGGTGAACATGTTCCCATTATAGAAGGAAGGTAAACACAACATACTGGTGTTTCAGCTCTATTCAGCTGTGCAGCCACGGCCATGGTAATCAAGGCCTGGCATGCCACCTTGGATTTGTACAATATGAGAACGTATTGTTTGGTTTGTAAGAAAAACAGCATGGAGCAATATGGTTTGTCCTCCCATAATGCATCGTTGGTCTCTCACTGTGAGAGCAAGGCTTTCTCTTCTACCACTCTCTCCCTCTCCCCCTCTCTCTTGCATTCGGCAAGGGTGAACGTGGGCGGCTGTACAGAGCATGACAGCAGTGCTCTGGTGAATGTAGACTAGAAATGAGGAATAAAGAAATACACCCATGGAAACACTGAGCCAGTTTAAAGGTGCTTGTTTGTCTTTGGGGCTGTGGATGTGCAATTGTTGAGCCTACACTTGTGTTGCACCACCATTTTGTGGTGTGATTTGTGTGCGACACTCCCACTTTTATACAAAGGTTGATTGCGTGACATTTTTAATTGAAAGTGAAAGTCTGCCGTTGACGCAGATTTATTATACTAATCTGCAGCGTTGATGGTTTTCTCTCTCATGCTGGATGTTGTGTCTGTGTTTACGCCAGAGGATGTTTGCATCCCATAATGCCTTTGTTTCTATGTTTGCCTTTATGTAAGCATCCTTTTCCTTCCGTCGTCTGCACTCCTGCTGTGATTAGTGCAGCGAGGGGCTGACACTGATGAGCACAGCATCAGCCTCACTGTGTGTGTTTATGGCTGTGTATGCATGTGCTTCGTAGTGAGTTTGCCTGCGCATGTCACGCCCCCTTTGACAGAGCGCTGGCATTGATGAATACAACAGCAGCTGGGTTGAACTGAATGTCATTTGTGATTCTGCTTCTCTGTCTGTTTTTTTCTTCTCTCTCTATTTTTCTCTGATACAAATCCCAATGACTAATAGATATTTTTTTCAATTTCCTAACTCATGTTATTTTCTGATAGAGAGAGAAAGTGGTGTTGGTTAGTCGGATGGCTGCGCAGCAGTCAAACAGGGTGTGGAGTGGAGGCTGCCATGGCTTGCTGGGTGATGGGTGACTGTGCAAAAAGCAGTGGAGAGTGGATTAATGAGAATGGTTCCATGAGATACCTCTAAAATGAGCCGTTTCTGAATGATTTTAATTTCATTTTAAGCTTTAATGCACCTCCAGGTCCTTTTCAATATTAAATACTAACAGCTTTGTCTCTTGTATGCCTGATTAATCCAACGTACAGTTTTATGGGTAAGTCATATTATTTCCCATTGACATTAGCTTTCAATGCATTTACTACCATGACTGAACAGGTAAGTTGGATCTCCTATTACGTAACTGAAATGATGCCGTGTGCTGATATCATGCTTACTCTGTGTTTGATATGTGATTTTGATCAGGGCTTTGGCTTTTTATCACTGTGGTGGAAACAGCACAGTAATTGGAATTCAGATGATACTTATCTATCGGAGCTATTTGTAGAGGATCCCCTTGTGGCCTACTTTGTGAAGATGGAGGACTGTAGCAGTTTTATTACTTCTTCTCATCTGTAAGATGGATTGAAAGCAGCGTCCTAATGGCTGTTTCTCTAATTTTCCAAATGTCCCTAATGTCAGATCCCATGATTATCTGGTGGAGTCTGAGGAGTTAAAATGGGAGCCTCAGGTTTGCTCACAGGCAGATGTGGAAATAAATTAGTGAATGGACGGATGAATGAATGATGAGCTGTTGTGCAAATGAAATGTAAAATAAAATTTGTCTTGACACTTAAACAGGCGCGAGGGTTTTGAGGTTGCCTAGGCAACTGGTTGCCTGTGAGATGGATGGGCAAGTGGGTGTGGAGTCAACAGGGGTTTGTGGGCCGGT
Organism: Caranx ignobilis; assembly: GCA_021432705.1. Classification (NCBI taxonomy): domain Eukaryota; kingdom Metazoa; phylum Chordata; class Actinopteri; order Carangiformes; family Carangidae; genus Caranx; species Caranx ignobilis. The sequence goes on from MU269980.1 coordinate 37,205,870, forward strand.
GAGAGCGGAGGCAGGCGATTGGCACACAGCGCATGCCGCACAGGGGCCTGTTGCTGATGATCTGACAGCGGTGTTGACCCTCGTCCATCTGCTGGGAAATAAGGAGGGTCACAACACTGTGGCATGTTGGGAATACACACACACCCTGCCTTGGTGCCGGGCCACGGCAGGAAGCCGACAGCAGTTTGTGAAAACATCACAATCAGGGAACACCTGGTGGAGCAGGATCTGTCCTCTCTTCAGCCACTGTTGATTTTTGGATTACAGTCTGTGCTGAGTGTTGTGTAGAGGGTCGTGTGCCAAATAAAGGCTGTCATCATAAGTTAGAGCTTTAGCTGTGTTGAATTCAGTGCTGAAACATACAGTCGATTGATTGAAGTAACTTAAGCAAAAATTCATTTCCCTAGTTACATCTTCAAAATGAAGATTTTCTGCTCTTCTTAAACTCATATAATGGCTGCATCTTATGATGGAATGGAGACAAATTTCCTAAAGCACAATTATTATTTCCTGACATCAATTAGTCATTTATTTTTGTTATTGCTTGTTTTCTCTGTAAAGTGACAGAAAATTGTGAAAAAACTGTTCTAATTTATGATAGCCCGAGGTGAAGTTCTAAAATTTCTTGTTTTATTTAACCAATTGTCCAAAATATTCAGTTATGACAAAGAAAAGCAGCAACTCCTCACTAGGGAAGCTGGAATATGAGAATCCTGGGTATTTTGCCTTGACATACTGATTACCTGATTAACTGATCATTAAAATTGTTGCCGATCCAGGTTTTGGACTATGGCTTGGGCAAAACAAGTGATTTGATTAAGTTGACCTGAGCTGCAGGACATCACGGTTTGTATTTTCTGCCATTTTCTGACAAAGTGACACTCCTGTCGTTGGAGGATTACTTCATTATAAAACCATTGCTGTTGCCGTACTACTTCTAATATGCAATGCAAAATAATGCTTGTAATTTGAACTGTCACAGCAGGGGATGGCATTTTCATGCAAACAACATTTCCACTCCTCCGGCTGACACAAACCAGTAGATGTTAGAAGCTCTGAGTCCTGTGGAAATTGCTGTGAAGAAAAAAAAATGCTGCTTCCTCTTTAAAGGTCAAGGATCTTGAGGTTTTTTATTAGTAGGCACTAAAACCACAGTGAAGACCCTACTGACCACACTCTGCTGTCTGTTTACAGTTTGCGCTGTAAACGACACCCTCAGCTATAAAGACAGGCAGTGGGTTAACGTGGAGACAACAGCAACTGCCATAGGTACATTTATTAATGCAATGCATGAATAAGGTTTGTTTTTGCTGAGAGCTTAATTAGCATTCCCTATAAACCTGAAGCCGCCCAGTTCATTTGCATTGAGTAGCATCTCTTATAATGGCTAATTATTTTCATAAATTTGCAGCCTCCCTGCTGCATTTCTCTACACAGCCAGTCACCTCAGCCATTTTGTTCTTACTTTGAGTGAGAGGCCGATCAACAGTGAGAGATTCCACAGAGGATGCGGAGTGCGTGGGCCACTACCCCACTGATGAGCTTCTTATGTAATATCCGTCTTCCAACCTCTCTATGCACACTGCTGGTGGATTGTCCACAGTCAGCACAGGCTGGCAGAGAAGTGCTCTTGTGTGAGCGTGGTTTACAATTCAAGAAGACTGCGTAATGCATGCCGATCTTTGCATAAATGTTAAAACAGATTTGAAGACATCTTGGGATATATTTTAGATCATTTTGATAGGAATATGGGAAATATGAGCCAGACGTATTTTGGGTGGGTACATGCAGAAAGTGGTGTAGTTCATATTTTGACTGTTCCTACATCAGCTTTCAGTGATGGTAGTAAAAGAGGCCTGTAAGTACAAATGTTTTTGTGATTGTCTAAGTATTTAGCAGTTCTCATACAGCAACAGTGACCCCCTGTGGTGATTCCCAGCCACCACACACCCACCATCAGAGTTTTTCTTTTTGACCTCTGAGGTGGAACTGTGTTTATGCGTGTCAGCTGACAGAGGGACAAAGTAGGTACACCCCATCAAATTGAAGAGGGACTACCAAGAAGCCACAGCAACAAACTGGATTACCCATGAGCATCACGGGGAGGAGGTGGGGGCGGCGGGGGGTTGATTGCAGAAATGGAGGGTGTCTGTTGTGTTATGCCCATGTCTGCGCAGTACGTGGGCAGGGCTTGTGTTGGGATTTAGATGAATCTCCTCCGTTTATTGTGTCAAGGCAGTGCTCAGTTGTTGGCTAAAGTCAGATTTAGCTATTTGTATACTCTCTGCAGCTGTCCCTTCTCCGGGGGCTGTGCACAGAGGCTATTATGTTTTGGTTATTATCTGCGGATCAGGCAGTCTATCTGGAGTATCTGAAAAGGCCAGTGTGTCAGAATAATTCAATGTCCTTATCACTTGAATGACTATATTTCTCATCTACGCTGCATCTTTGCTTGAGCGAGCCGGGACAGCTGACGCACTGTCCCCCAAGTGACCTGTGTATTTAATTGAAAATGTCCTTTTTTTAGAGAAACATTTTCTTTCTTACATTCTGAGTTTTCTCTGCAGTGACGTTGTTTCAGTCACAAGGCAAGTTTATGGCAGAAGTTAACAATTTCAAGTGGCTGTACTGTGACTTTGCCTCCAGCTGCTATATATGTTTGATGACACAGATGCTCATTGAGAAATGGCGGCTGACAAAGCCAAATCCTAACATTCAAGTTGCACCTCTGATGGTCTTTGGATTTGCCATGTCTTCTTTGATGGTTTGGTCTGGAAATAACTAGTTCCTTATGCTAAAATGCATAAAGGCGCCAAGTGACGTTACTCGTGAGTGAGTAAAGCTTTCCTTATGAATAGAATACCTTGATAGATGGATTCATCTTTCCCTAGGCTTTAGTTTTATTGCAGCGTGAGTCATTGCTGGACCATTAGGAGATATGGAGACACCAATAGGATTACAGTAGACCAAGCAGCTATTTACATGTGAAGTGGATAATTAGCAATCTGTCTCCCACATATTTTTATTATTAGAATAGACATTAGAATAGTCAGGAGAGTTTATTCATGGGCAGTGCCCCGCAGGATCCTGGCAAGTGTGGCCTCAGTGTAAGCAATGCATTCTCAGTGGTGTTTGTTTCATACTGAATGTGCATGTGTCATGACTTTTTCAATGTGTGCTTTCAGAGCAGAGTCTACTTAGCGCCGAGGAAGTGAAAGCCAGCGCAAATCAGACTGAATCCCGAGAGCAGCTGCTTATCTGTCGAGTATTTCACGAGCAAACATGTATTTACCTCCTTACACAGTTTACACGGGAAGTTAATTTGCCGTTGGAGTAGCAGAAAATTACCACTGAGATTGACACCATATACAATCTCTCTTTTTTCACCTGGTTTTAATATTATCTGGGTTTGCTTGCTCGTCTCAAACACTTAACCCTGGTAAATCATCGAAATGTATTTTTATACCTTCCAGCTTCGATGCCCATAAAATCCATGAATCAAATAACTTTTATTTGCCATTGTGTCGGACTGTAAAAGAATATTTCCACTCGCTGTCTCCAGCATTTACAACGAGCAGTGAATTCATATCTTACAGTTCAAAAGTTTCCATTACCGCCACTTTAATTTATGCATTTTTGATTTTGATCTCATCACTGCTCTGCTGCAGAATATTGGATAATGACCGCGATCATTTAAAGTAATCGCTCAATGTGGTGGTAACTCCGACAGGCTTTGTATTGCAGCACACGTCAGGTGAGAGATTATCACTGGCTGTCAGTACAAGATTAAAGGAGTGATGTCATCTGAACACATGCATGTGGATGTTCAGGTGGTGGCGAGCGGATAATGAAAATGCACTGCAGTGAGAATGATTTGCAGTGAGTGGAATGAGCATCCATCTAATAATAACTGATATGAAAGGAACCTGTTTCAGCTTGTTTATGATTTAAACTCTGGCAACTTTATTAGCCTTTCAAGGACGGCAATCTTCTGTTTGATCGTCTTAAATGGTGCCCCCCTCCATCAGTGCTTCTGGCTGCATACCAACACAAAGGAATATCATCAAAGGACATGGACTTGTTGGTTACACAGTCCTTGGGAAAACCTTTTTTGTGCTGCTGCTTCTAATAATTTCAGCGGCATTCAGCTTTGATTGTTTTTTTTTCCCCCCTGTTACATCATTTCCCAAAAATATCCCAAATTCAAAGACATTCTAAACATGCCATGGACACGGATTTACCGCAATGAAACAAATAGTGTCTCTTTTACATCCTTGCACTTTACACCTAAATTAGCATTATCTGGTCACAGAGCTTATTCAGGACCTTGACCTTTGTATTTGTTTGTGTGAGGCTTTTCCCATTTTGAGATTTGTGATTATTCAACCAATGCATTTCAGTTTCTTTCCACAAGAAAAGGCAGCTCTGTACTTTAGAGAAGTAGCTCCAAGGGGATGCAGGATAGTTCTCGGGAGCCATGAGATGTTTACAAGGATGGAAAAACAGAAAAATAAACACATTTTGGCAGCACAACATTCTCTGGTGAAATAACAGGTCACAACAAAAGTTCACAAGCAGACACTGCCTCTCTTTAAGGGGTCTTAAGCCAAAAGGGCGTGGATCCACTGCCCTAATACATTACACAACATCAGTGCACCGTGCGTCAGATGTTGTTTTCTGCTTCACAAGATACACACTCTGTGTGCTCAGGGCTTGGTTGGCATTCAGACAGTGTGCTGCTGAGATATTGGATACCTTTCTTGTTTGGAATAACATGCTAAAAGATGGCGTTTTTGATATCCATTATCAGGAAATTCTCCTCAGTTATCAACCACTCGGTGGCTTTTCGTGCTGTTATTCATAAAGTTCCTTATCAGCTCTCTGAATACAGTGGCACTGTGCTTCAATAGACTGACCAGACTTGGGTTATGAGAGAGGGAGACGGATGTCGACATAATGCCGGCCATCCTGCAGCTGTCACTGTGATGAGGCTCAAAACTGACACTGCTGCTGTGCTGATCTCATTGGCATGCAGCAGCAGCAGCAGCAGCAGTGGCCAAGCAGCTGCTTCAGACACGCCACAGACAAAGGGCCTATCAGTCAAAAATAACAGCAGGTTACACATGCCCTTACCTTTTGACCTATCTCGACCCCCACCCTCACCCCCCTCAAACACTGACCTTGACCCACAACTGTTTAAACTGCCTCCATTACATTAGAGGTAAAAACAGTGGGAGGGTTGGGATCCCAGTTATTTTTTTGCACCTTGCGGCATCTTTCCACCATCAGCCACAAAGCAGCCGAGTGCTATAGCACCTTTCAGCAGGTTTCTTCCTCCACAAGAGCTCACACCTGTCTCCTCCTGCCAGGAGCCCAGAAATAGTGCACTGCAGCAGGGAGCTTCACCAAAGGGGTGGGCAACCATGTGACCTCAGAAACTATAATACCTATGGAGATGCCTGAGTAAAAATAGCAGAACCGTCATCTTCTGCTAGTACCGTAGATCAGGCAGTGTGGGGGGAGGGCTTCCCCTGAATTTCATTAATCTTGGAGAGTGTCTACAGTTATTTATCACGCAGGATTACGTAAAAGAGAATCACATTATACAATCACATCTTCCCAGAAGGTGTGGGTGCAGATGAAGGCGGTGCATCTTGGTTTTTTTTTTTTTTTTTGAAGTGGCAGTTATTCGTAATGGTCTAGTTAAAGAACAGGTCCTCCTTTCGCCTGGGGGATGCTACTGATGCAGTATTCAGAAAGCCTGGGGAGGCTGGAGGCTGGAGGGTTGTGGGCGGATAGGATCAAGTTTAAGATGAAGAGACACAGAAAGAGGGAGGAGGAGAACCTGGAGGAGATCACGTTCATGTGTCATTTGTGCTGCTAAGGATTGTTTTCCAGTAGCCCCAAACCTAAATTCTCAGCTCATTAGTCTGCTTATTTTCACTTTGGATTACACAAGGGAAGACATGGGCTGCATGTAGAGTGAGTGTGTGTGTTTGTCTGTGAGGGAGTGTGTGTGTGTGTGTGGGTTTGTCTGTGTGTGTGTGTGTGTGTGTGTGTGTGTGTGTGTGTGTGTGTCAAACACAATCCACCTCAGTAGCAAAGGGGGGGAATCAATTGCTGAAAAGTTAGCATGGATTGGAGGTGTAGGAGGTTATGACACTTCAAATCTCAATGAGGCAGTAATGTTGAATAATGTACACCACACAGGCTCAACATACAAGGTACTTGTGATTAAGTGCAGTCAAGGGGTCTCTGGAAAGTGAAATACATAAACTCATCAGCATCTCAAGTGCAGCATATTTCTCTCTTGCTTGTTACATGCCCATTAATTGCAATTTAGCTGCCATTTATTTTCTTCGCCCCCAATAATTAGTTTCATGTGGAAAAGTTGCAGAAATGTGTGAAATTAGTGCAGCGCAAGCCCAGCATCAGCATTGCTCTGGCTCTGTGACGCACAGAAATATGACATATCCTCACTGCACCGTTCCCATGGATGTTTGCTTCAAGGTCTTAACTGTGCGCACGGGGCAGCTGCGTGCTTGGACACTCTCCACAGAGCTGCAGAAGTTATTAAATGAATCTCTTTGGTACAGCAGATATTTGGCTCCATTAAATTGACTAGATTCTGACACTTCCCGAAGGGAGAACCATCCCAACCCCCCGTTCCTTGTCTAATAAAGATGGCTTGTCAGCATTTGGAAGAATTCAATCTCCAGGCTGGATGTAAGTCTGACCAAGTTCAGATGATCTTTTGTGGTGAGAAAGTGTGTAGATGGATATCAGTTAATATAAAGCCTTGAGTACAGTTTATATTTTCCACTGCAGCGCCTGTCTCTTCACGTGATCCCTCACATGATGTGTTCTTGGCTCCGTGGTTGTTCATTAGATTTGATAGCCAATCTCTTCATGTAATACTTTACATCCTTTGGCTGTCAAAAGCTGATGAAGACTCTGCGGTAAGATATCAAATGGATGCACAGAAAGTGTGTATTCAGCACACTGTGGCTCCCTGCAGAGAATTGGATCTTCTGATCAGCACTTTTGATATCCTCGCATTTAACATTAAAGATGAGTGGAGGAAAAAAAAGTGAGCATATGGTTATTGTTGTTTTTTTTCATCATGTTTGAGTGTTAAGCTGTTGTATTTGTTTCTTAATGTTCCATCAAGCCCATCTCACCGCTGCCATCTTCAGACTTGGCTGACATTATATCAGAAGCCCTCCAGCAGGACTTGGTTCTTAAAGAGCCAAATTGCAGAAAATACTGACTGAGCAGTGAGCACCATCACTCACATCGTATCTGTCCATGTCCTCCTTTGTGATCACATTCAGGTTTTCCGAGCTCACCTTGACCTGCTGCTCTTGTCCTCGTCACGTTGAGCTGAAACAACGAGCATGATGAGCCTGCTCCTGTGGAGTCACCTGGAAGATACAGGATGATCCGTCATTATGTTAAGGGCACCTAAAAATGTCACAAGAAGGGTGTAATGTAACTGACTTTGACAAATAGAGCTGTCACGACACTTTCACCAATTAGGATCCAGATGTTTTGCTCTGGCCTCTTCAGCCTCCGTGTCTCTGTCATTCAGCCAGTGTAGACGGCAAGTGAGCTGGAACTAAGCCTCTGTGTCTGGCTGTCTGACTAGGGACATGCTCTCATCCAGAATACTGATGGCATGTCATTTTTGATAGAGCTTTAATATAAATGATTTTAAAGTTATTCAATTTCATGCCAAAGCTTGGCTTTTTGAAGCCCCAGGCCGATCTCAGGCCTGTGGAAGCTGCAGGGAGGGAACCTCAAACTGTCTGTTCAGCGTTTTTTAAATCAAGAAATTATAGATGAATAGATTTTTTTTTGTTGTTCAGACTTTGATATGTTTACCTCCGTCTTCCCCTTTGAGCCTGCACTATAGCACTGCATTCCACGCTAATTGTTAGTAACCACGTTACCACGGTGCCCGTTCTACAGCGCCCCCACTTAACGTGAACTGGTGGAGCGTGGTTTAATTTTCAGTCACCTGTGGAGCTGAATCTCCCAGGGCTATTTCACGGGCTGAGGATCTAAGATTTTCATCAGTCACAGATATGCTAGTTAAACGAACATAACAACAATTAATCCCATATTGAATACAGAATCTATGATGCGTCATTATCCTGGAGCCATTATCTGTTGAAAACTGATTGCATAATAGTTTGCAGCAAGCAATGGTGTCGTATCACGGGAGGAACACTGACTCTTTTCACACAGTTTTTTTTAAATATATATTTTATTTTTGCAAAACTGGGGTTCATGAGCTGCATCAGCTCCATAGAAACAAATGGAGACTATTGTTAAAGGTAGAGTCTGGAGGTGTTTGCTCAAAAATAAATGCTAGACTTATACAAATGAAATTTGGCTTAATCGTCACCTATGGGCTTCTAGTCCTGTGGGGTGGTGACTCTGTCTGCAGAGCCCCCTCCCCCTGCCTATATTTTGGTCTTTTGCTTTGTTTTGTTGTGAGCGTGGACGTTTCTGGGCGGAGAGTCGGAGTTTCTCTCCAGCCAATGACAGAGCAGGTGAAGATCTGTGCAGCACGAGTAGAAAGGCTGCTGGCCCTGCTAGCTGTCCCGGATGCTAGTGAGTGGTAGTGGTGAATGCTACCGGTAGCAGCTTGCATCCGCCGTTAGAACCTGCTTCCCGGCTCATCACGAGGCTCCCGTGACCGGTGATGGCCAGGTATCAGACCGCGGCTCCAGTGCTTAACTTGGACTGTATTTCCTTTTCTTTCCAGTCCTGATAACTGCTGCTGCTGCTGCTGCTGCTGCTGCTGCTACTGCAGCAGGAGGCGTCCACAGTTGAGCCTGAGAGGAGAGGCCAAGGTTGAATGTTTTGTTTACAAATGGCAACGAACAAACCTCCAGACTCTACCTTTAAAGGAGACATATTATGCCCCTTTTCCACAAATTAAAATGGTTCCCAGTAGGCATGGAGCCGAATCCAAATACGGTATTCGGAAAGGCAGAAATAACGTGCTTTTTACAAATACTTATTTTGAACAAATACTTTTAAAATTATTTGTATTCGAGAACAAGACAAACATCAAATGTCATCAAAAAGCTGCGTTTCCTTGTGACCGCAGTGAATATTTGTGCTCCTGGCACTTGGAAGCTTGAGTGACATTCAGGAGTCAGAGAGTGAAAAAGAGTCTGACTGACACAGCACAGCAACAGAGGAGGCTCTGTCTGGACCAAAGAGGCCTTAACTGCATTACTATTGATCGAATAGATTTTTTTTTTTACCTTAACTGGGTTGTGGAGGCAGCTTATAACTTTTGGGAAGAGTTTGACCAAGAGATTACGTTACGTTACCTAGTAACGTAACGGAATGAGACGTCTGCAGTCGGGTGCTCTCCTGTTAGCATTCGTCTGTTGGCTCGTTAATCATTTGTTTATACTCTGTCTGTTCAGCGTCCTCCAACAAGGACGGGTGGTGGTGGGGTTCATAATGTTCACAGTGGTCACAATGGTATTTATTAGTTGTTGGTTCAAGTGTGGATGAGGTAATGGCTGTTAGTATGTTATTTTCTTTTCAGTGATGTTCCTCATTATATGTTTATTGCTGGATTCATGAAAAACATCAACCAGTATTGCATACACATCCATAATTATTATAATGTCTAATCAAAGAATACTTATTTTTTCACTTACAAATCCTAAATTAAAAGTGTAGCTCAAAAAAACAGGATTTTTACCCCTATTTTGAAGTTTATTCAAATACAAATACTTTTTCCCCTCAACAAATACAAATACTGGATGCTTTGCACACCCCTAGCTCCCAGGTGTCTTAAAGACATGTCTGTGACATGCTTCAGTCAAAATACCCCAAGGATCAGACATCACAGCTCTCTGTTCATCTGCTCAAAACAGCCCTGTTCAGAACGGCTGGTTTCAACAGCTTGTAAAAATACATGGATTTCAACCTAGAGAACCTGCACATTACAGATTTTTTTTGTTAATTCTCACATTTGGGGGCTGGAAGGCAAGCCAAACACCCAAATATGTGTTAAAGAGCCTTCGAAAAGTGATATTTCCATAAGATGTCTCCCTTAAAGCTGTGAACAGGTGCTCCAGGTTTACATGTTATTCACACTGATGGGGAGATGGAGGTTTGGGGGCTTGGAGATGGCATTTGGTAGGAATGACGGTATTCCTCCTGACTCCTTTTGTAGAAAAAAAAAATGGCGTTGTCAACTTCATAACGAAGCAACCAGCTTATTGTCTCAGTGTGCATGGGCGGCATAGGAACGGAGACAAAAGGCGTGGGAAATTACATGGGAGCTTGTGCCCAAATGTGTCGCTATTCTTGGCCCTCACTCTGGAACAGCACGGAATGAGGAACCTTGAAAAGGACTGAACAGAATTAAAACAATGCACTGTAGATTTACTGCTTATACTGTAGAAACACAACAGACGTGAGGTTTTACGGGAAAAACCGCAGCGAGAAGTGATGATAATGGGCTTTTTTTTTAACGACTGTCATCTCAAGAGCATCACTGCAACCTAATGAAGAGCAGTAAGGGTATATAAAACCCAGAGCTCGTGTAAAGTTGAAGATACTTTACCTTGTTGTAGTGAGGTGACATCTGTTTGTGGTCGAACGATGCTGTGATTGGCAGTTCCATTTATTTTAACAGCAGCGGCAACTGAAAAACCAGATGGTGTGTGACAGATTACATGTTCCTCTTTGAAGAATTAAATTGGAGGTAGCACCATCACACGACAGCTACATGCATTGGCGATAGATGGTGAGATATACAAGGCTGGATCTGGACTCGTCGGCCCTTCTCCTAAAAGATACTGATTAAAGGGAGTTCTTTCCATTTAAATTGTGTTTCGCAAACTGTGCCCTCACCACAACCTCTCTTAGGCAACAATGGTCTGCTGCTTTACCGAGATATCAACAAATTACAGCGCATTATAGCAATCATTGTCCATTATTGTCAGTGAATTCATTCTGTGAAATCAGGTACGTCTCATCCCTTCTCCCTGAAGATGATCTCTCTTTTTTGTGTGTGTTGCTCTGTAATAATACCCAAAATAAGACTGATATTACTGCTGCTGCTGCTACTCCTACATTGAAATAAAGATTACAGAATGCAGTACCACATCAAAGCTATTGCATAAAAGTGAGTTCGAAAGCAAGTTTTGAAAAGATGACACCAGAAGTAAGCGGGGGTTTGCAAACTAATATGTAGAGGAGGAGGACTGGGAGCCACCAGCCCACACAAACCTGCCTGTAAAATAAAAAAAAAAAAAAAAACTGTGCTTCTCTCTGCCGCTTCCTCCTACATCCTCTCACTGGTCATTTTGTCATCATCTACAAACCAGGATGTTGCCTCCATGTTTCCCTGCCCATTTCCAGTTATTGCAATTCACACTGCCCCCCCCCCCCCCATCCCCCCCATCCCCTTTTTTCTTTTTCTCCTCCTGTGGTTATTTGTTCCATTCTCTCCAGCCAGTGTCTGCAAACCCTCACCCACAGTTTCCTGCACTTCGAATTTCCTCAGGCTCAGAGACATCCAGCGAATAGTAACATATTACTGCTACTGCATATTACTGCCAGGGTGCTTGTGAGGGTTTGCGAGGAGAAAAAAGTCAGAGAGCCAAGACTCCTGCCAACCTGAGCGTGTAGAGTTACAGGTACAAATACACATGGAAAAGACAACAACAACAACAAAAACACAAACACTGATCCCTGGCACTTCATGTTTGATTTTCTGTCAAAGGAAAGAGGAAAATTAGCAGTGAGCATCTTGAATGTCAAACATTTTAATAAAGGGATTTCATGCCTCATACACAGCATAGGTTACACAACTAATACACACTCTGCTTCACTCTCTCTCTTTCATTCAATCAATGTGATACGTTCTCTGTCTCTTCTCTCTCTCTCTCTCTCTCTCTCTCTTTGTGTCTTTCTCTTTCTGTCTTTCTGTCTTTCTCTCTTACACACACACTATAGAAATGCACACGCTCTCTTGAAACCAGAATTTTAGAGACAGAAGCGTCTGGAATTTTTTCACAGCCTCCCACAGACGTCCTCGAACCTATCATTTTCTCTGCAGTGGAGCAATGGTGACGTATGCTTGTAGCTAGTGCAGCTGAATTTTAAAAAGCTCTCCACCCACGCTCAATACCACTACTGCAAGCCTAATTATCATAAACTTTCCTTGCTGTCTGTAGCCCCTCTGTCTCTTCCTGTCTTGTTTAGTTGCAGACGTTAATTCAGTGTTGATGCAGAGAGGGGAGGATGCAAATGGGGGGAGGAGGAGGGGGGATCTTGCTTTTTGAATACTGGCACATCACTGTGTAATCGCCGGTGCTGTGTGTAATCACCTGTGTGCGTGTGTGTTTGTGTGTGTGTGGGGTGGAGGGGGGGGTCAAAAGCATGTTTTCATATTTTCAGTGTGTGTGGTTTTCAGTGTATGAGCACAGATGTACAGATTGGCTTGTATGACTCCCAAACTGCAGTTTGTTTACATCATGTCTTTAGAGATTGCCATAGAGGAGTCTGGGAGTAAATATTGTTGAGGGGAGAGACCACTTTCATTCAGTTTTCTGCTTTAACAGTCATTACCGTGTTTTGTTCCCTAATCAAAATATCCCAATGTTTCCAGGGAATTCACTGTTTGACAGACCTGTTTGTAATTATTGCGGGAAGCCATACTAAGTGTTAATTGTGCCACAGAGAGCTGAGTAGTCGCGCAGAGGAGCACATTAGTGTTCCAGAGGAACTCACAATTAACAGTGATAATTTATTCACCCTCCCTTTTTTGTTTTAAAACCATAGAGAAAATACATTTCTCTTATTACTTGCCCTGCTCAGGTTGCTGGTGCTACAGCAGCATGATCACAGTCAGAGAGACTTCATAGGAAGATCCTCAATTAGATGAATGTGGAGCTGTAATGTGGACCCTAAGAAGTAGCAGTAGCAAATAACAAACACAGCTTGTACTGTAATAGTTTTTTTTTTTTTTTTTTTTTTTTTTTTGTCAGACTGATTCAACAATCCCATTACAGTATCCAAATGGCTTTAGTCATTATATTACACTAAAGCTGCAGGTAACAGATGTTGTATCTCAGTGTATCTTGATCTTTTGGTTTCTTTAAAAAATAAATGCCCATCACACTTTCCCAAAGCCACTGATATCATCTGATCAATCATTATTACCTAAAGATATCCAGTCTATATTAGAGATTTAACATGTTTGCTTTAAAAATTAACCAGATTTATATGGGTGGTTTTCTTTTGCCATAGTGCTGCATGTACTGCTGCTTTCTAAAGATTATTTATGTGTTTTCAGATATTTTGATTATTGTAACAGATTAAGTTAATCAGTAACTTACTGTACATCTATAAGTATTGTACGGTATATATATATATATATATATATATATATATATATATATATATATATATATATAAACACACAGTTACAGTAACAGCAGTTGTTAGAAGTTAACATGAAGCTTAACATGTTAGCTTAACATGAATGTATTGCTGTAGAGCTGTCTTTTAATATTTGAAAGCAGTCTGAGTGTTGAATCACATTATAATAAGTTTAATGCTGTTAGAGAAGGAAGGAAATGTACTGACACTGAGTCATGGACCAATAGTTTGATGACCTTGGTAGAGCTGGTAAAGCCTCTCCAAATGCTTCAGTGAGTGACAAGAAAACTTGTCATGACTCAGCTTGTCATGTTCGTCCTCATTCATTCAAATACCCACATCTTTCTATTTCTAAGAAGGCTCGGGAACACGTCTTCTCTATTTACATGAGCAAAGTCTCATGTTCTCCATCTTCTTCCTGCTTAGAAACATTCTTTGCTGGCAACAAACTAAAAAACAAAAAAATCCAGAGGATGGCATCAGAAGTCATTTGGTTTGACTGAAGCCTCAGGCAGAATCTCACACAGGGTCTTATTAGCAATTCATAGCTCATGTGTCTGGTTTGAGATGATGCTAATTTCTGACTCTGTCCAGTGAGGTCAGACATCTCTTCAGTCAAAGACTTGTGAATTATGTCTCCAGCTTTCTCCATGTTTGGGCTCCCTGTGGAAACTGCTAATGTACAATTCACATGTTCACACGAGGCTATATATATATGACCATGACATCAGTACCTAAGGAAACTCAAGAACATTTTTGTCCTCATTAGACCTTGTGAGTCACTGCTGCAAGCTTTGACACTGATTTGTCATGCAAAGCTCTCGCCTTGCCCTTCTGAATAATGCAGATGACAGATAATACCAGAGGTTTTGTCTGTAGTACCTGATATCTGAGGATGCAGGGCGCCCATCAGGTGTGAGTCGTGCTGCTGCTGTTGTGTATGTGCCAATGAGGTCAGTAACACCTTATTGACAGAAAGAGAAAGGCAGTGTTTGACTTCAACCACCTCCCCGCCTCCCACCTGCTGCTGTTTATCCTAAGTCAGGGAGCCACCTTCATCTACTGTTCCTGTAACCGTGTTTGCCTGTGGAAGGAAACTGTCATCATGAGAGAGCGCACATATGTGCACGGCTGTCTTCTTCGCACTGATTCATGTTCTAATACTGACGAGGGGTTGGGAAGGTTTACTCATGTGGCTTGGATGCATCATGCAGTCTGCTAGACAACACCAATGTTTGTTGCGCACAGTGTCTGTGTCCTTTTATAAACACACCACAGTGCTGCCTGTCTGTCATGTCTGCCATTCACACATATCTGCCCTGTGGTCCCTGCTAATAGGTATTCACAAGGTATCACAAGCCCTGAAATTGCCTAGGCCCCGAAGGTAATTGATGATGCTGTGAAAAACATTCTCAAACCTCTTACTATCTCCAGGCGTACAGTAGGTGAGTGCAGCATGGAAAACATCCAAATTATGATAATAGTCGTGGTTGCATTTCAAAAGTTTGACTCAAACTTTAACATGAGTATTTTTTACTTTTATTTTGAAAGTACTTCAAAATCCTATCTTCGAGTAAGGATGCAGCTCCTCTTTAGTGCTGTGACTGCCCCCCTCTGGAACTGACAAGTATATTGCGTGGAATAATGTCGACTGAAAATGCAAATGCTGTTGAATAACATGGGCTCTAATTGACTTCAATTAAGAGGCAGAAATACAGACTGTCTAATTAGGGTTTGTAATAAGTTTTTCCAACGGAACTAAATGATGATTCCTGCTTTGCATTAAATGTGGGTGTTATTTCCCGTTAAACAACATAAACAAAAAAATTCCCCTCTTGTATTCCTATTTATTTTAGATCCACTGTATGGATGTATGTGCTGTGCATTCACAATGCAATGCTTCATTTTTGAGAAAGGAGAGGGGGCTCTGGGGAAATTCAGCAAAAATACCCGAACAGAGATGGCAGTGATAATATATGATGAGAGATGTGTAAAGTAAAAGCAAAACCTTAAGGGACTGAGGAAAGTAGAGTTCAAAGTCCGGTCAGAGGCGTGTTGGCAAAACGACAACAGTACAGTCACAGTGACGAATACAGATGAGATAAATGGCCAGCATGCACAGTGTATGGCATCTTACGCACAATCAGGAAGATGTGTGCACAAACGCAGATACAGACAAGGCGGAGGAGGAGGAGGAGGCGGAGGGTAATTCAGGAACCTCAAAACATGTTAATCCTGTTTTTCTGAGAAACCCTCCCAGCTGCCATCAAGATATGGTTACAACAGGGAGAAGCATTTAGCTATGGGGCAGAGCAGGAGAGAGGGGCACACAAGAGAAGCTCTGTTACCTGGTCAGCACTTTGAAATCCTAGGATTTACCACGGTGCAGGTTTCCCCCGGACCAAACCACAAGAAAGACAACAGGATAGTGGATTAACTTTAATCCTATCAGTGTTTCTTATGTAGGACCCTGCGAACCAACACCTGTATTACAAATAACCAGGAGGTAACGACGCCAAGTGGAGTATGACACACATGGTCACTTCCTCAGACTGCCCACTAACCTCTCAGGCCTCTGCTGGTGACCACATTTAGCAGGTCTGCATGGAAGGCACATCACACAGCAGGATGCAAATGCCAGAAGAGTTTTACGTACTGTAGATGTGCTGGACAGAAGCTACAGAAGACCAACATGCTGGAACTTAGACTTTCACAGGAATGCCTGAAAGAAGACAAAACCCGAGGAGGACAATGAAGAGATGACCAATCATTTGGACTGACATGTGATATTTCAAGCACACTGACCTTTTTTCAACGGATATTCTGTAAGTCATGGAGAACTTCTTTTTATATTACAGCTAGACTATGTTGCTGTGCTTTGGGAGTCGTCGTAGAAATCGACACCAACAGGTCCAGTGGAGCGAAGAGGACTGTTTGCTTGACTTTGAGCCCCAGATCATTACAAACCCCTGCTTCCTCGACCAAGGTAAAAAAAAAAAAAAAAAAAAGAAACCAGCACAGTGAGCTTTGACTTCTTATTACAGGACCTAACTTCACTATCAAGGTATATTGCTACCATTCAACACACACCCTCTCAGATAAGACACATCAAGATTTCCCTTTGCGCGTGCGTAGGTGTGCTGACAGGTCATGCTAAAACATAAAGCAGCAGGTTCCCTGGAACAATGCCTTAAATGTTTTCATCCTAACACCACCCAGTCTGCTGATAAGAGCACAAAAGATACAGAAGGTATGAAATGGCAAAAGCTTTGATCCTGCCAGTTTAAAGTGCTTGTATTTGTGAGTGTTGTGAATGATCAGCATTAAAAGGACTTTTATTAAAAAACAAAAAAAAAAAAGGTTTATAATCAACTGCTGGTAAGAACCGGCTGTTGTGATGCTTGTGCTTCAACTTCCAGCCTCGTGGTTAAGGTGGATTTCCCATGACGACGCAGTCATGCTGATATACTGGATTCCCTACTGTGATGCACTCACAGAAAGGCCGGCCAGTTTTGTTCTTGGTTTTCTCTGCCAAAAACCCTCACTAGCACCAATGCTAAATTCTAATCATGCGCCAGTTTCAGGGTTTATATGCAACGTAGGAAATGTTGTGTTAAGAAGTTGTGGTTTAATATTCAAATATGGAGTGAGTTGTTCTGATCTTGTGTCATCAAAACATCTTTCAACAAATTACAACAACAACAATGTTCATGTTGACTAACTTGGTATCAAAGTGACCGGAGGGAAATTTTTTCTTAGTTTTATTTTCTACCTGAATTTTTTTCTATTTGACCACAAGGGGGCAGTGTCCCAAGTCTAACAACACACCAGCTAGAGTACTGCAGAGCTGAGCAGATAAAATCTGGTTTGCTTTCGTTGGTGCTTTTGGTACATGGGCCTATATTTGGCAGCATAAAGCACTGAAATACATGAGATAGAACAGGGAGGTATAAAACCAGTGTTTTCTTTTCGTCATCAGATTAGATTTCACATAAGGATTTTTGTCACTGTGTCTGTTTTCTTAATGAAGTTAGATGGTAAATAGCCAGAGCTGTAAATGGGCAACAATGTCAAGTTGAGTGCTGTTTTCACTAGTTTCCAATGTGCCACTTTCTTCCACAGTAACTACCAGCGCTTTAAACAGAATACAATTTCCTCACCATAAATAGCTGTCAGCCAATCTTGGAATTAAGCTTAAGTTCCCCCACAGTGTGTAGGCTGTGTGGTGGGAGCCGCTGAAAGCGTGATGTGTAGTTGTGTGGATAGTCCATGTTACTAACACAGGTTACGTTTGTATTCGTGTTCTCTCAGGTCCTGTGGTGAGAGGCAGGCTGTTTTTTTTTTTCTTTCTTTTATTGAAATTTTTTCCTGTGAAAGATATCAGACCAAACTGTTCACAACCTAAGCAGTGAAGCTGGGCTAGATCCTTTAATTTAATACCATTTGGTGGTCGCTAAAATGTGGATTGGTGAATAAAATACTTGCTCTTCTTCCATTAAACATGAAAAAAAGACCCCCCCTCCCTCCCCTTTAGCATTTTGCCAGCGCACAGAGACACACAATGTGTCCATTCATGGCCGTTTGTTGTGGATTGTAGTCATTGTCGATTACAGCCGTGTGTAATCAGCTCTGTCTTCTCTCAAACTTGTGTTCACTTTTGTCTGTCTATGTCTCTGGGGGCTGCTAGCAACTCGGGAGGAATCAGGAGGGCGTGTTTAATGCCCGTGGGATCCACTCCTTGTTTTCCATGTATCCCGGGGGTTGGAAGGCAGCTGAAAGTTCAAACACAGACACACTCCCTCATGCTCTGCATGGAAAGAGCTCAGAGATTAAGGGGTTTGTCTGCACCACCAACAACAAGGATTGCTCACAGTTTGTAACTTGCCAAAGAAGAAGGATGATTCAGTTTCTTTTTCAGCTGCATCTTTTGCAGCTACTATAGATTGAACTTTGTTGCTAAACAAGTTCTGGATAACCAGTTTTTCTTTTGTTCATCTGCTTGTGCAGGACAGGTAGAACAAACCGGAGAGGGAAAGCAGCTGTGTGATTCTGCTGAGTGGAGGAGCCATAGGATGCAGGTGGCAGCGTGGCTTTGCTTTAACTTGTTTGAAGTTTTTTTTCCCATGTCAGAGGTGAAGGATTATTTCGGGCAGAGGAATTTAGTCTTCAATTGAATGACTTTATGAGCTTGATCACAGCAACTCCCGGGCAGAATGTGAACATTTATCCATGCTACATGCTTGTATTGGTGTGTTAATAAGGATGTAAGTGTGAATGAGTTTGAGTGAAGTGCCATGCTATTCCTCAGCAGTGGGGCGGTGGATGCGACCCCACCAAGGAGTACAGCTATTGGCCAGCTGCAGCCGGGGAAAACTGTTTACCACATCTCTGTAATCCTGAAAGAAACACAGGAAGATGCGCCAGCATCTGTGCTGGGAAAGGGCCGGGTCACCCACACCCAGGTGGACAACTGCCAGCCAGGAGGAGAGATGATTAGCCTAGTGCCAATGGAGAGCAGCCCCAGGCTGGGCAGGGCACGACACGAGCTCGACAGGTGGCCCTCCCTGAGCTGTACAGGCAGAGCTGGGAGGCAAAAAGAGGAGGTAGTTGTGGAGGAGAATGAGGAGGAGCTGGAGGAGGTGGGGGAAAAATGAAGACAGACAGGTTTTTGACACAACCTTTCAAGAACTCAGGTAACTCCTCACAGCAAGGCAGAAACGTGGCGGAGTTGGACAAACAGGAGCAACGTATTCGGAGCTCCACATTACGCTCTGTCACTGTCCACTCTAAAGGGCTGGTCTTTGGGGAACATGGTCCTTTTACAAGACACAGCTCTCTGCCAAGGGCCGTGTTGCGAAGGCCCCGTCAGGAAGAAGCCCCGCTGGGCAGGAGGACAGTGAGCATGTATGGCGACCCACTCAAGCAGCAAAGAGATTCTCAACCTGAACAAGACAGACCGCTGCGTCGGCCCAGGAGTGTGTGCATGCTGGCAGGCCCAGGCCCAGTCCTGTTGGAAACCCGGACCGAGCAAGGGCGGGCAGGCGTTGTAGAAAACAGCCAGCAGTACAGGAGCAGGAAGGCTGAGTTGAGAGCAGTGGATGGCCTCAATCCTGTGGTGGCTCAGCGGCCTTCAGTCTCTGCTGAGGTGACCCCCAGGGTCCGGCAGAGTAGCTGGAGGCCCAGGCCTGTGAGCATGACAGTGCTGGAACTAAGAAAGCGGGGATCTGATGATGAGATAGACAGTCAGAAGAGTGGCCGCACAGGCAGTGATGGAGGTTTTCTCAAAGGAGGCTTCCGTTGGAGGCTTTTTGGCAAAGGACCTGCAGATAAGACCAAGGAGAAGGATGGTGACGCTGATGTCGCATCTTCCCCAAAAGTCAGCAAACCTGATGCTCCGAAAAGTACACTGAGCAGTTTAAGACGGAGCCTCAGCTTACGAATCAGGAGGACTCGGCCCCGGGACAAAGTTACTTTAGGATCTGAAGGAGAGTTAAGCCCACGTTCTCGGACTAAAAGCATCTCTGAGGTGACAACAATGCCTCCACGACCTTTCTCGTACCTTACAGGGAGAATGCTTCCAGCTTCTAATGAGCAGATAGATGATGGGGGCTTGCAGTACATTCAGTACCACAGCAGGGGGAAGGTCAAGGTCATGGAAGTACCCCTCTGTCCAACTAAACTGTCCTCCAAACCAGTTCCGGAAGAACCAAGCATATGGCAGCTCATAGCCAATCGTTTCAGGAGGAAAGAGCAGCCATGCAGTGGCAAATGTGAATACCAGCAGTCCCAGAGCAAAGACACTGGCCAGTCTCCCCTAGCTGGGGATAATAAGTCAGAGCCGGTCTCCATAGAGACTCTGGCAGGCACTGACTCCCACAAAGGTCAAGGTAAGACCTGCAAAATTGCTGAATTTATTTTGCAGCTCAGTTCTCCATTTTAGCTCCTCGTTCACTGCACAGAAAGTTGCAGCTCAAGAGAAACATGGAAGCATGTGTGTGTGTGTGTTTTCAAGGGAAGACAGGCAAATGAAAAACACATGGGGAATTGTGAGTTTGGATGGCATTCAAAAACGTCTGGTTCCAGAGAGTCCTTTTGGAATTTCTATTTTGGGTGCTTTACTTCTCCAGTGTTTTTCATGTGTGTGAACTGCCTGTATGTATGAAATTACTTAGTGATCACTTTGCTTTATATGAAGTTTTTGAAGTTCAGTGAATGAGAGGCTTCAGTAAATTTAACTCCACAGTGATTGATAAAAACACATTGTAGTGGTTTGCTTGAAAGGGGTGTAACTATGTCATAACACACTTCCAGTTCTGTCTTCTGTGTCACCAAGACACAGGACATAGGAGTGTGGATAATGCTGTCTCCTGGCCTCACAGAGAGACACAGCTTAAAGTAGTAGCATTAAAGCAGTTAGTGGCTGTAATGGGGATGCATTTGGCAGCCTAGGAAGGCTAAATTAAGAGGGCTTACATGCTATAATGATGGGGAGAAGAGAAGACGACTTAAGCACAGTGTTTAAAGGTTAACTCTGACAGCCGAGGGTGTTTGTCCAGTTTCCTGGATGAGCAGAGAGAGAGGCAAATATTTGCAACTCTTTGAATTAATGGCTGTGATTTGCTACTTTTGTGTGTGTGTGTCAAGCACCAATTTCACACCTTTACACAAAGACCTAATTAGTCATCCATGACAACTTAACAACTTCTACCAGTGTCAGGTCGGACATATGCTGTATTCATTCTCATTAAGTCAACCTTTGAACCAGCAAAGCACATGTAATTCTCTAGCTAACATAAACCTCGTAATAGGTGCTGAGGTCAACTTTGTTGATCTCTCAGTCTATTTGTATTCGCACATGACAGGTTGCCAAGGATACCTTTTCCTTTGTGGTGGATTGTCAAGTCATATCTGTCCATTTATTCCACTGCAGACGCAGTCAGTCAGGCAATAGGAATGTAGGTGTGCCAATCAGCCCAAGTAAGGCTAGGTGTTCAATGCCCTGGGCGGGACTCGGTGCCTGTTGTTACCTGCTGAAGTGTTTGCTTCTAAATTAAATCCAGAAAGCTGAAGCCCCAGCCGTCCCACACAGCTAAAACAAACACACATGTGCATAGTAGCTTAGTTTTGTGTGTTGGTGAAGATTGTGGGGGAGGGGAGGTAACAGGATGAGGGGGTTTGAGGTGCAGACCGACTGTGTCCCCACCCCCACCTGTGGATGAACAAAGCCAGTGTGTTCTGCCTGTGGATGCGTGATCATCCACGGGATGAGTGATCAGTGGACCGTGTGCTGAGACGGGGGGGGCTCTCCGGGGGTCTTTGAGTTTGAGGAAAGGTCATTTGTCATGAGGCAGAGGTGGCCAGCACCACACTTATCTAGTTAGGGTGGGAATCAGTCTGTGGATGGAGGTTTGTGATAAGCCTCATTGTACGGTATCAACCGGATCCAGTAGATATGAAAGTTCTCACTGATGCCTATTTATTCTGACTTGCCTTAACTTGCCATTATGACAATTTGAAGAAAATCCCCCGTGTGTGTGATCCATCTTCAGTCATCTTGAATCAGATTATGAAATTTATTCATGAATTCCCTTTGCTTCTTTTTTTTCCTCCTCTCATTTTGGCTATGTCTCATTTGATACCATTTCCTGTGGATCCCTGCCAACAGTATTTCCTGTATCAACCTCACCTTGCAGTTGGAATCAGCCTGCCTGCCTCAAAAATCCGCAGATTGAGAGTTAATTTAAAAAAGAAGCATTTGTTTGTGTCTTTCATTGCAGCGGGGATGGGTGAGCCAAACTCCCAGCATGTAATTATGTTCAAGATAAACAGACACTTTCAAGGAAATTTGGACAAACAGTGACACTGTGATAATGCCCTCTCACCTGCTGCCGGAGACGTGAGGGGACAGGGAGATATTGTACTGTGTGAAGCGCAGTCTGGGCATGAGCAGAGAGAAATCTGTTAATATCCGAATGTAATTTGTATTTGAGCATCTGCCACTGTGAATCTCCTCTCGGGTACATTTTATTCTTCAGGATTGTGGTTCAGGAGGTTAGCAGCATCCTGCTGTTCTCCCGTCTAGAAATGTTTAGCTTCTAGCAACAAGTCTACAAACTGTTGAATTTGTTGGGGGTTTGAGTCGGGGTCTTCTGTCTTTAATTCATGGTTTCCATCAGTTTCTGTTGCACTGCTTTGTGTAGCCGAAAAATATTTTAAAAAAGCTAAGCCAAGTTGGACACATTCCTCTTGTAGCTCCACAAATTGAGTCAATCAACATAGGTATTGTTCTGCAAGACTTCTTAAAAAACCCAATTTACACAGCTCATCTTAACTGGGAATCCTGTTTGAACCAGGATGGTCGATATTTCCGGGAAGTGATCAATGCTCGTCTGCAGACAACACATGGCTTTAAGAGCTTTAAGTAGGGCATGCCATCCAGACCGCATTAGACTGGCATGGCATGAATATTTTTTTTTTACCTTGTTCTTTTCCGATTGTCTCTCTCACTTAGCTGCTTTGATAGAAATAACAAGAGTGGTGTTTGGGAGCTCAACAGCAGAACAAAGACACGGGCTCTTGCTGTGAATGTGGCTTTGTAGATGAGCGCACAAAAGGAAGATGCTACGGGACCACTTTGTCAAGACGTGGATGATAAAAGTAGTCAGAGAGGGATTGTTGGTTGGTTACGAGGTTTGCCAAATCAGGGAAGTAGAATTACTAATTGGTAGCTAAATTCAAGCACTGTAATTTATGATAGTGGGAAAGCACGGTTGGAAAGTCAGAGTGTGGCAGAGTGGAAGTTTCAACTTCAAGGTTTCCCAGAAACCACTTCAGATTCACTGCTACATAGGAATCTGTGCATGTGCACGCTTGCACCCACACTCAAATAACCATATGCACAGGGTTTCTGCTCACATTGCATTTTTTTTTACCCTCATGAAACGGAATAAGTGGGAGAGGAGGAGATGGAGGAGGAGGAGGAGGAGGAGGAGGAGGAGGGGGTGATGGGTGATTGTGCTTTGCTAACCTCAGTCTGAATGGTCATTTTTATCCGAGTAGACATGAGCAGTGAAGTGAAAAACCTGACAAACAAGCTGGCAACACAGTTTTGCCCTCGCAGAGACAAAGACACTGGTGTCCTCTGTAAGCATCACAAAACGCTGGGGCTTTCTGTTTCCATAGGCATTCTGGGACACAGGGAAGTGGAGGATGCTCATATTTAAAGAATGACGTAACACAGAGCACATGGATTCAATTTGGACTTTTCTTTTTTTTTTTTCTTAGCAGGCGACCAAACTGGTTTGTTCTGTCGCTGCTCCGAGGATGGCAAAAGCTGCTCTAAACCTTTCATATGATAAACTCTGGTTTCGGAGAGGAAAATATGAGATGATTCCCTAATCAATATTTTCTTTTTATGTTGGGCAAAATGCATGTTTGTGTTAGGTCCACCCATAAAACGCAGCCAAAACCTCCATTCATGTGCTGGCTTTGGATGACACTTAATTTCCCTGCATTGTTATCTATGGATGATGGGCCTTTGTTTGAATGTGGTCCTCTTCTAAAAGTCTAAACTGGGAGAAAAACATCAATGCATCTGGTTGCTTTTTCACTGATTATTTCCTAAATATGACTTTTTATTGTTTCCGTTTAATTTCTCAGTTCATTGCCCCTGTGTTAATGTGGGGTTTACCATAACAAGTGCTAAAGACTGGAACCTTTCAATGTGTTTGTGTAATTGCCGGGTTGTGACTGTTACATTTTTATCCAACCTCCAATTATGTTTTTAAAAAAAATGACATAACATAAATGAAAATCATCATACAAAGTAGATAAGCACATATGGGGGACTAATGACAGGAAATCTAAGGTAATGAGAAAACAGCTTTATCTGACATCAGCGCAGAGCGCTGTGACCTGCACTCGGTTTCCTACACTTAAAGACTGACTCAGATGGGTGTCCTCTCTCATGTCCCGACATGTCAAACCCACACTGAGAGGGCTTAACACGGGGCGTGCTGTTTAAAGACTACTCTGCCCCACACAATGCTCGCTGAAAGGCCCTTCTGTTTGGGATTCACTCCTCTCCTCTCCCACAACAAGTGAGACACCCAGAGCAGCACAAGGCTCTTTGTAAATGGAGGTTAGAAATAAGTAAACATTTTAGCTGAGGGTTTCTTTTTTTTACTTCACTTTTTTTTAGTTACTATAAAAGTGGTTGGTTTTTTTTTGGCTCAGGTCTACTCAGTTATGAGTCATATGTGCTTTTAGCATACATTTTGAAGAGAAAATAGAACCATGTGTTACAGTGACAGTGGTTACTTTACTCTTTATGCTGTCATTCTATTCATATTAGCATCACCGAGGGCACAGGGGAAACCACCACTGAAACAAACAGGCTTAGACTAATGATGACTCCCTGTTTGCTGGATGAACACTTTAATTGTTATGGTTCAGACATGAGAGGAGGTTGTTTTGCACACCTTGTTGTCTGGAGACAGGCAGTCTACACTCCCGTATTAGAGATGATATCTTCTCGAAGGCGGGGTGGGGTTGGGGGGGGGTGTCCAAATGATGACAAAGCCATGATCCCAAAACAGGAAGTTGGCTTTTTGTTCTAATGGTTGTTATGACACATAACAGTGTACTCCAGCTCAGTGGGACATGGACACAGCATGTTGCCATTTGTCATTTGTGTGTTGTTGTTGTGTGTGTGTGTTTTGTTTTTGTTGTTTTTTTTGTTTTTTTTTTTACTTCTCAGGTTTGTATTGTTCTTTATAGCACTGCCCTTTTTACAAGGCATTATGATCCAGTCCGTCTCCAAATGTCACTGGAAAATCCAACAAGTCCAATCAAGCCTGTTAATAGCTGCCTTTTAAAGTGGATTAACTAAATCCCCTTCAGAAATTGCGCCGTGTTGAAACCTCCGCCTGTATAGATTGTACTTAACAGAGATGTTTCACAACTCCCTTTTGGCAGTTGTGTGTGTTTTTTAGTTGTAAACACACAATAAAAATCAGACCTGAGCAAATTAGTCATAGGGAGACAGAGAAATCTCTCTGGACTGGTTATGTCTTTGAATATGCTTTTTAGGTCCACAGCCAACAATTGATTTCATTGTTAATCGCTCTGCAGAATATTTTCTCTCTTTATCATTTTATTGATCAAATGTCAGAAAAGACTGTTCCCAAGCCAAATGTGCTCCAAACAAGTCGGCTTATTGAAATTGCTTGTTATGTCTGAGCTACCATTCAAACCCACGTTATTCAATTTGCTATAAGAAAACCATCCAATGTTCTCAACGAATGACTCAAATGATTAATCTGGTATTAAAATGGTTGCAGATTAATTTTCTGTTGATGGATGAATTGACTAATCATTGCAGCTCTAATGTGTTTAGCTGTTCATTCTGATCAAATCTTATGGTAGGAAATACAGTAAAGGAAGATTATGAAAACAAAAATGGCTTATTATGAGGGAATCGGTCACTGGGGGTAATGGCAGAAGTAAAGGTCACACTGGGCTCTGTCCTACTAACCATTTTACCCTATGATTTATTGCCTGCTGTTGCAAATGACTACAGCTCTACACTTATGTCCACAGAGGTATGACACAGTCCTGCTGGTGGACTTGTGTTTGTGTGCAGGGGGGAAAACAACGATGTGAAATAACACTGAATATTCTGTAAATATAAGTCCCAGTTGCCTAAAATGTGCTAGATACCTCAAGAGAGACTTCCCTGTTCTGTTACATATGTTTGACAGCCGAACAGTCTGTCCTATACCGCAGGCCGTCTATACACTGCGGTTGTGAAGTTGCTTTACCATCATCCAGTGAGAAATACTGTTAATGCCATGTTATCTGTAGCTGGGGTCAGGCAGAACTTCATTTCTTTTTTGTCCTTCTTCCCTTTTAGACTCTTTCGTCAACAGCCAGGAATGGACATTGAGTCGGTCAGTGCCAGAGCTGAAAGTGGTGAGTAACTTTTTTTTTTTTTTTATTACGGATATATTTTCAGCAACCCCTCTCTCGATTCGCCCTCAGAGGTTTCATCCTCCTGATCGATTTAAATGCCAGTGGGGGGGGCATGTTCTGTCCATGTAACACTGGTTTTAGCGTTTTACACGAAAGAGAGAGGAGAGTTGAGAAATTGGCTGAACTTTTCCCTGGCTCATAGTGGGTGATTTTTAATGAGATGCGTTGGCATGGAGATTGCAGGGCGGTTTGCAGCAGGACGCGGGATGAGTGACAGTTTTGGGCTAGGCTCGTGACACGTCCTGGGTCTGATCCCACGCCGCCACTGGAGCACTCACACAGCCACTGCCAAATGCACAGCTAACATCCTCACATGATTTAATGTCTTCCACCCATAAAGACAAGCAACCTTGAAAAACCACACTTCACCATCCTGCCAGTCCACACAATAGTTCCATGTGAGGTGTATTCATTGTTGTAGCACCTTCCAAACGAGGAAACTTCAATAGAAAAAAACAGGAGGGAAATTCACAGGCAGCTCAAAGACTAACTTTCTTTTTTCTTTTTCTTCAAGTACTTAAAATGCGTCTGTTTCTTTTTATATTTCTGAGGTGTTAATTGGCAACTTCCACACAGGGGTTTGTTAAATGGACCTGGAAAGGCTGAATTAAGTGTTGCAAAACAGCAATCGTTCTTTCACAGCTGTCAAAGAGTTACTGTTCAGCAACAAGGTCACATTGAAAAGAAACTGGTCATATGTTTGAGAAAGCTTTTCAATATGATAGCGACGTCAATTCCCTCACTGAGGTCAAAACATTTCCTGCAGATTAGTTGAAACGATGATCATAATCGCGTGAGAATAACTCTGAAACATCTGCTGCACCCTGCTATTGTAGTTTCCTGATGGCGGCTTAACTGTGGTCAAGTCTAAATTTTTATTGCCGCTCTTTGATAGTCAAACCCACACTCTTTTAATACTCTCAGATCTGGGCTAAACATCTGCAAAGAAGAGTAAAAGTTCTGCACTGGGATAGTGCTGATACGGCAATTTGATTTCATGAAGCCTATATAGCAGCAGGTCACAAAGCTGAGCAGTTAAAGCAGCAGGAACACCGGGGCTGCGGTACGTTCAAAGTCGATTTCTGTTGACTCATTGCTTTCACCTCACACAGCCTACAACTTTTACTAACTTAAAGCTTATTCATAGTTTATTCTGCCTGAGTTCATCCTGATATATAAATATATATACACATGTCCATTACAGAGAGGATAGGCTTGGAAAGAGCTCTAACAGATCTTTTCTCTTGTGCCTCAAATGTCCCTATAATTAGAACCATACCTGACTTTAACACCCACTAATGATCTGGAGAAGAAGAGGTGGTGGTGGGTAGTAGAGGAGGAGGCGAGGGAGGAGATGAGGCATGTTGCAGCCTTTGTTCTTCCCAGACATGCTGGCATCATCAGCCCACCCTCTACCATGTATCACCCAGAAGGCGCTATAGTGAGGCCTGGTCTAGACATCAGGGACAGGAAGCAGGGGGGAAAGATTGCAACCTAGAGGACTTTCCTCCATAATGTTTCAGGGTCATGTAGCCTCCATGTTTGTTGTTTTTGTCTTTTATGCTTTTGCAAAACAAATGTACTCTCCATTTCTGAGGATACAATACACATTCATCCCAAGAAACAGTCAGTCTCAGTTCATGAGTTTTAATAACTGGGACCAATATTCATTTTACTCATTAAACACATTAAACACATGACATAAACATTTTAGAGTTAATGATCAAACTTACTAGTGGAAAGTGTTCCATCTATTGCTCTCTACTCATCAGTGTCATGTTTAGACTCCAACATACACAGTATAACTGTGGTAGCTTTTACATGTCTGTTAAATTTCTGTTAACACAAGCCATTACTAGATGAGATAATACAGCTGATTAAACCATTAAATCAGCTCCACAAATCTCAAAGTATTTTTCAGCATTTGCTGAATTTCACGTCAACTGCAACATTCTCATGCAGTGACGTTTTACCTCACGACTCGGGGGGGGGGGGGCGTGAGTCTCCTAGTTAGAAACATGGCAAACAATCCAAAGAAGCACCAAAGACATGTATGTTAGACTAGAAGTGAATGGGCATACCCACTGTGATTGGCATACGTGTGTGACCACAGCCTCAGCCGCAATTGTGCTTTGCCTAATGGTGCCTGCATTCATGTATGTGTGACTGCCTTCGCTGCCAAACATGATGTGAAAGTGCCGGTAGTGTTTTTGTAATCATGTAGAATTCCCCTAGGAGTTCGGCAGAAGTTACACACTATAGCTTGAACAAGTTGGGATGTGATTTACCAGATTTACAATACTGTGATTGCAAATATTAGACACTGTGGACATTCAGCCTGCAATTTTACTATCCCTCAAGTTTAATTGATTTGTGCTTTGGTACAGTTACACACAGAGTCCGACCCATTTTGCAAAAGAGAAACATAACACCCAATAAAAGAAAATTGTTTATATCAGAGATGAATTTGATTGATGTCACACTTCACAAATTATCTATAGAAATAACAATAATGTCATTATCTTGAATTCCTATGGCCACAATAATCCTGTAGTAGTGAAAATCTGATAGCAGCTCTATTAGAAACTAATGTGTCATCTTTTGAGTTGTCAGTCAGCCTCTCGTAATGCTGCTTTTGCTTGATAGTGCATTCATGGATGCTTGTCAGACAAACAACAGCCTTTTGAATGAAAGAAATGAGCAGATTTCTGTTCCTCCATTCATCCTGTCTGTAGAAAAATATCTTCATTTTCATACATATTATCACATAGCTTTTGATGCAACACGTTTGGTTTAAAATCTGATCTGTGGATCATAATGACCATTATGATCGACCTTAAAACTTCACTCTTGACCTTGGGAAGAGCAGCTTAACCGAAAAAATAAAAACTTACATTGTATTTCCAACACTTTCAAACACATTCTGTGGCTGTACTCTGGTTGAAAGCTTCAAAAATATCCACTGCCTTTTTTTTGTCAAGTCACAATTATGGGCTTTTATGTCTAGATACTCTTGTGGTTTGTACCTGTCAGTAATAACAACGTTTTCCTCTTGGCCTTGCAGGGCATCGTGGGAAACCTGTCCAGTGGGAAGTCTGCCTTGGTTCACCGGTACTTGACAGGCACATATGTGCAGGAGGAGTCTCCTGAAGGTAAGAGTCTGTTGGAGGTGTGCGGTCAAGAGGTGACTATAAACACATCAGACACTCAAACATAAAGGTTCAGATCAATACGGTGCGTGCACGAGGCTGAGTCACTTCACAACTTGTTATATAAAACACATTGTCTCTGGTGAGTGAAAACCTTTAATTTTCATAGTGTCAGTCTCGCAATTGAGGTGTAGCCCCGTTATTAGCTCGATGATGCTTTTCAGAGGCATCAAAGTGTAATTACACAGAAACCTGCTGCCTGCTAAATTAGTTTTCTCTTGTTTTTCACAAGAAAAAAGTCAAGCATGTTGGCACTGATTGCAGCGCTGCACAGAGGGACAGCCATATTAGGAGGGCTGTATTAGGATATTTACTTGATGCATGGTGCTGGTCGCCTCGTAAATATTTTCCCAATTAGTTTGTATTGAAATGTTGTGTCTTAGGTTGTATCTAGCTTCCTGTTGCCAGGATTGATAATTGGCTTGGTTGAGTTTAAAAGTTTCCTTTTAATTCCTCCCCTAAAACTGCAGAAGAAATAACAAAGCATGACATTTCCAGTAAATTAGGGCTGTGAAGATTGTTCAATGTGAAACTAAACCCTGTTCTCTGGGAAAGTTTTATTTTATCACAGTCATAAACCATTTTCTTCTTGGATGTCCTGAGCCAATTGAAGATGTTCATAAGGTCCCAGCTCCAGTGACAGACCCCTTGCCAGTTTAATTGACTGGTTAAATCTGAAAAACAGATCTTCTACAGTTTATCATGAGATCATAATGAGAATGCCCCCTTCTGGCCTGAAAGGTAAGGCCTCCTCTCAGAAATGCACAAAGATTTTGGCAAACCCAGAGTTAACTGATGATCTTTGAGGGGTTTGCAGTGTTTCATTTTAGTGTAATTATAGTGAGGATGAGACATGAAGCGCATAATTAGTTTCTGGCATTTTTCTGCACCAAGGGAGAAAAATCCTCATAGCTTAATTAGTCCTTGAGAAATCAATGGTGGAAATGCTGGAAAAACAGAACGAGCGTTTGTTGCTGTAATCAGGGAAACATGTCAGCTCAGATACATGCCCGTGTCCCTTTTCACGTCGCTGTGCGCTGTGTGCGCGTCTCATGATGGCAGCTGCTCAGGCTCTCTTGTTTTACGCGCTTTTAACACTGGCCTTACTCCAGATTGGGTATATTTACATTGCAGAGGCATTGCCCAGCAAGTGGAAGGTTCAGCCGCGGCTGTTTCCTCACTGTTTTTGTTCCTGGGCTTTTGCTATGATATCTGAAAAAAGGTACTGGGCTGTGTTGCCATGGCAACACCGGATGGAGCTCCGTTGGATTGTGGCTCTGTGTCAAGGTCTGAGCCTCCTTGTAAGCAGAGTATGCGTACTGCGTGTTAACCATGCCTACCAAGTTACCGTCTCTCCGTAGGCAGTCTGCAGGGTTATTAGTCACCTCCTTTCACGTGAGACCAAACAACAAATTCATACTTACTTTCTGTCACGCCTAAAGAAAGAGAAAAGCAAGGTAATGTCGCTTTGTTCATTCTTAGAGCTGGCTTCTGTCTACATGTGTAGCATTGACTCTCTCGCTGGAGACAACGGCATCCTGGATGATTATGTAACTGAAATGTTTACTTCAAATTCCTCACATGTTTTTGCTGTAGTCGTACGCTCTCCTTACAGATGCTTTTGAGAGTCTTCCAATAATCAATTCTGGTGTACATATGTGCTGCCTGCTTCCACACAGACAGACAAACTCTGTATTCTGATAAATCTTTGGTCTTTTCTCTCTTCTCTCTCTCTCTCTCTCTTTCTCTCTCTCTCTCTCTCTCTTTCTCTTTCTCTTTCTCTTTCTCTTTCTCACTGTGTAATGAGATGCTCCTCATCTTTTCTTCTTTCTCCCCCCTCTTTTTAGCAGGATTCAGAGACACTCAGACACATAGTTTCTCAGTCCTTTTGTTACAGTCTCCAAAGCTCTGTGAGTTCAGTGAAATAAAAAAAAAAAAACCTGGCTTGTGGTACATGAATCTCTCTCTTTTGCTCTCTCTTGCTTTCTCTCTCTCTCTCTCTCTCTCTGTGTTACACAACCAGTATCCACCAGGGCTTGAGAGCCTGTGCACAAGGCTGGGAGAGTCCCCTATTTGCCAAGCCGGCTAAAGTGGACTTAACAGGGTGGAAGTGTGGCTCAAGTGGATATGCATTGCTTTCTGAGACAGGAATACTTTCTGCCTTTTAAAAATTACAGGCCCTTGCTACGTTGTTGTCCCTGCATCTCCTCTGTGATGTGAGATGTGTAGTTATTAAAATCCCAGTTGAACAGCGTGATCTCTGACACTTTATTATCTAATCATGTGAAAATCTTTGCTAACATGTCCGCTTATGAAAATCCTGGAAAGGTTTAACAGGTGTAATCTTATTCAGCCTGCACATCTACTGTACTTCAACACACCTTTTTTACATATATATACACATACATATATACACATTTCACAGTCATTCCTAGGCCTTTAAGTTTGTGTTATTCAATTTTGTCAAATTGCTTTCAGCATATTTTTGAATTCATAAGGCACTGTTTTCACTCCCAGGGACATCTCTAGCATTACGGCTTTCTCATTTGAATGTTTTTAATCTCCAAAGGATCGCAAACCACTCAAATGATATGCAGAATCTAATTTATTGCGTTGTTCTCCCATTGGTTTGTTCTTTATCTGCAGCCAGCTTTGCCAACGGCAAGGAATATGAATTTGTATTAGAAAAGAAATGAAGAATAGGGGAGGGAGAGAAATTCAAGGCTGCATAACATTTAGCTCCTGCTAAATGTTAGCTCCTCACTACTGTCCTGTGGCCATGGTCTGACCTGAGGCGCACCACTTCAGAATAAAGACAAGTTTTTTTCTTCTGCCTCTGATATTATCTCCCATTGTTTCCCTCCCTCTCTTTTAGTCTCGGTGTTAAACTTACTCCATTACTCGTATCATTTCAAAGCAAAGCGTAATGAGTTATGTTGTTAACGCTGTGAAATTCTGCGACCACGCTCGAGAAGAAGTGCTCGCGGTGAAGTGATGGAGACGGAGCTCGTAGCCCGATAATGAACTCATAGTTGGGTCTTTCCAGGACTTGTGGCGGTTTCAGGGACGGTGGCACTGAACTGGTTCCCTCAGTAGCTGTGCATTAGACATGCTAAATGGCAATTTCTTGCTCATATAATTGGCTCCTGAGAGACCAGATTTCCTGTTGGAATGTGATAGCAACAGCAACACATTGGAGGGGGTCTAAATTGAGAAGCTGCAGTTAAACTCGCACACATCTCAACAAACTTTTATGAGTCATGTCAAGCTGTGTTTTGATATTGAATTTGATTTTGAAATTTACCCTAGTGGGTATGTACCATATCTCACGAAGGACATTATTCTGACCTTGGAATAAACTCTTAAAATAAATATCTCCTCCTCAGGTGGACGGTTCAAGAAAGAAATAGTTGTGGACGGACAGAGCTACCTACTCCTGATCAGAGATGAAGGAGGGCCTCCAGAGTTGCAGGTAAGAGTGTTGATCCTGGGAAAACAAGTGTCTTTTCTCCAAAGAGACGTGTCAAGCAGAGACTGTCTGCAAACTGTCATTCAGATGAGAACTATTCAGGCCATTACTTCACTGCAGGGCTGTGCCTGGAGCGGTGTGACAGCACTCTGTGGTTGTCCTACCAAAAGCACTTAAGGAGCAGCAACAGATCAATGAGTAAACCGAGCCAAAATCATTTTTGTGGCCAAAGAGACAATGCAGCATCTAATTGTTCTATTAGTATGGGGGAATATGAAGAGTAATGGAGCCAGTAGTTCATCCAGAGTGGGTTTTACTAAGGCTTCAGAAGAGAACATATTGATATTGATAATGCGATGTGACACTGTTTTATATCTTTTTCAAAGGGGGCAAATTGATGAAGGGCTTCCCAGTAATCCAGCCATGTTTAATGATGGGAGCAGCCATCAGACTCTAATACTCAGTCATTCTTGAACCATTGGTCTTACCTCCCGCTTACAGATCTGACAGGACTTAAATGAACTTAACTTTGGGTGTTGGATGTTTGATGATACTTCATCCAGCCCAGACTGTCGGAGGCCCACAAGAGAATGAGAGGGATTTCTTCTAACATTTGCTTTTGTACGGTTATACAGTATGTGGATTATCTTACGATACTAATGTGTGGAGAAAAAAATTACAACATTATTCTCTGAACTGTGGGGGACTAGAGAAAGTATTCTAATATATGAACAGCTCTTGTGAAGTACAGGTATCTCAAAAATGCACTCAAAGCAGCTGATATCAAAAATTTTATATCAGCAATGGCAAAAATCACTTTGTGCTTTGTGAACATTGGGACTGGAAGCAACGAACCCCTCAGCTCTGTGTTTTAGCATCTCTGAGCTCATTGTTTTGATTTGACAAAGTTAACATCTAGGACACGTCAGCATCTAGGATACAGCAGTAAGTACCAGTGCTTACGTACTAAGTAGTGGGACACCAATAGAAATAGAAATAGATATTTTCTTTGGGAAAATGGCTCAATGGAGTGTGAATATTAGACTTTAGTCAGGTGGTCAGAAACAGGAAGGCTAATGTTTCTCTGGTTAAATGAGCAACTGCTTGCTGACAAGATTGTTTTCTAGTTTGTTTCTGGGTCTTTTATCTCTATGTATTCTTTATTACCAAAGAACAATAAAAAACATATACGACTGTGTATCTATAATATCACATTTCTACTAATCCACAATTCAGACTTTCATTTTTCAACAATGGGTGCTTCGTGTTTCCATGTCCTGGCCGCATATTATGAGATGATGGACGCTTGTATAATGGTTTCATAATTATTTTAACCTGATTCACGTGCAAATGTAAAGTTTATGTGGAAAAACATGAATATACGTTAAGAATGTAAGAATGTGTAGAATATCTTTTAAGAATCATTCTTGTAGTCTTATATATATGTTACTTTCTAATATTGTTGCCAAAAGTTGTTTACAGCTATATCTTAAATGATTTAATAAGGATTAAATGAGCAGAATCAATAAAATGGTAAAGTCACAACACTCAAGAAAATAGCTGCAGACATTTTAGTGGCTTCATTCACTAGACTCATTGTGTCTTGACTCGTGTCATCTTGATGTGAATCTATCATGCGATTTCACAGATACCTGGCCTGGCAAAGCTCCGTCTGACGCTTGCATTATGGTCAGTGAGGGAATAGGAATAAGTTGGGCTCAGTTGTCAGCTGCCTGTATAATTAGTGGCATAATTAAAGGCCTCTGTTATGTTCCCATTCGCAGGAGGCTCAGCAGAGTTGTGGCTTTGAGGCTTGATTTCCCCATTCATTCCCTATGGGGTACTGAGCGGGACGTGAAAGCTGAATGAAGAAGAGGGGGAATACGTGGGAATAGTCATCACTTGATTGTCATTTTTAGTACAACTCTGGGTTCTGCTTAGCCTCTTTCCTTAGACAATGGATGGTGATTAGTGCTGATTTCCTCCACTCAGGGGAAACCTTTCTCTGCCATTTGATCATTAAGTAGGCAGAGATTATGAATGTACATGACGCAGCAAATACAAAGACCCTAAGATTATGATAGCGACGGGAATACAGAAAACAGATGAAGATTCAGTAGTAGTGTTTAATCATTCACTGTCAGTCTATGTAGTACTGGTACAGTGCCTCAAAACAAGACTGTTGGTGTACTATAGCTGTTGCTACACTGCCCCCTTCTGTCTGTATATATGAACTTCCATCAAAGGATGACCAGCAACACATGAAATCAGAAGTGAATGTCTGCAACAACAGCACTTACTTCAGTGACATGTTTTAAGGTGTAACAATATTAAAGTGAATGTATGTCTCATAGAATTTCCCACTAAATTTCATTTGTAATCTCCACTGATTGTCTACAAAGTGGATGTGATGTCCCAAAATTGATCACATTATTGTGTGACTGAACGCAAACTGCTGATCTGTGTGAATGTTCTCGTGTTGTGATCAGGCAGGTTTTACTCCACAGTCCCTCCTCTGCTCTGTCCTCAGTTTGCTGCCTGGGTGGATGCGGTGGTTTTCGTCTTTAGCCTGGAGGATGAGATCAGCTTCCAGACAGTCTACAATTACTTTATGCGCCTCTCCACCTACAGGAACACAGCTGAGGTCCCCATGGTCCTCGTTGGAACACAAGGTTTTTGCCCTTCACCTGATATATTTATGTTTTGTCAAGATATTGTTTGCTCCATAATGGAACAGGCAGCACTATATGTGCTTACCCTGTCTTTGCAGTATCATTAAATTCTGAACACTTGCAATTAAAATGCAGAAAATAATGAATTGTTCCTCATGTTAGTGTTTTCTGTGAGCAGTGAGATTATATTGGACCAAAAATAAACTTGAAGGCGTAAGAGTGTGCAGAACATTTGCACTGGGTGACATGTTCATTACAGTGAATAAAGCATTGTAGTTGGCCTTAATTAGAGCCCATACACCTTCTGGTTCAAATGCGTATTAACCCACAGATGAAAATAGTTCCCAATGAATCCTTAAATATGTCCTTCAAATCCTTCAAATGAAACATTTGAGTAATATTTTTTTCTTACCTTGTTCTCTCAGATGCAATCAGTGCAGCCAACCCCAGAGTGATCGATGACTCACGGGCCAGAAAGTTGTCAAATGACCTGAAGCGCTGCACGTACTATGAGACCTGCTCCACCTATGGCCTGAATGTGGAGAGAGTCTTCCAGGATGGTGAGAGGGGTGAATTTTAATGAGGTGGAAGGGCAAAGGTGCAGCTTGAACACGATGATGGTTGAGGTTACATCAGGTGAAGTCCTGGTTTACTCTCAAACAGTCACATTTCAGATAGCTAAGAAAGACCACAGGGTTTTTTGGCAATATTCATGAAAAAGCAAAGATATCACAGCTTTTAATGAACAGCATTTTGTAGGAATGATGTAAACATGACAAAGATACAAGATCTTTTCTGCTTCTTCTCAGCTCAAGAAATTAGGTCTTGCTTAGGTGAGTGCAGAACGACTCAAGATAATTAATCAGATATGCCCTCTGACAACAGATTAGATCAACTCGTTAATCTTCAATCAACACTTTTCTTGTCATCTTCTGTGTGTCACTCTGTTGAACATCAGTGGAGCTGCCGTTAAAATTTACCGATCATGACTTTCTTCTCTCCTCACCACGGGCTAATGCCTGACTCAGATGGAGGTGGTTTACGTAGATACTAATGCTCCTTATGCTACGTGATTGGCAGTGTGAGTCTTAAATTAATGATGCAGCAGGTATTTGAGATGAAATTTATTACAGTTGTCAAACACTACAAATAAGTAATTACCAAAGCTAAGATCCGATGACGCAGAATTGCATACGAATGTGGAGGAAGCTCAAGGCGAGAGATGAGTTGATGTGCAGTTGTGTATGAATGGGGTGATATACTTTTAATGTGTCTTAAAAGTGGAAACTCTGAGTTTTCCCTGAATCCATAATTGAAGTCATGAAACTGTCATTTGGAAATTCGGCTGCTTCAACTCTGGCACATTATCCCCAAGGCTGCAGCTCCTTTTGAAAGCCTGTCGCCCCTTCACAAAACATCTGAATATGTAACACAACTTTCACTTTGCATTTCTTTGACTGTTGATGCGCGGGCACATTGTCTTCCCTCCCTGCCTTAATTGCTTCCTGAAGCCCAATTTGAAATAATTAAAAGAGATGAAGGAGTGTTGGCTGTCTGGAGAAGTCGCTCTGTATCATGTGCCTGTGCCTTTCCGTATTTGCCATGCTGCAGCAGGCAGCCAGGCGTTATGGTCCCAGCTGTCAGCACAACTTCAAATCATCTCTCTTTCCCTCAGTGCTAATTCACATCACGCAGCCACGAACATCCCTCCCTCCCTCCCCTCCCTCCTTCTCGCTCCACCCAGTCCCTCACTCGAGTGTGCCATGAATTAAATGACGGGTTGCAACAACTGCATGGCAAATCAGCTTGTTCAGATGGAGACTATAGTCTCATTTAGCCAGCATCACACGGCAAAGCACAGTGAATGACAGGGAAAAATTGCAAGTATCATTTTGTGTGATTACTTTTCTCGAAATTGAAAATAGAGGTACCTCCACACACACACACACACACACCCCTCCTCCCCCCCAGGAGATGTGTATAAGCCACTTAACAGTATGCTGCTTATTTCCTGACTGGAAAACAAATGGCCTTGAGGTGGTTTAGATAATGTACTCTCGTGCCCCTGACTGGAATTAGCCTTGTTTACTTTGCTGTGCCTTAATGCCACTGTTGTGTTTTTGCAAAATAGAAAATAGAAGCACACGCTAAATACATTACTGACATTTCCAAACATTTTGTATTCCTGTAAACCTGCGGAGATCCTATCCCCTGTAGTTGCCCTTTATTGTGTGTGCTCAGACCTGCAGCTCACGTAAATGAAGTGTCCTGTTGCCAGGTTTACAGCATCTTTTATTTGTACAGAAAACTGAGGGAAAATTTGTAGTAACATTAAAATGGCACTGGGAAGAAGATTTCAACCTTGAAATGTATCATGTTAGCTAAACATCCTGCAGACGTCTCCATAGACCAGAGGTACTGATTACCATTTTCTTCTTCTCTCATCAGATAAGGTTCAGTAGTTTGGCCTGTTAATTAATTTACCCAGTGCTATTAATATGTATTTGTTGATGTAGTAATGGTTTGTGCTACTGCTGCATGCGCACTCAGGTGATCAGCATTATCACAAACAACAGGAACGGGCTTTCCATAGGCTCTTATTTAGTATATGACAGATATTCATACATTCTTTTAGTACTTTAAACTGTCTCAGCTAAACTGCAGGAATGAACACCATTGTTCTAAAACATATTCTCTTGTTTGGTTATTATTCGACTGGGTTGAGATCTGGTGACTGTGCAGGCGTATGATTCACATCGTTTTCATACTCATCACACCTTCCAGTGACCCCTTGTCACATGGGACCATCTGCCTTCATTTTGTTTATCATTTATTCAGTCTTTGCCCCTCCAGTGTATGTAGGCTTAAAATTGCTAACAATGTAAGTTTCTGAATGCCACAAGCTCTTAAACGCCCATATTTCACCACAGTATGTAGCCTGTGTTAAATCTGAGAGAAGGGGATGCCATAACCAGCCATCTACAGGAGCAGCTGGATTGTCCTGGTCTCTTTGTTCGCACCACTTGATTTACTGGAGTCAGGAATTTGATTGGATTAATGAACAGTCTGTTACTGTGTCTCTGCCACTCTCTCCTTCAGTTGCCCAGAAGGTTGTGGCCATGAGGAAAAAGCAGCAGCTCTCAATTGGTCCATGCAAATCTCTCCCTAACTCTCCCAGCCATTCATCAGTCCCCGCTGCATCCATCCCCTCTGTTCACATCAACCAGGTAAGTTTCAGTTTGACTTAGTGGTTATATCACTTTAATCTAAGGTTAGTGCTGTTACATTAAGTCTCCAGCACAATCGCTTTATGTAATTCTTGTCATTATAATGAATGTTACAATAATAATGTCCAGTAAAATTTATCCCACAGTGATCTGCTGTAGTTTTTATTCCCTCTCCATTTTCTAATTGTCAATCTCTTTTTTTCTCTCTCGTCCTCCCTCTCTTCATCTTGTATTTTCCCTTCTTCTTCCTGTCGTTTTCCTCTTAATCTCCCTCTCTCCCTCCCCAGGCGGCCAACGGTGGGGGTGCGTTCAGTGACTACTCCTCCTCTGTTCCCTCCACCCCCAGCATAAGTCAGCGGGAGATGCGCATTGAGACCATCGCTGCCTCCAACACACCCACGCCCATCCGGAAGCAGTCAAAGCGCCGCTCCAACATTTTCACAGTAAGTATGCGACAGCTGATGCAAAGCAACACCCACTCACACTACTAGGAGGCATGTTGCCAAGCACACTTTGTCCACCAGAGGGAGACAGGTAGCTCGAAAATGCATCAAAGCCACCTCTCCTGCCTCCGATGCAGGCAAAGAAAGCGTCTTGTTCACACAGCACAATGGGCAAAGGAGAAAAAGACTAAATAGAAATTACATTAGCTCCCAAAAACGCTCCAAAAAATATATATATAATAAAATAAAACCTTAAAGCAAATATCAAAGAAAAACACTGTGGAAAAAAACGTCAACTCTTTTCATGTTTCATGCCTTTTCTTTTCTAATTGGATGTAGTAAGTGCACATGGATTAAGTTTCTCATCTCACCCATAACAAACTGGGCCCTCTGCGCTGTCTAAATCTTTGACCTCCCTCCCCCCACCCCTCTTATTTTTACTAGATCCTTTCTTTGCAGTGACTTCCCTTTTGGGGAGGGACGGCAGCAACAAACCACCAATGCCACTTCTCCTGCCTGAGCAAGCTAAACTAAAAAAAACAAAAAAAAAAAAAAAAAAAAAGTCCAAGCCAGCCTATGGCCTATATACACGCTGCTAAGAACGCATGCCAGCACCCTGTTAAACCCCACCCCCCCACCCCACCCCCAGCTCCACATAGAGAAGCTCTAACTGCCCACTAACGATCTCGCTGAGTCTAGATTACCCCCACTCCCAATCCTCACCCCACTCATTTTTATTCTGGCCCCGAATCCGATATCGACCACCGTGATTAGATCCACTACCACACCAGAGTCCCGATTCCCCCCATGTCTGCCTGCTCTTTACCCCCATGTCCTGTCGTATTTTCCCTTTGCTCTAACCAAAAGCATATGTGTGCACTAACCACTTAGTTAATTTCCTTAGCTGTCCTAAGCTTGTCTTTTACTTGTAGCCTCTGCCCTGTTCTTCTACCCAGCCTGCACCCCTCTTTCCTCCTCTCTCTCCTCTCCAGCCTCCTTCTTTGCTGCTAAGCCTCTCCTAATCTCACATAGCCAGACCTCGGCCTCTTCAAGCTCAGGAAGGTCTGTAGAAATCCTAACAAATATGGTCTTGTTATTCTTTAAGTCAAGGACATAATTCTATAGAGAGCTTGTTTGTGCCTCCAAAAATGTGTTTTCTAAAGCCTGACTAATTGAATGG
The DNA here is from genome assembly GCA_021432705.1 of Caranx ignobilis. Lineage (NCBI taxonomy): Eukaryota > Metazoa > Chordata > Actinopteri > Carangiformes > Carangidae > Caranx > Caranx ignobilis. The sequence continues at coordinate 37,246,530 of MU269980.1, forward strand.
CTGACTTTCCCAAAACTTAAGATGTCCCCTCAGTTTTAAATGTTCTTCAGAACTTTGTGAGCTTTATGAGGCAGAGATCAGGCTACATGAGATTTCTTCTTTCCTAACTCCCCCCTTGGTAAATACACATCTCCCCTCTTAAATTGTCCCTTCTCCTCTACCTGTCTTGCTCCGCATTACCTATTTCCTGTTGCCCTCTGATCCCATCTCCTACCTCCTGCCTTCTTCTCTTCCCCCATCTCTTTCTAACTAACTCCTTCTCTAACCTCCCTATCTACTCCCCCCCTTCCTCTATGTCTCCTACCGCCTTCACCCTGTTACCCTAGCTGCTGTGGGAGCCGCAGGCTTTGTGGCCTCCGAGCAGTACAGGCTGTGTGCTAGCTCCCCTTGTTGTCTCCCTTCCCCCCCTGCTAGGTAGTGACTAACCATGTCCACCAGAGAAATGAGCCTCTCCCCGTCCGCATCATGGAGATGCCGAAGCACGCCACCTACCCAGTGTGGGTGCCGGAGTGGCAAGCCGAGCGGGAGTTTCAGCTCATGACCTTCTGAGGAGCGGCGAGAGGAGGGTGGGAGGAGGGAGGGTGAGGGAGGAGGAGGAGGAAGCTGAGGAGGAGGAGAAGGAGGAGGGGACGGAAAGTAAACGGGGCGATGTCGACATTTCTTCAGTGACACTTGAAGAGTGTGATGGGCTCAGGAGAGGAAGACGTACGATGCCAACCTTTTTTGCCATTTTACAAAACAACCGAAAGACAAAATATTCCATCAACAGTGTCGAGGATGTCCTTTCCTAGCTTTATGTCCATTTTAAAAATAAATTGACCTATATGTTAACAAAATACGAGTTCTCTAAAAGTCCTGCCAGTCACCAAAAGGCTGCAGGTTGCCATTCAATGTTTTCTAGCCATGCTTGTAAGTAGTCCACTTTCTGTTGATTTTGAGAGGTCGAAGAGAAGTACTCAATGAAAGAAAATATGCCTTAATGTCATCAAGAGATGAGCTTTGTCAGATCGATAAGACTCACCTGAATCATTACATACAAGGTATTTTGTTCTAATACTACAGAGGAGAAAATTGCTGCAAGAACTTTTTTTTCCAGAAATCCGATATAAAAGTAATATTTGTCACTTTCATGGCACTGGCATTGGGACTCTTAAGGAAAAAGCCTTTGCAATGTGCAGCTTAGTTAACAGTGTTGGTGAGTAACATTGAGAGTGATTCCTTTTCAGTCTTTCCCAAATTTAATCCAAGGACAAAAACGTCAGATGTGGTTTATGAGAAAAGCCCCCTGCAGTCGATGAATCATTTTTACAAGTACATTGGTTTTTTTTTAAGTAAGTCGTTAAAACTCAAAGCTTTACTACAGAAACTCTTATCACGCCGTCTTTTCACCGCCCTCACTAATCAATCCCACCAACCACACTCATTTCAAGCCAGTTTTTTACCATAACTGTCCTCGGCCACTAGGTGTCAGCACAGTACACATTATTCTTTCCTAGTGCTTCCATGGTCTAAAACTCTAAACAATCTGTTTTGTAACCTGTCTGTGGCCTCCTGACGTCTTCAGGCTGTCTGTCCCTTTTTTCGTGTTGAAAAGCACACTGTTTAGGAGTTTAGAAGATTATTAAGACATTTTTATACCTAATTCCATCCCACCCATTTATTCATCCTCATTTAGTCCCATTTATTAATGTCTGCCATTCGGTGTTCCCCATTTCATGTTTTTAGTCCCTTGACTTGTTACTGGATCTCCACGTATGAAACAAAACGACAAAAAAAAAAAAAAAAAAAAAACTTGATAACCATTTGACACTGTTTTTCAATATTTGCAGATATGTGCTTCTGTTTCCAACCTTTCTTCAACAAAAAGGGCTTTCCAACTCCTTCCGAATTAGAAGAGCATGATGGTTAGAAAAAAGAGTCCCCCTGCTTTGCCTATCCTGATAGAGAGGAGATAATTGATTGAGGACTTAAAGCTTGTCACTGCTTTACCCTCAGTGCTTTATGGCATTGAGAGTAATGCATAGAACTCGCACTATACGGGAACCATATGACTTTGCGTCTAACGCAGGCTTAAGTCGAGTCCATTCGAGTGTCTGAGCGCACTCAAAGTAGACTGTCGAAAAATCACGAAGTGAGACAGACTGTAGGGACTCTTCTGGAAATGCCCCGTCCACCCCTGCCCCCACCTGCCCACCCAACCGCCCCGCCAACTCTCATTCAGACATGCCATACAAAAACACGCTGTACAGTCAAGTCACTCTTGGAACTGTTATCCAGCCACCCAAAGGACACAACCTTTTCCTTACATGACATCACACTGCCTTTTGCCATAAATGAGGACTCAAGGACTAGAGGTGCCAAGTTGTTTTGTTTTTTTGTTTTGTTTTGTTTTGTTCCTCCTTTTAGATTTTCTGACATTCATTTGGTCTGTTTTTTATTTGATTCCTTCTTATTTTCTAGGGAGTATTGAGGTATTGAATTGAAAAATGTGGTATAAATGTGTAAAATCATAGAGGTATTTTAGATTAGAGTAATTTGGGGTAATTTTATGAAGGCCTTCATAAAACATCAGGGTAGTGTGCCAGGGTGTGGAGGTATTAAAGAGATATTATACTGAAAGTTGCCAACAAATGAAACTGGGTTGCACCGACTTGTATGAATGTAGTTAAACTTAACATTTATTTTCCCTTTATTTATTTTAAGTTATTTACTTTTGCACATCCAATTATTTATTTATTTATTTATTTATTTTCATTTTCCTCAGTTTAGGTTTGGTACAGAGATTATGAACTCTTGCATAATCGCTTTTCTATCATGAACGGATTGACGAAAAATATAGACTGCTGTATATCTTGTATTGTATTTTATTTACAATGGTACTCTATAAAAAGTACATACATATAAGGAATATATGAAATAATGCCTTTATTGTCCATCCTATATTTTGTGGGAACTGCAATGTTTGGCTCAATCTGTTGAATATTTTGAAGTGAATTTGTGACTTGCTTTGTATGGTGTCTGTATAGAAGCTAAACAAGTCATCATAAAAAAATAAAATGTTGGAAAAAATATAAACACCAGAGTTGGTTTACTTGAACTCAGACTCTACCTCTTCTCCATTGGTGACTGGACATTTTCTCATGTTCTGAGTGAGACCATACACACTCATGTCTGTCCCTGCCTGTACCTCATCTCTTTATTTGTGTTGGGGTGGGAAGGTAATTTTGTTTTGGTTTTTTTTTCACATGATTTATTTCTATATGAGGTTATATTTACTGTCTAACCATTTCTGCTTCCACAGACACGAATCGGACTTTGAAATTTTCATGTATTTCTTGCATGTTTTTGACCCTAAAATTGTTTTGATGCTTGTAAACGAATGTTATGTCCCACCAGGTTTTACAGGGCAAAGCTCAGAGGAACCTACTTGTACTGAAGTCTTCTTAAAATAACCATTTTCCCTTCTCTCCCTTTAACCTGTTATTACTTTTTAACTCATGTACTGCACCACAAAAGCCCTTATCAGTGCAGCTATGCTAAAGGTGCAGCTGAAGCTACACTGGGTATAGCAGCAGTTGGTCTGCAGGTCCACTAAGGGCAAGGGAAGGATCCCCTCTCCCCCCTCACAAAGGGTTTCAGGGCTGAGTCATGACTCAATGTGTGGTCGTCCTTGGTCTCCTCTGTGTTGAGATGTGTCTAGTGTGGTCTTGGTTTGGTCTCTTTTTTTAAGTTTTTCTTTTGAACTTGCACGTCAATGTTACTGCTGTTTGTTCCGCTGGTCTGCTTGTCTGTTAATTTCAAGCTTCTTTTTGAGACTTTTATTTTGCAAACGTCGAGTTTCTCCACAAATACTGCAAATGCTCAAAACAAAAAAAAACTCTCAACTCCCTTCCTCTGACCCCCAGTCTCGCTCTCTCTCTCTCTATCTCTCTCTCTCCTTCGTACACACACATTCACACACACACGCTCACCCCAACATACACAAGTACACCCAAATACTCACCTCACACCCCCTCCACAACCCACTGTGCCTCGTTGTCAGTGTGTGGCTTCAGTTGCTGACTGACTCTCTTGTTTTCTTGCAGTCACGGAAAGCCAGTGAACAAGCAAAGAGCGTTGACAGTAAAACAGACAGCATAGGCAGTGGAAGGGCCATACCTATCAAACAGGTAAGCAGTTTTACTCATCTCTTTCCCTTACATTTCCCATAACTCTGTGGGTAAGTATGATCCCTTTTCTGTTTAACACTGATGTTCTGTGCTTTGAAGATTTAATCACAGTGATGAGGCCATAGAGCTAACCAGTGTGATTTGAGTTTGTCGCTGTGTGACCAGTAGATGGCGACATAATACAGCATAATACATAATATCAAAGCCAATACCAGAGTAACTGAGGAGAGAAGAAGCCTGGAGGTTCAGACATAACATTAGATCACTTATTAGTCATGAAATGTCCCTGTTTGTGTAAATCACACACCTATAAAACTTAAAATATACAACTGTGATATTTTAAAGGCATATATGTTTAATTTCTGACATCATAAATTATGTAATTCAACAGTCACCCTTATGGCTAAAGAAAATAATTGTTCTCTAGGTCACTCAAATGACCGTTACAGATAATAGAGACATGTTTTAATCTTTTTTATAAACGTCTTTAGTACCTAAGTAGTATCTAAAGACACTTCCCACAGCATGACAATAAAATTCATAGGCCTGTGTTAATCTGTGTATTCAAACTCATTAATGTGGGAGATGATTCCAATCCTGTGATCAGTTCTGATAATAAACTGGATCATGGATTTTACCTTTTAATACAAACACATTTGGTCCAAGTGGAAATGTTATTATTGCTGATGAGTGTGTGTGGGTAGAATTTCCTCATAAAAGTTAATTCATGCACGTCCATATAATCAACTTAGACATTAATTAGCGCAGAATTTCATTAGATCATTAGCCTGACAATTTTGTTCATTTTTTTTAAAGGTGGTTTCATATTCTGTCATGTTGCACTAAATTAATTAGTAATACACAGTAATTTGTGTTTTGAAATAGTTCATTTTTTCCATCTAGAAGAAATTTAGTATCATTTCATTGTAATTTCCTTCTTTATTTATTTTTATATGGTCGCACTTCCTTGAACGCTGAATTATACATCTGAGTGAGGATCCTTTCCAAAGGTCCGACTTATAACTGAAGGAGAAGTAATTGACACATTGATTAGTAATCACTCATGATTATATGAGGGCTTTCAAAAAAGGGTCAGCATCCTTATATTATCCTCTTTACCTGCAAATGATAGAAGATAAGGTCTTTTTTTTTTACAAAAAAAAAAAAGGAAAATTGCTAAGGCTTTGGTCCAGTTGAAGTAATGGCAGGGTGACACCTCCAAGCCCCCTCACTCAATCAGATAATAACGCTTTGGGGAAACCACTGTTCCACCGATACAGTATCTATCAGTCCATTTGTCTGTGAGTAATGATAGATGTTCATGAAATGGTTGCAAGATTTCATGATGCAGAATTTCATTTTTTTATTGATATAGATATGTTGTATCTGTTTCATATCAAAGTTATTAAGAGATTAAGTTTAAATGATGGTTTGGTTTGTACACAACATCTTGAAAAATTGACATTAAAAAAAAACGCAGATTTTTAAACCTTGCAGGTGGCCATTTCAAAAACATGGCAGTTCTGTTTGATCTCAGTGCAGCTCTTGTTTTTTTTTAATGCAGATTAGTGTAATTCCCTGCAGAGCCTGGCTAATCTGCAGGTGAGCTGCAGGTTGACTGTCACAGATTAAACAGAATCCCCCCTCTGAGCAGCCTTCACTTTAAACTCTCCCACTCTTATCCACTACGTTATAAGAGTCTGGGGTATCAATGCAACTTTTGACAAGATAAGCCCTCTCCCTCTTTATCTCCAAAGAACTTTTTTTTTTTCTCAGAGCAGGGGGTGGGTCGGCGGGTGTCTGGTTACAGATGTATCAGGAGGGACAGAGGAAGGCGAGGGTGGAGGGCGGGGGGCACTGGTGACTAGCTGATCTCCAGGCCAGTCAAATGCACAATCAAGGAGATCAAAGTGTCAATGTGAGCTTAATTACCACTCCCCCCCCCCACCCTCTTTACCTTCCCCCCTCCTCACCCCATCAAGCCAAATTACACACCGAATGACCCCCCCCCCCCCCATCTATAAAAATAGTGAGTGAGGATAATAATGCACTCACTGCTGAGGGGCTGTTGGCAGCTCCTCAGCAGTGAGTGCATTCCTGCTCCATCACCGACCCCCCAACCCCCAGCACACACACACACACCCTCTCCCTGGACGGTTACAAAGGGCCGGCCTATCAGTCAGCCACAGTGGCAGGATGCAGCTTTTCTCCTGGTCGTCTGACAAAAGAAGGGAAAGACACTATCTCCTCTGTGTAGATATGACAATTGTGTGGACACAGAGAGCGCGTCTGACTATCGGCCTGTTTCCTTATGTCACACAGGATGAACACACTCATTTTTTTGTGTGTCTGTATGTGTGTGTGTTGTCGAGGGGGAAGCACAGGACCACACTTGTTACCTTTGGATGTCAAACTATCACATTAAAACCACAGTGGCCAATTCAATGTGCAAAACAATTATGACAAATAATTTCAAATCCAATTACAGAAAGTGACAAGCTTTATGAAAGATACATCACAGCCGTAATGAGTTACTGTTCACATAAAGCAGAAAAATTAGTCTGCACAAGTAAAGATTTTCACATAATTGTCTTCGTTTCTTTATTGATCTGCTTCACAGCTCTGATAAATATATGAATCTGCGCAGTGATTGTGTGTATAGATTTATGTATGCTTCAGTGGGACCACAAGATGAGGAACATACTGTATATGCTTGTAAAACATGCATTATAAAGTCGCCAGAGGCCCTGTGCCTGGATCATTTACTCTGTATGATTAGAGAGCCATTTAAAAAGTGTTTACAGTTCTTTTATTGACTAAATTGAGAGGATTCTGGGCAGTAAGCAACTTATTGATTGAAGAACACAATGTTTCTTCCTGAGAAATCATCAAAAGTATCACTGATTACAAAATGCTTTCTGATATTAATAGTAATATGTATATTTAATTCAAATGCCCGAGTTTTGTTTTTGAGCAAGGCCTTTTTTCTTTTATTAAATTGCAATTAATCAGAGTACGTTGCCCTGAATACATAAGATTTTTGAATATTTACTCCTTTTTTGACCCATTTTTTTGTACTTCAAAATAAAACAAAAAAGAAAAATGTATTAAATGTAACTTATTTTACTGAACACATCAACACAGATCTGTTTTCTGTGTGGTCTTAAAAATGTAGGGCGTAGAAATGACTCTTTCCTATGTTACAATAAAACAATAATGTTGTATACTTTGTAACTGAGTCACTTTAAAGGAGAGCAGTGGAATTAAGTTTGAGACATATTTGAAGTTCTGCTACAGAGTCACACTACAGACAGAAAGTGAGACTGATAAGATTTGAAGAAACCCTAACTATTGACTCACAGCATGAGGCCAACAGTCAGCACTTACCCCCCCCCCCCCGCCGCCCCACCCCACCTACCCTTCCTCGGATGAATCAGGGTTCGGATTAGGATGATTGTCGGCAAACAGCCTGGTGCCCAGGTCACCAAGGGTCAGCTCTTCCTGATGTGTTAATCAGGATTAAAGCCTGCAGGATGGGCCTGGCTAGTAAAACACAACCCCGTCACCCCCCCACCCCTTTAACTCACACACACACAGGCCCTGGCTGTAAAAGCACAAACATTGCCCCCCCCCCCTCCCGTCTTAATCCCCTAATTAAGCGGGCCCCTCCTCACTATTTAACCCCAGAGAGCCTCCTGGCCCTTCCACTCAGCAGCATTTGGTCACCTCCAGCAGAGGAACTGCATTGTTTACCAGTGGATTTACTCTGCAGATAAGGAAAACCATGTGAGGCCCTAAAAGGCCCCAGAAGATAAAGTAGAATAGAATAAAACCTGAGTGGTCTTTGAAGAGGGGAGATCACACTCCCTAATCCCAGGATTGAGAGGTCTTCCAGAGTTCAGCATGTTATGTGTATGAATGCAGGGAGGAGGTCTGGGAAATTGGATTGTCTCCTTTTCTGAATGCACTGTGAGCCAGAGGAACTTGGCCAGTTTTGGAGGTTCAGTTGTTCATAGTAGGGAAAAATGATGAATCATTAAATACGTCACCCAAACAAAGTATAAAAATGATAATAACAACAGACAGTTTAGGGGGGGTTTAATTACAAATTACTGTTGTGTTTATTTTCCACATTTTCTCCTCCTGCTGTTTCGCAATCGTCACTTACGTTGATTTTTGTTTGCTTTATGACTTGAAAGTGCTCAATGTAACCACCATAACGAATGTGTGATGTCAATAATAATGCTGCTTTATTGTATTTAACATCCAAAATGGCTCCCATCAGCCACCACGCTGTTCTGAGAGGATGCTCACCGTGATGCCTTGTCTCTTACAGGGAATCCTCCTGAAGCGAAGCGGCAAATCCCTCAACAAGGAGTGGAAAAAGAAATATGTCACACTGTGTGATAATGGCGTCCTCACTTACCATCCCAGTTTACATGTGAGTTTCAAAAATCCCTCTTTTCCCCTCCTCCCCTTCCCCATTTCTTTTTCAATCGGCTTTATGTGTGTTTTACACTACTGTTTGTACTCAAGGGTGCTGCTGCAGGTTTTAATGTCCTGATGCAAAACCCAGTTAACATCACTGCTGTGAAGTGGATCTTTATCACAACTCCTCATGGTTTCTATAGAGAATTATCCCCATATATAACCGCTATATCAGCCAATCCTGTGACTTTAAGCTTAGTATTAAGGAACGGGGTGTCCTAGTGGTCATATCTGACCCCCCCTGTGGTGTTCATCCCCAGCGCTGGCTAATGGAGACATGGCTGTGCTGCTGCGTGCCCGCTGTGCCCGGACTCCACGCTGGCTTGTATTTATAATGGTTCCCACCGCATGGCAGCAGAGCCTGACCAGCCTCCCACATCCATCTTTGTCAGAATCCCGCTGGGCCGCTAATACCTCTTAAACACTCGGCTGGTTGGCAGCAGACAGCTCAGGAGCCCCCGTGTCACACTCAGAAATCCCTTTGATTCCTCCCATCACTTGCCGGCGTTTGGCAGGTTTGAATCATCCGGCCAGGTCAGGTGGAAGATATTAGCAGCATCTTGTATCTAATGAGACGACTTGAACTTTGAACAGGAGCCCAAACAGTTAGACGTGAACCTTGTGTGTGGCCTTGTTGCACTGACAGTGTGTTAGTGGTTTAATTTACAAGCAGTTATTAGTAGAGCAGCGCTGGGCTACAGTGATGTATGTAATTGACTGAACAGGCTATCTCTTGATCATTACAGCTATTACAGGTCATCGGGGCAATCTATGAATCTATGAGTCTGTTGACTTACGGAGGGAGGTGAAATAAGGGAGACAGTTACATTAGTGCAGTAACAGCTCAAGCTCATTTTGAGCAGCGGAGCAGAGCCGGAGTAAGAAAGAGAAAGCGGGAAGAGAGAGATTGAGGAAAGGAGAGAGGGAAGAAGAAAAGAGGGAGGGAGACAGACTGAGAGTGGAAGAGGGGAACCTTTAATTTCGCAGTCAGCCAAGCCATCCACACAATCACCTTCTGTTAATTCTATCTGCTACATCAATTAAATTGTTTGTAGAAACTAATTGAATGTGGCTTAATCACACATCTTAATAGCTTTGCACGCTTCGATCAGGCTGTTAATTCCAGCAATAAAATGAAATGAGAGCGCTCACTGGGTAATTAGCGAGGAGGCTTGGAAAGAAATGAGTGCTTTATGACACGGTAATAAAACAGAGGAGCCGTTGGGGGGACGGCAAAGGCCGAGCTCGCCGCTATCTGGGTCTTTTTCTGCTGAGCCCAATGATTTTCACCTTGGCTTCCCACATTTGGGCGGTAGTCGCTTTAAACCAAATCAAATGGCCAAATTGAAAGAGAATGAGACTGTTTGCATTCATTAAGCCTAACATCTCGCTGTTTGGAGAGACAGCGTGGGCACAGGTGATGTATAATGGCTTCACAATCATTTTCCACTATCACACACTCTTAGTGGAAGGTCTGAAGATGGGTTGTGACTAATGGGGATGGAAATTGAATAGTCTTTTAATTTGTTTTTCTTCCATAATTCCTGGATCCTTGTTGGTCCACTGTGTATAATCACTTCCCTGTACTGAGGGAAATATGTAGAAATATTTGGACTCTAACTTGTGCAGAGTGAAGACCACTTACTGATGTCATGCTCTTCTTGTTTTTTGACTTTATGCAGGACTACATGCAGAATGTGCATGGGAAAGAGATTGACTTGCTGAGGACCACGGTCAAGGTTCCCGGGAAGCGACCACCCAGAGCGGTGGCCACCGTCGCTCCCACCGCTAGTCCCAAAACAAACGGGCTCACCAAGGACCGCAGCACTTTACAGCTGGGCATAGGAAACACAGGTAAGAGTCCCTGCCTCATTACAAGGCCAAAGGCCACAGTAATGGATGCAACTTTACAAGTGTGAGGGTTTCACACTTGTCTGTGTTTTATAATATCGTATATTTTGGAGTTTTACACTCTTGAGCATCAAAATAATGATTTTGAAACCATCTCTTCCAAATTTAGGAAATGGTGACATTTTTTCTAATAAAATGATCAATCAAGAAAATTACAGACAGATTCAACATTGAATAAAAATATTCCTTTACCACAGCCATGGTGCAGAGACTTATGCAAATGGATATCATGAAAGTATCCTGTAGTTTTTTTGTTTTTATCTGTAGTTTGAATCACATTCCCTTCTATTGATAATTGCAAATGGACAGACGTGTTAGGTAATGAGCAAGCTCATACAGTATATTTCATAATCACAGGTACAATAGGTAATGGTTACTCAATGAGTCTTTTATTACCATACTAGTTGATCGCAGTTTATGATTAATCACGAAAATGGGTCCCAACAGCTTAATTATCTACCTTCCATATGCTTCATTCATGGAAATTAGCTGGCTCATAGTAAACTGAACAAAATGATGACTTAATGAGCATCTACGAGGATATTCTATTAATTCCCCGAATCACCAGAGAGGGAATTTAAGACATGTGTTTAAACAATATGCCCAGGTTTAAGAAAGTATCACTTTAAGTTTTGTTTTTATTGGACGATTGCATCATTATGAGACTGACCCAGTTAGTTTTCATCCCCTGTGGTGGAGGGGTCACAGCATCAGATAACAGGTTGGACCTGAGCATCATGTCAGGGTTTCACCACCTCACAAGTTTAAAAATAGTGTCCTCTCCTCCCAGTGCACCGTGCCACCGGAGGCTGCAGCGAGTCTGGCAGGCGTAAAAACTGGAAGTCAGTGATTGGATTTAGGATTAAGAGTAATTAATACTAATTAGCAAAGTGATCCCCAGAGGGAGGCGGGGTCTTTCATCAGCTGTGAAATGGGTACAGTGTTTCCATCACCCAGGCTCAAGCTAAACTGGCCCAATAGCAGGTACAGAGCCAGAGACGGTGTCATCAGGGACCATTAGCGCTGTCCGGTCCGGGCCGGTCGCTGTTCCACTCGGTCAAAGTGCTGCCACTGCTGAACGGGTTAATCAGTCATGAGCAGAAAGATGTAGGAGTTTACACAGCAGAGGACACTGGATCGAGGTTGTTTCATCCCACACACTGTTAACCTTGAGTGTGGGGTTGAGGGCAGTCGTTCAAAGGACCCACAAAAAACAGGCCAGACAAGGTTTTGGGGGGGGCAGCAGCAACTGGTTTGTTTTCTCCTTTAGTTCCTTTTTTTTCAAACCCAACAATGTTATTTTCTCCTCATGCTTATTTCTTCAGAAAAGACGCCTCAATGGCAGATTCCCTAGATTTTCTGTTGCCATCCATTGGTGCATCAGGGAACAATGTGAGGGAGATTTGCCTTAATCTCCACTTAGGAGAAGAAAGGTTACAAATCACATCAGGTGTCTCTCAGGGTGGAGGACCCTCTTCTGATTATGCGATCGGGATTTTGATTTCATTAGACATGCAATTGATGAAGGGAACAAAGGGGTAATTTTTCATTCACGGCGCCCAAATCACAAGCCTTGTCTTTGCCTTTGGTAATTCATTCATTCCTTAGATCTAAAGACCTTTATAATCACTGGAAGAAGAGGGATAGCGACAGAGAGGAGGAGGAGGGGCAGAGTGGATGGGGGAGATGGGAAGATGAAGAGGAGAGGTTGAGAAGACAGAGAGTAAATGAGAGAACGCATGCGCCCAGGAGTTTGCCAAGCGGCCAGGTTTAATTCCTTTGCTGTGTGTGGAGCGGAACCATTTTAAATATGATCCTCCCTGTTAACACGCATCCTGCCGTGTCACTGGCGACAGATACATTGTATCAAAGTATTAATGGGCCCAGTCACTTCTAATCAATCCTGTGAGAGGGTTAGAGGAGAGAAAGGTTGGAGATTTCAGGAAAGCGTTCAGCTCAGTCCCTCCTCACTCTGCACCACCGTGTGTCTCCAGCTCTGATCCTCAGTGCTCTATAACCAGGAGACACTCACACACATTGACTGAGCAGGGCCCTGCCACTGCCAACATGGGAGTCTTTGTCCAATGCTGGTGCAGTCAGTGTTTAAATCTGGCCTCTTTTACAAACTGCAAACTGTAGTGGCTTGGATTGGGCCTTGTGTATGTCAGTTTGGACAAAAGTCTGCCTAATAAGGAAGTGTAATGGAAATGTGAACACAAGTTTTTGTAAATATTTGGTACTTCTACCAGGTATTCTGGCAGAAGTTGGATGTTACAACCTAATCCAACACCCATCCATGCACTGTCTTATGTAAGTGCTGCAGATGACCAGAGCTAAATCTCACAAATCCTATTTGTGTACTGTATATCCACACAAATATGTATATTAGTGTATGCAGTATATGGATAAAGATTTGGCCAGTGTGTGAGCACTAGCTGTGGTAATCACATCAAATTTGTGCCACCCTCAAAGTGATGTTGCAGCATAAGAGCAGCTCTGAGTTTGAATTCATTCTCTGACAATTCACACTTTATTACATTACATTATATCAAGTTTGAATAAAGCAGGAAAAAACGAGGATGAGACATATCTAAAAAAGTAAAGAAATCAGGGTGGTGTGCCCTACCTACAAGTGTCAAGTAGGTTTTTAAATTAGTTGTGGTTCATATGTTTTGTGAAATTGTAGTGTGTAAAAAACTAAGTATGAGGATGTAAGTGACTCGTGTGGAGACTGGCAGCAGCAGCAATATCAGGGGTAGAGGGGGTGGGTGGGTTCTGGTGAGGGTTGGGGGGGGGGGGGGCATCTGGGCGTTGGTCGGTATGATGGTGGTGGATTACACACAGCCGCAGATGATGGGCTGCCTGGCCCACATTAGCATGAATGCTTCATTATCCCACTACTTGTACATAATGGCAACAACTCCACGGAGGGGTCAGGCCTCGTCACGGCTCATCAGCCCACTGACGGCCCGGTCTAAAGAGAAATGAGAAGCAAGGCAGCGCTGCTCCCCCGCTAATCCATCGCCTCTACTTAACACCCGAGCCCTGGATAGCCTGCAGTACACACTGTATGGCTTTTGTTATCTCTTTATACACATGATGATACAGACGGCCAGAAATACTCATTACGGGGCTTTGTACTTTGCAAGTTTTCAATAGTTCTGACAAGAAATGTGCAGGAGTTTACAGTGAAATATTTACTTTTTTAAAGTATGCAGTACTTGGAAGAAGTATTCAGATCTCTTACTAAGTGAAAGTAATTCTACAGTGTACAAGTACCTGAATAAAGGTAAAGAGCTCCATTCACTTTGAGGTCAGAAGTATTATCAAACAACCTCATTATGTAACCATATGGCTGCCTGTTTAATTAAATATCATATCATTATATTAAAAGAGTAAGAGGCGTTCTAAAGTTGCAGCCGAGGTTGGTATGGAGCTAATTTAAACGCTCAATTCCTAGTTAAATGCATTTATATACATATATATATACTATACTTTTTAAATCATTAATGTTGTTTTTAAGATCTGAAATTTCAACATAACTCATCACCATGGCTGTTAAATTAATGAGCTGGTGTAAAATATGATGGTTTTGAAGAACTAATTAACACTCAAGTAAAGTAGCACCATAACATTTGTGTGGTGGGACACTACTTACACTACTTACCTACATACTGCATGCTGGATTGCTGTTTCATTGTTTTTTAAATTAAGATAGAGTTAATGTGTTGATCGAGAGAAGCTGCACAACAAATTCAGCTTTGAACAGAAGACCATAAAGAAAAGATTTTGGACAATAATGATAATTATATAATACTAATTATTAATGAAGTAATAAACCACTCTTAAGTTAATATAGTGTTATCTATTCATACCTATGAGGTCCTATCACACATAGTATATTATCTTCAATGTGTTATAATTAACATGTACTACACTGAAATTAAATAATATTTGCTATATTTTGTGTGTGACCCTCACATCACTCTTGTGGATGTCTGTGGTGACATCCTGCATTAAATCTGATCCTGACTCGCAGTTCATCACTGTCAGTCCACTATGTGCCGGTGCCAGAGCTGTGAAACGTGCTGGAGTCAGGCCTGGCTGGAGCTGAGCGTACAGTGCGCTTTTAATGCCACAGGCTGATTATTTCTCCACTGTAATTACATTATCCTCCCCTTTATGCAGGAGTGGTCTCTGGGGACTAATGGATACAGCCATGTATAATTCATTAATCATTAGCATCCAATTTGACAATTAGACGTGATTGTTGAATTTTAAATATCATCGAAGTTGCCTCGTAGTTACCTGAGTTTTTTTTTTTCTTCTTTCTCTCTTCTTTCTCTTCTTTAAAGCGTCAAAGAGTAAAACTTTGGGGATAAAGATCGCAGACCCTTTTAATAGTAGAAAATTAATTTTGTTAGAGGAATCAATGTAAACAGTGATGATAGTGATTAAACATTTATTTGTATAATATGGGGTGCTTGGCAGGAAACAAAACGAAACGTTACTGCAGTGATTGATAAATCATAGTATTAAATACTCCTAATTCAGTAATGATACAAGTAATCAGAGGCCTTTTTATAGAAGTCATGAGCTGATTTTATGTGTCATTCATCCATTATTTTTTTTCATAAACAAAGTTTCACATTTTTCTTTTCAGTACCCCCCCCCCCCAAGCTCCTCAGCTTTGCCCCCACCCCACTCCCCCCACCCCACTCTCCTCCTCCTCCTCCTCCTCCTCCTCCTCCGCTCTGATTTCAGCATGCTAATTTAGTCAGTGCTCCTCAGCATGATTCCCTCGCTCTCTCGCCCATTCTCGCTGCGATTCTGCTCCTTCCCCTCTGGGACCTGAAGATTAATATTCCTGGGCCCAACAAGATAATTACTGATACTAATTAGACATGATTATGTGAATTTGATACACTTATTACTCTAGATAATGAGTAGGACATATTATCCTAACAAGCACTCGTGCCGCTTAGTTTACTTTACACACGACCCACACACTATATTTTCTGTTATTGTCACCTCAATCAGAAACTGATATTCTCTTGTAATTGTTGAACAAAAGGGCTTCATGTGTGATACCTGTAAGACGGGAAAAGCACTGCTGAGAAAATTACAGATGGCTTTTTATTCTTTTTTTTCACCCTAAAACAAAACCACTGAAATTTTAACCTTGTGGTGTACCTCATTAAAATCTGATTATGACGTTATTATTTCAACTTTGAAGGAGACTAAGAAGTTACTGTGAAACTGTCTGCAAATTTCATTCATTAAAAAAACCATCTTTTCTTTTACATGCAAATATGTAATGTATGTGAGTTTTTTTTTTTTTTTGTTGTTTTTTTTAACAAAATCACACAAGTTAACAACAAATTATTGTAAATGACACAGTTTGATGCATTAAGCCTTAAACTGTTAATCTGCCTCCCCTCACATCAGTGGAAATGTGTGGCTGAGTTTTTCAGAGTAGTTAGGATGTGTTGTAGCGACTGCTCACGAACAGGAGGGAAGGACCTCACATGGTGCAGCCTAGCCCATGAATTAGTAAAGAGAGCCAGGCGTCTGTGGCATGCCTGATTGGAAGTTAGGGGGAGAACGCCTGCTGACGCCAGTGGAGATCGATGTGGCAGTCAGAGGGATGAGGCGAGATAATTAGCGTTCAGAGTGTATCTTGTTAATTAAGGGCTAATTAGAGGCAGAGGCGGAGGGAGAGGGGTTCTGTGTGTGTCTGTGTGGAGGAAGGGGGGGGGGGGGTGGGGGGTTTGTTGTTTGACAGAGAGATGTGCACAAATAAGGCGGCGGCAGCAGCATTGAAGTGCTGTAGAAACTACGGAAAAACTGTGAACTCATTACATCATTATCACTTCTTTTACTGACTCTTTTTTTTTTTTTTTTTGCTCAGAGGAAACAACCGTAGCAGGTGGAGTTGAGAATTCAAATGGCTGCAGAGAACGTGAGAAGTCGGGATTCATTATTCTTGTGTCTGTCACTTGTTTTGCAGGCGCCACTCACTCCAACAGCAGCTCATCCCTGCAGACAGGCGGGATGGCGTTTGGCGGCAGCAAAGATGGCATGCACCAACGCTCCTTCTCCGTGTCCAGCGCCGACCAGTGGAATGAAGCCATCAACACCAGTACAAGCAGCGGCGCCCGTAAGACCCTCTACCCTCCACATCTCCCCTACAACACCCTCCGGCCCCCTCTTCTTTTTTTTCCAAAGCCCTCATCATGCATAGTGCAGCTAAAATATCCACACATTACAAGTTCAGTCAATTCAAACAGACTGGATGGATCCGACATGGAGGTGCGGTGTGATGGAGATGCCATTTCCTTGGGTTTCCCAGACAGGTGAAACAAGCCTCATTTTCATGATTAGGTGATCAGGGCTGTGATCGCTGTGACCTTTTAGGGCTGCCGCTCTCTGATGGAAGCAGCGTGCTCAGAGAAGAGGAACAGTGAAGGTTAACTTTCTGCCATCGATGCATCTCCGCTCACTGCCTTTGTGTCACATCGCACCTTGTCACTGTACTTGAGTAAAGTAAGATAATATATTCACCATGCATGTCTGCCCCCCCCCCCCCCGAACACACACACACACACCCATCCTGTCTTTACCTTCCATCTTACTCTCTGCCCCCCCCCAAACCCTCCCCTCCTCCTCCTCTGTTTTCCTCTCTTTTCTTCCGAAGAGGAAAATGAATGCTTTTCGGGGGTACCATTCATCACCAGTTATTTCCCTCTCTTTGTGGTTGGCAGTAAAAAAGCACTTAAATGCACATCAACAGAATAACAGTCATTTCCATGCATGTTTGCACTCTGGTAGTTCTCATTAGCACGGCGGCGGCTCCCCCCCTCCCCATGGGCTCCCGGGGCCCCGGCAGTTTAAAGAGCGCACTTTATGAGCGCTGCTGGAGTCCAACTGCATGGCCCTCGTGGTTCCGCAGACAAGCCTGTCTCTCATTTGGAGCTGCCAAACGATCAATTCTGCCTGGACGCAGGCACTTCCATCACCCCCTACCCCTGTCTCCCATCAGCAGCATGCCCAAAGCAGAATTACTTAGATTCGTGGGGTCCTCAAATAAATGAGCGTGAGTGTGTGTGTATGTGTGTGTTCTTGCTGAATATTTTTGTGTCGCTGTTTGTATGTGAGTTTTTTCCACGGAGCGTGTTTGCGTCTGTATCATGATGCGTGTGTGTGTGGGAGGAAAAAAGAGGCTCCATACTGGATGTTTGTGAACGTGTGTTCGGCGGCTGGTCTGAACCAGGACAAATATGAATCCCTAAACGTTGTGCACTCGTGGAAATAAGGTGGCTCGAATTTTCCCATTTTTGTGTTTGCTAAATTGAAAAGCCTTTAATATTAACATAGCTCATTAACCAACACCCAGTATTCAACTAAATCAAATCCACAATTTGCTCCATTATTCTACTTTCTTCAATTATTTTCATGCTACTCTTAAGGTAACCACAAATGAGCTTGAATGAGGCAAATGAGCTGAAAATAATAGTAGAAACGCGGAGTCAAATGATAGATATGTTGTTCGTCCTTGGAAAGGAGTGTGTCTGTAATCAGTGCATAGTCAGTGCAGACAGTTTAGGGCTGGTAATGTGCTGGGACACATCGTTGCAGCTCAAAAACTTTCTCAGAACATCTTGTTTTTATGTCTCCGCACAACTGAAGAATCTGAATTAAAACAGGAAGATGTAAGGGTATGTCTGCAGCGTGAGCCGGACTATCAGAAAACATAAACTTGATTGAAACGCAACGCTCTTATCTTTCATCCTAATGTGCCTTCAATAATCAATAGAGGGTGTTCCACGGTGAAGGGTGCTCATGTTTTGCCAGTTGAATTGACTTGAACCGAGCCCAATCACTCCATTATCCTTGGTGAAGGTTGCAGGTTAACACAAAATGTGATTCTGAGATGCAAAAACAGCAGATTGATGATTCACTGGAGGATGAATGCATCTTAGCCAGGTAACCATTTCCATATTATTTAAAGAATGTCCTCATTTGTAAACCTATTGAGCCAAGGCAGAAGCAGAGGTAGTAACGTCTCTTGAATATTGAGCGCAGATTTTTGATTAAATCCTGGCCCAATTTTTCTATTGCTTGCATTCATAAAGACACTCATTCTTAATGCACCAGGTGCTTGTTTAGATCCTGCTCTCCTTGGTACACCTCAATCTTTGAACCTGAATTAAAAGCAAGAGGTTCGAACAGTTGTCAGAGCAAAGTAAGATGGCTGATGGCGATGAGTGAAGTCATGGTCAAAGTGTGAGTAATGTCAACGCATTACTGCATTGAATTCAATACTGTATTATTTTTTTTTTACTACTCCTATTATTTGTATTATTATACCTTAAAAATGCACCATTACACGTTTCTTCTTGTAAAGTTTCTTCAATTAAGTGGAGACTAGAGCAGATATAATTAGTTGATAATTGATAATTAATTAGGCTGATCAAGAAAGAATTAATCAGCATCTGCCCAGACACTCAAGTCACTGCACTGGCGTTTCATTCTCATGTGATGATCTGCTGATGTTATTTGTTTATGTTCATATTTATATTCATGTCAGCAAACCAAATATCCTGTGGGTTTTATTACATCTGTTGGTCTCATTAAAAAGCACTTTTGCTACGTTTCAAAAATTCAGTCTAGAAAAAAATCAGGAAATTATTTCAGGAGATGAAAATAATTAAATGAGTATGATTTAATTTTGTAAAAGTTGAGTTTGGGAACAGAATATCACTACATCCTGATGCATCCATGCTAATTATCACAGTTTCGTATGTGGAAAAGTTTACACCACTTGCTCTTACTCATTCTGTCCTTGGTTTCCGTTGCGCCCTGCGCTAATCTATATCCAAGTGCTTTTTCTCCACTAAGTTTGCGTGTGAGGGCACAGGTAGTTAATGCACAGATAGCCTTTTCCCGTGGCACTGTGTTTTATACCTTGGCCTCCTGATGCGAGGGTGATAGCATGTGGGGCGTTTGATTTCTACGCCAGGCCGTAATGAAGTTTGACATTTAGTTTGGAGAGAGCAGCAGAGCGCGATCAGGCCTTGATTAGTACGCTCTAATTGAGGATAATAAGGGGGAGGCGGTGATTGTTTCTAATTTTTGCCATTAATTGCAGCCGTTGGTTTTGATTGAGGACAGGCAGGGCTGCCATGTCAAGGGCCTGGCGGAATCATAGTGCTCCTCACCCAGAGCCTCTTGAATAACAATGAAATGACTCCCCCCACCTTCCTCTTCATCCTCCCTCTGCCTCTCTCTCGCTCTCTCACCCCTTTTTTTCATTCTCATTCATTTTCAGTGTGGTATTGGTAAAGACAGGAAGCTGTTAGCAGCCCCCTCTTTGTCTCACCCATAGCCTTCATCCTGAAGCATGTTTAAACTGTCATCTACGTGGCGGGAGTGCAATACACTGTAATCACAGGGTAGGCTGATACCTATTCTGCTGCCCAGGTGATCTTGGTTGGAAAGTAGGAGAGAGACTCCTGATCCCCAGTGTGCTTCATTACCCAGCTTGGTCCTGATGGCCCTCGTACACTGTACACGCTAACAGCCAGCTAATAACGCCACAGTGAATTCTCGACTTGCAGAATCAGTCGACTTCCAACTTCATAATTTCCAACTTAAGTAATATAATGTAGCAATCATGCATAGCTCAGAGGTGAGAAACACTTAAAGGCAGGAAACTTTGCATTACATAAAACCATTAGGTGTCAGGTGCTTTGATATTGTTGCTCACTGGCGTGTACTGTAGTTTT
Source organism: Caranx ignobilis (assembly GCA_021432705.1). Lineage (NCBI taxonomy): Eukaryota > Metazoa > Chordata > Actinopteri > Carangiformes > Carangidae > Caranx > Caranx ignobilis. The sequence goes on from MU269980.1 coordinate 37,266,886, forward strand.
GTACCTTCCTGCTCCTCTACCTTCGTATTACTCTCTTCTTAAAGGCTGATTGGTCCAAACAAAGGGAGGTATATCACCCAGTGTATGTTTCAGGTGCAGGATGAGCAGGACCAGGGTAATTTTCCACAACATTAGGGGCAGAAATTGATAATTAGAGGTGTTTATGACATGGTTGGGGCCCCTGTGGGGCAGCCCTCCCCTTTAACCTCAAGCGACATTAAACAAATGCTGGCTGTCACGTCGGAGGCAGGTTGGAGCTCAAAGTCTTCCACCCGCCATACGGAGCTGTGTTGACGGGACAGACGCTGGGATGGAGAGGGAGGAGGAAGCAGAGGGTGGGGTGGTGGTGGTGGTGGTGGTAGGGGGGGGAGCACATTGAGGACCCCTGTGCCCCCAGCTGTCTGAGCCAGCTAATGACTCGTCTCAGGGGGCTGTTGTAAGAGAGCAGGAAATTGAAACAGACGCCTCGACTAGGAGCTGCTACATGTGTGGCTGTGTGCTGCCATTCAAACACCAGAGGGCTTAATGCATGTGGGCCAAGCACCAATGTTATGTTTATTAATCTGATGGCACATAATCAATATTATTATTTTTCATCACATTTCGGTTTATACTGACGGATTAATACTATTTGGAAGGATCTTTTTTTTAATGTCACAAATTAGAGAGCGTTTTAATGAATTTGGTCATTTAGCCCTTTAATGACATTATGTACATATCAAGTCTCATCCTGATGAGTCTCTGAAGTTGACAGACACAGAAGTGTGTGTCTCAGGTGTTGTCTCCTATGTTTTGCCCACGCTCAAACAATGCGTCCCCGGGCCCTCAGAGCTCCACTCTTCCCCCATGTTACCATCTTCAATCCCCTGCTGAGCCCATCTTACTCCTCCAAGACAGCCCCATCTCCCTAAAGGTAATGACCGAATTAGGCCTAATGTTGTACACTGGCTAATGGCACAGTGCCGCACATTATAGCATGTGCAACTGGCAACGACAACAGCAATAATCCCTGAGCCCCTTGTCCTCCTGCACTCCACCCCTGGGGCTGGGACGGTGCACAGGGAAATGAATGGAGTTTGCCACACTACAATGAGCTTTTGATGGGAGACAATGGAGGAGGCTGCCAGCACCACACAGGGTGGTAAGAGGAGAGCAATATGGGGCCCATCTACTGGCCCTCCCTCCCTGCTTCCCCCAGGCCCCTGGCCCCCACTCCCAGATTCATAATGGCATCCGGAGGGGGAAAGAAGGGAAAGTGATGTCAAATGTCAGGAAATCAGAAAGATGGCAAGCTGACAACCCCCTCCTATCGTCCCATGCCTCCTATCCCTTTGCCCAACGGTAGCACAGGTTAATATCACATTTATAAAATCACTTACAAGAAACAAAACCGGCTCTTAGCCCCCTGTCACTCTCAGACAGTCATATAGAGAGCTTTGCTGCAGGCTAACGTAGGTAACCATTTGTTCACTGATAGCCCCATACCTGTCCTTCACTGCCTCTGAAGCCAGAGTCACGCTGTTACTTTTGGAGCACTCAGAGCCATTTCCAACTCCTCCTACAGTGGACACATTTCTGTCACAAGTCTGCCCCTACTTTGCATGAAGCTTTCAACAATATCATTCATTATTCATTACTCCCTGTCATTTCACAATGATGCATAACACTGCATCCAATTCCTCACTCATTGAAGAAGTTGCACTGGATCTGCCTCAGTGTATCTGTAAAGGAATAATTTCACATTTATCAAAATTATTCTATTCTATAAGCTTCAATTAATATAACAGTGGTATTTTTATATTTGTCATTTTCTCTTCATCCACCAGTTTTCTCCTAGTTCTTTACATATATAATTATACATAACAAAAAAATACCCAGTTAACTTTCATTTTCCATCATTTTTACTCCTAGATTTAGTTTAGTGTTTGTTTATTTGTTCCATTACTTCTTTCAAGTATATTTTTGTGGCTCATTGGTTTAAAATTTTACTCCCCTGTGTAAAATTTTCTTTATGATGTCAGAAATGTAAAGAATTTTAATGGCTTCATAGAAAGCCTATTACCTATTGGTAATAATGATGCACCAATGGGGCAAGTGTTATAAATAACTATTGGAATTCATAAGAGGCTTTCTCCTATACCTGGTTAGTTTAGTACCAGAACTGTAAATTACATGGCAGTGAAATGAATGATTAAAATGAAAGAAATAATGTTTTTCCTCCTTTTCCTTCTCTTTGCAGCCAATGGGATGACTGATCCTGCAAATTCCAGCATGGGCAGCGCGACCAGTCCTAAACTCGAGCCACCTCCTTCGCCTCACGCCAACCGCAAGAAACACAGACGGAAAAAGAGCACAGGCATCACAAAGCCAGACGGCTTATCTGCAGGCAATGAAGGTACAAAAACTGCATCGGTGCATTAGCTCTGAAATGACCAAAACTCCTGAACACAAAAAATATATATATGTCCATTGGTTGCACAGGTGCCTAACAGGCCAGATGTTCACATATCAATGTAGAGAGCTAGGATCATTTCCTATGGTGATGCAAATATGGGAAAATGTCACACATCAGAACATATGTGGAGTGATTTATTTATTTTACCAAACAACATAATTAATGCTTCTTAACACAGGGAAGCCAGTGAGGGATTAGGTCTGGGGAGTTGCACAGGTGACTCATATTGGTGGGTGGTGTGCACCAGATTGGGGGCAAACCAGAGTGTTACACCCTCCCAGTGAAGCTCCCAACCAGCAGCTGAAAGGAAATTGTAAATTACTCTATGTGTATCAGTGGTGTGGAGGACTGACCACACTGAATTAAGGGTTAAAGTGAAAAATGATGAGACTTCAATGATCCACTTTGGATTCAACGACTTCTAATACAGATCAGATTTCTCCACTCACTGTGAGATGATCTCATAATCTTGTATATTCTGATTGAATATGTCCATGAAGTGGATTAAGGTATGTAGTTTTGTATCTCTATGTGGCCCCCCAACCTCAAAGCCCCCTCATTTCTTTTGCCGGCGTATGAATGGGGCCCGATCTCCAGAAGCTGTTGCCCTCCTCAGCAGGGGAGTGGCAGTCGGCTCTCCACCCAATTAATAATGATTCTCCAGCCCAATGATGAATGGAATACCCTAATTGGATGGCATTGTGAAAACACTGAGACGCATTTCAGAGGCCATAAAACTGATGTCACCAGAGCGAGATGATCAATCAAGAAGATTGATACGCTGGATAACAACAACAATGGCATTGACGCCTCCTAAATGGGGCTCAGCATTTATAATCATTACACTTTTTTATCATGGTCTCTGACAGCTCCTCTTTAAAGTCTGAATGGGTCTGTTGACCACATTGTTGTTTCGAGTGAACATCATCAGCATCTCGGAGATAAGTGCTAGTGTTTTTATCATTGGAGTAGCATGTGGTCACATCAGCATCAGTGAAACCAGGCACACTGAGCATCATCAGCTTTAGTTTGAGTTATACAGCAGCAGTCTTTAATATCTCCTCAAGTTTGATCTTTTTGGAAGACGTCCACTACTTCAGTTTTATTTGACGTTACTTACTCTTTAATGGGTGTCTCCTGACAGGGTTACAGTCTTATACATGTATAGTCGTTTGCATAATTGAAGTCAGATTAGTCCTGGGCTTCCTGAGTAGGAAGTCTAAGAGTAATCAGACTGCAGGAAGCAGATTCTGAATGTCTCTCACGTCATCAAACATGCACATTGTTTTCTATCTTTCTCATTGTTCTCGGCGAGGTTTTCTATTAGCATCAACTTGTCTGTTCTGCTGAGTGCTCTAGAATACAGACGTATCACTTAAAATATTGGATTCACCCAAGTCTGGGATGCAAGTTGTGTCTCCTGTTGAAAGAAAAGGCGAGAGAGAGAGAGAGAGCAAGAGGGAAGGAAAGGAGAGGAGAGGTGGGATCCTTGAATAAATTGCTATCAGTTTGTCTCATTTACGGGGCAATCAGAAGCGTGCAATGCAGGCTGAAATTGAATTTCAGTAGTTGTGAAGCATCATAAATCAAAACAGCATGAGCGTCTTAAGGTGAGAAATCATTTTGGTCAACATAGAACGTGTGAGGATGTGGCACGTGTAAATGTGGCACCACAGCACTTAGCAAGACTCTTGTACACGGCGCCTGAAACAGTCCTAGACATATTTAACATTATTATGATTATGAAAGGCTACAACAAACAATGTAATTGATGGACCCCTTACAAAGTCCAGCAAATGCCCTCAAAATCACACTTAATCATGACACTTACATGTGGGGGGCTTTCAGATGTATTTATTTCACACTCCACATTTATGTCAAATCAATATAAGTCTGTGTTTGGATTGTCCATGAATCCTGTGTTATGTCTACAGTGCTACACCTCCAGCACGGGTATGCACAATGGCCACAGTCCCTAATATCCTATGCACTGTCAGAGCTGTGTGGTGTAATGAACTTCTCATGTGCTTAAAGAATGATGCAGGATGCATGGCGAGACAACTGACAGCCCCGTAATGTGTTTCCCAGCAGCCACCCGGCGACGAGCTCTCTCGGTGTGTCGCTCGCCATAAACCCACTGGAAAATCGATGGCCGATAAAGAGTTGTGTTCAGGGGAGCCCCCTCTGATTAATGCAGACTGTCAGGGAGCATCATTAATGTATTTCTCTTTTAAAGAAAGTGTATCAAATGCTCATTGTTTGGGGGGTTTTAGCTTGTCCACTGTGAGCAGAAAGGGAGGTGCAGGGATGGAGGGAGACAGCGGTTGTGCGAGACTCCTTCCTGATTCTCTCTGAGTTTTATGGATGAAGATATTTACTCGTGCGAAGGTCACAGAAATCAGGGAAAAAACAAGTGCCAAGTGTTTGCCAGAATGCTTTCAACGTAAAGGAGGTGTTTAAGGTCTTCATTTACATCTCCGCAGCAGGATTTGATTTGATGCAATTTCAGAGAAAGACAGCGAATTAAACCAAGTCTCATCAAAGTTAACGTGCATTCACGCGCATTTTGAACACAAATGCAAAAGGGCTCAAAGACGAAGAAGAGGCTAAAAGTAGAATCAGTCGTATTCATATCTGAGGGCAGTTAACTTTAACAAACTCCAGTTTTTCAATTGAAATCTTTGTTGGTTAATAAACCTTACTTGATTAAGGATCCAATGATAGATTTTTTTAAGTGCTTGTTGGTTTTATTGTACAATGTGAACTGATTATTTGAGCACTTCTCCACTGGATTGGGTCCAAAATTAGACAAAAATAATTCTCATGTTTAGAGAAAGTGGATGGTTAAAACAGAGTCTTATCAAGATGTTGATAACATTAGCTTGTATGTCACAAACGTACCTGGGCTGATGCAATCTGCCCTCATGAAACCAGTTTACATCACATGGATCAGTGGGAGAAGCTGAGCAGAAAATATACATATACTGTACATGTTCTTAAATGAAATCTTATGTTTTTCTGCTGATGAAAACTTTGTAAATAAGAGCAGTTGGGCTTTAACAGCAACAAGGCAAACTGCTCGGCTTCTGGGCTTCATCAGGTTCATCAGGCTTGAACAGTTTCAGCTCAGTCTTCATCAGGATCACAGAATGAGGAAGATGTTGACAGATGTTGAGGGTGAGAATGAGGAGCTTCATGCCCAAAGTTATGTGGATCAATGGCGATCATTTACAAAGCTGCTACTAACTGGGCAGTGGAAAAACTGGAATAAATTGACTGCAGTGATCAGATATGACCTTGATATATAAAATGAAAGACTTTGTTTACTTTCACCATTTGATTTCTTTGATATCTTGTTGTTTGAGTTTGTATTTGTTGCTGTCCACTCTCAGCTTTACACACCACAGAAACAAATTAGTCGACATCCTGATGCTTCTGACTCATCCACAGATTGACTGGAACAAGAGATCATGTTCTCTCTCTGCTCCATGCCAAAGTCTATCATCAGCAATGTTAATTTTGCCCTGTGAGGCCAACTTAATCCAGTATCGTATTGTCCTGTACCTTAGTAAACTAAGGGTTAATATCCTCTGGAGTCCAGCTGAGGATTAGGAAATGGAGGTTTAACTGCCTGTGCTAATGGTGGGTGTTTATCTCAATACTTTGTTTTGTCACTCCCCGACTCGCTCTCATTTCCGAAAGCTGTCCCTGGAGCCTCCACTCCTGTAATGGCTTAGCTTTCTGAGCGCCACAGTATGGAGGGAAAGGAATAACAAGATTCTCATTTGGGCTCTATACACACTGCCCACAGATACATGTATAATTGGCCCTGTTTTCATTCTGCTCTGTTGTTAAATGCACTAGCTATTAGTGTAGCGGTACTGGTACTGATTTCATGTGTTTGTTTATTGTTGGAAGGTGTGCTCCTTGTTTGTTTGAGCGTGTGCGTGTGCATGGAAAAGTGTGCAGAAGTGTGTGTGTTTGTGTGTGTCAGATTGATAAAGAGTGTGCTCTATCTCTCTCTCTCCCTCCCTGCTCTCTTCTTTCTGAGTTTGGTCGTGGTTCCCCCGGGGCCCCTGTCGCAGTAATGGCCTGCTCCTGATTGCTCTGATACAGGTTAGGAATATTGGCTTTAATGATGTGTAAAATGAGCAAGCAGTGCCTGTGACATTTACAGATGGCACCGCCTTGGCCTGTTCTTCCCAACTGCTCGTTAATTCACGGGAACGGCGAGCACTTCTTTAAGTGACTGCCTGATGCATGCATACGACACAACAAAACACATCCTACACACCACAACAATAGCTCACCTTGTGTACCTCTGCACCTTGTCATCATTTCAGCCAAGTGTTCACACAAATAGATGAAAAAAAGGGGGGAGTCCTCAAGGCTAAAAGCTGTTTGTTAAGTCCTTTCCAAGGGTCATCACCCTGGTCTCCAGAGGATCTTTTGAGAGGCTTAGACAGAATAGATGCTGTGTTGCTGCCTGCTGTATAGACAGCACAGCTGGGCTCAGCACCAAACCCCCCAAGGTGATAATCTGGTCCACAGGTCCTCGGTGGTGCATCTGCTGCACATACACAGCGGCAGGGGAATCGCCGTCCTCATGTCACCTGCTTTCCAGTTTGATTTTCAGGTCAAACATGTATCTGTATGATTTACGGCACCAAAACGGTTTTAGAGAGGGGAAGGATCTGCCTCTGAAGGCAGCAGGTCAGTGGTGGAGGAAGGACACAGCATCACAACATCTTTATTTCTTGTGAAGTATTGGACAGTTTGATGTCTTTAGACTCTTTGACCAGTATACATATATATATATATATATATATATATATATATATAATATTTTACACTCAGCTAACAACTCAAAGAATGAAGAAGAAAGTAAACATAGCACCTGAAAAGTCACCAGGACAGCAGTGTTACAAATTACAATATCTCTCTAGACTAGGACTATAAAAACACATGATATGAAAATACTCCAAAGTATGTTCCAGGTATCTCAAAACTGTACTTCATTATTGTACTTAAATAAATGTACTTGCTCCCTGCCACTGTGGCCAGAAAATATGAAGGATGCATTTACAATCGTTTTTTTCTACTAAACGTTCAGCTTATTAAAGAGCTCCTCGAGAAGCCATCGAGTGTCTGAAGGTCTGTAACTGAGAGGTTCCCGAAACAGTTTTATGATCCATGTAAATGGTGGACGATGAGTATCTTTATCTGTTCCTTCCTCTTTGCGGCTCCATGGCCATTACACTCTAATTTCCTTTTTATTATGCCATGTTAATTAAGGAAAATCATATTTCGCTCATTCTTCACAGTTGGCTCCTCCACTGCCTTTAGACTGTGTTCCTCCTTGTCCGCCCACTGGCAGGGCTTTGTTAATTTATTTCTAATTGGCAAGAACTTGTTGATCGCCAGCTCGTAGATAGATATGGTCAGAAGGTTAATGTTCGTGTTAATGTGACCAGGTGATCGTTCCCTCCGCCGGCCTCTGTTCCAACAGCAACCATTGAGTAATGACGGCAGCACTAATGGCCCTTTTACAAGCTCATCATGGCAGGTGCCTATAAGATAGCGGCGTTACCTTTGACACGTCGTTCATGCTCAGATTTACTGTGTGTGAGATCAGCACTTTGACCCTCAGCATCATGCTTACATGGAGCAGAAGCACTTTGGCTTATGGAGCTGAATTGCCACACTGTGGACGGCATTAAAAAGTAATATCAGTGCTGCCAGAGCTGCATGTAATGACAATACCTGTGTCACCCATAAAGATTCCTGCTGCACCTGTCCCACTGTCTCTTTAGTGGCTACTGTATGTCTCGCATGTGCATTACTATGCATGGAGAATTAGATTTGTTTTCCCTCGTATACTCATCAGTTTAAGAAATCAGCCATCCGTTGCTTTTTTAATCTCCATAATGAAAGTGTTTTAATGCCTCCAATTTATTGCCTGGGCAGCCAACAGAATAATTAGCTTTGTTCAGGTTTTTAAAAAGATGAAAACACAAGTATAACAACATTTGAGTCTGGGAACCACAGATTCTAATCAAATGCATTAGTTATTGTACCCGAAGGTATATTGGACTAGGAAAAAAAAAAGATTTTTTTTCTCCATGTATCCCAATTAATCAAGCTTTTTATTTATTTATTTATTTTTTCAAAGTTAATTTTCTTTTCATATTTTTTGCTTTTATTCTCTTTAATGTTCTGGGTTCCTCTAAGCTGACCATTTTTATTCAATCAGATGACAGACTTTATAACCACACACACACACACACACACACACACACACACATACCAAAAGACTTTTTTCACTTTAAGTCTAAATAAAGAGGCTTCCAGGTCTTTATTGATTCTCTGTGACCTGTAGTCAATTCCACAAACTAAATCAGATAATTGAAGTCAGTGTCGAGCTAATTGGATTATTGCTTTCCCCCTGAAGAGATCGCCCTCCACCACGGCGCAGGGATTGCTACATTAGTGGCCTCCATCAGACATCTGTCAGTCGGGCTGTTTCTTGCACCAAGGAGGGTGAATTGATTATAAATATAAAGAGTAGGTATTTATTTAGTTATATGATTTGTCTGGTGATCTTATCATCATAAGCTTAAATTAGATGTATGCAAAGAGTTGATTTAACATTGGATTGAGAGGATTACAGTCTAAATACTGGTATAGGTGCAATAAAAAAAAAACTTTGCTTTATAATGTAACTTGTGTTGATAAATGATATCAACGATGTGGGTAATTAATACAGCACATTAATAGCACTTTGGCAGAACTATTTGCAGGACATGGTGGATCAAAGCCACATGGAAAAAAACATTCCCCTTGTGTCGACTTGCCTCCAGTCCTCCAAACATGGTTTATGCAAATGAGATGACTATTTGCATAGACATAATTAGGTAATTACAAATCATTTGGCTATGAGCTCAAGCATGTGCAGAGACCTGAGATGTTGCACGAGTCACATTGTACAGTACGGAGTTAATGAATTGCCTCTGAACAGCAGAGGCATTACGGCATGTGTTGGAACATATGTTGTGTCAGACCTCTTGTTTAGAAACGACAGGTGACATTTTCATAAATCTTAGTTAAACAGAAAGAGATGGGAGGTGAGGAAAACAAGGCTGATTCACCATTTACAAAGACCTTCCTTTTCAAAGAAATGTTACCTGCATTTTAAAAGTTGTATATATAAATTGCTTTGGGGTTGTTGACTAAATCTAGTAGCGTGTGGTTGTTAAGCTGTGCACTGATACTATTATACAACATAGCAACAATGAAGTCAAAGGGACTATTGCTGCCCCACTGTCTCCTCTGTTTACACTCTACTTACTTATTAATCAGTTGTATTGGCGCATAGCTTTATTTTTATGATTTTCACAAGCACTTTAACTTCATATTGTTGTATGACCTAAATTTACACAGTTAAACTCACAGTGATGAGGGGGACAACCATAAGGAAGCAATTTCCACTCATGCACCCATGACTCAGGTGAATTGTAGGGAGATTTTAACATCAATTCATGTTAATTTTAACAAAATAATTTTGACAAAAGGGTTTAATTATAAGCAAAGAGTTAAAAACAGATATACAGCCTCCAGCTTATTCGGATTATGCCGAAAAAGGCATCAAAAGGCAAATGGACAAAAACCATTCAGTGATGTATTAATATGCAAAGTTTTGCAATTACAGTGCATATTTGCAATAATATCTGAATCATGTGATATTGATGTTATTATGAACCAACAAACTCAGCCATCTTCTAAAGTCAATGACCACTGTGACCCAGCCAGATCCATCACTATTTTGCTTCCAGTTTGTCACATTGAGTAAATTTATTTATTTGTTTACTTATTTTGTAGTTTATAATAATCTGTTTTTGTCTTATGTGTTTTCTGAAGTCGCAGTGCCTTGAGCTCTCAGGGCCATCGTAGCTGTAGTTATGGCCTGCTGTAACTCAGTCAGACAGAGGGAGAGTCCACATACCAGGAACATAAGCACACTTCGTGTAACCAGTAACGACAAGAAAAGCAAAGATTTAGAATAACAACAAGTGTTGGAGCATCTTAATTCAACAGTACTCGCAGAATAAAACACAGATCTCGTGATTTGAATAGTCCTGGGTGGTGATAGCAGAGTTAGCTAGCCGAGCGATTGTTGTGATTCCTGGTTGTGCAGCGGTGGGAGCACTGGTGGATCCAGTAGGTCTTCTGACACTTTGATAATAAACAGTAGCATGTGTTCAATCTGAACACAGCAGCAGCCCTAGTACTTTTTACTATTTTTTTTTAAAGAATCATTATTCATATGAATTATATGTTAAATGCATCAAAAAAGCAAAATCACAAAAATTGTGTTTTAACAAAAGTGTTATTGTGTCTTTCTGGTGAATTGTACTTGCAGTGGTGGAGTGTATTGGCACTTATGCTTTTGAGGTTTTGAGGCATCATCAAACCAAACAGCGGTGCCTGGCAGCACAGGAGGTGCCAAGAAATCACTTGAATGTTGCTGAGTTTAACAGAAGCCCATTCCACAGTGCACTCGTGCATAGATGGGCCTCAATCACTGAGCTGTGCTGCTGATTTGCAGAGTCAGATTGCACAACCGACATGCGTGTTGCTCCACCTAACATGTCCCCCCCCGCCACCACCACCACCATCCCTCCTTCAATGTGCTGACAGGTGATTTTCTACTATACAGATGTGAAGCTGAAAGGAAGCCTGAACCTGTGCAGCCAGGAGAAACAGCACCAACATGTGTGCGACATTACGTTTTGATTACACTAAATTACCGTTCATCTGTGTTGCTTCTTTTCAGAGCAAGAGGACTCCTTTGAGTTCATCATTGTGTCATTGACGGGTCAGACGTGGAACTTTGAAGCGTCCACATACGAGGAGAGGGAACTGTGGGTCCAAGCCATCGAGAGCCAGATCTTTGCCAGCCTGCAGTCTTGTGAAAGCATAAAAAACAAGGTACAGTCAGCTCACGAAAGATAAGACACCAGGACTGGAAAGAGGTTGGCGATTATCGTCTAATCACAACATCGTCATCATCAGTTCTACAATTCTGCTGCTTCATTTCTTTCACTCCTTTACGATCTGTACTGTGCCCCCACCGCCCCCTCCCTCTTCCCCCACGCCCCCTCCTCACCCACTTCAAGCTGTCACATGTGGGAGGTTGTCAGACAGGTGCACCACAGTGTGGGGGGGATCTCTTATTAGAACTGACAGACATCAGAGATAGAACACGGCTTGTGTCAGCATACGGGGGAGACACAGCCTCATTTTCATATTCATATTTTCTCTGCCTCCGTCTTTTCCCAAGACTTTGAAACACCTCTTCCTTCCCTCCCTCCCATCACTTCCTCATCTATGATTCCAGTCCAGCTATAATTGTTTGCCTTCTCTTACCCCTGTAGTGATTAGTTCCTGCTGACTTGTTCTTTTCATATGTTCCCTCACAGTCTCGGTTAGGTAGTCAAAGCGATGCAATGGCCATTCAGTCCATACGAAACGTCAGGGGGAACAGCTTCTGTGTGGACTGTGATGCATCCAGTGAGTATAATTCTACACCTCAAAAGATAATAATTGCTAAAGGTACTGCATTATAAACCAAGATATAGATATTGATCTGTATATATTCAGAACTTTTTCAGAGCTCTCTAGTCTATTGAGTGTTATACTTATACTATTGAGTAGGTATGAAGGGAAAAAATCAATACAGCACAGTATCACGATAGTTTGTGTGCCTCAGTATCAATTTTGTTTTATCAAACTGCAGTTTATCCCAGCATGTCATTGCAGTACTCAGGATAGCGCAATCGCAATAATATTATATTGTGACTTAAGAATTGTGATAGTATTGTAATGTGGGGCCTTGACATGTTTAGTTATGGTTGTCAGTGACAGCAACACATAGTAACACATGGTAGTCAACATTGTGCATTAACACTGGAGCATCAGGAATACCACATAGTGAGTCAAGACTCCTACAGGAGCTGCATCTTAAAGCGTTCCCTTGTTGGCGTCCAGACTCAGCCATGATGGGACCAGCTTGTTCTTTCCTGGCCAAAAATAATCTAAAAATCTAAATATTGCAAACTGAAGGTTGTTAAGTTGTTTAAAACTCTTGTGGTAAATGTGGACTCAGAATGTATTCAAGTTTAAACCTATTCAGAAATATTTATCACAACATAAGAATGCAGTGTAATCCTTATGAAACAATAAGAAACTATAAGTTAATCTATCAATCAGACTAATTGTCACATTTCCTCTTCCATCATCATGATCATGTCCTGTCCACTTCTCTTGCAGACCCAGACTGGGCAAGTTTGAACCTGGGTGCCTTGATGTGCATCGAGTGCTCAGGTATCCATAGGAACCTGGGCACCCACCTGTCCCGCGTCCGCTCCCTGGACCTGGACGACTGGCCGGTGGAGCTCAGCATGGTGATGACCGCCATCGGAAACACGATGGCCAACAGCGTGTGGGAGGGTGCTTTGGAGGGCTACAACAAGCCGGGGAGCGACAGCACCAGGTTAGCATCCTTCTGCAAATAAAAGGTGCTGCTTAATGAAGCGTACAGAGATTATAGAACGAGAAGCCAGCGCTGTCTTCTCTCCATTAGCTGCCATTTATTAGCCACCCACATTTCAGCACAAGCACTTCGCACCACAAAATGCTCCATAAGAAGCACCAGGGGTCCATAAATGTCAGTCTATTGAGCCAAGAACACAGTATTTTATGTTTCAGTACGAGTCCATTCTGTACACAGTGATCACAATGCTTCTGTTTTATTTGAGGCAGTATCGTTGCTGGCAGCTCTATCCCTCTGTCTCTTCATTTTAGGATACAACATCTATTTTTTCCACCACAGTATCTGTTGTCCCTCCACTAACTCCGCTTGGAACTCATAATTCATGAAGGGAGAGATGTGTGCGACATTTAGCACGTAGCTGATAAATGCCCTGACCAGGTCCAAATCCATCAAGTTTGTCACTTGACGTGTTAGCACTAATCAAGAAAAGATCTTATAATCTAAACCACATATGAAACCAGGACAGTTCCTTTGTTCCTGCACAGTGTCAATAGATACAGACAGCAGTTTGGTAGAATGACACTCACAACACACAATTTTTTTAATCTCTTCAAGTAGCTTTCAATTTCGATGTGCATCTCTTTAAATAAAATATCTATTTTGCCACTCACCCTGTGCCACCCTGCTCCAACTTACCACAACGACTGTCTGCTCCCTTTCCTCTGAGGTACCCAGATCTGGTAGGAGGATTGTTTATCTCTTGGTGACAGGTGAGACCTAGCGTCCCAGTCTGACTAATGACCTGCTGTGTGGCTGTGCAGGTAATTAAGCACACCATTATGGCTAAACCCCACCCCAAGAGCCAGGCCCTCGGGCCCCAAGCTGCCCTGTCACATATCCATCACACAGGGCTGGGTCATCACTCTGTGTGTCACAGCAAAGACTGTCTGTAGGGTCTCCCTGCTGGCATTAGACTGTTTTTACATCACAGCTTTATAACTTTGTTAGGAAAAGTGATTATAAGAGACATAGCAGGTTTCTTTTTTTACTGAGAGTCCTGCTACCAGATATTAATATTGATTATCCCCAAACTTGTATGAAATCCAATGTTAAACTCTACAAAGAAGCTGTGATGTCATCTAATTACATATTAATGACATCACATTGATTAATTTGATAGCAAGTATTTACTTCCATGTAAATATTATATAGGTGCATTTTGCTATATATTTAAATTCAACCATTTTGATATCTGATTTAATGATTTTAGTTATTTTTAAAGCAAATTTGTAAAAACATTATCTGGATTGAACTTTTCCCTGAGTGATATATTTGTGAAGTAAACAGCTTAAGTTTAACAGTATTGGCTGTAAATAACAAATAATATGAGGCAGAATGAGCAGTTAAATCAGTTAAAATGGTACAAAAAACATCAGTGTGTCAATCAATGATAAAAAAAAATCATTATGACAATCTTCACAGCCTTTGTGGGCAAGATGAACTAATACAGTGAGCTGTCAGTGTTGTTTAAAGACACACTCGGGAAAAAAGTGTGTCTTTCAGGAGCTGCAGCTCATCGTAGGCTTTGATGATGTCAATGTATTATAAAAGGTCTATTGCTACATAGAGTCTTGTTCATCAACACTATATATTGAAAACACACACATCGTCACAGTTTGCAAATGTCTGTTGTTGTTTTCTCTGTCCACTGTGTCTCGGGCCTTTTCTATCCTCCACTCTCCGGCCAGTTCAAAACTGAGTGATGCCCTACAGTTATTTATTGAATGGTATCTGTGCTAAAGCGCTGCACTGTAGACTTGATGAAAGATTATTGATGTTGATTCCTCTCCCTACCACTGTCCGTCCCACGTCGCCTCAAGCAGGAAGGTTCTTCATTGTCTTAAAAATCCGATCTTATCCCGCAGCAGCATCTCCATTAGTTTTCACTGTCAAACAATAAATCTCATTTGCAGCATAACTAATCCTCAGACAAAAAGCAGCTGTTGTAAATATCACATATGGCCACTGGTTATTGAGGTGCCACTGATACTGGTGCTGATAGAATAATGTAGCCTTGTGGGGTAAACATTAGTATCAAATTATTTTTTGCTTTATCATGAAAGATGAATCATGACCAACTTAATGGGATGTAGTGTTTTTTTGTCTTTCTACACAATAGATCCTCACCTGACTCTCTCTTTCTCTCTCTCTCACTGTGCTGCTCTTAACTTGAGTGGAGCACCTATGAGAGGATTTTAATTGTGTCACATCGGTGACATGAAGCAGCTTTGTGATGGCACCTAGGCAGGCAGTATATGGCTCCCGACTCCCCGCTAAACATTAGTGACACCTAATCTAAACGATTCAGTAACTACCTGAATATCAACTCAGGGTCTGATTGAATGTCGCTTGCAAGACTAGTTTTATCCCTTTTACATTTTTGAGATTTAACTTTAAAGCATTCATCCACAAGATTGGTTTAGCTTATGATATTCAAGATGGAGCGAACACAATATATAGATTTGTCGTACGCCGATCCGCGCAGCAACAAGGAAATTACCGGTGTACATCAAACTGATTACAGGCACTTTAATTGGAAATGTGTTTATATCCAGGCATATACACATGTATGTAACCTGATCACCTGAGCACAAAGGGATGCATGGTCCCACATTCTAAGGAGTCAGCCGTTGTAAAGCATCTTTAATTTGTAACTAATGGCTTTATAAAAGGTTAATAAATCACTAGTTAATGCTTAATGGTTTCACCTTCTCATAATTCATTATTTAAGCAGTTGTTTCCTCATTTTGTTAGAAATACAGTGACTTTCGTCTAGATGCTTCCTTCCACCCTTTTTCCAGACAAAGGGATTTTTCAAACCAAAAGTTGCTCCCATTAATGCCTTATAACTTATCTATACATGATCAATGATTTATTAACCAGTAATGAAGCCATTTGTTCAGTTTTATTATTCATTCATAAAGGATGACTCATTAGAGACTGGTACTAACTGCATTAAGTGCAGAAATCATATCTTGCCCGGCCGCAGCTAAATGTGTGATAATAAATGTGTGGAAGCCGTGCGTCGTGGCCGATCTCTGCAGTCAGCACATCGGAGGGGAGTTGTTCTTTTAATTAGCACCTGGGAGTCATTGTGTTTTGCACGTCACCTCTAATTGCTTGGCATCCTCGTGATAGAAAACACCACAGACCATTGTGATGGATACTGTGGGGGAGGTCCAGCGACTAACTTTACCCTTATCCTTTTACTGGCACACACACACACACACACACACACATAGTAAAACACACACAGACACCAGTTCTCATTTGGGGTTGGGGGGCGGGAGGGAGATGTCCTGGAGCGTGGACGGATGTGGACGGCTATCCCTCACTGACGCGGGCCTCTCACTGTCACCCTCTGTAGGCTCCGCGCCGCCCTCGGCCACAGGCAGGTAATAGCTCTGATGAGAGCCCTCCACTTTGTTTCAGAAATAATTTGCCACTCCTGCCGCCTGCAGGGGCTGCGTGGTAATAAAAATGAATCACACCGCTAACCTCTCCAAACCTGGCCCCGCTGCCTCTTTTAACCCCTTCCACTCCGGCACGCTGTGGCATCTGGCCTCATGCTCCCAGAGCTGTTTTTTGTTGCATTTATGACATCAGTGCCAAAGCGATAAGTCTCCTGTTTTAGGATTCGTCCACTTTTGGCCTGTGTCCTCTACCTTAGTCCCCCAAACACAGAGTGAAGCTTCCAGGCTACTCACAGGTTAGGAGTGCTGGAGCACCAACTCTCAGAAGAGCTTTTAGAATAGCCGGCCTTGCCAGGAGCCCTGGTGGAAGAGGAGTAATTAATTAAGACAAATGAATGACTGGGTCTTCCCATGTCCTCCTTCCCTCTCTCTCTCTTTTTCTTTCTCTTTCTCTCTCTCTCTAAATGAAACCCACAGGTCAGTAATTAGCCCTGTGTGGGAGAAGTGGTACCACAGTCGCTAATTGCCCACATGCCACTGGGTTTCAGAGCCAGGTACACATAGAGGAAGGGCTGATTCATTATGGCAAAGTCCACTTAACCATGCAATTTAGTTTCAATATTGTTAGCATTACTGAGTCATTACAAAGAGTTCTCGCCAGATGACGTGAAGTGAAAAAAGGATCCAGGGCCGGCGTGTAGGTCGGCGGAGCAGGCTGCATACATAAGCGAGGGCATGTGTTATCGTCCCCTCAGCTTTGTATGCGAGGCGAGGGTTCAGCAGGGGTTAACAGCATGAGCATTTAAAGGTATTAGTTTTGCTGGCACAAAAACACAGCCACTCCATCATGGAGGAGTCTGACAACCTCATTAATGTCACAATATATTCAACTCATCCCTCTGCCATGCCTACGGCACCCAGATGCTCTCCTGCTGGCCTCTCTATCCACATGGCTCCATGCACAACAACCTTTTGAGGCGGCGGTCATCTGTTCAGCAAGAAAAGTGGCATCTACTCCACTTGTAAAAATATTTGCATTAATTCTTTTACAGCCTTTTCCAGCTTTTACAGCAGCAACATACCATGTCAACACTGTACCCGCTGGACCATAGGGGGCCTTATTTAGCACTTTTTTTTTTTTGGCTGCAGAGTTTACTGTGTTGCTCCTTCATTTCTCGCCCTTAGCAACCTTTGATGCTTTGGGGCCCAGCTTTCTCTCCCTGTTGTGTGCACTTTTTTTTTTCCTCATCTCTGTCGTTTTTTTCTTCCTCTCAGCCCCCTCTCCCTCTTTCTGTCCACTTGTCCCTCTTCCTCGCTCCCTGTCTCTTCCCTCCCCTCGGTTTGTGGAAGTGAAGCTGCTTGGCTGCATGGGAATCGGTCCTATACAAGCTGCCCACCCCCCACTGTGAGGTCTGTTCAGGCTGCTCAGACCCAAAGTGCCCCCTCCTCTCCTCCTCCTCCTCCTCCTCCTCTACAACCCCCCTCAAACCCTTCACCACCACCATTTCTCCCCTTCAGTGCGTCTATTTGATGTGTCCGCAGTGAATTTGGATGCTCGGCGAGAAGGAGGAGGAGCTGTAGAGGCTTTGATTGTTTAGGAGGACTCGGTATGTGTTTGAAAGATGGGCTGGTGGTGGGACGGACATCCTCCTCTTCCTATGGACCAATGCACCTTTATTGCAGGCGGTCAGATTGGTCATTCTGTGGCTACTCCACCACTGGCTCCACCCCCTCTGTCTCAGTTTCCCTTCCTATAAATTCCCGTTCGCTTTTGTCTTTCAGGCTTGACTAATTATCCTTGTTTGTACCTCTTTATTTGAATTCAGTCATGTGTTCTTGACTCCGTGGGCTGGGTTTAGGAGAATCATTCCGCCATTTGCCACTTAATTAAGTCAGGGTCAGGATCCATTGCTCAACAGAGCTGAAGGGACGGAGCTCTAATAGAATTATAAAAGAGGCCTTTCTCCACTGTTAAGGGTGCTTTTATCTAGGTGGGCTCTGCATAGGCAAATGAAAGGGGACACCAGGAATCCCGTTTCCACTCAAGACTCAGTAAGCATTTTGATGTTTGCCCAAGATTTCTTCCAAATGAAACTTGGTGAAAGAAAGTCAAACAATGCTGGTCAGCTGCAAGATAACTCTGAATGATGGAGGATGGTCGCTGCGAAGTAAAACACAGCCTGTTTTTTAGCTGAGAGAGACACAGGCATTTTTATTGGGAACGTTGAGCTCCCCTCTGTCCCCTAAGCAACAGAGAAATTTCGAACAAGTATGTGCTCAAGCCAGGGTGGTGTCTGCTAAAACCATGCCCGTGTGTGTGTATGTGTATATAAGAGTAACCATCAGTTCAATTTCCTTAATATCCCCCCATGCTGTGAAAATTCACTCTGCTCTCCCTCTCTGCCCCCTCCGCTCCCGCCCTGACCAGGCGTTTTTTGACATGCTAAATCTGCTGATTTTATTTTTCTTCCTCCTGTGGTGAGGAAGTGTCCTTTTCAAGGGTCTCAGTTTCCCCCCTGACTGTCTAAACCCTACCTCTGTTTGGATTGTTTTTCTATTTCAAACAAAAGACAGAGGGGGGATTACCATTTCACTTCCTTTCACACTCTTTCTTTCAAGTGGCAGCAGCTGGGGATTTTTTAAAAACCACTGCCTGGTTGCCTTTTTTTTTTTTATTTTGTTAAAGTGGACAATCCTAAAAAAAGAGCTGCGGTTGAATTTAGAGCTCAGCATCAGTGAGTGAGTGAGGCCTTTTCCCCTGCAGGTCTTCAGGGGCTGGTTTTGTAGCAGAGGGTAACACAAAGTGTCCTCAGGGCTCCTTTCTCAGATGTTGACGTCTTCTTAATGGCTCTCCTCAGCCTTTTTGTTTCACATCTTGGTGCTAACTTTCTGCCTCATTTAGCTCATATCAATTCACTGGGCTCTACAGATTCAGCATCTCATTCATGGTCTAGCTTTCTGAAACAAACTTTTGGATAGTGATTGTTTTTTTGTTGTTGTTTTTTTGTTTTTTTTTAACCACATTTAATTTTTTTTTTAATGAACAGTGGTAGAATTCACTGTTAGGATTACTCTAGGTTGTAGTGTGTTCAGACAGACTTTATCCACTTTGACAGTGAAAAAGACACTTGTTTTCAAAGGGTCCACCGGAAATAAGAGGGGAGGGCAGGACGGCCCCTTCCTGCTCTGAGCAGTCCACTGGTTCTAAGGCCAATTGATTTGCTAACAGGCTTGTCCACACATAATGACTGAGTAGGGATTGATGGAGGTCTTACACCATAAAACTCTGAGCCACTGCAATTGCCTGCCATTAGGGATGTATTGTTGTTCACATAATACCCTCACCCTTAAGAAAAGATTTGCTTATGGTGGAGCAGGGTAACAGACTTTCTCCTCCACATCTTCCTCCAGGTCATCACAAAAAGAGAAGCTCCTGTGAGCGTACAGAATCAATGGCTTTAAAACAATTTTAACTTGAGGGTGAAGTTGCTTTTATGAGCTTCCAGTTGTGTTTTGCAGTTAATCAGTTTGTGCTTGATTCACTGATAGAGGCTCCACATCCTTAACTCATGTAGTTAGGGCCGGTGCCAGGCTCCTCTGTGCAAGACGAACTGCTCTGTGAAGTGAGTCTGGCAGCTGACATATGAGTCTGAAAACGGTTGCTGTCTGTGGCAAGTTGGCAGCCCTGACACTTAGCCGCTAAGGCCGTAATGAAGGAGAGTGACTAATGCTGAACCGGTCACAGTTGTTAAAACAGCTGCTGTTAATTGAAAATGAGCTACTTGGGGATATACCTAAAGGACAGCTTCACCTATATTACAGTATCATTCTAATATAAAAGTGTGTTGTTGATCACCTGTGGTGAGGTTAAGCTGCGATGATAACTATGTTCCATCAGTATGACAAACAAGGAACAGTCATTAATTCTGACATATTTCACCAGTGCTTTTAAATGTGTGTTAATCCACTGCTGAAAATAGTCCCAGACAGATTTTTACTCTTAACTGAGGTAAATCCAGTTGATCTGACTAAATCTCAGTAGAAACCAGTGAATTTGAGGTTAATTTCTGTCTTTTTACAGAGTTTGTGTGCAATAAGAAAAATATAGAAAATCTGTCTAATCTTTTAAATTCAATTATCTTCTTACTATCGCAGAAATGAATAGTTGAAATTCAGTCAAATGAAACCAAATTTACCTACGTGGCATAATACTACTTTTCTAATTTGGGTCAACCAGCCCAAATTACAAATAATGACAAATAATGATGAATGGACAATTTAATGTGCACGTGTGATGTTCCATTGCTCATTTAAAAAGGTTAATTAAGTTGTACTGTTGGAGCTCGTTCTCGCTGTGATTATGATGAAACAGAATTGAATTGGATTGTCAGTTAGCACTTGGTGCCGAGCCTCAGTCCGTTCACAGAGAGTCCCACGAGAGCCTTGTCATTCCAGCCGGCGTCGCCACTTGAACTTATCCGTACGAACCTTCTCCTCTCTGTCACTCACCCACAAGTCCAAACAACAGCCTCTTTCTGCTCCTCTTATCACACCGGCTGACAGGGTCACAGGGTTAGTGCCACACTGGGCATGCTCAGTCATTCACATATTGATATTGATTTTTTTTTTTTTTTAACTTCTTTCTTATTTGGGCAGTTTGTATGTGGGCAGTGAAAGAAGTGGAGGTCAAGATGAAGAGCAATAGATAGAATTCTGCTTGGCAATAGAGGATGGAGTCTTCCCTCAGTCTCTATTCTCTGCTGCAGGCTGGAGGGAAGGAGCCCCGCATCCCACCGTTCTCTCTCTGGCTGCCATTCAGCCCCATCGATCTGACTCAGGGCCCAGCCACCCCAAGGGAGACTGGGGCCCGGAGACACACTGCCTCTTTTGTGGAGGGGATCCATCAGTTCAGACTGACAGCCGACAGCACTGATAAAAAAAAAAAAAGAAAGAAAGAGAAAACGTCCCCCTCTTTCCTGTATTGTCCGCAGCAGACATGCTGTTCAAGATATGTAACCTTTAGAAAGCTGGCCAGGCTCTTACCGTCTTGCTGTCGACTGTAATCACTAGAAAGTGGAATATTGCCCAAAGCGTCACACCCTTTGGCATTCTCTCATCTCTCCAGCCCATCTCACTGTATTATTTCCCACTGCGATAGTAGAGGCTAGTGGCTTTCCTGTGCTCTAATAATTTAGAAATGTCACTTCACACCAGTGAGTCTCTTAGGCCAATTACTGTAATGTTTCCCCTGTGTGTCTGCGTTCTTCCTTTTCTACGTGTTTTTGCCTTTGAAATAGCTTCAGCTGAATTATGAGATATGCGCTGGAAGTTCTTTAACTTAGGTGCAAAATTGCAAGGAGGATGTTCATCATGTTTTACCCAGCCTGAACTATAACGTCCCTGTCATTTCCTCTCTCTCTCTCCAGGGAGGAGAAGGAACGCTGGATCCGAGCCAAGTACGAGCAGAAGCTGTTCCTGGTGGGGCTGCCCCAGTCAGACGTGCCCCTGGGGCAGCAGCTGCTCCGGGCAGTGGTGGAGGATGACCTGAGGTTGGTGGTGGTGCTGTTGGCCCATGGCACCAAGGAGGAGGTTAACGAGACCTACGGGGACGGAGATGGACGCACCGCTCTGCACCTATCCTGCGCCATGGCAAACGTGGTCATCACACAGCTGCTCATCTGGGTGAGTGGCCTCCTCTGACTCTGCGGCAAACCGTCAGAGGAAGATGAACATTGTTATTGTTTGTGTTTATTATCAGGCAAGCGAGCAAAGAATGGAAGTGTAAACGGAGAAATTGCCCAACAGCTGGTTAACCTCTCTCACTTTGCCAGATGTGCCAGCTCCTCATGATAAACAGAGCAGGGCCAGTTGAAAATACAGAGGTTATAGATCCATGTCACCTCCAGATACTGCAAAGAAAAGTATCTAAATATTTTTAAATAACCTACTAATATAGACATAGACACAGCCATTTGTCTCCTTTTCCCTATAATTAACACCAGATTGCATAGGAATCTCCAGAAAAATGACCAGGAAACTAGAAGTTACTCACAAAATAAAGCTTTAAATTAATTGACGGGCTTTAATCTAGAAAATGAAAGTAATCAATACTGCCACAATAAAAACATGTGAAAGTTTTTTTGCTCTAAACTGAGCAGATTTAGTTTTAAACTAACTAACTATTAACTGTCACCCAAACGTGATCAGTTTGGAAATGCTTCTTGTTGTCAAGTCATGATAAAAATGGAAACATGGGGAAACTCAAATGAGCTGCTGATGATAAACTGAGCAAAAGAAGAAACAAATGACTGCAGATGATATTTAGAAAATCACATTTTCACTTTGTTTTTAAGTTACTAAGTTATAATTCCTTCATGTTTTTAACAGTCAGAATGAATACTGAAAATGTCTTTAAAATTCCCCTGAATGTGATACCAAATGTTTCTGCCACCTTTCATTCCCTCCTACAGTACGGCGTAGATGTGAAGAGCCGGGATGCCCGTGGCCAGACCCCACTGTCCTACGCTCGGCGAGCTGGCAGCCAGGAGTGCGCAGACATCTTGCTTCAGCACGGTTGCCCCAACGATACCAGCACCCTGACCTCGGTGCCCACGCCCAACATGAGCCGTCGTAACCCCAACCCCAACCCCAACATCAACAACAACGCCCAGTGTGAGCTCAACCGTAGTATCAGCATCATGTAGGAGCCAGAGAGCAGCCCTAGACAGACATTAGAAAACAGAAACTTAAAAAAAAAAATAACCCTGCACTCACACCCTTGTCTTTTCCCAGTACTTCCTCCTCTGTTTCACACTGTGTAACCCAGAATCAGTACCAATTGGGAAGATATCAGGAGTGACGGACTCATTGTTGATATTCCACTATGCTGAAAGGAGTGGGTGTGTGGGGTTCCGGACATTGTACATTGTTTGTTTTTATATTATTATTTTTTAATTGTTTCGTTAGTTAAATTCATTCAGTCTTGGTCTGAAAAGATCATGATCAGCTTTAAGCTTTATGTTTTTTAAGCGTCAACCAAACAAATGACTTACTTTGGCATTCATACCTACCCTACGAAAAGCATTTCCTTAATGCTTGAACATTTCCTTTTTATGTCTTCCCCCTTCTGCAGCGTGAATTGATTTTATAATGAGTGTGAATGAGAAACTTCCTTCAAATTTTCAAGCCAAGGCATAATAACACAAAACTGTGAGGAATAGTTTTCGAAGTGACGAAACACTGATGTAGGAAAGAAACTAAATCTTCCATGATATCAATGTCTGTTGCAGCTTTAGTAATGATGCATGTCTTCAACACAGCTATAAAAATCTTGACATACTATTCATACACAAAAGCAAAGCAATTATAGTTGAGAAGTTCAAATGATTTAGATACTTAATTCACAGGGAGATGGGTTCGCAACATCAAAAAGGAGCTGATTGCAGAATTCCTATGGGCTGAGAGCGAGTCATTTTCTTCGCCACCCTTGTCATGATTCTCCGGTAAAAATGTCCACGACTGTAAAGGAATTAAAGGGCATGATGTTTTATGACCATTGAGCCACAAGGCTTTGTACGCGTGCCTCTTCAATCAGAATTCATTCAAATTCAAGGGTTTGATTGAAACAGTGAAATTGTAGTATTATGATGTCATTGTTGGAGTAATTTACCAATTGACTAGATTGTGTTGATAATTGTTTGACATGGATTCACACAATTTCCAACCATAAGCGTACTGGAACATCCATTCACCTCCTGTGTCTGTAAACCTGGTGCCCTCGAGTGCATTTCCTCTATTGTTGCTGTGAAATACATATATGGTACTGTGTGTGTACGTCCATACATACTGTACGATACGTGTGTGCTTTACGTCTACGTCTGTGACCGTGTGCTGCAGAGAGCGACTGGGCATTTCTGTTCATAAACATTGGAGAAAGGACACTGGAGAGATGACAAACACCTACAGTGATGACTTGGGAACATAACTGTGTTTTAATGTACAGACCTCTGTAAAAAGTAGTTCTTGTTCCTTCACCTTATTCCTTATAAGAACTTCCTCTGACTTTTAGAGTCCATAAGAGAACATTTCCTTTCCCCCAACCCTTACGTGCCCCTCTCCCCCCATCCTGAGAACCTGTCAGCCTAAAAGCAGGGAGTTAACTAAATGCATTCAAGTGAGTGAAATGAGTGTGACATTTAGGGATTAAAATAAGCAAGGAGATTCATAGAGGGAAGTATAATTAGTTTGACTCTCTTTGCATTAATACAAATGTACAGTATTCCACAGAGATGATAAGCCCATTCATTTAGTAAATAGAGCTTGGGCAAGAAATAATTTCAGGTGGAGTTCGGCACAATGTCTACAGTACAATGTATTTTCCCATTTATTGAACTGCCATTTTTAAGGTTTTAAACCGTCTTGATTTTATAAGTTTACAAAGGCAGGATGTAAGTTTACAGAGCAAGTTATTAACTTGGTACCTTAAATACCATTTTGTTGTTTCTTTACCAATTTTTTTTCTTCTTCTTTGGTTGTTTTCTACAGAAAATGAATATGTGGTTTAAATGGACATTTATGAATCCAGGATAAAGCTAAATGTTAAAGGAAAATTTTTGACGTTGTGGAAAATGTGCTTTCTTTTTTCTGTTCACTGGGAGTTAAAGAGAAGATCAACACCACTGTCGTGTCTGTTTATGAAGTACAGCGCAGGAGCCGGCAGGTGTTTAGCCTAGCCCAGTAAACAGCTAGTCTGGTATAGTAGCGCACCATGTAGTTCCCTCTAAAAACACAACTGTCATTTTTAACATGTCTCTTCTTGTGCGCATCAAGATATATTGTGTTACTATATAAGCATTAGAGGAGTATGTTTCTGCTCTTTATGCTAGCTACGCTAAGCTAAGCGCCTCTGGCTCTGCACTTAAAACAAGACAAAAGAGTCGTGTCCGTCTTTTCATCAAACTCTCAGACAGAAACGAAACACACTTTTTTCAAAAATGTCAAACTATCCTCTTAATACATGACACAACCAAACACAAATTCAACACTTTACCTTGAAATTTCTCTGTACTGTATTCTGGTACTGGCCTTATTTCTGATCGTTACTTGACCAACTTATTGTAAGTTCATTTCAGTGTAGGAGGAGATTAATGAGAGGTGTTTAATGTGCACAGTGATTACTGAACCTTTTATTTACATACTTTAGGTGCAGAAGAAACACTAGAAACTGCCTGTGTCCCCCTAAACACAACATGAAGTGTACATATTAGCTTAAGGCTTTTATCTGAAGACAAGCTCCTCCTAGAGAAACAAAATGAAATCGTTTTGGTCCTATAGGCCCATGAACCATATTTTGATATGTTGTTTTTGTTTCTCTTTAGGCATATTTTTAAGGTACTTTTGTTTGGTCTCAACATTAACCGACCATCTTTGGTACTTGTGTATAATGATGTACATTTGACATATTTATAATGCAGTATGTAAATATCTTTTTTCTTTTGGTTCTGTTTTGTTTTTGTTCATGTTAATTTTCCTATTGTAATTCCTTTTACGTTCAGAACGTGAAACAAAGCAAAAGCTAAAGAGTAACTTGTTGTATGCTTGGATGCTTGGCTGACTGTTGACCTATTAATAAACACTCAAATAAAACGATGTAGCCTTCCCTGCATTTAGGGAAATCGACGCATTCGTCTGTACGTGTTGTTCATTCATCATCCATCCCGCACCTGTCGCTTTCGTATCTGACCTGCTGAAACCAAGCAGAGGAGGTGAGCCTCACTTTCAAATTAAAAGTCTCACAATCATTCCACCAAGCACTGCCATTTCATGTTCTCCTCCTTTTGCATGCATGTTCCTCCGATGAACTACGTGGAGAAACCAAACCTCAGAGCAGAGCAGAGTGCAGACTCACTCCTGTTAACGTGTCACAGAGAGCTCAACCAGGCCTATGTTGAGGTAAGTAAAGCAACCCATCCACTTCCTGCTTGTGGGACCCCCAACAGTTGCTGAAAGAGGATTAAGATAAAGAGCTGGGCTTAGTGTCAGGCAGCACAACACCGTGGGGAAAAGTGAAAGGTCTCAGTGTTCAGAGGAGTCAAGCCCTTACTAATCCACTTCTTATTTCCTGCTAATCTTGTCTTGGCATATCTTCATCCTCTTCCTCTCTCTGTTGGTTGGCATTGTTTGTGCTTGATCACCTGGTTTCCCTTAAGTTTTCCTCTTCCTCCCAAGGTGCTGGCCTGACACCGATCAACAATGCCCATCTTAAAGGCAATGATAACTTATTGTCTCAATCAGCCACATCGGTTCTGCCAAAGTCTGAACAGTTAAGAATGTTTCATGAGAGATTTGTCCATTTTTCTTAAGTCCCTGTGCTCTTCTTACTGTTTAAAGTGGATGGATCTCAGTCAGAAAAAGGCAATACCACATGTTTTTGCACCAACCAGCAATGTCTCAATCAGTATTTAATAACCAGCTGTTATTTAATGGAGAAATTCTGATGATTTGAAATTTAATCACTGTGTTACCTGTTTTTTGTTCATTCAGTGCAGATGAAACTGCTACATGAAAATGTAGCCACAACATCACCTCTTTGTTCATATCTGATATGGCAAACCTTTCCAAAGTACAGATTTATACATTCAACAAATGTGTGGCAACATTAATATTTAACTGGAGTTGTGTTTCTGGCCACCAGACACATTTAAGTCCAAAATTTTGCTCTTGTTTTGGTCTCCACCACCTGATGGAAATATCTGCCACCAGGTAGTTGCTAACATTACCTGTCTGACATTTGTGTCAGGCAGGTATCAGCCAGTGTCCTACTAAACGACACTGAAGAGAAAACTGAGTGAGGCAAACCAGCTTTTGCCAAACAACCACAATTATGAGATTAAACATGTTTAAAAAGCTCTTAAGGTTCAGAAGTACTGCAGGGTCAGGTAATAACTCTCTGTGTATCTGTCAGTACACACGACCCTTTTCACATCTATTAATTGTTAATAAAAAAAAACATGAATTCAGAAGCTTTAAGATTAAGTCATAAGGGGTTTTAAATGTCAGTAATATCAGGCCTCTCTCACATTAACTAAAAGTGATGGCCATTTATTCTCCATCTCTTGAGTAATACGACCAAAAGTAGAAAAAAATATGAGTGCAGTAATTTATTACCATGCCACACGTCTTGGAAGACCCCGGCCACTTGTGTTTGTTGTGGTGAGACTAGAGAGCTTGCTTGCACTGCTGTGTGTTTTGATATTTCATCAGGGCCTGCTAAACAGTGAGGAGGGCTCTCTGCCGCCCACCTCTTCTCAGACAAATTGCCTCCAAGATTGCAGAGGTGGGTCTGAGGCTGATGGATGGGTACACAAAGACCTGACGAGACCATATTTGCAAACATTAAATCCATATTTCCATATCATGTAGGAGCTGTTTGGCCACAGGCCACTGTAACAGCCTGTTTAGCGAGCAGTCAGTGATGTGCCTGGCCGTAACATAAATGTTGTTTTAAGGTGGCGTTGAGCACTGGTGTGTCACATATGTTTGTTTCTGCCTGTCCTGACCCTGATGGGTTACTGTTGTTTCCTGTTTTTTTCCTCCTCCCATCACCTCTATAACCTCTTTAACCAGTAATTATATCCACCCTGCTCTCTCCATCTGACCATCTCACCTCTCCCGAATCCCCCCCAGACCTGAACATCCATTTATCAATTTCAGCTCCATCATGTCCTACCAGTACATCCATGTTGCACCCTGCCCTTTCTGACTGCCTCAAACCCATGTCTCCACTCTCATTTCCATATCCTTGAACCTCTCACTAATCAGTGGATTACAGCTCATCTCTGCCTCTCTGTTGCTCTCCTGCTGCCAACCTGGCTGTTGCGTTACCCACTATGCTTCCTCTTCATCCTCCTCTCTCTCTCCTTTGTTTTACATAAACGCTCTGTTCCCATCACTCTCTCCCATTCGCCCTTTCTCCTCTTCCCTCTCTCTTTCTCTCCCCTTCCCCGTTGGCTTTTGCCTGCATTTCTCTGTTAATTTGCCTGAGAATGCATTAGCTGTAATGAAGGCTGAGGGCCGAGGGAATCCTCCAGGGTTCCATTAATCATCCCCCCTCAGACAGGCAACCTTGATTACAAGTGGCAAGAAATTCATTAGAGCCGGGCCTCTGACAACTCTTATCTCCGCCACTAGATCTGACTCATTAGGCAGCCAAATTAAAGCTATGATGGCCCTGATGAAACTCATCGCTTGTTTATCTTGTGCGATTTGATGCATCTGCCCATACATCACTGTAGCCACGACCGTCCGGACCCTCCCAAGAAGTCAGGCCTCCAGTCGGCGCTGAGCAGCCTGCACACTCACACAACCAGCAAGTAATGAAGTCTCTCACTTTTCCTCTCCCTCCCTATATCTCCCTCCAGGTGGGAACGTGGAAACGGTTTAATGTCTTTGCTGGAGAGAACTTCTGATATTTCAATTTGTGACTCAAGTAGCCAAAGTGGCAGAATGAGGGAGTTCACTTAAGATGTCAATCTAGTGGAAGAGAGATTATTAAAGCTCGTATACAATTAACACATTTAACAAAAGTCAGTCAAAAATATACAAACGCATTTTTTTCATTTTGTGTTTTAGTGCCAAATGTTGCCTTTTTGAGTAAAGCATTTCATGATTATTAACAGATTTGCTTGAACTAAACTGACTTGGTCATAAAACTGGAATGAAATAGTCCCGCTCACAGCGTCGTGATAATAACAACCAACATTGAAATTAGTGTCTGAGCTGTGCCATGGCTCCTCATTGCCATCTCCACCGTGCAGGCTCATGGGGACTGAAATAGCCGTTGCACTCTGGCACAACGTCGTGGAATTGACCATCTATATTAGTCAGCTCTTGGACCATAATAAAACTTCCACTGCTCCTTCGCGCGATCATCACTCCTTGAATCCCCATCCAAGTGTCACAGTCTTGATGTATGAGGTGGACGGTGAAATAAACTTTACTACTCATGGGTGCCCAGGTCATGAAGTGTCTGTTTATGCTCTGAGGTCAAAGCTGAGATAAAATTGTTTTCATCCATGAGAGGCTTGAGGGAAATGAAATGTGAGATAATAATGTGTTTCCTGTTGTATTCCTGAAGTTTTTTGGGTTTTTTTTAATGACGTCACCTAAACCCAGCATATTTTGGCTAAATGAGAGCAGGTTAATTTAATCAAATATTAATACTAATAAAATATTTGAAGAGTCTCGCCCCTATCATCATACTTCAACAGGTGCTGCTGCAGTAGCTTAAACATGGCTGGAGGCCTGAGTCTATTTTGGAAGTGAGGAAACAAATCACTTGCTCCCATGTGAGGTGAAGTGAAATTATTCCAACATATGAGCCTTTTCTGGAAACAGTTCAGAGAAACTGTTAAAAACCCAGAGTTATGCGTGTATACATGGAGGTTTGCAGGGAAACATCAAGCCCTCTGTTATTCATTTTCCTGTAATAGGATAACTATGTGGTCAGACATTATTTTAGTTACAGATTATTTTGATATTGCTGCTCTATCATTTAACGTTGCCATGTAAGTTTCCAGGTTTGGTCTGAGTGAGCACACCATGGCACTTATTTGCTTATGTCACTATCCTGTAGATGAGGTTTGTGGCTACAGGAAATAATTGTATTTGTTGGCTAAAGGATTTTATGTCTCTGCTCATTTTAGAAGCGTATACGCAGCTATAAAAATACATCTTATTTAAAATATATGGAAATTCATGAGGTGGTCTCTTCGTGGGGCAAAAACACTCATTCTAATGCAGGTTTATTATGATATAATTGTCCACAGGTATCAAAATGTCTGAGTAAATACCAAATCAAACCTCTCAAGTTTTTTTTTTCTATAAAGAGATTGACATCTTATATAGGAAATGTCTTGTATCCGATGTGAGATAAACTGTGATACAACACAGAAGCAACACATTTATCCTCATTAGTGAGTTTTAAAATAGCATTTATAGCCTCTGTGAGTCTCCTGAAATTACCGTGGACTCCCTTTTTATTTTTTTTGGTTTATTTTTATCCATCAGATGAGAAGAGCTGCTGTCGCTTTGCTCCTCTGCAGTGACTGATAGAGAAGTTCATTACAGTGAGTTGAATGTGCTCAGTCTAACGAGGATCCATCAGTCCACTTGAGACAACATGGCCTCCTAAAGAGAAATCAATCACTGCTGCTATTAAAAAAAAAACAAAAAAAAACGAGGGAGCCCCATCAGCCTTTCTGGAAGAAATAAAACATTTCTAACATGATGTTGCCACAGTGGAAGGAAAAAAAAAAACAAAAACCACGATGAACCTGTTTGAATAACAAAGATGAAAGCAGCCTATCACGCTGTTGTCCACATTACCTGGACTACATGACAAATGTGTCAGTATTTTCAAAATAAAATTTGACCCAATGTCTCCAGGATCAAATAAGTGAGATTGTTTTTTTGTTTTGTTTTTTTTTAAAATAAAATTTGCCAAATAAAACGTGATAATATAATAAAAAATATATGAATAATAACTGTCAGAGAGGTGTTTGACTTGTTATAGGCTCCTACCAGTGGACAGTGAAGGCCACATTTTAACAGCATGAAATAATCTCATAAATACTAAAAACAACAACAACAACATATTTGTTCTCTCCTCTCAGTAATAAAGATTCAACCTGGATCCCAACTTTCGTATAAAGCAATTTATTAGGTCAATATACTTTACAGTTGTCCCTTGTTTGGTCATTATTTCCTTCACATCTTTTTTTTTTTTTTTTTTAATATTATTATTATTTTTTCACAAATAGCTGTCAGAGGTGGTTCCTACAGTTGCCAAAGAAAAATGTAAAACGTCTTAAGTTACATGCAAATGTGCTCAACAAATTGTACGAAACACGAAACAAATTTAGAAACAAAACAAACAAACAGAGAAAATCAAACCAGAGTCGTTTCACCCAGTGAGGACATGCACAGAACGGTTTGGCCCTACATATAAATACTTAAAAAAATCTTTACAGTCTCTCATCACATAGTGCCCATTTGTACCAATTTCTTACCCATTTAATATTTACATATTCACACGAGAATAAATAAAAATCGACAGCATATTGCCCATGAGTTCACAGAGTCAGTCTGCTCCTGTCAGTCTCACCTCACACACAGTTACTGGATCCTCCTCTTGTGCTTCATGCGTTCAACAAATCAGTGGAACATAGAGTCAGTGTAAGTGTTTGTTTTTGTTTTTTTGTTTTTTTTAAACATTATTCATATTTTTTGTTTTTTCATCTGAGTTCATGGCCTGGTCCCTTGCTCTATTTGTTGGTGCTGACTCCTCACAGCAAACCTGTTGACGTGCACGGGGATGGGGACCACAATTTTGGGATTTCGCACCGGTTCTCCTGACCGGTTGTTGACGTTGCCGGCCTTGATCCGTTTCCACTTGGCCCTGCGGTTCTGAAACCAGATCTTCACCTGCACCTCGCTCAGTTTAAGTGCGTGTGCGATCTGGGAGCGCTCAGTCAGAGAAAGGTACTTTTTACAGTGAAACTCCTTTTCCAGTTCGAGCAGCTGCTCGCTGGTGAAAGCTGTTCGTCTCCTGCGGCTCTTCCCCGCTGAGCCGCCGGTCGGCAGCGCCTCCTGAGAGCCGGTTTTTAGTTTGTTCTTCTGGGACATGGAGCCACAGTTGTTCCCGTCCGAGAAACTCTCGTTCTCGCTGTCCGCGGAGCTGTCCTCCCGATCGCTGCACACGGTGTCCGCTGACTTGAGGTCCAGCTTCTCGTCGTCTGAACTGTACAGTTTGGTCTCCCCTAAGATACAGAGAGAGAGACACACACACACACATTCACATTCATGAGCCTGTGAACCGAAAACAACATTTACGCACTGTTTTACACTGGACATCTATCACATGTTGTGGACAAAACCTGTCTGAAAGAAAAGCCCTTCACAGAGACGCGCTTGTTGTGGGTAGAAACATCAGCTGGAGTCACACTGGACCTGGGCAGGTGTGTAAACACGGACTTTTTGTGGAAGTTTCCATTGTTTTTTAGTTACTGGGTCAAAGGTGCAACTTCCACCTCTACGCAAAACAGCTGTCCTGAACTTTTCTGGGAACAGGTTGCTCTAAGCAACCTGTATCTAATAATCGATAATTAGACGCAGCTTCAACTTTATTTCTTAAGAGCTGCAGCCTCTAATGAGTTGAAAGGTGTCATTAATATTTGTGACAGGCCGAACAACACCGTGCACTGAGTTTCCTTCTCATCAGCCTCTGATTCCACTGCTCCGCAGTTACCACTCATTTCCCAGCGACCTCTGCTCTGAACACGTCTTTCACACACTTTTAGGTCAAGACACCGAAGTTAACGAGGCGCCGAGCTTTTACCTGATATTGTCTGAAAAGTTTCGGAGAAGTTGAGCAGCTCGGAGCCCTTGTCCCGGCTGTGCAGCTCCTCGGAGTGCGGACTCTCCTGTCGTCTCGCTCCGGGATCGGCGGCGCTTAAACGTGGACCGGGGAGTTCTTGTGGCGGGTAGAAACTGTCCGGAGGATCCGAGAAACTTGGCATGGTCGTGGTGAGCGCGACCATGGATGGCACCCCCTGTCCCAAACTGGCACAGAAGGTGTTGGTGAGCCGTCCCGCAAAAGAAGCCAAAGGCGCAAGTGGAGGTATACCAGACGATAAAGGCGAGTGGGATAAAGCTTGTGGTATAACCAAAGGTCTGTAGGGCATGAACATAGGGTAGCCCGTGTAGAGCAGGTGTCCCGGCCGGGGCTGAGGGGTCCCTATCAGGGAATCGATAGAAAACGCCGTCCCTTGACCGCCGGGTCTCTGCATGGTTGCAGGTGTAAAGCCTTTTTTTTTTGTACTCGGTGGAGACTTGAAAGCAGGTGTCCTTTCCCTCGGCGACGCGCAAAATAAAAAACTTTCAGTGTAAAGAGAGAGTGGGCTGAAAGTAGATCCTCTGCCGTGCTGTCATCCCTGGGAGTGGGGCTGCCTCTCCGGATCTGTGCGCTCTATATGCGTCAGTCAGTGGGGCGCTTTGTTGTGAGCCCCACCGCTACCTTTTCCCTCTTATTTGTCACACACTGAGACATAAACACACGCTCTCTCTATCTACCCTATCTATCTATCTATCTATCTATCTGTCTATCTATCTACTCCCCCCATCCTCCTCCTCCTCCTCCCCCGCAACTCTTCCCTCCGCCCCTTCTCCTGTGCACCGCGTGTGTGCGCGCGCAGAGACAGAGGGACAGAGAGAGAGAGAGAGAGAGAGAGAGCGAGAGCGCATTGGTTATCATCTGCAATACAAGAGGAATGAAAAGGGGGTGTTTCCCTGGGGGCTCATCCATCTTCCTCAAATTACGCTTCATTTCCTTATTCAGCCTCTGACTTTTTGGCCGTCTTGAGAGGCGGTAGTTTCCCAGTGGAGAACCAAATAGACGGGTCGCCCCCCCCCCCCGTCCGTCCCCTCCCTCCCCAACGGCCCTCCTCCCCTTTTGCCAGGTTCACCATTGACTGCAAAACGGTGTGAGAGACTGCTCCAGCCCTTCCCCTTCTATAATCGTTGACCACACCAACCCAATCAGCTATTATTAATTTTGATTGATGATAAGTAATTACTCTGGGATTCAAGGGACGGCGTAAAACAACGGTGGCTTTTGTTGGAAATATTGGGGCCGATGGGCATCAGAGTCAAGGAGGGAGGAGAGGCAGATGTTTCTCTCGCTCTCTGTGCTCTTCTCCGCGGCTAAAAACAATGCGTTTGGCCCCCAGAATAAAAAAAAAAGAGAGAGAGGGTGAGAGAAGTGCTGCAACAATTGTTCCCTGGAGAGAGATAGGCTACTACTGTGCGGAATTAGATTCAGATGAAAGGCGTTTATCTGAGGTCAGCTGCAGTGTGGACACGGACACACAGTGGCCAAAGTCAGGTCTGAGAGGATTTCCACTTTGTGTGAACTCGGAGTGGATTTTCTTTTTAAACAGTAGAAAGCATAAACTTTAATATCTCTTCTGTCGATCGCCTGTCATCTCAGGCATCCCAGTGTTTTTCCATCAGTTAAATAACAGATGCATTTTTGCTTTGCGCTTAAAAGAGCAGCAATTCATCCTCTGATAAAAAATGCATGTGGAGAAGAGGAAGAATAAGAAGAAGAAGAAAAAAATCACTTTTCTTTTTTTTTCTTTCAGCAGAGGTTTAATCGCAGATCATTTCACCTTTTAAATGGCAATGGGAACTGATGATGATTAGCCCCATTGAGTCCTGGGTGCCCGGGCTCTCCAACTGGTCGTCTGATTGCATGAGGACATAAACATATCACCACCGACTCTGATTAGCAGTGGAGGGCCAGGCCAGG
Source organism: Caranx ignobilis (assembly GCA_021432705.1). Taxonomy (NCBI): domain Eukaryota; kingdom Metazoa; phylum Chordata; class Actinopteri; order Carangiformes; family Carangidae; genus Caranx; species Caranx ignobilis. The sequence goes on from MU269980.1 coordinate 37,301,733, forward strand.
CTAATTCTTATAATTGCAAGTGACTTCAGCAGCACCTCTCTGTGATCTATTGAAACCATTTACCCGAGTTCCTCTGCCTTTCTTTCTGAGAGGACCTCTGATGGTGCAGTTCACTTCTCCTCTCTGATTGTTCTGTTGAATGAATTTTAGTCACACTTTAAACGTTCAAAATGAAATTGACATTAAAAGAGGATTTTTTTTTTTAACTTGAGCCATTTTCAGACTTTTTGTTCCTCTTTTGATAACATAGATGTGTGAAGACACTTTGATTCTCTAAGTTATTTCTCTTGAGGTAAATTGATGTAAATCTGGCCTGAGGATGATTTTCATTCATTCATAAACAGATAACACTGTTGTAAATGCCAAGGCTAATGAGAGACTGGCAGGTGTGACTTAATTGTAAATGTATTTTCCTGTTGTTTTATAGGCTATTTAATTCAATGGTATGTCCATGTGTGAAAGGTTGTCAGGACCTGCTTTTTTAAAAAAACAAATATCACACCAAAGATACTATAATAAACACTGCAATCTGTCCAAAAGCATTAAACACGAGGCATCTTGTATTTTTGATATATAATTTGTATTATCAGTTGAAAAAATGAAAAACAACCAGCAGCATCTTAGAGAGGAGAGAAAGTCTAAATGAATAAAAGCACCTTACACATGGTGGAATAGCACAGTGGAATATTTTATTTTACATTGGGCCTAAATCTGATTTAAAAAAAAAAAAAAAAGAAAAGAAAAAAGAAAGAAAGAAAAAGTCTAATTACAATCGTATTTTGAGGAATAATAATTATTTATGCAAAGGTCTGACGATAATCCTCAATGTAAAACATTACTGTGTCCATTAGCATCAAACTATGGGAATTGTTATGTATAAAAATCCAAGCAGCTTCATTCACAACACTATAAAGTGCAGAAGTTTAAAAAACAAGAAAAGAAAAAAAGGAAGGTAAATGAAATACAAAACACACAGTTGTGATATACTTAGTCAACTCAAGGCTATAGCTCCCTCTTGTGGTGCAAAATCAAACATGTGACTGTGCTGAAAGCTTGATCTTGACGTCAGTGTGTCATAAAACAAGCAGCTGCTTCTTCCTCCCAAAGAGCACATGAGGCATAAAAGTGTATTTGAAAATATTCAGTGGTATTGATTCGCCTTGGTAAAGTTCCTAGAACTGAGTATCATTCTCTTCACGTTTAGCAGCACACAAGTCTTGATCAGGTCCTAACACTATGGGTACAGCTATGTAAAGCACTCAGTGGATGTAGCCTCTGAAGTCGAGGAGCAGGTAGTTCTTGATGAAGTTGGGCAGGTCCAGTTTAGGGACCACTTTGTGCACTCGGCCCTCAAGGAAGCTCCTGAGTCTGCAGCGTGCCAAGTGCTGCAGGGAGCGAGGGGTGAGTGCCAAGGAGAAGATTGACTCATAGAACTGTTTGTGCTCCTGATTGGGTGAAAACACAAACCGACATCAGTTCATTTGGTAAAACACTGAGGTCAGTTGTCTCACTTAAAACACACTGCACTTAAAAATTAACAACACACTTAAATTAAGAGAGGCTACAACTTACAATTAATGGACATTATCCTTTTTTGAGATTAAATTCCATGGTGTTCTGTTAAACTCTCTACAATGAACAACCTGAAAAGCCTGATTTATTCATAACATTTCTGTAAATTAACATGTTACTTAAAAACCAAATGAAATGCACCAATCTCAACAACTCACAGACTGATGACCAGCTAATTCTTTGACATGGCTTAGTCAGGCACATAGAAACCAAAGAGAAGCAGGATGCCATTAAATCTAAGTCTAATAAAATATTTGTTTTAAAAGATGCAAAAATCCTGTTCATCAATTAACAATTCAAAGCACTTGCCTTAAACGCCTCTGCAGGAACAGACTCGACCCAGGTGTCTGTGACTTTGAGGTGACTGTAGGCGTTCAGGAGGACTTCGATGGTGCGTGGAGATTCACAGCAGTGGTTCAAAACCTACAGAGAAACACCACGACACAGAGCCAAGCAAAGCGAGTCATATAGCCATCGTTTAAGTTCCTGAGCGAGCTTGTGACTCCATAGAACTGAACATAGAACTAAAGTAATTAAACACTTGTGAAATGAACAGATTGGTCTTCCCTCCAGGGGTTTAACTGGAAATTATGCAATTAGTGCTAATTAATCTCCTATTAACACTTGCCTAATTAGCAACCATGCATTTTGTCTAGTGCACGTGGGTTCACTGATAGTTGTAGTCTGTTTCCCGCAGAGAGTGCAACACTTCATGTTGTGTCATGAAATGGGAATGATTTGAATGTTAAGTTGTGAAGTCTGGAACATTGCAAAGAACGGCTTAGTGTTTCAAGACTCTTACTCAAGGTGTTAACATGTGCAGTACCTGCTAATTATGCTAAATGAGCCACCTTGATGGCTCACACTGTAAAAAATGATTTGGAATGCATTAGCTCATATTACATGCTTTATGCACACATTTTCTCCTCCAGCACTTTTAGATAATGTGTTCCTACCTTGGGCAGAGCTCCAGGCCACACGCGAATGGAGCCATGGTTGAGCAAAGCACGAACAATCCTCTCAGGGTGATGGGAAATCTTGAAGCACACCACCTTCAGGATGTTGTGCATGGGAGCTTCGCCACCGTAGTCCATGTTGTTCACACAGGCACCATTAGCCAGGAGCATGTCCACTATGTCTGGGTTTGCATTCTTACAGGCCATGTGCAAAGGAGTGTGTTTGTCCTGGTCGGTAGTGGTGACATCAGCCCCTGCTGCCACCAGCATCTGGGTCACTTTGAAGTAATTCTGGAGGTCCTGCACCTCCTGGGGCTGAGAACAAGCAGTGTTGAGGGGTGAGAAACCCTCGTCGTTCTGTTGGTCCACAGCAGTTCCATAGCGCAGGTAGAGCTCAACATGCTCTGGGAGGCCATGTCTGGCTGCCACATGTAAAGGAGTGTCATTTTCATCTTGAGTGCGACCATTGATGGTTGCACCATACTGAAGGAGATATTTGGCACACCTGCCGACAGAGACACAGATCCTTGTTTTGCAAAAGAGCAAAAGTTGCATTTGTTTAAACTGATTTTCAAGTTGGAAGTGATTCCACACTGTCAAAAATCTCTATGGTCTGTATAGGTTTGATTAGAGTTTGAGTTGCCCAGTATTTCTATCACTTATGTGTTTCACCTGCTCTGCCCACCTGCCACATGCACTCTCCACAGCAGCAGGTGGTTTCATACTGGCACTATACTGTGTGTAACTCTTTGACAACCTGGAACTTGACTAATGTTAGCTCATATGTGTCCACTGATTTTAAATGTCACAGTTTCCTCTACAAAACATTAGCAATAAAATCATTATTGTTGGATTAAATATGCACAGTAACATTGCCTAACTATGCAATCATAGGATCCAGTCTGGTTTGACCAGTAGCTTGTGGCGGCTACTGTTAGCTTAGGTTACAATGTTTTAGGGAAAAAATGCTGTATAACTGACACTATTGAGTCATTTCACTGTGATACTAATGTCTTAATGTCCTTATATATTTCTCATAATTGTCACTTGTGCCAATAGAAACTGTTCATGTTGTAGGATTGTCGATTAGAAGAGGCAGTGTTCTACCATCTCTAGTTTTCTTCTACTCTACTCACTCAAGGGAATCTGGGCTCGTACAGACGTGCAAAGGCATAAGGCCATCTTCAGAGACAGCATTGGCGTTGGCACCGTGCATCAGTAGCAGTTTGGTACACTCTGGCTGGCAGTTTTCACAGGCCTCGTGGAGGGCAGTGGTGCCGCCAGGAGCTAGGTCTACGTTGGCACCACGTTGCAGCAGGAGTTTCAGGCAGTCCGAGAATCCTCGACCAGCCGTGATGTGAATCGGTGTGGTCAGTTCCTGTTCATAAGTCAGCGACCATAGTCCTACCAGCAGGGAGTACAATTTGGACAAAGTCAGCCCAAGGATACATGTCAGATGTAACAGGTGCAAGAGTTCTGGGTCTTTTAATTGCAGTATAAATCATAATTTATTTCTGATAAGACCTCATCAGAATGTGAACAACTCTCCCTGATGCAAATGACCTTGACGGAAACAACTATAAAATCAAAACGGTGGAAGACCTACTCAGGCATCTGTAGTTAAATCTGAAGTTCCTCCATTCCTCTATGTTGCTGGTGTCATAAATGGCATCGATAAGGTAGTCATACTCCTCGTCGTCCACAATGCTAAGGACTGTCAGCTCATCTCCAACAAGCAGAGAGTTCCAGAACTGCAGGACACAACCTGTAGCCTTGGATGTGGCGATCACGTCGCTGCGGTAAGCCTTTGGTTTGCGCCACTTTATCTTAGGTCCCACATAAGCCATATGGAGCCAACTTGTTTTAGTTTCTTTTTTAAATGTTTAGGTAAAGTGATTGCCTCAGAACAAATCAAGCGCTTATGTGGGTTGTTTGTCCAGACAGGGCTATTTCAGGGAGGTGTTATGTGATATTGTGTATGACCTGATGAACTTAAAAAGCAATGGCACAGGAGCCAAAGGCTGGTGCTGCACTTAGCACCTGATACACTTTTCCAGCTAATCCACTGGAGTCAATGGATATCTGACCTGATTGTTGCCTTCAAGGAATTTACGAGTGACATATTCTATTGAAAAATGTCAGATTATTTTTCAAATCCAGAATTGTAGAAAAAAACATTTTATGTTGTGTTTTCATTCAGAATTTTGACAATTATTTTTCAGTTACTCGACAAGATATTATATATAACCTGTACATATTTCGAAACTCACTCCAAATTTTGGTCTTTCTCAAAATAAAAGCACATTTTTCTTTTGGTGCTCTGTACAAGGCCTCAGATGAATAGCCTGTTGCACTGAACAAACAGATGACTCCTGAGTTTGATTATGTGATGGACATATGATGGTTTCTATAAATAGTGCCTTGTGCTCTGTTTCTATAAATATCACGTCACTCTGTCTTTAAATACGACCAGATGGTGGGATGGACCAGGTGTGTTGCTCATTGTTGCAAAATAATGCAATTTTTTGTTTTTTACTAACTATTTCCCCTTCGCTTTTCACATCAAGATAATCAGTTTATAATTTCTGTTAAAAGAATGATTTGGGAAATTCCTAATTTTGGATGCCAGTCTCCAGGAAACACAGTAAAACCAATGGCTATGCTGCATGTGCCAAATTGTATTAATTTCTAATTGAATGCCTAATGAAGATAGATGTTGTCTCCTACCTTCCCCTGTGGCGACCCAGCGCATGTCCCCTCCCTGTGGCTCAATGATGAGGTTTGCTATGGATCCTCTAGGGAAGAGATGCTGCAGAGCCTCCAAGTTTCCTGTATACAGAGCATTCTGGATGACCACATCGTGGCACACAGCTGCTGGACGGGCCGTGCCGGACCTCAGTGGTTCCCTGTCCCTGGCCTCCTTCTTCAGCATATAGCTACTGAGGTGATGGGAGGCCATCTGCCTCTTGTACTTGTGTCTCTCTAGCATGTCCTCGTCAAGTTCAAGAGAACGCAAGGCCATGGGTGTGAAGACAAAGCTGCCTCGTGACATGCTGAATGGCTTGCCCCACAGAGAGAAAAGCGGTTCTGTATGATAAAGTGAGGCAAAGGGGCTGAAAAGGCCTGTCTCCCTGTTTCTGTTGTTGTTTCACTCTCTCTGGCTAATGTCCACTATGTGCCTGCCGGCTGTTCACAGGGTTGGTTCACAGAGTTGTTTTGATATTTGGTATGAGGCCCTCCCTGCAGTGTGACAAGTAATGCTATTTTTATGTCTCACATGCAGCCACTCGAGCTTCTCCTATTCGCCTCCAGCAAAGTTACAGCCATGAAGTGTGTCTGCCGGCCTGCAAGTACCAAACATGTTGAATAAACTTGTGTTTTGTAACTACAGTACATGCTGTTTTCTTCTCATTTTATCTGACAAAACCTAAATAAGTGGAGTATCTGGGGTACGCTTTCATAAAAAGTAGAGGTAATATCACATTTGTGCATTTTATGTAGTGCTTATTCCTGATATCTTTAGAGGATGTCCATCCATCTCTCCCTCTATAAATCTGCTGAACAAGAATGAAGGGTCAAGTAATATGATAACAAACCTTTAACAGTTCCCAGCAGTGCTTTCACAACTGAAAATAAATAAATAAATAAAGTAATGAACATCTAGGCAACTTTGAAGGTCAAATTTTGTCTTGACATTTTCTTTGCGGAAGAGCAAATAAGACTGCCCTATTTGTAAGCCCCTGTGAGTGTGTGTTTGCAAAATGTCTTTTTCTGCTCAGTTTTTTTTTTCCAAGAGCCTTAATGGATTTTATGTATCCACACGGCTCCCTGCATTAGAACATTAGGCTGAATGACTGGCAACCGCTGTGTCACTCTGCCCCACGTGTAGTGTTCTGATGGTGGAGGGATGGCGCATAATTAAGCCTCTTAAGCCTACTTCCTAGGCATCTGACAAACCTCTCTTTTGACTGATGGATCACCATTTCCCAACGCTGGCTGAGTTTCTACCCAGTAAAAAAACAGAAACCATCTTTCAAATCTATAGACACCCGGGATAGGTTTTCACTGTTGGCAATACTAACTGAGAATTACCTTTGAGTTTTTGGAAGACTCGTTAACTTTGATTTGATACAGCAGTCTGTTCAAATTAGCTGTGCTGAATATACAATTTCATAAAACATATATTATAAGGTCTGTTTATCTTCCTCTATGTTGGGGTCCATCAAGATACATGCAAGCTCAGTGGAAAACAAAGTCTGCACCACAGGTGGAGAAATACATGATATTTATGTGGAGGGTTTTACCGTCTTTCCCATTTGAAAACACAGAAGCATAGCTGCACCTCATCTATACCTTAACGACTGTTCTGGTATGGAAATCAAGGTCATTTATTTTATGTTACAGTTTGGTAATAGATGCCACATTAAACTGAAGGCAAGTAAGAGTTTCAACTTTGAAAACACACATTACCAGAGAGAGACTAGGAATATTGTTTTTGCGGCTGGAGTACATCCTTTTAAATGATATACATAATGAGTTTATAATATGCATCTGGGCTACCTCCTCTCTACTTTGATGTCTTCCAAATGGCCCGGGTGTCATCAGCAAAACATGTAGGCACTTTCCCGCCTCATTGACTCCCAAATGTATTTTAAATATCATTCCTGGTAACGCAATTATTTAAAACGCTGAACTAAACACTTACTAATGGGGAAAAAGACAGCGACTTCGATAAATTCATTTCTCAAATGGTGGGCATTCATGTTTCTTTTTTCTCCCTCCCTCTCTTTTTTTTTCCTCCTCTGTGAAGCGGAGGCAACTCTGATGACAACAAAAAAACATCAGCAGTAGTAACACCCCCTGCCCTCACAGCTCCCCGTGGACATATTAAATCTTTGGTTTCCTCACATTACCCACCAGTAGCTGCCTCTCCAAGGTTTTCTGCATTGTGGTCAACCGCCTTCCTCTCCCAAGGCGGCAAGAGGCTGGACATCAGCAGCAGCCCTGATGAGAGTGAGGCACTTCATTTATGCAATCATAGGCAATTAGTTCCCTCTGATTATGTGCCTCTTAATGCTGTTTTGAGTACTGTGGCACACAGTAATACAGAAAGAGATTAAACTATAGCCCTCCCTCCACACTGAGCAGTCATTTAATATACTGAGAACATAATGAAATGTACACAGTAATTACAGTAATATTAAATGCTAATGGGTTTGCAATTGGATCTGCTGTTAGTTTAAGACAGAGTCAGAGCACCCAAAGAAAGTCTAAGTTTAGAGAGAGCGTCACCGTGACATCAGAGCACTCAATTAGCCATCAGGTGTTTCTTATTGTAATGATTTATGTGTTGTTTAATGTTATTTCAATCAGTGGGGGAGCAGGACTGTGTCTGGCCCATGGGTAATTCTGTGCTGGGAGGAGAGCAATTAATATGCAATTTACACATTTCAGCATACACCCAGGGCGTTAACAAGAAACAGACTAAAGTTTCTATTCTAGTGGTAGATTGACTTGGAGGTCACCATGGCAACATAATATGAGAATAATGAGCATGCTTAATTGGCTTAGTTTCCTACAGAGAGGACAGTTGATCCATTACACGTTTGTACTGGTTCTGATTATCTAGGCTTATTCACATTTTCTTAATATCATATTGGCTTTGTGGTCCATACAGACGCATTAAGCTAGACACACACACAGTGTGCTTTAAGACTCTGATGCCATTAAAGCTGATCAGCACTGGTTTATTTCCACATATATGGCTTAGAAAGGTGCCCTGTTTGCAAATCTTCCCCAGGTCCCATTACAATGGCTGATGGTTGGTGGAGAACCTAAATGAATTTATAGAAGTCTGAATTGAACAGTAGCTCCAAACTATTCTGTGGAAGCATGATTACTTTTTCTGTACTCTTTCAGCTCTGAGCCCACTACCTATAATGTATTGTATCGGTCTTTGCAGATTCCAATTGTCTCTCAATGCACTGATCAACACGCAAATAGCCCCCTGTTTCATCATGACAATTGAGAGGTTCATATTTCAACCTAATAGTCCTGTATAACTTTAACCATCTATCACAACCTCATTTCATTGCGGTTGCAGTTAATACGCGCTTCCCTGCCAAGTGGAACATTTTCTAATGATGCACTCTCACACGAAAACAAGGCAAGCCAGCCTGGGTTCTGCATCACTCACTAATGCACCCATCCATAACATGTTCATAGCAGCCTGCCTAAAGGAGACAGCGATGACTACCAGTAGGCATGGGCATGAGAGGGGATATGGAAAAGGGTGCAAGATACAAAACCTAAATGGCCATGATAATCATGAACAAAGTCACTGCCATCAAAGACTGTATCACCCTCATAATAACATCTGTAGATTTCATATCATTACCATGAATACTGGGAAACGTCTAAAATGGGTATCTCAACAATAACAGTCAGAGTCACATCCGAGGGCATTATCACAGTGAGCCTGTCTTTGTAGGATGTTGATAAGGGAAGCCTAATAGGTGTATGTAAAGCCTGATGTAAACACCATCCTAATTAGAGAGACCTTTATCAGTTCCTCCATTTTATGCAGATTGGACTGGTGCAAACGCTAGTGTCATTATCCTGTAATCAAGTACTATTCAGTTGACAGTGCTGTCTTCTAAAAGGCTGATTAGAATGCATAACAAGGACACAATACTGCATTATTTCAGTCACTTTGTAAATATGTCAATTTTTAAAGTTAAATGAATAATGGATCGTATCAGGTTGAGACTGATGCATCAGAGGTGAGAAATAATATTTCAAAAAAAGTTCCTTGGATATTTTGAAATATAATAATCGTTCCATTGAACATTGTGTACCTCTCACATTATCATCACTGCAGGAAGGAGAAATATAGAAGATCCTTTGTACCTTCAGCCATCAGGCTTTTAATTCTTCTGCAAATGGTTGATGAGCTGACAGACAAATGAATTTCCCTTTGGGGATTAATAAAGTAATTCGTATTCGTATTCGTAATTGTAGAAGGAATTCCCACGTAGTCGTCATAACTGAACAACGCAGGGGACGTCAAGTATGTCATTTCCGGTAGCCATCATTTTTTGCTTCTAACTTCGGGACGCTGAACATTTCTGGTACCTCTCGCGGGCTATACGTACTGAGGCGGCTGGCTAGACATAGGATATCAAGGAAGTATCGGTAAGTGTCCTTAAATGGGGCGTTAATGTTTGTAAGTGTGGCTGCTTTGAGGGGTTTCACACAACGAACACATACGGACACCTGCCAGCCTCGCTAGGTTTTAACGAGCTAGTTAGCCAGCTAGTTAGTTAGAGTGACAAAACAAGAAGGTATTAGATAAGTGCATTATCGGTACCGCACTTGGCGCAAAGCTTTGAGGTACATGTATAGGTAGTTTCATTTTTTTCCATGCTTGATGTAAAACTTCTTTGCGTGTCAAAGAAACATTATAGTGCTTTACCCAATTTAACGGCCCCCTAACATATTAGGCATTGCAATGACTTGAGGAGCGATTGCTACCTGTTTTTGCTCGTACCTTACGAAAACGTTCAGTAGGCTAACCCAATAGGTAGAGCAAAGCTCAAAGGATGTCGGAAACATGAAGTCTATTTTCCTTTAATAACTCAGTGGAGGTGAATTACCTCCTAAGGTTAGGTGCACCTGGACCAAAACACCCAAACCTATGACATATGTAAAGTAGCTTCATGCCCAGCAGCTACAGCAATAAAATAATACAGGCACATTGATCCATTATACTAATGCATCAATGGATCAAGTAATCTAATGCTGTCATAATGTCAATGACAGGAACGTTTTAGCTGAGAATAAACACTTGATACTTACATTTATTTTTATTAAATTATTTTGTATGTATATTATTGTTGATGATACTTCCTTCTTGTTCATACTTCATGTTCATTCCAGAACATGCGCTTCAACTGGGAGCAGCAAAGTCTGGTAGCAAATCAAAACAATACATGTGTACATCCCACCAACGGCTACTGCTGAAGTTCCATGTGAAGTTCTCCATGAAGTCGTTGCTAGGATACAGACTAAACTTCCTGAGGCACTTGACTTCAGAGAGATCAGAGATACACGCTGGTGGAGGCCATTCTGAACAACTCAGATCATCCTCTTCATAACACCTTGATGGACCAAGAAAAGAGCGGTGGTTGACGGCTCCTCTCTCTTCACTGCAGGACAGAGAAATATAGAAGATCCTTTGTACCTTCAGCCATCAGGCTTTTAATTCTTCTGCAAATGGTTGATGAGCTGACAGACAAATGAATTTCCCTTTGGGGATCAATAAAGTAATTCGAATTCGTATTCCTACTTTTGTACTGTTTATGACACCTGTTGTTTTTTGAAAAGTCTGCACTGAACACTTTTTACACCACCTGGTTTGTGAGTCATTTCATATGAGTGGCCATTATTCAGAAGATAAATGCACTGAAGCTCTGAGTTTTCTTTCCCAGCTCTTACCCTGACAACATCACAGTCAGCTGGTTAAATCCACACCTGTCAGAGCTGGTGTGTGCTCTCATTGCAACCCCATTCATTTGTGTTGCATGAAGAAACGAGTGGAAGGCGCTCTGGCCTTTGGCAACAAACTTGAATTGCCATACTAAGAGGAGCCTCTGACATGAGTTATACACACACACCTTTAATGTATTTTAGATTACTAACTCAATATTACTAATCAATATCCACTTGGCTATAAAATATGACTCTTGAGCTACAGCTGTTGTGATCGTGTTCTATCGTTAATCCCTGCTGAGTTAAAAACAACAACAACGATAAGTAACAATAAGTAAATCTTAATTAGTTTTTATAGCTGATTATTGCAGAAAGTACATTAATACAGGTGTGAAAGTCATACCTGACCCTGTGCATGTGGGTTATTTTAGCTTTGTACGGTTCATTTGAATACCAGTTCTAGTGTTATGTCTGCAGCTGATGGCTCGCTGTGTGAATATCATTTTGTGCAATGAGCTTTGTTGACATCAGTGTTTCTGTAATATAACAGATGTGCAGTTACTCCATCTAGTGGCTAATGCTGGCGTTTTGCTACTTTTCCCTTCTCTAAACGAAATGTGATTCAAGAATGAAGAGGAAAGGCAGCTTTTGTGCGTTTATTGAAACCACCGAGCTCGTAAAGAAATTCATTTTGTGATAGCTTGGAGTTTCTTTTTCTTTTTTTTTTTTTTTGGTAATTCCTCATTTGGAGCTAGTGTACTTGGTGACAGCCTTGGTGCCTTCAGATACGGCATGCTTGGCCAGCTCCCCGGGCAGCAGCAGCCTCACCGCGGTTTGCACCTCCCTGCTGGTGATTGTGGAGCGCTTATTGTACTGAGCCAGCCGGGACGCCTCCGTGGCAATCCTCTCAAACAGGTCATTCACGAAGGAGTTCATGACGCTCATGGCCCTGCTGGAAATCCCCGTGTCCGGATGAACCTGTGAAAACAGACGAGGGGTAGTTAGCTCATGTCACGTGAGGAAAACCGAAGCTTGACTCAAGCTCATGTTTTGCCTCCCACTATCCACCTGTTTCAAAACTTTATAGATGTACATGGCGTAAGTTTCTCTTCGTTTGGTTTTTCTTTTCGCCTTTTTCTCACTCGAACCTTTTCCCTTCTTTTTGGATACATCGTTAGACATTTTGGAAACGGTGTAACGTGATGATATCACTGCTGTAACGAGTCGCTTCGGAATGATTATTCCATCTCTGTGGCGCACGAGCAGCTGTTCATGTAGCAGCGTTAATTAGCCCCTTATTTAGTTCACCTGCTGTGTGTCTGGACTTGTGCCTCACGTATAATGACAGGAATATGAGCATTAATAAAAACCCCATTTAACCGGGTTGGTTTTATTTAACTGGGTAGCGTTGTGTTTGTATTGCACTCTTGTATAACACCAATATGATAATTAGAGCTAACTGTAGAAGATTGTGCTGCTCTAGGTGATGAAGACATCCACTGGATGGCGCACTTGTACCAGTTTTAAAGGCTTAAAAGTGGAGTTGTATACCCAGTGTAAGTTTCACTATAATCTACTGTGTAACCTCTGTGTAGCTTGTCACAAAATATCTTCCGCTTACATGTCAGGGATGCATTTAAATATCAGTAAACACCTGGAGGCTACACGTGTAGCCTGTGTTTAGGTAAGACATAGGCCTGTGGTGTTTTCAGATAGATTTATGTACATTGAGGCTACGCTTATTAAAAATGTATGGTAGTTTGAGTACAGGGCTGGATTGAAGTAGACACTTGCATCAGAGCCCCAGCCCCAGAGGCCCCAGATTCATTTAGTCTGATTTGGTATATGACAGTCTGATGAAATGCAGATATGTTTGAGAATTTGCATAGTATATAGTTGAAGATTGCTAATAAAGAATGATGCTGTGTTAATTCCTTATTACTTTAATCTAACGAATTAACTATTTTGTAGCTATACTTACTCCTATATGGCAGTAATTGGACAAGGACAAGTAATGTTTTAGCATTGTGAGTATGACAGGTCCCTTTGTAGAATATGATAAAGGCTCATTCTCAGCATATCCTCAGCACATGAAAAATTCACAGACTATATTTGCAGCTTACAATAGCTTCATCAGCTACGATGTCTGTGGTGTCAGCTATGTGTAGAGATGAGCACAGTAGTACAGAGTAGGTTTTGCTCTGAGGGCTCCTAGTGGCTTCATGTGCCCTCTTGATGTCTTCCACAGAGTGTCTTTTAGTCATTGCTGGTGTCTGACTGTGGTAATTTGGCTCTTTGTTTGATATTAGTGTGCTTACATCACATATTTGACCTTGGAAACATCCTGTCTGATTTAAGATTGTCATGCTAACAATTGGGATAAAACAATTTCTGCTCCAGCCTTGGATAATCTTTTTTCTCTTTCTCTCTCTCTCTCTTCCAGATAGTCTCTTTGTTTTATTTGGGTTGAAAAGTTTAACATCTAAATTAGCCCATAGAGAGTTAATGTTGTAGTCTCTTAGTGTAATAGCATATTAAAGGAGTAACTAGAAACAGCTTTGATTATAAAACATGCAAGCATCTACTGCCTTTGTCCACAGTTAGTGTTTTATCTTAAAGCAAAGCCTTTATTGCCAACACCCACTATGTTATTGCATTTTTCTGTTTTCAGTTGGACATTATCTCTTATTCATATCAATAACTTTAACATATCAACCAGAACATGCGCTTCAACTGGGAGCAGCAAAGTCTGGTAGCTCTGAGTTTTTACTCAACCTTTGCTTAATTTCTGTCGTATTTTGTCAACTACTGATGGATACTTCTGTGGGGAGAGGAGATTCTTCAGGAGAGGGGCTTCTGTCATTGAAAATGGAGCAAGTCTGGAGGATGCCACCCTGTTCCAGCTGGGATGAGGAGCTGCTTTCGTGGCTGCTGTGCTGGTGGTGCAGAGGTTGAAGGCTTGGAGGTGGAGATGTACTGTAGGTCCTTTCTGCCATCAGTTATCATGCAAAATGTCAACTCTCTGCTCAACAAGAGTGATGAGGAGCTGGAGATGTAGATGAAGACTCAGGAAGTAGACATTTTTTCAAATCGAAACAATACAGATGTACATCCCACAAACGGCTACTGCTGAAGTTCCATGTGAAGGTCTCCATGAAGTCGTTGCTAGGATACAGACTAAACATCCTGAGGCACTTGACTTCAGAGAGATCAGAGATACACGCTGGTGGAGGCCATTCTGAACAACTCAGATCATCCTCTTCATAACACCTTGATGGACCAAGAAAAGAGCGGTGGTGGACGGCTCCTCTCTCTTCACTGCAGGACAGAGAAATATAGAAGATCCTTTGTACCTTCAGCCATCAGGCTTTTAATTCTTCTGCAAATGGTTGATGAGCTGACAGACAAATGAATTTCCCTTTGGGGATCAATAAAGTAATTCATATTTGTATTTGTATTCGTAAGAGGTATCCTGACACAAACTGCCAAAGTACAACCAATAATTGTACAGCTGATATATCCATCCTGTCTGACGTGTATGGGTGATGGTCGTAGCTCCTTATACCATTTTGATTGATGAGATCCAGAGGACTCAGAGGAACACAAATTACACCTTTTTTTTATCTCTCTCCCTACCTCTCTCTTTCCAGCTTCCCCCTCTCTCTCTTTCTTTCTCTCACACACGGACACATTCTCTCCCTCTCTAAATGTTAAATCACTTTATCATTTGTTCACTCATTCAGTTGAACCATTCAAGTTTGTAATAGCAAAGCTTAGCTGAGTTTTACCTGCTCCAAACATGCTACTGAGGCCCCTCTCAATCTTTTGAGTGAATGTGAGAAAGTCGGTGGAGCATCACTCTCTATCAAGTTGGCTGTCTGGGCTGTAGAGAGTGAAGTGGGTTGACAGCAGTGTTAAGTCAAACACCTAGAGCTCTAAGCAATGGCAGCGTTGCCATTGTTGGGTTTAAGTGTTACTGGACTTCTTATTAAAAAGCTTCAGATATGGTTTAAAAGGTGTTTATTTTCAGGCTTATGAAGCAAGGTGTAAGGCCATGCCTCTCTGTGCGCCCTGTAGTGCAAACCAAACAAAAATGAAAGCATTTATAGCTGGAATAATTGAACATTTTCCAGTGCACACAATAGGAAACACTTCAGTATTATTTATTTTGAGGTTTTACCTCTCAGACTTGGGCTTTCACACTTCACAGACCCTCTCATACGGTCCTGGATTTACTAAAGAAAAGCATAGATTTGTGTTGATCAGTTACCATTGGAGTGAGTAGTTAGGGGCTAAATCTCCTCGTAGATCACAGCCATTTGTGTGTTCAGGGTCTCAGGCATTTTGTTCCCCTCTCAATTTTCCTCTCCATAAGTGCACAGCCGATACTGAGCATTTATGCAAGGTCGTTTGCAGCTATTGCCACATATTGAATAGAAGGCATTGATTGACTGTATTTTGAGGGCCTTCTTTTTCTCTCTTGTCTTGCAGATTTCTTCTGTTTGGCTGTTTCATCTGTGAAGAGAAGATGGCAAAAAAGGTGAGTGTCTGTGCACATCTGCTACCTCGCTATGTTTGCTTGCCAGTCACAGAAGGAGAAAAATGTTGTCTGTTCTGTTTATCACAGCCTTTCAACACATGCTTAAGGCTATGAGGCGTGTTTGTTGTTTTGTTTCTGAAGGATTTGTAGATTAATAGAACAAAGCTGAGCTTCATACCTGCAGTGATTACTCTGTAGCTGATAAATGCACAAATTGTGTCAGTCTTGTACACAGATATTCCAGCCTTGTGTTTTTAAGAACATGCACACACTCTAGAAAATGGAGAAGTGGCTTAGTTGTGATTTGAGCAGTTGAAAACATTATGGACAAAACAGCATTTTGTGGCTCTTCACAGAAAAGTCTGATTACAACACAGATGAAAAAGAAGCAGGAACACTAGCTGGCGTATGAGTTAACTCCCTCTGTGAATGAAATAGTTGTTTTGTATTTCTGTTTATTGATGTATTCAAACATTTCCAATCATTTACTTTCGTTTATATTGCAAATGTGCTTGTGCAAGCTGCTGAATGTTACAGGAAAACAAAGTGCTTAGATACTGAGACAGTTATACAGGATCACACATAAAGTGTAATCTGTACCTCAGGTTGTGTTCTTGCTCCTTCATAGTGGCAGTGCTCCACTCTGTGTGTCTGTGTTGCGTCCCCACTGTCTCTCCCTTAACTTCATGATGTATGTGCTTTTAAATGTCGACTGCTTTACTGCTGGGTTCAGTTCCTAGCAGGATAATCTGTCCTGTGAGGTGCTTGCCAAGTCTGCATAACTTGGGCATCACAAAGAATGACTCACTGTAATTGCTCCTTTTTAGCTCTATATCATACATGGGCGGTGTGCTTGTCACAGGAAATTTCTCTAGCAATTATAGCACATTACTTAATACCCAGCATCATTTACCATCACATGGTGCGAGTGGCAACAGCGTTGCTTTCCTGTTTTCCCTAGATTAAGATGACTTGTTAAATTAGGTTCAACTCTTTCTTTGAATATTTTACCGAAGCTTTTGCGACATATCTTTGTTGACAGATAGAACTGACGCTCTCTGACTTTAATTTCTAAGGGATCCTGGGGTTATCATGTATACATTTGTTAACAGTTACATTTGTTAATTTCTGGCAGAACTAAACATTTCAATGTAAAGTATATCAAAATGTACATGGTCCAATATATTAAATCATTTTGATGAAAGGTCACACTTTTTGATTAAGATCTGCCATTATATTCATTGGATCAGGAAAGCATGTGTCAAATTTTAGTGTAATTGTAATTTAACGAGCAGAACCTTCTCATTTCATCGATGCAACGGTTGGATCCTAGAAATTTTGTTGTATCAAATTGATATTTAATTAAAACAAAATCAGTTTTTTAATGTTGCATTCATGTCTACATGCTCTTCCAAGCATACCTGGACTAGTTAAAGAGGAACTATGCAGGATTTTCCTGTGGCTATGCTACATTTTTACCTTTATTAAACAGCTTTGGAGTAATTGTGATGGTTAAATAAATGATATGTAACGTGTTACGAGGGAGAATGGAGGCTCGCTGCCCTCCACCTGGCGTCTCTGGGCTGAAAACCAACCTTGCAACATCACTGCAGTACTTGGCCTCTGCCCCGGTGTCCCAGCTCTCGTCTCTGCACACCGCGACACAGACACGCTCCATAACCCATAATCTTTCATTTATGACACTTAAGACTACACAAATGTGAATGTTGTATCATCATAAAGATAACGTTATCCAGCGCTCCATGGATTGCTTTTTTCACCAGCTTCATTAAAAACAAATGCACATGGAAAAGCTACCGGACTTGCAGAGTTCCCCTTTAACTTGCCTGGGTGACATTGTGCCAATCAGGAAGAAACAGACTAATCCATGAGCCCGATGTGTTATTTGGTCTGGATTTTCTCAGAACATTAGCTGAGAGCCAAAAGTCAAATTCAAAGGCCCCCTAAAAAGAGAGTGCAGTTCTCAGCGCCACCTCAAATGTTACCCCTCCTTATTAATATTCCCTGCATTATGCCGTGCATTCCACCATCCACTTGAAAGCCAATTACTGTTGAAAAGTCCACTGCTTTCATCCTGCAATCTGCAACAACAGGCATGCCTGCTAGTGTGAATTTGTAATTTAAATTTCCTAATCTTTACACAGGACAGTGGTTACTAAATGTAAAGAGATTTTCTGTTCAATCAGTTGTATATAGAATTTGAATGTCCAATGCAAAATTTATCAAATACCTGTCTTATGGTACCGTTCAATGAAGTCCTCGAGACCACTTCGTAACGGGGACAAAGTCTCCTCTCCCAGCAATAAAAACAAGGGAACATTTAGCTACGTTTTTTCAGACAAGGCGATAGTCTCATGAAGTATTCGATATACAACCACCACATTTCACAAATGGAGGACAATCGCTACTGCTGACTCGCCTACTGTGTGTTTTACAGCAACGAAGCAACGTAGAAAAGTCAGATATCTTGATTTTTCCCCTGCACTGTGCATTTTAAAAAGTAATACTCCTTAATTTATTTTTGCCATTTATTCTGCGTCAAACTTGATTTCTTTTGTTGGCAGTAACTTAATTAAATATTTTTGGTTTTTCAGTGTTTATCAGCAGCACTGCTTTATGCGTTTGTGTTTGTGATTGAGGACACATTAAAGCCCAGTGACGGTCTCATATGTTAAACGGGCACAGCATCATCCATCACTGTTAAGTGTTTTATCAGCGCAGTAATCATTATCACTCATGAGTGCAAATACAAAGGAGTGCAGCTGAATCTTGTTCATTTTAAAGTGTTGAAGGTGATTAACCAGCCTTGACTCAAGCATGAACCATCTGTAAATTCAAACATTTTAATTAGTTCAAAGGCATTTTGACTTGTTCCCACTGCCTCTCCAAAACAGATCCAGATTGTAGCTAGTTTGATTTTTTGACAGTCCGAACAGCTAAAAATCACATGAGATCAGATTTTTACAAATCTGATTCAAACCACATACTGGAGTGTGGTTTCAAATGCGATTCTGCCCGGATTTTTACAGAGCAGGTTCAGTGTGAACGGCTTTGCTGCTCAAATAGGATTTCGGAGCAATGATGATGGCGTGTGAAACGACCAACACTTACAAATCATGCAGAATGCCTGCTCTCGCATCCAGAAATATGAGTGCCACATTCCACCAGGTTGCTATCACATCTTATCAATTAACAGACTTTTGTTTATTAGCAGAAGATTTGTGACAGAAACAGCACGGTTCACTGTTGTACATTGTGTTTGTTTTTTTCTGGGCGTACCCTGTTTCCATAGAAAGCAATGTGTATAAGAGACAGGCAATATGGACACATGCAGATTAGATCTCATCACTTGGAATATGTAATGTGGACAGTCAGTAAGATCGGATTCTGATCAGATTTGCAAAAAATTTGGATTTGTGCTGTAGTCTGAACAAGGCCTAAGAGTCATGCAGGATATATTTAAGGTGTCATGATAATATGAGTCATTAGAGTGACTCAGTTCTGTTTAGCTTGAACTGCTTTTGATGGAGAAGAAAAAGGCCAGTGTCTTCTTGTTTTAAAATTGCTTTGTACAGACATTGTTTTTGGTCAACCTGTTCTTGCTGGTAGCATTCCCTGTCAGGAAAAAGGGCAGTGATAGGTAAATTCAAAAGTGAAACACTCACTTCAAGTATCATTTTGCATTTCCACCAGTGAGCATTTTTCAGATTTCATCTTGACTGTGACATTAAATGTTTGACAATGTGTTTCTCAGAAGTTCATGGATAAAATGGTTTTCACAGTTTTATCAGTTGCATACCTCTGTAGTGTTGTGGGTAACGGTTGCTATGCTGTCTGCGCTTGGTTACCAGGGCAGAATATTGATTTAATCCTCAAGGGCTTTGGTCATATCTGTTCACCTATTGTTATGATAATAAGACATCCCTGGGTAGCCAATGAGTGATAATCTTGTTTGGTCCTGGGAGAAATGAAAAGGTTTCTCAGAATGGTGTGGTGAACTTTTAACCCCAATAAAAGCACCAACTCCATTACTGGGCAAGACTGAACCACTCTTGTCGTCACACACGATAGCCTTGCACTGCTATAGCCAGACTGTGAAATGCCTTTGGGATTGGTCTGTCACTCTAAACTACAAAAGAACTGAAATAATTTAGCTTTGCAGTCACAGGACAGGACAAAGCATAAATATCCAAAATCACATGATGTGTAATTTGATGAATAAAAATTAAGAATTGATCTAACCATGTGGTTATGATCGTTTATTTGCATGTGTCAGTTAGTTGCATTGTTATGAAAAGATTAAAATGTAGAAATTTCTAGAACTTCATTACGTATGTCAGTGCAATAAACATGCAACCTGTGGCATTCTCGTATTGCGAGAAACATGTTGATGACAGAGACTGTAGGAGCAGCTCGGAGCATAATAATGGTGAAGGTGGTGTCCAGATTGAGAGACTACCCCTGTGAGCACAGACACACAAGCAAAGCAGCCATTCAGCAGTGGGATGGATCCTGACTACTAAAGAGGAAGAGGGAAAGAGAGGGAGACTGAAAGAGAGAGCGAGAGCAAGAAATGGGGGAGTGGTGGGAGAGAGAGAGAGAGGAAGCGAAAAAGAGAGTGAAAGGCTCCACACGGCAGAATATAAATCTGTATGTTAACAGGACTAAAGCTGGAGGTTTCGAAGCGGCTTTAGTGGTTGCACTGGTGGGGGGTGACCATAAAGCATCAAGAGGTGGTCTTCCCTATTAACTGAGGATCTGTGCAAATAAAGAAGTGGGACCCGTGGAAGCCGCGAACGCCGGTTGTCAAGCACAGTGGTGGGTTGGTCGGAGGTCTCTGACCCTCTCATTTTCATTTCTGGAAGAAAAGAGAAGAGCAAAAGAGACACGAGAGAAAAAGGAAGGTGGCAGCGAGGGACCAGTGAGCCATTTCTCTCTTTATTACCTCCATTCACAAAACCATTGCATCCCATTATCACAGCGATGTAGAGGCATTCTCTCCGATTGGAGGAGGAAGGGTCCCATTGACTGCTTAGGCTTAGCACCTCTCTCCCAACGCTAGCCCTTTTCATTGCAGTCTCCCCCTCATCTCTCGCCTCTATCCTTACGTCTGCTGTTTTCTCTGTTCTTCTCTCTTTTCTTGTCCCTCGTATTCTTGTCCCTTTTCACACCACTCAGGAATCAGGAGGCATTGCGTTTTGGTAGAAGTGGGTGTTCCTGGAGCTGTCATTGTGTTTGGTGCCGCTACAAAGGACAGCTGAGCAGGGAGTGAGAGGGACAGCTTTGGAGATAATAAAATAGCTGCCTGAAAGAAAAGGGGGGACCTGGGACTAGAGGAACAGCTGACAACCACTGGACAGTGAATTGTGATGAAAAGAAATCTGATACAAAGACTGACAACCATTTTAAGGTAGCTATTTACTGAGACCATCTCCACTTCTTGAGGGAATAAAGAAGCAGTGTGCCAAACCCACACTGCCGGTTGGATTCTGCTATTGCTGTTGCTAAGCAAAGTCTCTAACCTCAAGTTCTTGGGGAGACAGTATTGAGCATCTCTCTACAGCCATGAAAGGAAGCTCAGAGGAAAGCATTGAAAGCATCAGGCCCTCCAACCTGCAAGCTTTTGCTAACATATCCACCCTACATGGCATGAGTCACATATTCGCCTATGGGCACATGACATTCCGTCGGTTCCTTTGGACTCTCTCATTCCTGGGTTCACTAGGCTTACTGATGCTGGTCTGCATGGATCGAGTGTCATATTACCTGGAGTATCCTCACGTCACCAAGCTGGACGAGGTGGCGGCGACAAACCTCACCTTCCCAGCAGTTACCTTCTGTAACCTCAATGAGTTTCGCTTCTCCAAAATCACCAGAAATGACCTCTATCATGTGGGAGAACTCCTGGCCCTCTTAAATAATAACTACCAAATAGCCAACCCACACTTGGCTGAGCCAGAGGTTCTGGCTGCCCTAAAGGATAAAGCAAATTTCCAGAACTTCAAGCCCAAGCTGTTCAACATGACTGATTTTTATAACCGCACAGGTCATGACATCAGTGATATGCTACTGCAGTGCACCTTTCGAGGAGAGGATTGCTACCCTGTGAACTTCACCACAGTAAGAATTTATTATTATCTTTACATGCTGCAATTCTGTACTGTACGTCAGCTGTTTTGCCTCCTGCCAGATCTGACAGTCTGCCCTTTCTTTTGTGTTTATATAAGCTGAGACTGACTTTTAATGTTGCTTGAGCATGTTTGAGACAAATGACAGGCTTTAATGCATTGGCGGCTGTATGAGACCAGTGTTAATGCTGTGGTTGTTGAGCGTTAGTAGTTATAAAGAGCTGTTGTTGGTGGTGTTGCATTGTGTAGGCAACTGCAGTTGCATGCTTGTGATATGCGAAGAGCAGGTAGTGCATAAAACCCGTGTTATGTCCTGAAATAAGAGCAGAGTTCAAATCAAGGTTTCCTAACAGCTTTTTGCTTTGTTATGAGGCTGGGGTCACAGTGCTGTCTCCTGTAATTACCTTGTTTATGCTAACCTTTCAAAGTGTCATCACTGCTATTCCAAATTATGTTATAGACAAAGTATTTCACACTAGTCACTGGAGACAATGGGATGTGTCTATACAAAAAACAATAAATCCCCTTTTAATAATTTTATAAGTCATTCAGAGAAGGTGCTATGGCACTGGGTTATCACCGACCATGCATACTCTAAGCTTTGATTCATTCTGTACTCTGTGCCAATCCATCCAATCAAATGCATCTTTTCATTCACTATACAGTATGAATGAAGTTCACTGAACTGTTTGGGTATGTCAGCAGTTAAGACTTTAAAAAATGGATTGTTACACACAACCAAGTCATTTAAATAGACACAGTAAGACAGACCGGTCCACTCAGTTGTAATCATGTGTTGATGAGAATCATTGGAATAAAGGAATGAGAAGGTGTGGGTCTATTATACTCTCATGAAGATCTTAACTCATTCAAGTACTGCACTTGCATTGCACAGGATGTTACGAGATGGGGCTGTATATTCTTGAAAAGTGGCAGGGAGTGTGGGTAGCCCTAAATGTAAAGGTTGGTCAGACAGTTTGTGTATTTTTCCGATTAGAAACAGATCCTTTTGGAGTAAAACTGTGTGAGCTCTGAGGCTCTTAGTGCTACAGTTAAATCAACATAATGAAAAATGGCAAGTACAAAGAGTGATTATGTTACCGCTTTCCTGTTTTTTTTTTTTTTTTTACACCGTAGTGTATCATGATTATTTTACAAAGCTTTTCCCTGTGTTCTTCACTTTTGCTTTTATTCAATGCAGGAAATATTTTTGAATTTGAGCCATTTCTGTACCATTACCCTATTCTATCTGAGTGAATAACAGACCCAAAAAGCCACGGGCAAAGCTCTCCTTATCTCTGTCTGGGTTGTCAATTATTCTGTTTAAACAACAATACAGTGTTTTGCCCCCCCCCCAAAAAAAAAAAACAAACACAAACCATAAAGATGCAGCCCTTTCACAACAGTTTATTATTCTCACTATGTCTGTGTCCTATATCCCATCTCTTAAAGTGAAAGTTTGATGGAGTAAAGCCTAACTTACTTATCTCTCTATTGCATCTACCCACTCTCAAAAATACTATTTCTTATCTACATTGTATCTTTAATCAACCCTGAAAGAAACCCCTGCAGACGGCCACTTTTTAAGTGACTTACTCTACAATCTTCAGACGGTCAAAGCTCCTCTCAGCTGTAGGAGATAAAACACAAATTTAATGTTGCTTTTAAGTCTTATTTCTTTTCAATCACGGTCACAAATATTGTAAATTAGGAACGTCTCCATTTACATGTTTGTTCCCAGGCCTCACTCAAGAGTGTCTAGAGGAACAAATCATTCAAGCAAATTGCTGTTGTATTGCTGGATTGAAAATGTTTGTGGCGTTAAATGAGCTAGGAGGAAAATTTAGCAAATGTGGTTATGCTGCGCTGCAAGTTGTCTTGTTTTTGCTGGGAAAATGTAGTTGTCCAGCACACCGTGAACTTTCACCTATTCAAGAACTGCTGGCGTCACACTCGAACAGGCTTGTTGATACCCATCCATCATTGTGGTGTGTTGTTTGGATGAAGTGGTTAGAGCAGTGCCACACCAGACTGCGTTGTGCTCTCAGTGGGCAGAAATGTGTTTGTCAGGGCTTGGATGAGTGCCAGTATACCATACCCATCTAGCTGAGTGTTTGGTGCTGTATTTGATAATAGTCTCACACAGCTAACTGCAAGCTCTATGGCTTGCTCACTAATAGAGTAACAGAGTTCATAACCTTTTTCAGTGGGGAAAACATCTCACCTACTGTTTGTTGGAAATCTTCACTGGGAAACATGAAACCAAGACGTGTACCTAATATACCAGACTGCATTTGGTTGACTTTATCCACAAATTCATGTTCTTGTTGTTTTCCTCTCCAAACTCTGAATCACTATTCACTGACAGTATGCTGATATTTAGGCGACGACCACAGGAAATTTTCAATTATTCAGTTTCCCCCACAGACGTGTTGAGAGGAAGATTTACAATGCAAAGGACTGTGGGAGTGATGAGCTTTGACCTTGAATAAATGAAGGAAGAATTCCATTAAGTCTGGGTTATGATGCAGTTGGGAAACAAAGCATTAAAAATGTTTTGCATTGTAATGGATGGGTGGGCAAAGGGTGAATGCCAATTTGTATTTCCAATTCCATTAACCACTTTAATCCCTTGTAATGATTTTATGGGGCGCATGTTCCCTGTGTCATGAAAAACTGAGATTTTTTTGTGACCCATGCAAGACCAGTTTTATAAAATGTTGTCAATTGAAATTCAAAATAGCCACTTAGGGTCATCAAAGCATGAATGCTATAAGTAAGATCTCTAGCATCCTGTCAGTTCTTGTGTCAGTAGCAGTAACCAGGGCATTTGTTATTTTTTCAGGATATCCTGGTCTTTTATGAGTATACTCTGTAAGCTCCCCGATTCTTATGCCTAAAATCCCTCCATGGTTCACTTGCTTTTCAGTGTGATGAAAACAGATTTAACACAGTCCCTTTGGTGAAGTGCAAAAATCTACCTTCCGGTCTGAAGTGGAACACAGTTCAAATCTTTGGCTTCTTGCCCATAACACTAAAACCTCCACTGTGGACCTTTCCATTGAAAAATCATAGTGGAATTAACCAGATTTTCAATTTACTGCATTTCACCAGGAGATTGGAGCTTTCACCAGTATATGAGTTTGTGTATGTTCTTAACTGCCTATGATCCTGACAACAAAATGACCTTTATTGATATGTATTTATTGACTTGCTGTGGCTTTGGCAGGCCACATGACAAGCCTGTGACTAACACTGTATGTAAGTGTCACCTTAGTCAATGATAGACTGCATGCAGTGAACAAGAGGTTGATTATCATAATCTCACAGATTGGATGTAGTGCTCCGTTCTTAAGTCATGACAGGTCATGACAGGTCATGACAAGTCTCCCAGGGCTGCGTTTCTGTCCATTTCTTACGGAGTGTGTAAAATCAGTATTCATCATCACATTTTGCTGAAGCTCAGTCTTTAAGATGTGAGTTGTCTTTTATCTTATCATCTACATGACAGCAGGTGCCAAGAGGATGAGACATGGTTACTTTTGAAATGAGCCTGACTGACACACTGTGACTTGTGGATTGACACATTGGAGATTTAAGGGATTTGGCCAGGGTCCTCAGCATTTGGAGGCTCATTTCCCCTTAAGAGCAATTGATGCTAGACCCAGACAATATATTTACGAGACCCTGATGTTGTTAGTTTATCAGAGATACTGTATGTCAGCAGTGGTGTATGTGTGTGTTGATTTGCACAAATAGATCACATAGTGCAGTAAAACATGCTTGAGGTCATTTTACAACAGTCATAATTTCATTGTTTGTCAAGCAGGCTCTTTTGTTTACAACTCTGCAGCAGCTGAGTTGGCAGAGTAAAATATCACAATATCAGCGAATGATGTTGCAGATTCTGCTAATAATAAGTATAATGATTAGCTGTAAGAAAGGTATCTATGTTCCAAACTATTATATAAAGAGATCCTTGTATTGGTTCATAAATATCAGCCAGCAGACCTGGAACAGAGATCTAAATAGCTCTACATTTGCATATATGGACACAAGCATCTTATTGTACTGTCAGGCATAAGATGTATATGTCAATTTTTATATTTATTTATACTCTTTTATCATGAATTCATTAATATTATATAATATTATTATTTATTTTTTTTACATTCGTGTCTCAACTTAAGTCTGTTACATTTCATTCCTTATATACATTGTGTAATCCTTGAGTCTTTTGTATCCATGGCAAAATTGGCATTTGCTGGTGTTTTTGTTTCTGCCTATTAAGTTATACAGCTAAATGCTCTGCTATGTTCACTGGTCGACTAAGCATCAGTTGCTATTACTCATTCATTTATTGTGGTTTAATAAATGCTCCATAGAGCTGACCAGTTTTTCATAGTAGTCATTTCATCCATTATATTGACTTGTGGAAGTTATAAATTACACATGCTTCTCCCGCAGTGTCTGAAAGGTCTATAGTTTGTGCTGTTATCAGGACTTTTATTAGTATTGGCTGACGAAATCCAGCATCATTCATCGGCTCAGTGATGCACATACTCAAACTTTTGATCATATATCTTCTTGCCATGTGCACATACATTCAGGCAGACAAACAGAGGTATATCTGCAGTCAGAAACTTGGCAGCTGACACTGAAACATGGAGCCGTGTGTACACTTGCAGGGATACTCGGCAAGAGCATGTAACAACACCTCACAAAGCTACTTACCATGAAATAGAATTTGCAGCAGTAAAACACAGAATCCACAGGCTGCTCCAGCAGCCACTGTGAGAATGCACTGTAGTCATTTTGTTTTGTTAAGTGGATATGTGGGCTGACTTTGTGGAACAAAGCTATCCTCACTATCAAGTCCTTAAATCTGCATCATTAAGCTGATCAATTTTAGTGAAAAAACACGAAACATATCTACAGTGTAGTACTAGCTGCTCGGCAACAGCAGTTGATATGTGAACACGGTGAAAGAAAGTGACACTGGGGACTGGTGAAAAAAAAAACCCAAGATGCTTCAGTGACTAATGTTTCATGAGGTGATGAGTTGTGTGAAGGGTGTAGTGTACTCCTTATACACTTTGAAGCAGAGGGAAGTGGATAAAATTGTAGCATATGGCATAAGTGGAAAGTAAGATATGTCCTAGATGTTTACTATGATTCCAGTTAAGACACAGTTCATTTAGAGAAAATAAAATCCATGACCATCATTCTCAAAAACTGGAACGTCATATATTGCTCTTGGACTGACAGATTTAAATCAACTATGGTACTAGGTGAGAGGGAGGTTCCCTCTTCTTCTTACAACCTAATCATTCATAGGCTCAGAGAAAATGACATCTTCTTTTTTTTCTTCGTGTTCAAAAGCAAAGCTATACAGTTTAGACATAGATACGTATAATTCACAGACATTCAGATAAACACACAGATATGCATTATACATTTTCACATTCAATAAAAGCATGTGCAAGTGAGATTAAGTGCAACGTTTTACAATGTTCCAGTGAAATAAGAGAATGTAATTCAATATTTTTGAGCTCAGTCCATTTGTATGCAGCATAGTATCTGAGACTAGTTTTTCTCGCTTCAGTGTGAACAAGAGGTACAGCTAATGTCAAAATGTCCTATGATCTGACATTGTAAGTACTGGATTTTAATGTGAGCGAGGCAGTTTTTAGCAGCAGGTCCTTATAAATAAACAACATACACAATGCTGCTTCCTTTTGTTTGTTAGCAAGGATCATCCCACCTTTTTAATATCGGACACAACAGTGAGTGAGAAAAGTGTCACTGTGATGAAGCACAGTGCCGTGTGGCAGACCGTTAGCCAAGAGGTTTCATCACGGTGGGAGAAGTATGAATACAATATTGCTGTAATCAAGTGGGGACAGAATTGTAGATTGTGTAATTCTAACATTAATTATTTCTATTCAAAATTTCTGTTGTACCTTGATTTTGCTTGATTGGTATCCCACATGGATGCAGGCAAATATGTTAAGAGTTGTCTCTGTTGTGGGACATTTCAGCACGAGTTAAACATGCTGTGTAAGTCCTGCAAATGATCCTGTAACTGTGATCAGCTTCTACATAGACATTAAACCTGTAGCAATGAATGGTGATGCAGTCTAATTTAATAGCAGTTCTAAGTAATGGTGCGTACATGCTGAGAGATGTACAATGCAGCTACACTTGGATCTGTCTGAGTGGGAACAGTTTGTGTCCTCATCCCAAAAAACAGCCCTTATGTCACGTCTAGGACATATTTTAGGCTAAAATTCCCAACAGTCCTCTGTCTGTTAAATTTCACATCCTTTTAAGTTACTTATTATTAACCACCAATCTCATTTCCCTACCTGTAACATTGGGGGTCCTCATTACGTAGAATAGAGCATGACAAAGATCTGAAATGGGGGAATATTTGTATATGTCTGTGTGGTTATAGATAGAAGTATGGGCCCATTTTTCTCTGCTGTTATTTCTCTGCCTGGTATCAAACCACGTCTAAAAATAGGTGCATGATGCCATGGAAAGAGACAAGCTGTAAGTCAAAAAAAGATGTCATTACATTTGAAACGGTTACTCTGGAGTTCAGCACCTCCTGAAATCCATGCAGACTGGGGTAAAGTGGTGCATATACAGGTATGTAGTATATCTACCTGCCTCTGGACAGAGGGGATTTACTGTGTTAATCTGTCTGATACAAATCATAATTGATCTCAGTGTGAAGCCATGGTCAATCATGTTTACAGTTACACTACAATGTATTTCAGCCATTTTTACAGGTGCCTTCCTTCAGACAGTAAAGCGTCCTGGGGGTGAGCATTGTCTTCAGGATAAGGTCCCCTCTCTAGCCCTAAGCATTAAGTATGGGTTCAACACTACTAGCAGGCTATTCATGCACATGCACGATCACAAAACCGAAGCAGCACTCACCACCATGTCACTGACTACACTCTGAAACTCATTAAGAAATGAACAAGTCAGTGTTAAAGCTACAGCATAGAGAGGAAATTAGAGGGCATTGGTGTAAATATTTGTATGCTTTGTTTTGTCATAATCACTGAATAATTATCTTGTGATTTTGACATAAAAAGCTCGCTGGTTAGAAATTAGCCTGCTTCCCATTCACATTCAAATATCAATTGGATAAAGATGTAAAATAACAACATTGTACAGTGTTTGTTAGACTGGCAAGCTGCTTGGTAGTTGAGTTCATAAGAACATGCCACTATGTCGTGTAACTTACCTGTCATGCTCAGGCTCAGCGAACTACACAAAGAGGGAGACTACAGACAGGTCAAAGTATTTGAAACTGCAATTTATTTAAATAACCAGACAAACCATGTCAGCTTTGACCGTTTTGCAATATGAAACATATTTGACAGGCATCTCAAGCCGGCTGAAACTGTCCAACTTGACTGCAGTTTTGTCATTTCCCTCAACCTGAGCTGTCAACTCCCGTCTGCATTCCAGTCAGGGTGTCTCGAATGAGCCTAATCTCTGTCTGAGATTGCCTTATGTCACCACTCGCATGTGACATCAGCAGATAACAACATTGGTTATTACTGCTGCTGCAACCAAACAGCAAGTTTCCTGTAATAACCCTGGAATATTCCTGTAGCGGCTGTTGTTGCCCTGTAGTAATCAAAAGTTAGTTTACTGAGATGGTAGATTACACAGAGCAGTTCTTTACAGGAAGTGTCATAGATCTGTCTGTGATTACTTCATGATTACTTCTAATGGTTGTGTAAATATCATTGAGCATCGAGGAAACACTCAACACAGCTTTCAATTCTTTGATCTTCAGTAAAAACAAATGATTGAGTGAAAAATTTAGAGCCATGATTTCTGGATTCCTTTTGCGTGCTTCTGGCCTCAGTCATAGATCCCAGTGGGTGGTAAAGACAAAGTTAATACTGTGCCAATCATCACAGCAGTTCAAATTACTGCAGTCTCACCATCGATATGTTAAGATATTTACTAAGATAATGAAAACATTCATAAAAAGTGAAGCCCATGCAGTGGAATGTGGTGCAGAGAGACCCAGTCTGATATGCAGACTGTAGTAAACTGAATTAGTGAGAATGCTCAGAGGCAGTTTGTGTTTCAGCCAATACATTTTTCATTGATTTGTATCTGGCGACAAGTGGCTGATGGAAGTCTCTTGTCTGTAGTTGGTTATTTTTCTACGAATCTGTCAGATATCAAAAATGTATCCTCATTAAACACTGAAAACAGCACAATAAACATGGCACAGGTTTACTATTTGAAATGCGCATCTGAGTATGGTGTTGCACATTTTGCAGGTTTTAAGGCCTTGCGCAGAAAATTTATGATTGGTCATTACTTTGTCTGTGTAATGCTTCAGATTTGACAATTTCCATTTTGAGCAAAACCCTGGGAGGGCAAAGGCTTTCAGTATGTGCTGTTTTTTGTGCTGCCTAACTGTGTGTTCAGACAGAAAAATAGAGAATTCTAGTGGCGACATGATTGCATCCAAGGTCAGTGCAAATACGTGATTAGCTGCAAATTCAGCTGAAGTGATGGGAAGACACATCTTGTGGGGAGTGGACAATGTTTCAGTGAATGAAAAATGTGCACTTATCTCAGAGTTTTATGGCTCGACTTTTATAAAGAGTCGAGCAAAGAAGGGGAAAGGAACGCAAAGGAATTTTAAACAAGATGAGGGGAAGGCGGCTCATCAGAGTCTCTGGAGTTTCAATTCTCCACAATGTGTTTGTGTTTGTAACAAGTTACAAGGATGTAGAGCGACAGTCGTATGCAACAAATTGCTGATGTTGGTAGTCTTGGGGGAAAAAGATACGTTAGTTAGTTGGGACAGAATAAATTACCACACAGCCAGAACTAGAGAATCATGAGAGGCCAGATAACTTCTTTGTATCCAGATGTGTGAAGAGTGCCTATATGTGACACTAGAAAACAGCTCCTGTGATGACGCACACTGAATTTTGAAATATATTCTTTTTTACGAATATTGTAGCAGTGTGATTTCAAACCATGGCCCAGTCCTGCTATCCATGATGGAAATACTCAGGCTCTAGTATCATGTTAATGTGAACATAATGAGGCCTTCAAACATCAAAAGATAATTTAAAATTGACTTAAAAATTAAAAAGTGGCATCATTCTCCATTATCAAAGTGCCATGTGAGGAAGCCAGACAGTACTGCAGTGTCGTCCTTATATTTTCAGATGAAAAGAGCACATGACGCTGGACTGAATTAGCTTGAGACCGTTACCATTATGAATTTGTGATCTGTGTGACCTCGAGTGAAATGAAATCACTTGCCTTGCATCCTCATTGTGAAAAGCACATTCATTTATATTGTAAGCAAAGGTTAAACTAGTTTGATTTATGTCCTTGACTTGCAAGGATAGAAAAAGAGATAAACAGAGGATGTTGCTGCTTCCGTAAAAACAAGCACTTCTATATTTTTTTGGTTTAGCCTGGGCACAATGAGCATTTTGCACCTTCTGTGCTTGAGTGGTTTTTCCATTAAAGTACAGCAACTCAATGAGGAAGCAGAAATAAATATGTCTCTTAGTAAATCGATTCTGCCTCCTACATACTCAGAATGTTTAATAATTTTCACCAACGCTTGCCTTGAGCTTGAAAACGGAAGACTCCTATAGTCCCTTACATTGAAGTTCACTAATCACACAGACAGAACTGTGCTACAAAATAGTTTCACCTGCCATTACCTTGATTGTGACCTGGGTTGCAGCACCATAAATAGGGCTGCAGCACTTATCTAATTTGCATTCATGGGCCGTGGTGGTTCGTTTATCTTCACCGAGACTGGATTACTTTATGTGAAGGCCAAATTGTCAACATGTCCCTCTGTATCGTACAAGCCCGGTTCATAACAAAGAGTAACACTGCTGTAGTTTGTTTATGGGAAACAAAATGTTTCCACTCGACGAGTCTTGTAGGAATAATGAATATATTTGAATAATCGAATTTTTGCACTTCTCAGAAAAAAGATTGAGAATATTTTACCCTTATAATGAAAAAAGTTGCGAGTTGTCTGCTATGCTTTTGTTTTGATATGAGATAGCTTGCAGTCTTGAATTACTGTTTTTAATGAAATTAATCTTTGTGAGATTGGTGTGTGCCTCTGAGCTCCACACTGGCTCTTTTTTTTCCCTTCATTATACCCACTTAGTTTGCTGTTGGTACATAATGTGCTCTGTCATGATTTGTTCTTTCATTTGTCCTGTAACAACCATGGCCAATACTATTATGTTTCAAAATCCTTTAATTTGTGGTTAATGCTAAATCCCAAATATCCCTTTACTTCACACAAGGGTTTAACATGAATTGCAGTATTGTGTTCCCTTATTCTTTATCGCATGTGTTACATATTGTATTATAGCATCATCTGTGCTGCTTTTTCACGGTGTCAGCTGAGATATGTTGAGTAATGCACAGTAGGTCAATGGCCCTCAAACAGTCCAGTACTTGCAAAAATCCAATCTTACAATGCAGTGTCCCGAAATAGAGACATACTCACAAACAGGCGTCGCAACAAGTTTATTTCTATTCACTGTTATATTCTGCAGTTGCAGAACATGGTGCAGTTACAGATACAAAGCTGTTAGATGATGTGATAGCCTGCGGTCAGTGGCCAGACAGAAGGTCACAGCTCTGCTATGAGAGTAACAGGCCACCCCGGCATTCTTAAGCCCTCTCTCTCTCTCTGTAAGCGTACAAGCTGACATTTGAATTTTTGTTTTGTACGTGGTTTCAGGGGGAGGTTTTGAATAAACATTTGACCTGTGCTTATTCATTTTAACCTTTTATTAATACACTAATCATGGCATACTCCTCTCCAGCAATATGTAATCACAGTTTCATGTTTATGTGTCTTATTTGACAGCTCATAATTTGAGGTCACCTTTTGTTTTCATCGAGGTTAGTGCAATCTCTCTGCCGTGAATCCTAAAAAAATCTGGAAGTGAAAGATTCTTTTAGTTTTTTGTCCAGTCTACTGTTACGTTTACTCATGTTCCCATGGTTCAGAGGAATGAATGTAGGATGATCATGGATGGTGTTCTTCTCTTGGATCTATTTAAAAATAAATGCTAAAATGTGTAGCCAGATGTACTTCAGTGGCCCTTCAAATGCAAATACTTGGGCGGTGCAGCCAAGGAAAATCTATGTGTGGGGATACACCGGTATAGAAAATGTCCAAAGCTCAAAGTAATATAGCCGTTAGTGGTGCAACGGATCACGGTTGATCTGTGATCTGAACTGATCACTCTCCACGGATCGGTATGCAAGTGGTCCGGAAAAAATGTACCGATCCGTGACCCTGAACCATGGTCCGGACCGATCCGTGAAGTTTCTGATTCGTTGCGCCCCTAATAGCCATGTGGTTTTTCAAAACCCACTATCACATTTGAAAGTGATAGAAGATTGAGGATACCAGAGCATGTGTTCATATTTGAGAATCTGGAACCAGCATGTTTTTTTTTTTTTCCCTAAAATGATGGTTAAATGACTAAATGATTCATTTATAATGAAAATGATGAATTAATTAATCTTGCTATGTGACTGATAAAGAAACCAGTTGTTTCAGCTCTAAAAAGATCTTTACACAACATGAAAGCCTGTAAACTGAAAATTATTATTTCAGCTTCAGTAGTATTTGAATATTATCTCATTTATTTCTTTTTAAACACTCTCCATTCTGGTAAGGCCAACATTTCAAAGGATGTAGCCAAAGGGAAAGTTGTTCCATTGACAAGGGAGTACTGCGTCTGCCCTTTGAAAACTCACTGGATCATAATTATTTTTGTCTTCCTCTCCTGGATCCAGCAAAGGTCTTATTACACACCAGTTAAACAACTAATTTTCCACACCATCAAATAGGCCATCATATCTGCTGCAGTGCATAAAACAGTCTGTTGAATGTCTGAAGCTGAAATAGTTAATAACAGCTGATGATTAACAGTTACGTCCTATAACTGATAATGTCAGGATCATAAGATACATTAGCTTTATATTGATATAAGAAATAAAACTATTAGATCATTTTTCCCATGCTCCCTTTGTATTTTATTAAAACCTTTGTCTGAACAGATGATAATCTGCCTTTGTTAAACTTTAAGTCTCCATTAGCTGCTTAAATAGATCAAAGTGTGATATATTGGTCGGTGATAAATCTGTTTTCTCTTCTGTGTGAACAGAAATGAAATCTAGCCCCTTGCTACCTTGGGCCAGTCTGTTGCCATGGCAGTCGTCTGTGAGGCATGCTCCTATGCTGTTATCATGAATTGCATTACTCTACGTTCAGCACAATTTCCCGACTCATCTAACCAGCTTCTAAGGTGCAGCTCTTCCTGTGGTTAGCATGGGCTGCCATGTATACACCATCCCTGTATCTCCTGGTTTCTCTCCCCTTGATGTTTGCTCTCAAGTGTCACTCTGCAGAGCACAGTGGATCGCCACCATCTGACCACGCTGACAGCAAAATGACATCTCATTTCCCTGCTGATCGATATATTGGATCGGCGAACATTACGACATACTAAAGGAAGCGCTCTTACTCAGCATAATCAATATGTGAGCAAGAGCACAATGAGATTTTTGTCAGAATAATTTGAGACAAGATGAATTCTAATTCTAGCAGAAATATTTGTCCTGGTTTTGGTATTTAAACAGAATAAGCTCAAGGTTTTCTTAAGAGCAAGTTCCACTCAAAGAATATTTGTCAGTAATATTTATTAAATTCTCCAGTGTCAGAGTTATTGATTTTGTAACACATCTGCTGTACATCAATCAGTGGTTGAACTTTTTCACTACGAGCTCTTCTGTTTTTGTAATTACATTATAGTTTCACTCCAACTCACTCAAGAAAAAGTGAACCATTTTTCTGCTGCACATCCTTTTTTTTTGTCACACTGTTCACTGAGGTTAAGTGTTGTCTTGACACTGGAGGTGCAGGGTGGAGGTGATGGTGCAGAGCTTTTTACTTTTACTCCAACCCTGAGAGAATGACAGTACCCACTGAAAACTAAAATGTGACTGTTACATTTCTGTGAAGTTTAGCATTATTTTTTCCTTGTGTGAAACTGGTGTTGGGCATTATAGGTTGAAATTACTTATTCATGACTTTTCAGTTTTTCAAAGCTTTAGCATGTAGTGAATGAAGGTATGAGGCACTTAGAGCTTGTGGTAACATCACTGCTGCGGTATAAAGTTTCCCCATGAATGCTTGTTTGGTGATCGACCCGAATTATGAAAGCTCTAACAAGTTCCAATTTATTAGCCTTTCCTGTCTTCCTTTGTGGTTTGAGAGGGATGCTTGGTATTACTATGCCCTCCCCTGAGACTCATTATGTCTGTGGAACTGGAGGATATAAAATAATGGTTTCACTGGGGACGGGGTTCTCACCAGAAACACATTTTTGGAATGTAAAGCTTGCCACCCTCGTGTATGTGTGTGCCTGTATTGTTTTGTCGAGGTACTGGGCTGCTGCAGCGCGGACAGGCGTATATTCATGCTCACACCCTGTAGCAGTGCTACATTGACTGTTGTCATGGATATCCAGATGTGGCTCAGTCTGACTTGATAGTTTTGTGTGATTCAAAATGAAAATGACTCATTTATTAATGGGATTGATTAGAAGCCTGTGTGCCACCTGTGGATTTTAATGGAGGGCGTTTTAATGTGAGCGTTGTGTCATTGCAGAGCACAGTCAGAAATGCACTGTAGGTGCTGTGAATGTGCTTCACTCACTTTTAAGGAAGCACCCCACACCAGTAGCTAGTCATTTGTTGTTTTTTCACTCCGATTGAAACCATATCATTCCAAGATTTTAGGTCAATATTTTTAATCAGAACACTGTTTATCACTTGCAGTGATACATGATGCATTTGTCTTCCTCAGTGTCCTTCTTATCTCTTTGCCATGCGATTGAAGATCAATATCTGTCGTCTGTTCAGCACTATATTCACTGTTATTGTTTTGCTCTTAACCCAGCAACAGCTTGATAACAAAGTATGGTTACTCCCACTGGACACCAGGCAGCAGAGCAGGCGGCACAAGAAGGACTTTCTTTTGGGGTGGGCTTGTTTGAACAGGTCATTATTCCTTATCTTCTTACCGTTTAGGTGTCAAATAAAACTCAGATCTTTAAGAGTTCTCATAAAAAAACAAACGGCCCTTCTCAGTCTTAGGTGTTACACGTGCTGCAGACTGGTGAAGTCACAGCCCAGGTATTGTTAAAATTAAGATTATGTTATTTGGCAAAGTAATATGTGGGCATGTTCTCCCTTCACTTGTTTGTATCAAGGACACAGTGGGAGCTGATTACAGCAGACTTGTCCCAAAATGCACCATGCAACAACCACAGTCAATGGCAGGGATTTTGAGCCCAGCTCAAAGCTGTAACAATTGTTATTGTTGTCAAGTGAAGTAATTATATCTCCTCCTTTATTACATTTTTCAGAATGTAACCATCTAGATTTTGACCGTGCAGCCAGTTTGTCCAAATAATGGCTGTTTGGAAATTTGCTGTGGATTTTTTCGAGATGTGAGAACACGTCTGCCGGGCGAGACCAGCGGTCATCTCAGCAGCCGGCTGGCTAACTCCTGATATGAACGGCTGGTCAGCGTGCCCCGTCATCCAAGGAGAACAATCCTATCTCAGCAAACCCTTTGGGAATTTACTGCTGGCACAGTTGTCTGTAGTGTTTTGATATATGACAAAATTCCTTGAGGAAGATGAATTAGAGTTGAAATATATTTGTTGCTGCTCGTCTGTCTGAGATGCTGAATGACGCTGAATGCATAGAGAAATACACAATCTTTTGGACAGTTTAACAACAGCACTGTCTTTGGACTAGTTAGATTTGTAATATATTTTACAGATTCAACATCAACTTTATCTTTTACAACACTCAGTCTCCATCTCCGAGATTACAGTCAGGTACAGTTGTACTGAAGCAATATTACCAGTGCCAAACTGATCTGCTGATATTAGTAAGAACACTGCTGCTCCTATTGCAAATTCTCCTGTCTCAGGAGTGTGGACATCTGAGTTTAACTCTGTACAGTAGTCTTTCAGTAAAATAATCTGATTTTTTTGCAAAGTGGGGGAGTATGATGTGCAGAAGGAAAGCAGCAGGAGCTGCCACTTACTGAGATATGCATATGTTAAGGCTTTAAACCAATTCTAATAATCACAATATTTGGCTTCACATGAACATACCTAGTGTCTCTAACACTAAACCACAGCCAATCTTAAGAACAGTTGTCGTTTCAACAGCAGCATGATAAAGTAGGTCCAGAGCTCCCATTAAGTGAGCTGGAGGGGTTACAGGGAGGACATTGATAGAACTGCAAAACCTGCAAGAGATAGTGAAAAACAATCACAGAGTTAGCACAGCACTGAATTCTGGCACTGTATTGTTATCTGTAATTGTAATGACCTTACCTGAAATGTGTTGTTCCGAGACGTACAAGGAGGAGTGGTGACTCATCTAGTTTGCATTTTCTGTAACTGCGCTTATCTCAAAGTGTCTCTATACTGCATCATAGTTCGTACCTTCCTGCCTCCTGTCTCTGCCTCTGTATCTGTGGGATTAGTAAACCTTTGCTGCTGCTGATTCATACCTTGCCCAGTACAACACAATCCACAGCTCAGACTATTTTGGTCAGAATATGGTACTTCCCTGGTATGGTGTGAGTTAATCACACAAAATAACAGCATAGTATCTGACACAAGTGCACACTTAATACGTACTGCATCTTATTTTCTACTGTAAAAAACGGTGTGCATTCTGTGTTTGTTTTTAGCTGTTGTATTACAGTTGGCTGAAATTGATCTCTCACTGGTGGTTTTAATAGCATTGTTTTGAAAATTCTCCTCATAAAAGACCTGTTATTTCAGTGATTATTGGGTGGCTCACAATACAGTAATAATTAGAATAATGTGGCACCGCACTTACAATATCCTCTTTGCATTTTACAAATGCAGCAGTCAGATAATTTATGTACCCCGGTAAGCCAAGGGAACGTGTTTCTCTCTCACTCTACCTTCGTGTCTACCTCATCCCCTCTTTGTTTCATTTCCATTGTCCTCTCTCTCTCTGCCTCTCTCATATCTGCAGATAAAGTCTATCAGGAGTCTATTTGAAACTGATGTTTGGTAGCCAAGCTTGTTTTCCCTAATGGCTGATTTAAGGCTCCACGTTCCCCAGATGTATCCTCTTGATAATGCTGCAATTGTCATGATGAGATTCTCTTGACAGACCTGACTGTTTACTCTGCATGTCGATTCCATATGGCATCCATGAAGTCCAGTCAAGAGCATGCTAAGCCATTGTTGCGTAGATGTTAGAGTCTCCATATGTTGATGTAGTGCTGCTGCACAGAACTGAAAGAGATGCGTTTCTCTTCAGTGGGTCGTGGGAAGGCTTTCTGCATACAAGTCAATGTCTCACTCAGTCTGCTTAGTCAGGCCTAACACGCCTTAGGCAGATCACTCCCTGCCTGCATATAAATTAAAGCAGATAGCCTTGTCCATGCTTTGTTATCTGCGGTGCTGCTGAGTGCTGTTTCAAAGTTCTCACTGAGAGGTGGTGCTTATTTCACAGAGGCTAATGACGGGAGCTTCGACCTCATTCGCATGCTTCAAGCTGGGGATGAGTGACGACCACCGTCATGAATTTATGGGAGGCAGCGCAAATGAATGATCAGTGATTCATTGCCATTCTGCTTTTGCCAGGCTTTTATTACAGCTCTGAAGCAACACCTTTGTTTATAGTTGGTACATAAGGCACTTGGTACATGTGTGTGCCACATTTTGAAAAGATTGAACAAATTGTGACTCACTCTGCTTCATGGATATTACCAAAGGCTGTGTTTTTCAACCAAGATTTTTTTGGGGGTGGTGTCTTCACTCAGAACACGATTGCTGGCTTAGTCATATCGTAATTAGCACATATACTGTACATCATCGTTCTGTGTATAATGTGGCCCATATGTATATGGATAGTGACACATTTTCAGCTGTTTTTTCTCTGTTCCAGCATATTGGATTTGAAATAAAACAATAACCATGAGGGTAAAGTGCTGACCTTCGGCTTTAAGGTTGTTTGAGGATGTTAGTCTCCATATTGTGTAGTCGACCTTTTTATACACAGTGCCTTGCTTTTAGGACAATGCAGCGGGACAGTGATCTTAAATGCGCAGCCAAAGTAGACAGAGGGGACAAACATTTTTAAAAAAATCTTGACAAGCCAGGTCAGTCAGACAGTCTGAAGGTCAAAAAGTAGTAAGAAAGAAGTTATTATGGCTGCAGTATGGCCCATCACCATGTCAGTCATTGACTTAAAAGGATTTGATCGAAATTTTATCTGTGAAAAACATGACCAAAGAAATTGAAAACACCAAAGTCAGCACTTAAACCTCTGACTCATTGTTTGATTACAAATTTAGTACAACTTTACTTTAGAAGAACAGTGGCAGTGGCTTAGGTCTAACAAAAAGAGGTCCAAACCCAGCTGTTGCACAAAGCTGTCCGTTTCCTGACACTACAACACATTGTACCAATTTGGTATGAATTCTGGGTAACGCAAGACTTAGAAAACTAAACTAAAAATAAGAGTGACTAAGCAGCTGCATCAAACTTCTCCACTCTCTTTCACTCCAGCAGAAAATGTTTGCCTTTCTGGAAGGCAAAAAACTTTCTGTACCTGCAGCAGAGCTGACATGCTGTGGCTTTTTAACCTGGCATGGCTTCATACCTCTATTTACTCTTCAGTCAGGGTCAGGATAGTTTACTTGCACAAACAAAAACGACAGATGATATCCTCACTGCCGTACATTTCCATTAACTGAGGTAACAGAGAAACAGACTCCAGTGCAGTTTGTCTACTGAATACTAACAAGCTTTTTCAGTCTTTTGAAATGCTCCGCTCTGTATTGTCATCAAAAAATCTAAGGGATGCATATAAAGTTCAGTTTCTGATGTGTTTATACTTAAATTACCATATGTTGACATTTTGTAATCTGATTTTTTTTTAAATGCCCAAATATCAATATCAGTATCAGCTTCAAAAATCCAGTATCTTTGTGAATCCAGCTGGTTGATAACAGAGTCACTACAACATGTGTGAGCGTCCAAATAGACTTTGCTGTGTTCATCCAGCTCATTCTTCTGCATTTGCTTTAAATTCTCAACAGCAGTTATTTTGGATGCAAGTGTTTTGTAACCTCTGTGTGTTCTGCAGCAGCGGCGTCTTATCTGCTCAGTGCATTTCTTGAGTCTGTGTTTGGGTTTGCTAATCTAAATTGCTAGTGGAAGAGCTAATACAAGGGTTTAAGATGCAGAATAGAGAATCAGCCTAGGCTCTTTCATTATCCTGATGAACTCATTATGGGTATGATAATTGCCCTCAGTTGGCACAACTGATTGGAAGCCTTTGGCAAGTGATATTGCGCCATGAGTTTATTTTCTATATTTCAGTTATGTGTTAATATAAGAAACACTGTTGCATTATGTAACTACACCAGCCACTGTTATTGGCAAGTATGTCTAATTCTCAAGCAATATAATTGCCATTTTGTCATTGTAGATGCTGTTGTGATTACAGTTTCATAAGAGCTGTTGTCATCTGTTAGATCATCTCCCCTTCTCTCCACATAAATTATTAAAACGGTAAAGAGCAGTGATGAAATTAGTCGAACCACAGAAATGTGGCATGTGGCAGGATTAGATAGATGTATTGGAATCTGCCCACATGAGGTTTGGGAACAACAGCTGTGCTAGTGATTCAAATTGTGGACTTTCAGGACATACAGCACGTGGAAAGGTTAAGCGTGCTTCACACTGGTTTGGACAGACCTTGCCTGCTGAAATAAAAATCACCCATAGCTTTGAAATCAAAGAGAAATAAGTTTCTGGGGTTGTGTTTGGAACAGAGAGGGAGCGAAGAAAAAGGGGTTGCAGGCAGCGAGTGCTTAGATCCAGATTTGGTATTGCTGTCTCGTGTGCATTTCTTTGTTGTTTTTTTCATGTATCGGAGATGTTTCTCCTCAAGTCGGTGTCTGAGCAGGGCCAGTCCTCACTTCGACTGCTGTTTCTCCTACTTTGCCAGGTTAGGTCCGTCCTCATTTAGACCTGTCACAGGCTATCTTTGCTCTAGTTCTTTTAAAGAGGATTTCACTCAAACTCATGTCTCCACTTCCCTCACCCACAGCCCACACCCAATCTAATTTACCAGACCAATTTCCTCTTTCGTCTGCAAGCCGGTGCCAATGTGAGAAATACATGGTCTTGTCTCTTGTGAATGTGAGGGCCCATTCTCTGACATGTTTGGCACATGAAGGCAGTGCCTGGCCTCACACCAGCCTGTCACTGCGAACACTGCATGTGATAATGTTGCAAGAACATTAATCGTGGCTCTGTTCTAAAAATATACTGTACATTTTGATACTGTGTGTTTAAGTTTGGTGTGGGAGATGCTTTATCGCAGTTACATCTTTGATACTCTGCAGTAGCAGCTATGGTGTTTTTGCACTTAGTAACTTTGACAATTAGTATCACCAATAATGTGATGTGGGTTTCCTTTCGTCTGCTCTGTTTAGACGTGGTGGTTATTGCTGTTAATGCTAAGTGCTGAGTACTTCTTATAATGCACTTCAAACAGTTGGTGCCAGGAGTGCAACATCTGTCACATGCTGTGCAACAGAGGCTCTGCCCCGGAACACCTACTTGTTTAGAAAGCTAGGTTTTGTGACCTGTGTACAAATAATCAACCAACTGTTATACGGGGATATTAGCAGGTGTATATAGTTTTAGAAGTATGAATAAAATCATGGCTATCTGAAATTGACTGTAAAATCATGAAGATTTGTTAACTCTAAAGTCGCCACACTGAACTTCATAATTCTGGAGTTCAGCGTCTCCCTTCCAGGCTTGGTGAAAGTCCCACACGCCATAGGCATGTTCTGGCAGAATGGTGTTCGACTTGTACGAGGGGGTGAGAAACAGCTCCCTCAGCCAGCAGGATAACATTCTCCTCCCCTCCAGTCTCACAAAACCGCCTCCTGCCAAGAGCCTCCTACTGCACTGCCACCTGGTCTTCTGTTGTAAGTCTAATCCCAGCCAGAGACCCATCCATAAGGCAGCCAGGTTTCCTTATGAAGCTGTAGTCCCACCATCAGACCTCAGCAAGGA
The DNA here is from genome assembly GCA_021432705.1 of Caranx ignobilis. Taxonomy (NCBI): domain Eukaryota; kingdom Metazoa; phylum Chordata; class Actinopteri; order Carangiformes; family Carangidae; genus Caranx; species Caranx ignobilis. The sequence continues at coordinate 37,343,668 of MU269980.1, forward strand.
CCCTGGCAACGACTTGTATGAGTAACTGAGCATCAGTGCCAAGTGTTTAGCTAATCTCCTTTGTTTAGGTGCGATTGAATTACAGGATCGAATAAGCAGAAAATTAATTGTTGACTTTTAATACCACCCTCGCAAATGTGTTGGCCAATTAAGGTAGTCATTGATGGAGAGCATTGCACTTATTGATACAGACATCATTTTAAATCAAATGCCCTGTGGCGCAATTCTAAAACACAAGATCTAATTGATGGATTGGAATAAAAGAAGGGACATTTGTGTTGATAAAACAGCCTTTTACAGTTTCCAGAAACGGGTGGTTTTATTAAACAAAAGCAGAGGCATTTAACTCAATTGCATGCTTTTGATACAGGAGACCAGAGCCACACGGGGACCCAGACATTTAGTTGTTCAGTATAAGCAGGGCTGAGGCTGACCTTTTTAGATGGAATTTTCTCTAAGAGCAGTGGCGAGTGACCAAATTTAAGTCTTCAGTCTTGTAGATGTAAACTCTGACATTCAGAGCCCCCATGTTTATCTCACTGATTCAGCAGACATCAAGCACCAAGGCATTGCAAGCAAATTCCCTCCTCTCCTCCTCTCTGCCTACCCCCCCCCCCCCCCCCCGTTTTTTTTTTTTGCCTTTTTTTAGTGCTGTGTGAATGGGGAATACAAATTGTATGTGATATTTAAACAGCTATAACATTTGCCTAAGTCAAACAGTCATTGCCCAGAGCAGGTTGCCTTCAACAGCAGAATGTTAAAAGCGTGTTGTTGATTAGTGTTTGTGATTTGCCCTGCTGTCTTTGGTGGAAAATACAGCACATTAGCCGTATGCTTAGAGGTGACAAGGCTGCTGTCAGGGGCTTCAGCACGAACTCCTGTCCTGCCAACTGTTGCTGAGGATTTTCTTGCAATTTATTCACAGAGAATCTAATTTAAATCGAAATTAGCACTTTCAACTTGTTGTGACTGAAGTTGGTGACTGTCTATTAACTCAGTAATCATAGTAGTTATTAATTGAAATTGCCCATTCACAGTCACTCAGTCATTTTCAGATTGATGATTCACATTATGAATACAAGAAATGTAGTCAACTAATGGTAATTTATGGGTTAGTCATAGATTATGCTAACCACCAGCATGTAAAGTAGTTAAAATTAGCAAATGTGTCAATGAAGTTACCCTGATGCATCAGGGCATCAATAATTACAACGCAGTTATTTTGTTAATATTATTTTGAAACATATAATGCATAATGAGCAGTTTTGCTTTTTGTATTTCAAGTATATTTTGATGCGGTGTTTGTTCAAGTAGAATTTGGAGTGGCTTTAATCTCTCTCTACAGTGATGTAAAGTTAGTTTCCATTTAAGTAAAAGATCTGGTAGTCATTCCACAACTGGCTTTTACTGATATGTGCCTTGAGCAGTGGAGAACATCCTGTCTGTTGCAGCACCAGTACTATGGTTAGAAAAAAAAACATCGTTATCTGCAATACTGGTGCAGTTCTGTTGAAATGAAGCACGGTACAGACCAAGTTATTTTCTGTGTCAGATCAGTTTGACGATTGTGGCTCTATTCCACTAACGTTCATCTGCAGTGATGTCATAGTATGTTTTTTTTTCTTTTTTCCAAAAGTTAAATCTGAAGGTGCCCAAACACTGTTAAGCACATCCCCCGAGAACTGCAGTGCTCTCGAGACACCATTTCCATCCTGTCACCATAGCGATTAGAAGCCCTAACGCTATTAACAGAGGACAAAAATTAAGTTTTGGAGTCTGTGAATTGATCCCGTACCCCTGTTTCACTGACTGATGTTTCTTTTGTCTTATCTGAAAACCAATTTATTATAGATTATGCCGTGCATCTCCTCTCAGGCAGATATTAGTGTGCAGCTTGATGAAGACCTACACGTTACTCCATAGCTTCACTCTGCCAAGTGTCCGTACAAGACAGCACGATGAGTCACATCGCACGCTGCTCCTCCCAGTCCAGACTCTGTGTGTTATGTTGACCAGAGTGGATCTGCGGATTCATGTCAAGGCAGAAAAATGTGGGGCACACTCAGCTAATTCCTCATGGCCGTGTGCCACTGGGGCTGGCCTGGCCCAGGGAGCACCACGTCTTACTGAGGGAACACAGAATACACATAATCCGTCACAGAGTCACTGTGATCAGCTATCCAGCCAGCCTCAGCTGGATCTGTGCACTGAAAGAACACTTCCTTGATTAATGGAGTAGCTGGGTGCCTAATAAAGCTCTTTATGCACCTCACATTTCATAGAATCGCACCCGAGTCGGAGTCTTTAGGGATTTTAGCTATCCCATAGAATGATCACTGTTTTAATACAGGGGGAATTTGTAGGCGAGTCATCGTCTTATTCCTTTTTTTAAGGCCATTAATCTATAAATAATGGTTCTATTTTTACTCCCAAATGTGATTAAATTGCAAACACAACTCCGAGGGTTCAGAAATCAATATCTGGCTGAATCTGTACTACCCAAGGCCTCTGTCATGCATTAAGAAATCAACAGTCAGTCTCAGACCACACAAACCTGGGCCTCCCCATTGGATCTGAGTACTGTCATTGTTCACAGCCACTGTCAAACAGAAAGCAACATGAGTGAGCAAATGACGAGGCAGCTTCATTTTCCCTTTGTTCCTTACTGAAGCACAAACACGGTGAACAGGGCTGTTGGGCCTTTTTTTTTTTCTATCGTCCAAGTCTCTAGCTTGCAATGTGGACTGGTGTTGGAACATATGTAATTACCTGGGCCTCTGTAGGTGGGATTAGGAACAGAATTAAAATAGCATGGATGGCAAAAGGGAATACAAGAGCAGGGACAGAGCTAAGCATTAGTGATTACATTGGGAACAGTAATGATTGCAGGGCATTATTTGTGTGCGTGTGTGTGTGTGGGTCGTATGCATGAACAAAAATGAAAGACAGCTGGATCTCTGTGTTATTGCAGTTTATGCCTTTGGTGCACAGTCTCGTCTGTCTGTGGTGCAGTGGAGATATTTATGTGAGGTTGTGACACGCCCAGATGCAGTAACGGCTGCATGTGTTCTGTCAGCCTGACCTGAGGGTTGGCTGTGTTTACACAGCACTGAAACATACTTTGAATCAGTGACCCGGCTGCGCAAGGAGGCTTTTTGTTTTGATTTCAGGAAGGTTCTTCCAACTGTTCAGGGCTGCGTTATCAGTGAGGAGTTTTCATGGTCAAGTGGTAATATTTCACGGGCATTTGCTGGCTACTTGACAAGATGAACCGCTGACGATTGTGCAACCACAGAGAGATGGCTTTGAATAATATGTGAATGTAGCAGTGCCTATATGTTGACACTGATTAAAAAAAACAGCTTGTCAGTGCACAGTTCAATTCAAGCATCACATTCCCCAAGGTGAAAGTTTCATGGGATTCAAAAGGGCAGAGTGTAGCTGGCTCAGTTGTTGATGGATGAGCAAAGGGATTTAGCTCCCCATAAGCCTTTTTATCAATATAACTTGTATGTGTGTAACCAAATATTTCCACAGTATCGGTCACAGATTTACACCAGGCGAAAGAGTCAAGTCCATTGCATATTGACTTACAGAATTGCTTTTTCATAGTCAAATGCTGAATCTAGCATATGGGAGTCAAAGAGCTGACTTTTTGACTAAGAGGCCAGTTTTTCATTAGTACTACCTTTGTGCTCTCTCTAGTCAAGGTCTCAAAATTCGCCAAAAAAAAAAATTTTAGTGATTAATTGTTTTTTTTTTGTCTGGGGGATGAGTGAATGTGCTCAGATCTACCTCTTTCACACTTTAGGGGAGAGGTGGAAATTATGCATGTTAATGCTGTATGTAATACCAGATCCATCTGCTGTTGGGTGTTGTTGCTGCTGCTGCTGTTGTTGTTGTTGTTGTTGTTGTTGTTGTTGTTGAAAGTTGAAACCTTTAGGCCGAGACAGATGTGATGCCTTTATGGATGTGAAAACACTTGCAAACTACTCAGGGGTGCAGTCAGATCATTTCAGAGCATAGCAGCCAAATCTAGTGGACATTTAGCCAGTTGATTTTCTGAGTTTATTACTAAACTACAGTGCAGCCTATTTGGGCTATCTTCCATGTCAGCCTTTTGGCAGAAAACTCGACTGACTGCTTCACCTTTTGTAGGCTTGCGATGAGTAGTTTGCTTTCTGCTTGCTAAAATACTTTGTGCACGGACCAAGGATGAATGAATATTACGCTAAGTTCAGACCTTTACACTTTTTAAAGGATTTATATTTTTGTAACTATAGTGAGAATATTTTTTCTCCAGTAAGAGCTCTAGTTCCTGGAGCTGTACTGCAGTCATATTACCAGCCATAGCCATTGTTTAAGGTAATGCCTTTCATACTGTATATATTTTTGTCTGCTGTCTTTCAGATTGGACATGTAAAGCAGTTAACCCAGCTGGGTGCGCGGCTAATTGCGCTCAAAGACAGTGATGTACAAGCTCAAAGTTGTTGCACTCTGCTGATGTACAAGATGGAGTGGTGACGCATGACCACACACTAGTGGGATAGCTCACGACTGCTGTTCAAGGTTTGATGTGGATTGATGGAGGAAGAGGGATACAGTAAACAGAAAGAGACAAACAGATGGGCAGAGACAGGCAAATGTACAGATATTGTCTGTCCTCCAAGATGAAGTTCACCCCCTTTGCATAAGTTAAAAGCTACCAGATGATAATGGCAGGGGAGTTCGTCAAAACAGCTATGTGGTGTTATTCAGGCAGTTTGTAAAGAAAGTGACTGTAGATGTCACAAAGCTCCTGTAAAGGCATAGCTGTTTTTATAGACCTTTTCATGAGGCTGTAGGGACTGAAGGAGAAAGCATGGGACGTGAGTGAGAGTGTTCAAGGTCAATTGTTTTTGTGAAGCAAATACTTGGTGCTTGATGACAGTGTTGATATTGACTTCTGATGCTGAAGGTTTTATACATCTTAACTCTCAAAGAGGGGAATATATTGTTGCTACTCAAAGGGCACATCATGGAAACATTATTTTTGGTCAAAGGCTGTGGTAGTAGACTAGTTTAGATATTAATGTTATGATAGCATGTTAAAATTGTAATATACTTGAAAGAGTTATAGAAGAATTCAAAGCGCCGAGTAAAGAACAACATTTTCTCCACTGCTGTTTACATCACGTCTGCATCTGTTAAATTTCCTGAGTTGAAGGGAGCTCTCTCACCGCTGCTACAAATGTCTCTAACTTAAAAGCTTTGTCTGCCTTTTATTCTGTGACATTTTTTGTAATATAACTAAAATAGATTATACTTCTAAGATGGATGGGAGTGAGATCCATACTTGCGCAATCATGGGACTCAAGAAAAAATAAAAAATAAAACATGCTTTATAAAAGATGAAAGGAGTACAATGGATTCACTGGCATGCCATGCTGTAAGCCGGTCTTGAAGAAGAAGCCTCTCTCTAGATCATTTTCTTAGATGTCTCTGTCACACTAATGTATTTATTCTCTGCTGGTGGTTTGAAACACATCAGAAACTTGGTGTCTGTGATGGCAGCCAATTTCATTGCAACTTGTACCTCCTTACTATTCCTCTGTTGCCAGGACAGGTCTGTCTCCTGCACTTGCAGACGAAACTGCTGAGAGGGCAGCTTTACACCTTGGTTTAGGATGTTACTGTGAAGTCATCAGCTGCAGCCTACCAGACCGTGGAAATACAGAGGCTCCATTGTTATTCTGTTGCCATGGTGTAAGGATTTAAAAGAAAAAAAGCTGAAAATGCAATACCTTTCATTTAGTGTTCTTATTACTTTTCTCTTCATAGCACCACACTGACAGCCGAGGGAGATTTGTCCGCATGTGCGTTGGGGTCTATTAGTCTGATTTTGATAAGTGTGTGAGGGATTATTTCACCTTCTGCCAGTTGTTACTTGTGCACAGAATTTTCGAGAAGGAATGCTGAGATGAAGATCTGTTGTAATTTTGCTTCCAGGACTCGCTGCGTGTCCGTCCTTGAGTCCAGATTTTGTGCTACTTGGGGTGCTTTGAATTGCTGTCAATAGATGAAATAGGCCTATCAATCAGCCTAAGGCACTCAGCAAGTTTAGATAAAGACAAGTGGGATCGACCGAGCCTCTGCAAACATCATAGGTATTAAAAACACTTGTGTTGAACCTTTTAACATCTCCCCTGGCTAAGCTTCCTCGTCCCTGAAAATATCACCTGGTGTTCGAAGAGACAGAGTGATAGTTGTTCAGCTGACACCAAGTCACGTGTAGTCTTACTGAGGTTTGTTTATCCTCTTGAACGAAATGAACAGCTGATGGGGAGGGGGAATGGTGCATTGAGCTGATTATTAATGCATGCAGGTTTCACAGGGGCATTATTAACAACCATAACCAAGTAAATAACCAACAGTTTTTACTGTTTAAACTGTTTTTAACACTTTTGTTTTCCTCACGATATTTCAACACATTGTACTAAATAGCGATCTCAGTTTGTTTGTTGTCTTTAAAGCCATGTGCAAACTACTGTATTAACAAGGGTCAAGCTGGGTGCTCTTATTTTACAAGCCGCTCATTATGCTTCATATACATTTTCAGGACAAGTGCTGTACAATAATGTACTGCAGTGCTGTAGTCTGCAGTCTGACCATCATAACTGTTTCAGCAACTAGTGAACCCAGAGTGTAAAACATGCTGTAAACAGCAGCGAGGCTGAAGTGAGGCTACACCTGTCCAACATTTTCACAATTCATCTGTCTCACTTTTATTTTTTTTTAATTAATTGTCCTCAAAATTCACCATCATAGTGTCCCACAGTTGAAGGTGAGATTTCAAATTGACTTTCTTGTTCATAGTCCAAAACCGGTAAAAATACACAATAATGAAAACTAAGAAAACTGCAAAATATGTGGGACTTGTAGTTGCAGGTTGTATTTCTGTTGATGGCTTTAGCAGTTGATCATGTCACTGTGCCATTATTGAGCAAGTCAGAAATGTAAGGTTTAGTACTTTCTGAATTCCACATTAATAACCTGTTGGGTAGATATTATTCTGGTGTGGGAGTGCAGCAGTGGAGAGGGGAGGAGGGCTGCAGAACTCTGCTTCTTGTGATTTATTTACATCAGTTGTGCTGTGTTTTCACCAGACAGTAACCTGCTGTGTTTCTCTAGACACAATCACAAGTAGTGGAGCAAGGTCTCCCAATACAGACAGATATGACTGTTATCTACTCCGCCGAGGGTGGGATTATTAACCAAAGAAGGGCTGCATTAATTAATTATCACTCACCTCATTATACTTTTGATGATAGGGTAAAGTTTCAGCAGAGAAGTTTCACAGTGCAGGAGGTCAAATAATTCTGTTTCAGGCCAGAGAGAAAATGGCCGAGCAGAAAAACCAGGGGAGCACGAGAGGGGAGGTGAGAAACGATCTTTCATTTCTCAAGATCATGTCATGATCTTTTGACCGTTTGGAGCTTTGGACAGCGTTGAAAGGTCAAATTCAGCCGGTGCACAATGAAGACAAGACCTGGAAGAGCAAGTAAATGTTTGTGTATACACACAGACCGACAGTGACACACAGAAACACATTCCTATGCATGCACTTATCCACCCACCCGATTGTACACACAGAAATACACACAAAATACACAACGCATTGCAGCCTCCCACACACATATGCATGCAGCATAGATATCATATCACGCACACAAACACACCGACATAGACCCAGACACACGCACACACACACAGCATGAAACATGTCACGTCCTGGGCATTTGTGTTAAAATCCAACCTGTCTTTTAAGTTGGCATCAGAGAGCGTTTTGAACCCTCAATTTTTTTCCCTGGGATTTAAAGGGAAGCCTGACTGGTCTTAGCAAACAAGAGGGAAGTCATTTAGCATTCAGGCCTGTGCTGTCATTATCTCCTTTAATTATTTTATGAGCCCATGTTGGTGTGTGTCCATGTATATGCATGACTGACAGAGGATGACGGATGGATGCTGTAAATCCATTGATGTTTGAAGTTGGTAAAATTTGAGCCCAGCTCAATAGTCTGAACTCAGACCTGCTTAGGAAGCATTTTGTGTGAATCTTGTGAGAGGGATAAGGATTTTCCCTGGGAACAGTAGCATAATAACAGATATAATATCTTGGTGAACTGCTGTTTCTATTCAGCTGTCTTTGATAAAATCTCTATGCTCAGGGACATTATATACTCCTACATATTCCCATAGTTGGAATGAATGGCAGTTGCTATATTTAATGCATTTATGTAGGATATAAAGATACATAACTGACAAAAGCAATATGTCTTGATTTGGATGATTTGCTAAATGGCTCTTAATAAGAAGTCCCAGCAAACCAGAACTGGCATCTTCTTCTGATTGTCCCCCACTTATGATTTTGCTGCTTGTGCTAAGCAATGACAGACAGACGGCCATGATGAATCAATCAGAGATCACATTTTTTTTGCTTCTTGTTCTCTGTGGTGAATACTTATACTGACTGACTGACTTGAAATATTCTGAAGATGCTCTGTTTGCATTTGAGATCAAATGGCTGTGGGAAAGCCCAAGGCATCTGGCAATATAAAAGTATTTATATGGTCACGGTTAGATTTAATAAAATGTCTATTGACTGTCTATTTTTCTGCTATAGTCAAATGCTGTTGGCAGTTTTCTTGGTGCAACATCATACAACATGTGTGTAGGCACTTAAAATAAAATGAAAGCCACACAGGTCGCTTTCCAGCCTGAGGCCAACATTGCTAACCATTGATCAGCCCCCTCTGGGATTTTTAGCAGTCCCTGTGTTACTCCCTGTTACTGCTGCATCATTCAGATCTGAAGTCAGTGGACTTTAATGGCCTGGTCATTTGCCACCACCACAACAACCCAAGAAAAAGCAAGTGCTTCTTCTCATTTCCATGTCAACCAGTCATTGTTTGGGGGAATGTGTTTTTAATGTTGGCCCACTTAACATTTGTCGTGTTACTTTGTAGATATGACAGTGAACGGTAGCTTTATGCTGTTAGACTTGAGCAGATGAAGATGGTTTGGCAGAGGCCTATTACAAGCCTTCTATTGATACCACAGTATAGAAATTCACGATGGTCATATTTTCTTTAACGAAAAAAAAAAATCCAACATCATTTCAACTTTCGACTTGAGAATAGAGGCAGGCAAGAATGAATAAATAAACAATGTCAAAGTAAAATCTGAAATAACTGTGGAACAGCTCTTAATTTTGAGCAGAGCAGAGAGGCAGCCTGATCTACTTTTTGAGGCCCCTCAGACATTTTGAGATTTTCAAACATGTTTGATTTTGTCAGCACAAAACCTACAATGCTCTTGCACTGCGAGACAACACTTGAAAGGGGAGAAGGGTGGGCAACACTTGGGAGTGAAAACAGCCGTGTGAACATCAGAGCAGGAACAGTTTAAGCCTATTGGTTTGATTGGACGTTGTTATTTTGGCTTTATAATTTACCTCCTGCTCTCCACAGAACAAACAACATATGCAGCTCACGTCTCCTGAACCAATCTGTCCTCCACATTTGGCATGAAGCCCTCTACTTTCCTTTATTGTGTCTTTTTTTTTCTCCCAAATCAGTGCACACAGATTTGCTGCTGTGAGCTGCTCCCTCCTCAAGCTGCATTTCAGCTCAGTGTGGCGAAAAACTGTCGCATTTTGTATTATTTTTCACAATGTGCACTGTTTCAAGTTCCTTCACAACTTGATCCAAGTAGCCTACGTAGCCATATTTTGTTAGGCAGTTCAGTGAGGCTACAGGTACATGTATGTAATACAGTTTCAGCTTCACATGAAACTGTGGACTTAAAAAGAACAGAGAGCTGTATTCTATTATTTCTGTTAATCAGTCATTTTCCTTCATGAGATCATCATCATAGGCCTGTGAAAATCATCTTGGTTTGTTGCCCTGAAGCCTGTTAGAAAGCCAAGTCAGGCTCTTCCCTCTTCTCCTCCTTTTCATCCCTTTCCTCTCTGGACATTCAGTTTTTCTCCTTCACAGTGTACCTGGCTGTTTAAGCGTGGACTAAGCACGGAGGGGAAGTGCACCCAGTGGTATCAGTAGGCTGCCTGGAGATTTTATTTTATTTTTTATTTCTGCACTCAAAACCTATTACCCAGGGCTCATTTGTTGATATTTTGCTGCATTTTGACACTATCTCCAAAGTTTTCCCCATGGGGCTCAAAGCCGGAGTTCCCTGTGGTGTGGTGTTTGATTGATGCAGCCTCTCTCCATCTATGTGATGTGTTCACTGATGCGGTGGTGATGGAGTGAGATACCCCTGCTGAAGCTGATCTAGTGAGCAGCTGGCCCGTGTTCCCCACTCACACAGAAGCTTCGCAGTTGTTTCCCCATCATGATTTTCCTCCTCATTATGACTAGAAGGGGGCTATTTTTGGAAAAATTGCAGGATTGTTGAGCCTGTTTACACTTCACCGCGGACTTTTTGACGAAACCACCAGAATCTGTATTCACATTAGAGAACCATAAATCGGGAGTGCAAAGAATTGAGATTGTAGTCTTTTTCTACAGCCTTTGTTATTCCTCGATTCGAAAGTGGTTTATTGCAAAATTGCAGTTTTCACTTTTGGGTTCAGACTGAAAGATCCATTTTGTTTACAGTTGGCAAAATACCCACAAAGCTAAATAATCTCTTACTGAACCCATTATCTGTCATCTCTTTTATTGGCAAAGAGTAATGCTGAAAACATTTACATTGCAGGCTTCTCATTTTCAGTCAGCACTGACGGTGCTTTTGCGATTAAAATGACAAACATCACTGGTGGCACATTATTATTGGCTGTAGTTCATTGAAGTTAATTCCATTTCAGCTATCGTAATAGCTGGTGCCTGTAGCCAGAGATTGTTTGTGTGGAAAAAGGATATGTTGCTTTGTAAATGCTGCTGTTCGACTACAAGTGAACTGTGTGCTTTTGAAGTTCAACAAGACCAACGGAGAGGAAACTCTTTTCTACAAAGTCACGTCAATTTCAGGACAGTCTTGCAGTTAAACTCTCTTTTATGTCGATACTTAAAGCCTGTTGCCTGAATAGGGATCCATAGGGACCTGCAGGAGCTTGTGAAAAATGAGGTTTTAAAGAAGGGAACGTTCCCTCAGTGTTGGATACATGTTTCATAAGCGTATCATATTCAGTACAGTTCATCTCATTTTCAGGTTGTTGCTACAGGTTTTTTCTGCATAAATTAGGCTACCACCCAAAGCTGCAGTGTTTCTGCCTCTGAGTTTTTGCTTTTTATAACTTTAGGCTCTAACAAGTATTGGAAGCTAAACTAAATTAGATTTTATAAGTGATTCACTTCAGTGGATTTACTACTAGATTCAGATTGGATAAAACACCACTCCTATGGGTGTTATTATTTAGGGATGTGCCATCTAAGGCACCTCATGATTCAATTACGATTTCAGGGTGATATTATCATGATTATCAAGATTATCATGATTATAATGATTTTTGATGCATCTTCTCTGTCTGATCTGGTCTGAAGAAGGAAAAGAAGGAAAACTGTTAAAATCTATCTACAGTATCTAACCGACCTGTTTTAGCTGGTTGGGTTAAGGTTAGGCTTTGTTTTTTCAATGATATTATATTGCAGCCGCTGAATTGGGACACGGCTAAAGAGTCAGCTGTGGCCAGCTGCACCTGGTCTGCTCCTTAAGGTGTTCGGGCGCCATGCACGACTTTTATTTTCATACCGCACGCTGGGGTTGTCTACATGTCATTTAGTTATTATTAAAAATAATCGCTTTTGAACGTTTATGAGTCATTATCGAATCATCATGTGTCGCATTGCGATGAATTTAATAATTGATTTATCGGCACACCCCTATTATTATTGTTATTTGACTATCGTCAGCATCAGAGCAGCTTTGCTGATGTGAAAGGTGTGCACAGACCAGCTGCACAGTCTCTGGAGCCACTATGAGCAGGCTGGTGTTGTGCATTGAGAAATAGAGGTACCTGCTGTACACTGCTGCAGAGACGCCTCCGTAGGGATGGCTCATTTCATGCCTTACTGACATCTGTCTACAGGAGATACATCCACTCAGTTTAAACAGAAACAGTTACCCCAGCCCTGGGCGTGCTACCAGACCATGGCCTGGGTCTCTGAAACAGTGCTTGTACTGTACCATTTACTGGCAGGTCATCTATTGCAGGAATACAGACTTAAAGCAGGTATAAGTTCAAGATAATTGCTCCTCCTTAGCTCAGGGGGTCATATTTGTACAGTCAAACAGTGGCATTATTTAATTTCCATTCTTTTAGCAGCATATGTTCATAAATACATTTTCCAGCCATTAATACGGGTAACAGAAAGATCCACCGCAAAATTTGCAGGCAGAAAAGGTATTCTCTGTCAGGATGGCTTTGTTCAGTGATCATTAAATGCTTGAAAATTCCTCAGCTCAGGAGCTCATTAACGTATAAACAGTTTCATTTGAACCTCACTGTGACAGTTCAGTCACTTTTTTTTTTTACCATAAACATCCTGGAAAGACAGGACTATCTTTTTATGCTCCTTTGGCGTTGCATGACGTTGACTTTGAAGACTTGGCCAATGTTTGTTTGAATTTGCATCCAAATGAGCTTCATGCCATGGTAGGACTATCTGTTCTAACCAGAAAATGTGCTCAGAACACTAGAAAATCATCTCAGGTCCTGTTGGGCCACCTTCTCCATATTTTTTTTTTTTTTTTAGCATTTCATTCTCTATGGAGCAACACATCGGCGTGACATTGCAAAATCTGCTTGTTCCTCGCTATGGCATTCACCAGTGAGTGCTGATGTGATGGATACAAACTCCTCTATCTCCGGTGTAAAGAAAACAGCAGTTCATTTTAATGTTCTTCCTTTTTTTAGATGGAAGATCAGGGCGTTGGGCTGCTGTGATTCAGCTGGATTTTGCAGTCACTTCATAGATAGTTCTATGAAAATAATTTGACTCAAATGATGACTAAAAAAATTGGGTTTAGGTTTGAAGAATTGTTGTGTCTAATGGCCGATTCTGGCCGAGTGGACTGGTTACAGTGTGTGTGTGTGTGTGTGTATATATATATATACACACACACACACACACACACACACACACAGTTACAATGTATATATAAATCTATATACGTTGTTTTAACTGGTGATAGATCTGAAGTCCTGGGACAGAAATGAACTCAAAAAAACCCAAACCATGCAAGAGGAAACTGCTGCCCTCACATAAAGGTCTTACCTTGTTGAGCATTAGATAAATGCAAGTTTTTGCTTGCAAAACTATTTGTACCTTCTTACTCTAGTTTCTGTTTTTTTTTTTGTTGTCTTGATATTTGTTGAAACAGAGCAGTGGTTCACATTTTAAATGTAATGATTTATTTCAACAAATTTTATTGCTTTATTGTTGTAAGAAAATATTATTTTAATGTTAAAAAGGAGTATGTTTCTTGGTGCTATACATTAAACCACCCTTTCCTTCTAATCCACTGCAGTGAGAGAGACAAGAAAATAAAATTGTATTATAACTTCCTGTAATGCAACAATATGTGTGGTGACAGCTCCGTAACAATTAGGTGAAAAAAGAAGGAATTAAGCACAAATAAGAGTAAGACTGTAAAATATGCACACACTTTTAGTTCCTGTAACAATTATGGATATAAAAGAGACTCAGACGCAGGGAGATAAAAGTCCAAAAAGCCAAGGTCTTTGCTGGGTAGTGTTGTGGACATACACAGGCAGTCAGGCTAGAATAGGCAAACAGTAACTGGCAGGGAGTGGGCAAAAGTCCAAAAGTCAAGGCAACAAGGCAAAGTCACAAAGCATGGACTCAAACACGAGCACAATGCTGAAAAGTGATGAACACGTGAGGCAGAACAAAATCTGGCAGGGAACAATGGAAAATGAAGAGGGATGGGAGTGTGTGTCTGGGTGTGTGTGTGTGTGTGTGTGTGAGCTTGGGGTGGACTGAGGTAGTAAGGTGATTGGAAGCAGGTGTGGATCATTAAAGGGCAGGAGGCACACGGGGCAGAAACTGAAGTGAAAAAAGAACCAAGTTAATCAAAATAACACAAGAAATACAACAACAAAAACTTGGCGTTGATTTGGAACGTATGACACATATTTTAGATCTGATTGGAGTGGTGCTTAGAAACATGTGGGAGAAGCAGATAGAGTATATCACTGCAGTATTTGCAATGTTTTGCACAATACAGATGGTTATGTCAAGTACATTCGTTAAAACATGACAATACACCAGCCTTTGCGTTATATTTTTCAAATCTCAAAGTTGGTACAGTATCAGCCTGTATTCTTTGTCAGTGTGGCTGCAGTGAGGAGCACTGGTGTTCCTAACGGAGAAAATGAGTTTGGAGCCCTGCAGATGTTCACATTACATGTGACACTCAACTGCAACTGAAAGGCAACAACCAGTGAATATGTGGCAAACATCTGTCCATCCTGTTTCACTACATGTGACGTGTGCAGTGCACGAAGAAAGACTGAGCCTGAGGCAGAGATGTCTGACTGTAGAGCATGAAGGATATTTTGCTTCCTTCTAAAAAAAAGTTGGGGAATCCATGACAGCGCAGTGAAAAATACCAATTTATAATCATACATAATGTTCAATATCATCTTCATTTGCATGTCAAGACCTGTATTTGTGCATCAGCTTCATTACCCTGCAAGGTACGTTGAGTCATCCTCCTCCACACTGATATTTTCTCCCTCAGTATGATTTAACTCAAACACCTGATCACCAGACTTGTGTTGAACAGCTTTGGAGACTACCTTATACTCATCAGCCCGGAAAACATGAAGACTGACTGTGAATCTGCTCTCTGTGGACTGCCTCTTAAAAGAGCTGGTTAGTCATGTTGTTATGGTTAGATGTGATTCTTCCTCATGTTACTCAGCTGTAAGTCTTCATCGTACTGTTAATTGCAGCCCATGTGACTCACAGAGACTAATTGCCCTCCGTGGGGTAAACCAAGGCTCTGTTGTGCACTTGTCTTTCAGCCATTTGTGAATTGTTTTGTGTTTTAATTTTCAGGGTCATATGTTAGAGACAGCTGTACAACATAGAACAATACTGATAAGCCCTGCAGCTTTTATTATGACCGGTTTTACCTTACACTACCTGTGGCTGCAACTTGACAGTGGTTTTTTATTAATTCATGTTATTCATCATGGAACTGGAAGAATAATCAACATTTAGTCTTTTTAATATCAGAAATATTGAAAAATGCCAACTACAGTTTTCCAAAGACTTTAAAGGGACAACCAAAGAACTGGTTGTTCATCCAGGTTCAATTCAGTAAAACCACACGAAACAAAGGCAGAAACCCACATTTTAACAGCGGTAACCATTCGACTTTGATAAATGACTATAAAGTTGTGCGAATCACTATTTTTCCTTTTTTCAAATTTTGACAATGGATCAAATTACTATGTGTAATGTGACTGTCTTGTAGTAAGAGATTCACAGAGGATTATGAGCAGACTGTACAGTTCACCACACATTTCTGACATATTGTTGCTCATTATTTTCATTTTGCTGCCCACAACTTAAAAGTTTGGGGTTCAGCTTCACTGCGTTTATTTCTTGAAGAATAGTAGGCAGCTGTGAAGAGCAAAAAACAGCGATAAACCCACTTGTGTTTCAAGCCCAGCACCTAATGCCAGGCAGAATGGATGATGAACATAATGGACCATTAAGCTGCTTAAGAGCTTGGTTCCTTCAGTGGTTGGTGGAGACCAAAAGTGCAAAAAGTGAGTGAATATTGGACTTCTGTGTCTGCTAGAAATGGAAACGGGCAACTGCTGGCTAACACATTTGCTGTGTCACCTGCAGGTTGGTTGTTGAGTGTCACTGATTTGTTTACAGCTTGTTCTACCCCCCTTATTTTAGGTTTGGTCACTGAATGGCTTTACATTATTATGTTATGTCATTATGTCAATACTGATCACTTGTTCCTGATGCACTTGTGTTAATATTAAGTCATCATTGTACATGATATGACTTCTGGGAAACCTTGCATTTAAATTAGACAGTGTGGTGCAGTTAAAAATACCAGAAATATATGTCTGCAGCAAAGATTGAAGACGAAAGAGCTTCCTGGCTTAAGATTTCTGCTCTACTGAAGCAAGACGTTTGCTTTTCTGTAGGCACACCTCGACCCTCAACTCATTCTGTTCCAGCCAAAGGAAAGACAAATGAAATACTTAATTTTTTTTTTCCCTGACTCTAAATGTTAAATTTCAACATTTAATTACACCCGACCTGATTAAACCACTGTTCTCCCCTCAATACAGGGGAACAAATGGATGCATCATATTAGGTTGTATCAAAAAATGTGCTTCCATTCTTTGCTGAAGCTTCAATCATGAATCCTGAGAGAGTCGGCAAGACACGACGAGACCAGCCTCATAATTAGGAAGGGCTCAAAAAACAATTTCAGTGGTGGTGCTGAAATAATGGCTGTAATGAGGTTTAATAACAGCAATGCTTTCCATAGTATTTTCCTGAATGTATTTTTATATAGGTATGTACTTATATGTTTTTAGGTTTTGTTCTACTGTATGCAAAGGCCAAAGTCAGGACACAGAAACTGCTCTGGGGCTCATTATTAAGTGAATACTGAAGGCTGGTTTTGCTGATGACAGAAAATACACATTTTTATTCCAGCCTCAGTAATGCCTGATTTGAATACATTTCCTCCTGCTGTTGTTTGTTTGTTTGTGATATGAGGAGTTGCTTATCGCTTACATGCAATGGAAAAATTAAAATTACAACTGGCAGTTGCAGTGCTCTCCTGAGGATTTATTAGATTATCAGCAGATCCTTGTTGATTTACATAAAATGGAACCACCAATATTAAGTAGATTTACATCAGAACTGTACATCCTCCTTGGATCTGCCTTTAATCCTTTTACTGTTGGTTGTTGCAATGACCCTTTTGCTCTTGACAGCATTGAAGGAACAGAATATCATGCCAGCCCCTCTGAGAAACAGACAGGTTCAGTTAGACAAAAGACAAGGAGGAGGAAAAAAATGATGGAGCATTATTATGAGATACTTCACTAAATGGTTAACGTGATACCAAACTGTTAATGTGCGGGATGCGACCTGTTTGTACTGTACAGTGGCACAATGTCACAAACCCTCTGAAGCTCATAAACATCATCCCCATAAAAGAGCATGAAGAGATGTAACAATCAGAGAACCGGGGAGAGAAAGCAGCCAACTGTCCCTGCATCAGGTGCCAGAGCCAGGCAGAGTTTCAGCCTTTCAGACAGACACTCACTATCCAGGTCGTTTTGCACACAACATGGTCAGATGAATATGAAGGCTCAAGTGGATAACTATTCAAACAGCAGACATTCTTAGCAGGATATACATGTTCACATCTATTGCTGTACTAATTTCATTGAATAAAGTAAAATGCTGGGATGTTCAAAAGTTAGTATTAATTTTTACTGAATGGCTTAACAGATAGAGTTTAGGAATGATTTGAAGAATAATGAATGAAGTTTTAAGACCACTTGGATGCACTGCTTCATATGTGTATGAAAATGTCAACAAGCATGCACACATGCATAGATGTTGAGCTTCACAAATGGTTTAAATGACTGAACATTCACCCGGTGCTTCATACACACAGTATCCGGAACTGTTTCAAGAAGGGCTTTCACCAGATACTACATGTGTATCTTGATATCTAGCAAATAACAAAATAAAGCTGGAACTGCGCTTTCAGCAGTTCCACCTAAAAAGAGAGAAAAAGTGAGACAGCCGTTATGCATTAATACTATTTATAAATAGCCTGCAGTATATTCCAGCCAGCCTATTGCACTCAATACAAGGAACATCCTGTTTTTTCTCTCAACTGTGGCCCGAGTCTGCTATGTTTTTTTTTTGGTTTGTTTGTTTTGTTGTGTTTTACCCAACTTGGAAAATGCTGCAGCAAGCGAAGTGTGATATTGCCGGTATCATGATTTGATGCCTTAACAGACTTATTTGGCAGCACAGGACGGGTGCAACCTGACAACCTTATTAGCTGAGAAATATTTTTTTTCCATAAGTAGTTTGTAGGAATCTGGGTGCAGGACCATCATCTACTCATTTTTGTGTTTTATGATAGTCCACCACAAATAGAGCCATATATTATAGAGTGATCCACTTTTTCTGAGTATACTATATGTACAGTCACTTTAATATAGGCTTCCAAAAACTGATCCAGGTCAAAATTATGTAATTATACTGACTGACTGACTGACTGACTGACTGACTGGCTCGCTCACTCACTCACTCACTCACTCACTCACCCACCAACCACCCTTTGGAGCGTTGCTGTTGGTATAACCCACCATCTCTGGCTGTCTTCCACAATTCATTTAGCTGCAGTAACATATCGAACTTTTGTTTGGGGTTGTAATTTGAAAAGAGATCGAGAGTCTGAAGGCAACAGTCATTTGTTTTCTGCCAGGGTTGGGAGTGCTCTGAATTTAGATTTGTTTTTCAAGTGTAAAAGATGTATTTAAACCTCAAGAGTAATTAGCTCTTGTATGACATGTTAACATGAAGTATTCCAGCTTTATTTCCCTTTTCATCGGTCGTTGTCGTTTGCCTGTCACACCCCAGCTGTGTTTTGTCAAATAAGTCCCCCATTTAACTTTTGTGAGAGCGAGAAATCAGTTGCACCGACTGCCTGGTGTTAGTTGAGTGATGGGGAATCATGGCATTTCACCAGTCAGAGTTCGGCCAGGTGATGAGGTGAGATCTGTATGCAGCAGAGCTAAATATATTTCCCCGGTCCTTTGCACAGCCAGGCAGGAGGACGGTTAACAGCGTAGTGATCCTTTGATATGGTGTTGTCCTCCTGTATGCCGACCAGTGGAGCATCATTTCTACACTATACAAATAGTCTGCGCCAGCACCCATCCAGTGAAATGTCATGGGGAAGTGGGAGTCGCAGGGTTCACTGAGCAGAGGTTCAGTGAAATGGAAACCTGTGCTGAATGTTTAATCAACAACCAGAAGTTAATTGTTGGTCTTGGTGAGTCCTTTCACTGTTAGAAACATCCAGTCGCACAATTGTGCTTATTTAGCTGTTAGCTTGATACAATCCACCCATATCCAGGTGAGCGAGATCATACTGTTAACAGAAATTAAGATAATTATGACAAGATTAACTGCTCATTAAATGGATGCCTGGAGAAGTGAGAGATAACAGCACAAACTTGATAGGTTAAGAAGACGAGGAGGAGAGAACTGGCAGTTTATAGCAAAGACAAAGATCAATGAAATGGTGGTGTCAATTTAATGAATCATGAATTTTGCATAATCACCAATGATTGAAGAGTTATCAGCAAGGGGAAGATTCCTCTTCATGAATATCTAATTGACCTTGTTGTTGTAAGAATTAATAGGTCATACACCAGAAATTTCCTGAAAAGATTTTAAATTGTTAACTGTTTATATCTACGAAGCTTCTCAGCTTGTTGCAGTGTCAACAATCTGCGGCTGAGTGTGACACCAGCAACAGATGTGTCTTGTGTTGTGCTTTTTTTTTTTTAATAACCTTCAATCAGTGGATGAAGAGAAAAAACAATATAATGTTCTCAGTGTACTGTGTCATTTAGAAATATGTCCATGCCACAGTTTGGCATAGCTTATCATCTTATGTCGCCTGCTCATGCTGTAAAATGTGGTCATGGGGGTCAAAACCATCAAAGATTATCACTCATCTGTGCGTCTTTTCACTTTAGTACCTTTTTTATTCCCCCGCAATCGTATTTTCAATTTGCATCTAATTTGACTGACACAGCAAAATCCTCCCTTACCCCTCTGCAGAGAAAATCTTTTAGAAAGAGCCGTAGTAAATCTTCTCCAAGGGCTCGTGCAACTGTGCTGCTTTAAATCACGCAACCTGCCCATTGACATGTTTCTATAAATAGCCCGCTGGGTTTTATAACCGAGGCTTTACAGTGATGGCAGGATGGCATAACTACATGACACGAGTGCACACCTCCCTTACAATTAATAACAAGAAATGCTTCATGCAAATTAGCTAGCTGCCTCATCGCCCTTTCCTGTGGAAGCAATGTACACAGTAAATGAGTTCAGTCATCCACAAACCATCCATTGCATTTGGTCAGAATTAGATTTGAAGAAAAACACTGAATAGGTATCAGCAGAACCTTTCTTTGTGATGCCAGAAACATGTGCATTTCTCTGCAGTAGGTGATATTGTGGCCAAAATAATGATGTCTTTGGTATCTTTAAACGCTAAGTCTGAACATGAGGTATGTGTTCATTATACTTCACTTGATATACAGTATGTTGTCATATTTACATGAAACACTTGAAACATTTTCATCCTCGTCCTTTGTTCCTTTGTCCACCTTTCTTAAAAAAAGAGAAAGAAAGACAGAAAATGTTGTATATACTGTGATTATACTCAATCTCCTGGGGCAATCACAATGTAGACACATGTTCAATAGAATGAGTGGTTTGCCTCAGGCACTTGATTGTATTGTTTCCTTTCTATTGATTTTTTTTTTTTTTTTTTTTTTTTTTTTGGGGTGGGGTGGGTGGGGGGGGTGGGGGGGATCAAAAGCCACCCTATGAGTGGGCTTGCGGATAAAAAAACAAAAACAAAACACATCCACTGTCGCAGAGCATTTATTCTTCAAAACACAGGAAGCATAAGGAATTGCTCATTTAACCCCTAGTTAACCACAGACAACTGCATGTTGGTTAGTGAGAGCTGTGAGACAATTATAGCACTGTAGTCTAAGCGTGTTTCTCTCTCAGAGACAGGGGGAGCAGTGGTTTGCGAAATTACAGAAAACAGACTGAACAGTATCATTAGCCCCTGCAGTATCAGGTCAGAACTATATTTTTGGTTAAATTCTCATTGTGAAATTATGTTTGGAATGAAGTCGACCTGAAGATTTGCACTGTAGTCATGTTCGTCATGGAAAACGGACAAGTCACATTTAATTTTACCTTGTGGGCAAATCTGAATCAGTTGTGTACACTGTTTGCATATATGAATCTATTTTACGTAGTGACTGCGGCAGTAAGTGAGACCCTAGCCTGACACTCCATGCCCACACACAATGCTGTGTGTGTAGGAGGGGGATTGGATGACAAATCCAGGATATATAGTGCTTGACTCAAGCTCACTTGGTATTCCTGTGTATTTCAAAAGGCACATAATTCACACAGAAAGGTAGTTTTCATGCCAAGGCCCACCATGTGCAGCTTATAGTCTCCAGTTCACGTTGCATTGTAATGCATGAATAATATCCTCTTCCACCAACTGTGAGAGTTACAGCAGCATCTAGATGGATGAAGAGGTGCCGCTTTGTGCTGCATCTATTTGATTCCCCACCCCCAGAGCTACATGCAGGAGCCTTCTCCAGCTAATGATCCTTCACAAATTAAAAAGCTGTAGCCCTGAAACCAAAGCCATCTCCTCCCATCCATCAGAACGTGCCCATCATTGGACCAGCTCGTATTGAAATAGACCTAATCTTGTGTTTCTCCTCTCACATCCTGATGACACATGGCTGCACACAAACTGCATAATCAGTGAGAGGGGACAAAGGGACCTGAAGACCAATTGATCACTGAAAATAACAGGCTTTCTTTAAGTTCTGGCTTCTGATTGAGCATCTGTTTTATGCAGGGGGGAGTCTATATACTGTATGGGCACCTGTGATTATCTGCATAATTATCTTCCTTGATTACACCAGTGAAGACATAGATTTGAAATGATGTAGGTAACATACCCAAGTGAGACCTCACCCCTCTCTTCCCCTTCCCTCACAGGTCATTAGATGCGATGGTAGTGTCAGAGGAAATTGTTGCCGTTAAATTACAGACTGTCTTCATAAGGACAAATGGCAGAACATAGCAGCAGCTTTTTCGTCACACACAGATTTGCGGTAAGAGCATTTATCATGGGTGGACAGGCTTGTGTGCCTTCCTGTATGCTATTGGTCATGGAGGCTTGAGAGTAATAGGTGGAAAGCCAAGTCCCCTTCCACTGCCATGTACCAGCGCTTCTGACAGGCTCCTAGACCCACTGTAATCTCTCACACGAGTGAACTTAAATTAAATTGAAATTCAGGTGTCAGGAATGTATGAGCCTTCTTCCTCCACAACTAGTGGAACTACTTATATACACTTATGTTTTTTGAAGGTTTTTTTTTTTTTTTTTTGCCTCCAGGCACAAATACATTTTACACGTGTATAAAGTTTGCCTCGCATTAGATAAATATGCTTTGTCAGATGCCTCCGAACTAACGCTCAAATTGAATGACAACCATCATTTATTCATGTTCAGCTGTGCAATCGTATGAATATATTTTGTTTGAATTTGGTGGCTTGAGTCATTTTCAAATGAAAGCGAGTGAATGTGACATCCATGAGAATAAAAGAGAATAAAAAAAAAATCAAATTTCACAGAACACAGACTTCACAAGTCTCTGTCGAGACCTAATCTGGAGGCTTGCCTCCGCTGACAGGAGCAGATCTGGACCAGGATAGATAAATAGCTTGTTTGTCTACGCTAACAGAATGATTTGTGGCTCAGTAGTTGCCTGGTGATGGGATACACACATTCTGTTTGTGTGTGCTCCTTGCCTTCACACATTGTTATTAGGCTTTACCAGCACGATGCTCATCACTTTATTAGTCTCCCTTTTCCCAGGTCTTGTTTGACTCACAAGCTGTTAGTATGTAATACAGCTGAGCTACAGTGGGTGTTTGTTATTGTGTTTTCAATCCTCTCAGTTGATGTGCCAGCTGTATCCCTGACATATGGTGAGTTAAGTCCAGTATGTAAAGAACATTTATTACTGTATCACTCTGAAATGATGCTTTTAATTGCACTTGGAAAAGTGCACTCCCTGGTCATTTGATTAGGTACGTTTGTACAATCCAGTGCAACAGCTCTGCCACATTTTCTCCCTATATAAAACTTAAAATAGCCTCTCTTTTTTTTAACATGCTGTTTTCTGTTAATTCAGCTTTATGCTTATTTATGAAGTCATAGTGAGAGGGAGAGTTGCATTAAACTGCAATATACTGTGTTTCAACTACATTTATATGTAGTGGAAACGATATTAGAAATACCTCTCGGCATGAAGCAGGCCAGTTCAGTTCAGCAGCAAGCTGCAAACTCAATAATGACCACATAGTTGAATTAAAACCTTTCTGGCAGTGTCAGAACTGAAGTTGTATTGGATTGCTTTAGATTTCATAGTTGTCTAAGTGTGGTGTGTTGATTCATTTGTGATCAAAGTTTCAGACACAACAGCACTTTTCCCCAATACTGTATCTCTGACTAAATAAACATTGCCACCTGCTGCCAGCCTCTATTAATGGAATCAGGGCACAAAAAGATTCTTTGAAGTGCTTTTGTCACTGTGTCAGTGCATTGACTGACATGTCATTTTGCTCTAGACAAAATAGATCACTAAATTGACTGGGGAAATGTGAAACATGGAGCCCTGTGAGCACAATTTCCTTTGATACGTGTTTTCAGATATATCAACAAACATTAAGCAACATAGCTTAAGGATCTACCATATGTATTTCACAGATACACGCAGGCAGTGTAGCTGTTTAAATGTTAAAACTCTGTTACAGAAGCAAGGATGCGGTGTTGAAGAATATACCACCGGGGGGGCTGAAGACAGTTTGTGGGGACCGTGTTGGTAGCGAGCGCTTGGTGGGTGAACAGTGCAGATGCGTAGCAGATAGCTCTGAGGCACACAGGAGAGCTTGTTAA
Organism: Caranx ignobilis; assembly: GCA_021432705.1. NCBI lineage: Eukaryota > Metazoa > Chordata > Actinopteri > Carangiformes > Carangidae > Caranx > Caranx ignobilis. Next base: position 37,367,509 of record MU269980.1, read on the forward strand.
GGAGGCAGCTGAAAAGAATAATGGAAGATTCTCACTTTACTGTCTACGGACTCCCCCCCCCAAAAAAATAAAAATAAAAAAAATGCTGAGACATGCTCCAATTCTACAGCAGCCGGTTCTGTATGTAAGCCTCCCCTCCCACAAAGAAAATCCTATGGACCTGCCAAAATGCGAGGACAGGCAGCCAACACCTGTGCACATCTGAAGTGAAAAGTTGGTCTTCACAGTTTACATTACTTCACAGACAGCTTCTGACTGTACGCATCGCCCAGAGAGTTGGAAGCCAGAGAAAGCTGTAAACAAGTGGAAGTAATAACTGAGCCACAGTGCAGCAAGAGAGGTCAGGTACTGCTGCTTGTTTTTTCAGAACAATGTCCAATTTTCTCTGTTGTGGGTAATTTATAACATCCACAAAGCCGGTTTCAGAAACTACTGATTAAATTTAAATTGCCATAGTGTATGAGATGTTTCATATGTATAAGTCTTGGTGTCCTTGCTGCTGTCCTGCTTGGCTAATCATCAGAAAGACTGATTTAGTAAATCCCAGGGGAATAAGGGAAGTAGGGCTCAGCAGGGTGTTCCCATGGATTAATGTCACAGGTTGTAGCTGAGTGAATGTTTACTTGCCCATTTTAATTGAATTCCTTGTGCTCTATACACAGCCATTACAGGCCTAAGATAGCCTGATTAGTTAACTCAAGCCTGCAGCACGATGTCAGGTCTCTGCCGCACCAAAACGATTAGATGCAATGGGTAAAGATTGTTGCAATCAGTAAATATACAGACTTTAACGCCATTGATTCCAGAGCCGACTTATGCCCTCATTTATTTTGTCTCAGCTTAAAGTTGCCTGTCGGATATACAGGAGAGGAGGTAATTGGTTTCAATGTGTTGCTCACACCCCATGGCCCTGTCACAGTCTCGCTCAGAGGAGGACACCACATGAGTTTACAAAGATTTATTAAACCAAACACACAGATAATCTCAAATATGTAATTAAGGTGCCTCACTGTGTATGTGTGCACAGTGCTTGAAGTGGGAAAACTCACAAATTTATTTGTGTAGGACATTTCTAACAATGAAGAAAATAACACTCGAAAAGGTGAAATATATGAGAATAAACTGCAATGAGATCATAATGAAAATGAATAACAGGAAATCGTGAATGAAATAAGTTACACTAGTTTCAGTGCAGTAATAAACAGTCACTAATATAGGTCAGGAAACATAAGTGCTGTAGAGAAAATTAATTAATGGTACAAAAAAGAGCGATATTATTAATTTACATTTGGTCAGGTATACATGAGACTGTGTGAAGCGTAAAGTAGCCGCTCAGTTTATCTTTACTGTCTGGCTTGAGTATTGGCCTTGCCAGGTGACTGCTTCCTAGAGTCCTATAGGCCCGACTGGGTTTTATTAGGCCATATCAGAAGTGTCCTGTCATTTATGACATAGCAGCGGCTTATGGACTCAATTCTCCCAGCTCTTGGATGGTAAAAGACAGTAATACTGTTTCCTAAACCTCATGTTAACATTTCTATTGTGCAGCAGTAAATGTGAAACATACAAATGAAACACTACGTTGCCAGTGGGCATAATCCATGCAGCCATTATTTGTCATCTAATTGTTGTCAAAATGATTTAGTAAGACATAACTGTAATTTTTAGGAGACAGGTTTGGTTCCAGATGAATCTACCAGTAGTGTTCTGCTTATGATGCACTGACCCCATCCTTTAAAATTGTTCATCATGCCAGATATGAAGGCATCAATAAGGATATTTTAATCTCATGTGGACATGAAATCTATAATTCTTGCTTTATGTTTTTGATGATAAAAGGATGATTTAGTTGCCTCAGTGAGGCTTGGAAGCTGAGGCCCATTAAAACATCAACATTCCTATCTCGACCTTTACTCTTTATAGCCTGGAATCAAGCTGAACATTAATTTTAAGTCTTTTCCTCCCTGTTGCCAAAAAGGAATTGTCTCCATCTGTCTCCATGTCCACTGAACTGAGGAAAATTTTGTCACACTTAGTTGTTTGCGGCTTTCAGACAAGTCTGAACCCACCCAAAATGACAAATCAAACACCAGGGGAGGGACAGAGATACTGACTGTCTCCATCAGCTTACATAGCTGTGGATCCAGCCAGCACAGGTGTTAGCCGTCCCTCTGATGGACTTCCTGCCAGTTTCCCTGAGGGAGAAGACGGCAGCAGTCAGGACCAGGCATACCAGGCATGAAGGGCTGTCACACTCCTCACAGTTATTCTGTCTTCCTTCTCATTCTGCAGACGTCTCAAAAACAATCAAACATGCAGAAGTGTATTAATTGGTGATACTGGTATAATTATTGGCTGTGGAAATGAGCCGGGAACAAGCTTGTGTTCCCTATGCAAACTTTACACCCAGGAATAAAACAGAAGAGGGAGTAATTCTTTATTGACAAGAACTGTCCAGTGCCTCCTTTAGACTGTCATTGCTAATCCAGTTAGCTGATGTTGTACAGCAGTGCAAAGTCAGGGTAAACCAGGGCAGACATTAAGCTGTGGAGCTGCTTAAACACTCAAGTCTGTTTGATACTATCAGCTTTCCTTTTTAAAATGTCTCATATTGATTGACTGTATCAAACCACTTGGCTGTGATGATCAGTGATAGATTGGATGTAATGGAAAAAAAAAACACTCTGTAGATTTGTCATAATTAAGACAGGAAGAGTGAGTTATAGGAGTTTCATGGAAAAGCACTTTCCATCTTTTGATGGTACAATCTTGACTCAGGGTCTTCTCACTCCTTTTCAAATAAAACTGATTGGAGGGAGTCAAATATTTTCAAAGACCAATACAATAAAACAGATGATTAGTTAAAAGTAATGGCAAGCGGATGGTAACTTCAGGGTGAGGTTACTGGATCAAAGTTCCTTTGACATGTCATTTGCATTTTCTTTGTTGCAACATGAGACAAATTAAAACCCTATTCATTTCTCTAGGATTCAGCTGTTGATTGTTCTGGACATTTTTTCTGCCACAAGAAGCAAAACATTAAAATTAAATGTCACTCTCTCATAAATGGCAGCACTCTACCTAGAGAAAGCGATGAATTGCTTCCCTGGGTAGAAAGTGCAAGTCCATCAGAATTTAAAAACCTTTCATATTTCTACTTTCTCCAGTTCACTGTGCTTTTGTACACATGCTCTGCTATTTTGAGTTCAGCAGCATCAGTCAGGTGTCAAATCACAAAGTGTACATTTTTACCTTGTGTATTTACAGGTAAAATGTAAATGAGCAGAAATGCAAAACATGGAATATTACAGTCAACATTTTAGTTTACTCTTAGCCTGTCCAGACAGAATATAGCTCAACTGTGTGTAAGCCTGCCCTTTTTTTTAATTTTTGTATACTGATGCCATTCGAATTGTGGGAGTTTTTTTGTTAATTCTTGTTGGTAAAAGGCAGTGAAAGCTTAACTGTATGAGCCTTGGTGGTATTTAAGAATTGCAAGTCATATTATTGTGAGTAATACAGTGCAAGTAGTGAGCTAACCTTCAGTGAGCCATTTGAAGTGTGGTGTCATCTTGATACCTGTAATCATGTACCAGGAGAGAGGATCATTACCGTAAAATGAGCCTGGGTTGGTTGAGTGAAGCATTGGGGCTGTGATTCATTCTGCTGGCTTGTTGATTTTCAGTTGACATGATCCATGATCATTTGTGTGGCAAGAAATACAATGCTTTGAATTGATATCACGTTATGGCCTGACCACTGGACATCAAACACTGTCCTTTAAGGCTGACTGTGAAACGTTTGCACATGTTGCCTCTGTAACCTTGGATAACTGGATAACTGTGCTATTTATATAAATAGAATCAAACCTGGAGACAAACAGGCACTCTTACCACATTCATGTATCAAGTGGCAGCTCCTCGAACTCTTCTGTTCAGTGAGTAGGAGACCTCGGACATAGTTGAAGCACTGTAATAGCGGCCACTGCCCCTGAAATTCCTCGAGACCATGTGTTTTGGTCCATAGCTGCAGGCACTACATTGGAACAGCATTGAATTGCGAATACAGGCTCTAATGAGACCGTATAGCACATATGCCACCAAGTCAGCACACACACAGATATGAGCCTTTTATTATCTGGATCATCCGGGAGAAAAGTGTTCATTATCACACAGGTCCCCAGTGTCCATTATTCAATTTTAAGAGGGGTATATTGTTTGGGATCCATCTTCAAAGATCAAAACATTATTATTATTTCTTTTTTTGGTACTTTTTTTTTTTTAATTAAAGAATGTAGACAAAAATATACATCATATACATATTTTCCCCCTTTTCTACCTTCCCCACATAGTGAGTGCATACAGACACAGAGTGTTATACATTTGCAGGGAGGTAACAGTAAAACCCCTGTATCACCTTGCTTATTTATCCCTAGTTATAGCAATATTGAACAGTGTCATCGCACTTCGTACATTTTGCTGTATCGTGGAGGCCTAGTGTAAGGCTGGCAACAGCTAACTTAACTATCTCGGTGAGCTCCATGCTGTTGGTTTATCGAGCTGTTGCCGGCTGTTTGCTGGTCATTTTTTTTGAGCTTGCAGCCATCTTGGTGTGTAAACAGCTTCAACAAAACAAAAACATCATCCGAGAGCTTAAAAAGTAGCGTTAGGTAAGAAAATAACGTTAAATTTTGGGAGGGGTTCTGTGGAGCAACGACTGAAGCGTCTACACATCCCTCACAAAGACCATATGACTCCAAAGATCAGAACAATATTGTGGATCTCCAGAAAATCACCAAGGTTAATCTTAACTTTGTCTTCAAGGTGGAGTTGCCGGTCATTCCTCAGACTTAAAGGTTTATCTCTTACTGACACAATCAGAGCAGAGTTCTTGTCTTTTTGACACTGACAGATCATATGATGTTGGTTACCTTTGTGGTCAAGGGGCTTCAGTGGTGATCCCTGACACCAAGACAACTCTGCACAATTAGTTTTATGGATTCCTGAAAAGTTCACTCTTTAAAGATTCAGGCTGTGTGTTGTCTGTGAGGACACTTGTGATACATGAATTCCATTTTAGATAAGATTTTCTTGTCAAGAGTGTTGTTTCCAAACTGCAATCTTAAATGGATTGTGGGAGAAGTCACCTTTTATTCCCCTTAACTGTACTTACAACTAATTGCTGTCTTATATGGACAGAAATTAATTTTTGAAAGGTCCTTTGAAGTACCCACAGTGAAGCTTTTCTTCCTTTTATATTCAGTGTGATTACTTTGGCAGCTGCATGAAGTCCCCTGCTTGTGCCTGATGAATAACTGTCTGCATGGAATTTGGCATAAAATCAAACTGGAGAAGGACTCTGTCATGAAGCACAAAGACATGAGAAGTTGTAGAACCTGCTCCCCGTGAAGCACATCCACAGTCTGCACCGCTGTATTCCCTCTACTGTCATGATACCAAATTTATTGAGGATTCTCATGCCATAGGGTCAATACTGAAATATTGAATTTCCTCATGAGTCGCTGCCCATTTCCTGCTTGCCATAAGAGAAACCAGCTGCAGTCTACATTCAATGAATGTAGTGCATTTCAAATCTGCTCTGATGAAGTGAAAGCGGATACTGTGCTGGATTTAAAATGTGTTAGGGTCCTGTGTTTAGTCCTGTTGGTCCAGTTGGCAAAATCTGCTCAGCGATTTCTTTTTAATTTCTGCATTAGCAGAGAACAGGAAGATAGGAATCTAAATTGCCAAACTGTGATGTGAGTCACTCTGTCAAGTTGTAACGCTGTGAAGGATTTTTGTTTAAACTGGATACCTGCAGAGAGGAGTGTTGTTGATTCAGGAAATAAATCACATTTACAGCAACATTATGGAATATCTGGGGAATTGAAGTGGGTGTCTTTTACTGTTTAATTACATTTGATAGAATAAAAGATTAATTAATCAATAAAATAATCATTACCATGAGCTTTTATGTTTCAGATCTTCTTTCAGATGGTCTGTCTCATTGTCTCTCTCAGGAGATGAAATCTGGTCAGTTTAAAGTGGTTAAAAGGTCGAAGAAGATGCCTGTAGGTAGACCTTGAGTTGAGACATTTTCTTTTTGGTCAAAAAAGGAAGAAATTTTAATTCTTGCAATGATTCACTATTTAAGCATTTGTTCCCTTGAGGTGATTGAAAAACCTAATACTTAGCTGAACCGTGAAGCTTAACACCGGGGAGGTTGGGTTGCTCAGTTAGAAACATCTTGAAATGAATTCCAGCATCCTGCTTCGTCTCAACATTTTAATCAGTTTATATTTGCATACTTGTTCATCATTATCTCAGTAAGGCGTATTGATGTGAAATGTGTCATTACATTAATATGTCAGCTCAGCACTTTCAAGCTTGGCTCCCTCCCTCTGTTTTGATTTTGGAAATACATGAAAGGAAATTGTGAGTTGGGAGACAGTTAGATAAAACTCTCAGTGACTTGAAGCAGCAGGGACACTGCTCTGTTCTTGACCTTCCTGTGGAGGTCAAACAGTTTTATGTGATAGTAGAGAACTGGAAAATTGTCAAGAACACTTTAGCCCTCTCATAAACTCAACGTTTGGGTGGCTGGCCAGTCTCAAAGATGCACTTGGGTCAACCAAAGAAGAGGATAGGTAATTAGAATTGGAGGAGCTGAGGGACAGGTTGAAATGCTTTTATTTAACATTCAGTATTTAAATGACCTTTCAGCAATATGAAAATGACATTCTTGTAACATGTCTTTGGTCGGCTCCACCAGACTAACTCTGACATTCTCCACTCTGTCGATGGCTGATGAGAAAGAGCACTTACCCTCTGAAGATATCAGTAATCTTGACACGTGTGATTGCAGCCGCTGCCTCTTCTCACAGTAGAGTGAAAGAATATGTTTTCAGGCCACAGACGAACCATGATGTACTGAATTGCTGATTTCTTCAGGCAGCACATTAACCAGTACACCCAACTTAAAGCAGCTGGAAAATCTCCACAGTGTATTGATTGAGTAGGAGCTTGTGCTTTGCTCCGAGTGCACCTGTCAATTACAGGAATACTCTTTGACCACTTTCCCATTTTCTGTAGTAGAAGTTGTAGAAGGTAGATCACTTCAAAGGTGACGAGGAGCAGCACGGATGGTACTTGCAGGGCGTCAGCGTGCGGTTTATTGTGAGCATATTGAAGACCATTTGAATGAATGTACTTAGATAAATAGAAGTACTCAGTGCTTCCACAAACTCTCCATGAAAGGATCTGAAGTTTAAAGATGCAGCTCTGTTTGAGAACTTGTGTGGTTTTGATGTGCTTTTGCCTCTGTCGACATTATCTACATTTCTTTTCTCTGTCACTTGACATTTTCACTGAGGGAGAGGTCCCTATTCTTTCTTTTATTATCTTTAAGGACAACTCAAACATTGGCTTTAGGTTCAGATTTGTGTTATCCAACGCTCAGATGAAGTGCACTGCAGCACGAGGCTTGTATTTTCTGAACGTGTTCTTAAAGTTACCACCGCTGCCAAGGAGGAATTGTTTTCCATCCTTAGTGTTCCTCTGTGAGCCTGTCTGTTAATTTATGAGGTCATCTCGAATAGTGAGTAGTCTTTAATAGCATTTGGTAGAAAGTTAGAGTAGGACATCAGCCAACGAACGTAAAATCCAGAATGAACTTTACAGGGTATTACGTTTTTTTGTAAAGTTTCATAGTTTTCTCATTAATCCACGAACTTTAGCTTCATGAGAACTGTGTGGCATGTATCCTTTCTTGCTAAGTCATTGTGTCCAAGTCAGATTATTGTGCCGGAGAAGTGTCCTTCATGTACCAGCTTCTCTGACTGGCATGACCTGAATGGTAAAGTGTAATTCAGAGCTGTTAAACCTGCACAAATCAGTGTTTCTTAATGGTTTTGAACCAGATTTAGTTCTAGAAACTCATTCTGTCTTCCCAAACCTAGTTTTATGTTATAGCACAGCCCTCATACCACAACCACTGGTAGAGAGTGAGTTCAGTGTGTCTGTGTCTACGCCTCCTCTTTGATCACAGTGCAGGGATCGGATCGACTGAGAGAGCGAAGCACAAAACTCACATCAACATAGAGCATGCGAGAACCATAACAGCCAGTTCAATAATGATCATGCTCTTATGCATCCATGTGTATCTCCAGCACCCTCCTCCTTTCACACATTAGCCATTTACCAGTGGTCATTCCCTCCCCCTCTCACACACATTGGCCTGCCACCTGCAATGACAGATACCCAGATTCTTTGAATCACCCCTTCCACCTGTCACCAGTGTTAACAAAAATAAATGAATAAATTTAATGAGAAAAAGGCAGATTTACTTGCACTTTCTTAAATTTTTGAGGCAAATGCAACCATTTCGGGGCAGTCTGGAGCCATGAAAATGCTTTTTTGATATTTTTGAAAATGAGCTTTGAACTGAACTGTGAGTCAAAAACAGAACTTTGAACCAGGATTAGGTGAACCACTGCACCCCTAATATTTCTGCATAAGTGCCACATGAAATGAAAGGTCAGACAAGGCCTGCACTCTAGTGTCACAAATCCACAGAAATGTTATCACCCTGCAGTCCACCTCGGGACTGAAGGGTTTAAGTTCTCACCCTGCAGTCCACCTCAGGACTGAAGAGTTTAAGCTCCCTCTCTCAGATCTCATCAGTGTTGCTTCCAGCAGCAGTGGGCAGCTGGTTTCAGTGAAAGAGCTCTGATTAAAAGCTCCGTGCACTGCCTGCCCAGCACCAAACTGCAGACAGACAAAATTAGCAAATTGCTGGTGAACACTGGCATTCAGTGAGAGTGAGAGTCTGGTGGTTTCCACAGGAGTTGGTTGAGACCTAAATGGAGCGAACAGGGGAGTCAGTATTGGACTTGCATTCTCCAGCTTGCTGGCGAATGAATTAAAATGTTGCTAATGTTGAGTCTGCTGCATGTGTTAACAGGCAGCTGCTGGGGTGATGTTTCCCAAATCAACTTTTTAAGGTGTCAGAATGTCTGTGTTGCATGTACTGCAGGTTTAACAGGTTGTTGCACTGCCCTCAAGTGGCCAGAACATTTTAAAATATAGGCTTGTGTTTTACATACATAATGTCTTAACCCTTGGGATGCAATGCAGTGCACATCAATAACTCTGAAAGTACATTTTGTTCTTTATCGGGAGCTCAAGGATCAAATGTCACAAGTGCAACACAACACAGCATGAGGAAATAGTCATTAATAATATACACCTCCTGCCAGACAGCAACAGAGAGAAGTAAAGCTGAAAGAGGTATTCATAGGACTGAGTTATAAAGAGGGACAGAGGACAGGTGTGTGAGGATGAAAAGAGGGTCTGGTAATGTGATACATGAAGAGGAGAGATGTGTAACCGCTGATGAAAGAATGGTGGCTGAGTAAAGGAAGCTGAGACAAACAGACAACCAACGATTGTATATCGGGAGCGGTCCTGATGGGTGATTAGAGGTGTGGTTGTGATCCTTCCTTCACCCTTAACATCAATTAACTTATGAACTTCATTTTAAATGAGTGCTGCTGTGAGCAAATCAATTTCGGTCGAGACAGACACTTATCAGGATGGACTGAAAATAACCTCAGGCCTGCATTCTGTGAATACACACCTCTGTCCATGAGTTGAAATGTATGCAGGAGAACGCATTAATAATAGATGCTGTTACAAAACACATGATAGGGAGGCTGCAGCAAGATAGAAGATGATGTGTGCTGCAAACTTAAGGGATCAACTTAATGCGTTTTTGATCTTTTTAAGGGATGAATCAGTAGCAGCAGTAAAGCAGCACAGATAATATAAATACCTGCTTCAACTCTCTGGTGTGACTTATTTCACTGTATATTGTGCAGTCATTCAAAGAAATCTGCATGTTCAGGAGGGATGTTGGTAGCTTAAAGATTATAAATGAGTCTGTGTGACGATGAAGAGTGCCAGGTTTGAATCCTGTCAGTAGCTGCAATAAGCTTAATGGCAACCATGAATGAGTAATACTCTGGCCTTTCACAACTACGTCCATTAAGATTTCATTAAGTAAAGCGCTAAACCATTTCCCCAGTGTCGATTCTCAGTGCCTAACAATAGATTACTGTGGTTGTACATGGCAGCTCACGCTTTGTACGAGTGTGTGTTTGTTTGTGTAACTAAATGTGATACTAATGGGAATTGCTGACATTTCTATCTGCAAAATGTCAGCTTTGTAGGATCTAAGAATATCAGCCTTGTTTTCAGCACCTGACCACACACTTGTGAGGTTTCCACTGGGATTGGATGTGTCCAGAAATCTCTAATGGATAAACTAATGTTACAACATGTAAAAGGATTTCAGTACATTAGAGGTCACTAGATTCTTCAGTTTTCATCTTTGCCTCTGTGGTGCATCCTGCTCTGAACCACTGTGGGATCAGGTCTTACTTCCCAAATGAAACTGGATCTCTTGAATTCAATGTGCCCTCTAAATGACGATTGGTGGACATAACAGTCCATTGCTACTTCCCTGCTCCTGTTATCCAACCCATTCCCCTCCCTCGGGTGCTAAGGGAAATCTAGACCCTGTCTCATCCGGCCTCCCTTGTACATTCAGTTTGGGTGAACCACTTTGTCCGGAGCAGTGCTCAGCAGGTCAGCGCTGTTTCAAGACCACATCCAACAATCGCACCGTTGAACTTTGAGGAAACTTTTTGGAGAAAATGGGAGCCCCAGAGGAGGAGGCACCACGCCCTGCCTCAGACATCACCGTGTTCGGGGCTAACTGCACGCTGCATGGCCTTAGCCACATCTTCCTGCCTGGTGGAGTGACTATCAGACGGCTTCTCTGGGCCGCTGCATTCAGCTCCTCTCTTTCCATCTTCCTCTACCAAGTCGCCGACCGTGTGATCGAGTATTACCGATACCCTCATGTCACCATCCTGGATGAAATGGATAGTCCCGTCATGTACTTCCCCGCCATCACCCTCTGCAACTACAACAGTTTTCGAAAGTCACAGATCCGTAGGAATGACATCTTCTGGATGGCGGGACTCCTGGGTGTGGAGCAAGGGGACTTTGATGACTTCATGGCTGCTTTAGGGCAGCCCACGGACAACAGCAAATTCTTCCCCAGCAAGACCTTCAACATGTTAGAATTTGTGCAGAGGACTAGCCACAACATAGAGGAGATGTTGCTTGATTGCAAATATAGAGGGAAGGACTGTGGTCCGGAGAACTTCACGACAGTGAGTACAGTTCCTTCTGTGGGTGTAGCCCTGAGTGGAATCAACACAAACTTAGTCAGTGTCATTGCCGTAAAAACACAAGTCTGTAGGTGCTGAATTTAAAGAGTGAAGCCAAGCTATCAATATCTCCAAACATATTTTGAGGATAAGTGTCGATTTATAAAATATCTACACAAAATCTGTTCAAAAATTGATCTATTAAAGGGAAAAAACATACATATTTACCAAAGAAAGCTTAAAAAGTGAGATATGAATATATGCAGAAGCCTTTGGCAACAATGCCAGTGACAGTGAGCTTTTTAATAGGTATTATAATTCTGCAATTTAAATGCTTCATTCTGCCCACGATAAAATGAAATATGACTCAGTTTATGTTTATGAATGTCAAACATTACAGCAGAGAACCGCAGTAAGAAGAGTGATTCTTTTTTTCTATATAAAAATGAGCATTTTCAGGATGAGACAAACACGTCCATATCAGATACTGTTAGGGAACGAGACGCCGCTTTCATTAAAATGATTTTGTCGTCTCTTAATTGTTTTTCAGTAATGGCAGTGTAATCTTACATGTTTTAAATAATTAATGGCATGTTTGTGGAAAGATTAAGGCGCTCAAGGGGACAACAGGTTCAACAGGAAACATTTCTGAGGAATACTAATAAACCAATGGCATATCTCTGTTTACAAGAGCTGGCACCAAAAGCAGAAAGATATTCCTGGCCTTTTATGGTGATGCCAGTGTTTATACTGTGTCCAATTCTTCTTTTGTGACTTCTATTAATAGTTAGTTTTCTTGAGAAGAAAGGAGAGTTACCTCCTTAAGTATCCTCAGAAATGTGTAAACTACTGAGGGGCCATATGGTTCAGCAAATCTCTGCTGACATCATGCATCATGCATTATGAAGCAAACATATGCTGTTTTCAAGAGCAGTCGAGTTTTTAATACAGCATTGTTTTTCTTTGGAAATACCTCCAGACGAATGAGCATGATCAGTGGCACCAAATGTTCCAGTGGCGTTTCTCATCTGACAAAATCAAGAACACATAATGTCCCAACGACAAAACAGTGTTGTCTTTGTAATGAAAATGTCATTTTTCTGTACTCTTGTTTTTTTTTTTTTTTTAGTTAAATCCACGTTCCCCCCCTTGATCCTCAGGCCTGTACCAAAGAGATAAAATCATGTCAGCAAAATCTGAATGGAACTTAATCGTCCTGCCGCAGAGACAGGGGAAGGATTGTATTTCGATGAAATGGGCCATTGATTTGAGCGATGAAAGCCGAGCACCAGGATGGGCTTGTCATGCTGCACAATTTCTTTGAAAACCAGCAGCACTGGAACAGAGGCACATGACTTATATTAATTACTTGGTAGTTATATGGTAGTAATACTATGATTTTGTATGGGAGACAATGGTTTAAATTGAAAGATCAGGTTTGGGTCTTCAACCCAAACTAAACCTGACCTGGAGAAGAGCTCCAGAGGAAATGGTGTACCGCTGTTGACCAGCAGCTCAGAAAACAAAGCAGCACATGTTAGCTAATAAAGGCAGATTTTGATATCTGCGTGATGAGTCAGGTGACCTTGGCTCTTTCACATCCCCACGCACAAAGGGCAAATTTCAGCTAAATGTCAGAAACTGGAGATGCTCTGAGGGCCTAAGTATAGAGGGGACTAATTAAAGATTCATGGAGCTGCCTGAATTCCCCCTCCTCGACTCGCTGATCTTACTGTGGGAGGCTCTGAGGCAGGTCCTCTCACAGGAGATGAGATGTGATGGATTTGAGATTACCCATTATGTACTTCAGCAACATCACTGCAAGATGACTCACACAAGGTCTAGACAACACCTGACAATTAGTTCTCTGTGTGTGGAAAAACGGGAGAAAATAGATGCACAAAATTATTCAAATGCCTCCGCTGATACATTTTATCAGAGATATGCATTTTGATTAAACAGCATCAATAGATCAGTGCATTAGAACGGAGAGACCGATATGTTTTCCTATTCAAAACCAAACCTCCATTATCTTTGTGCTGCTAGAATTTAATATCTGAATGATGCACAATACTCTGTGTTGTATCTTTTGGATATAATTTTTATGTGTTTGAGCATATGCATGTGTGTTTGTGCGTCGTGAGACAAAGAAATAGTGGCTGAAGAAACTCAGCATGCTTACAGTGACAGAAAAGACCAGATGTTTGAACTAATGAGCAGGATGCGGGTGCAGTGGTACTGAGAAACCATGGAGAAGAAATATCAGAGGCCCCCAAGTGCAATTATTCCCTCTGCATAAGGTAATGAAATATTTTTTGGGGAGACGCTGCTGTAATTCACAAGTCTCACATATTAAAGGGCTGGCAGATGGTAGTTGCTGGAAATTTTCTTCTCTGTGCTATAAATATATACAGATGTATATAGCCTTGGATGTCCCTGTATCAATCTGTGAGTGAACTGTCGTAATAAGCTTTGTTCTTTCTGCAGGAGTGTATCTGTACCGTGTGTACATCTCAACATTATAATTAAGAAAACATCCAAGATCGGTTGAATACCTTTCTCAGTGGAGGCTTTATTTAATTTCATGAATCTCCAGCCTCCATCTTGTTGCTGTACACACTGTTTGTGAACTGTTGTGTGATTGATTGCCTCATTAATACTCAAAAACACCCCAACACAGCCCAGCTCACTGCTGTGGATTAAACCTGCAAGATTGGTTCCGACCAAATAAATCATTTGTCGGCATAAATGTGTAGGGCGCAAGCTGAGGTTGGCGTAATATCATTTCAATCGATTACCATCCCAGTGCCTCATTGAATCTGTGCTAATGCATGGACTTGATTCTAACACGTTTATCCATCTACCGTTGATCTCATGCTGTGATTGAGCTTCCTGCTGAGGTATCAGCTTGTATTGAAAGAAGCCGAAGCCTTTTTAATATTACATTATGGTCTGTCTGTGGTGTTGGGGGGTTTGTTCAGGGTCTGCCGAACCAGAAATCATCCATTGCAGTAAACTTTGGAAGGTTAAGCTTTGGGGGCAAAGGAAAAGGGGGAAAAAGGTGAGTAAAGGAAGCAGAAGTCAGGACTGAAAATTGGCAGTGAGGGAGACAGGGGAGGTGGAGTGGGGCCATTGAAGAGAGAAGTAGCTTATACAAGAGAGATGGAGAGAGTGTGAAAAGCAAGACAGAAGACAAAGTGGAAACAAAAGAGAAAGGAGGGGAGAATGAGGAAAAAGAGGCTGTGCTGTGCACAGATTGAGGTGGGACTGGGACTCAGCTGAGGACTGACACATCATTGTGATTCTGCCAGCTTTGGAGCCGTGCCAGCACCGCGACGCACAACTGGAAGCATTAGGAGAGATGAAGGGAAGAGGTGTGAGAAGGAGCACAAAATTACAGTGCTGCCTAGAGCATGACGAGAGAAGGCAGAGATGAAATAAAGCTTCCACAGTGCAAACAATGAAATAAACAAATCCGTGGCAGTGAGTGCAGATGAAAGGCCAAATAGCAGATACCTAATGTGTTTGTTCCATTACTCAGTGTCAGTAAAGGCCAGAGTGGGGGCCACTGTTACTGTAAGTGCAGTATTGGCAGTCCGATCAATGGCACTGAAGAGGAATAGTGAAGGAATTCATAACAGGGTTGCTGTACGGGGACGCTTTTCGCTGACTTGCACATCGGGTGCGGATACTGCCAGCGGCAGACATTGGAGGTGCCAGTTGATAGAACCTCTTAAGTTAATTAGCTTGTTAGGTGGAGACACCAGACACAAGTGCGTCTCTGTCCAAAACCAATAGTGCAATTATGTTATGTTGTAGATTACTAGCCTTCTGGCATGGTCTGATGTCCAAACAAATGCATGTGTTATACCTTTTGATGTCTAGGTTTTCTTATTTCACTTGATGATAATGAAGCAAAAATGAGTCAAGGTTTCATACCACATGTCCTTTTGATCTTGGATTGGCTGTCATGCCCGTATTTAGCTTTTGTTTCTACTAATGGGCTCTGGGATCTATACCCTGCTCTCTTAGCCAATAAAAGCAATGCCTTGCACCTTCCAAAGTAATGTATCGCTATCTTCTTTCAAGTAAACTGAGATTTCCCTGGATACCATGTATAACTTTGCAGTGGAAGTCAGTCGTGACACATTGTTGGAGACGGTAAAGCATTTGTTAGAGGTATGAGTGATGGGACAATTCATTTTCAAGTGTTAAAAATTCCTCACGTTTACATTCTGTAATGACATTTATATGATTGTTAGAAAGAGAGATGGCCTGTGTGGCTGACGTTTCAGGATGTGATTTGAATTTATAATACGTTCACCTGACGGAGGAAAAACTCTGCATGGAAGGCTGTTTCTCTATGGTACTTTTGGGCACCTTGCAAGTGCTTACTGTGCTTAATTCTGGGCGAGCAGGCAAAATGGATTCAGGAATGGATACCAAAAGCCTCCAGCTGAGCAAACAAGATGAGAACATGCAAAAAAAAAAAAAAAAAAAAAAAACCTGGATTATCCTTGCAAATGAAAGTACCGGTGAGGAAATTTGAGGAGTGAGTTTATCAAAGTGTGACTGCAGGCTGCAGACTGAAAGCATGAGTGACAGTGTGCGCTCATGTTTTTTTAGTTGGATTCTGCCTGGAATCGAACAAGGGAGAATGATGGCAGGTGTAGCCGGCAGCATCTGTTTTTTTATTGATACACAGACTGCATCTGCCCTTCACCCGCTCTGTCAGGGAAGGGTATACTATAGTACATGTGCTGTGTCAGAGACGTTTACAATTCCTGTGGATTTCAAATAAGAAACGGTACTTCCTGCCTTCTCTATCATGCAACCTGAACTACAAACATGCCACAGCAACAATTCAATACTCAATATTCACCATTCAGAAAAAAAATTGATTAGTTTTATGACCAGTAAAATACATGCTAATAAAGATACTTGACCCCAAAACAGCTCTGGGGCTGTATTTTATTTATTTATTTAAATTTTCTTACAAAGTACATGCCAGTATTTCTCCCCTTTTGATGAATTTTATATGAGATATTTCACAGGATAAGTCTCTCTAAAAATCCAGTCTTGCTTCCCTTGCATTTCTCATGCAGCATGCAGAGTGGCTGTGCTGCTTTTTCAAGGCAGTTAAGGAGGTTAGTTTCATTTAGAGGGAGGCCACAAGATGTCTCCCTCTACTAAAGAAGCTGCCTGTCCACTATAGTGACAGACCTGATTGCAAATAGAGTGTGAGGCTTCGGTCTTGTTGAATCACAGATTAACGCCAAGACTTCCCAGCCTGTTTTCTGCCCCTGATTTTAGCTCTGGAAATTCTTAAGGACTCAGGTTTTCAGGCGTGACATGCTGCATATGAAGTAACTCAACAGGAAATCCCTAATTCACAGTTGAGAAAGTCTGGTATATGGAATATTTCTTGATTATATTTCATAATAATCAATAATCATAATGCTTATTTTTACACCAACACCCCAAAACACAAAGATGTTCAGTTTGTCATCATATATTTGACAAAGTATCATAGACATCCAGGAAAGAATGACTGCTCAGTTCAGCTCTGCAGTTACTGGACATTAATGTTGAATATAGACCCCCCCCCCCCCCCCATCTTTGCCCTGTCTGTACCCGGTGTGCTTCTGATGTGCATCTAATTGCTGCCAGGGATTCATTTGGTGTTGAACATTCTCACTGGGCCTTGAAGGAGCTCTTCCTTTTACTCAGATAAAACTCTTCTCCTCCTCTAATGAGACTCTGGGGTTCAACTTGGCTTTGACATAAAAGAGGATTGTTAGTGTCATTCCCTGACAGAACCAGGGATCAGTGAGCCGGTCTTGAAGCTGGGCAGTAGATGTTTAAAAAAAAAAACGGAGGAGGAAAATAAATCTTTCAAATACTTCTGCTCCTCTTTTCCATCAAACAGCAATCAGCTGTTCATTTCAATTTGGTAAATTTTATTACACCATGATCCTCTAATTATGTGCTTGAATACTGAGACAAAGATGAAATGTATTTCTATTCCCCGGAAGATAACAATGGCAGTGTGTGAGCAGCAGAAATGTGTTTTCAATGAGGAGGCTAGCAGTTTTATAGAGAAGAAAAATCATTAACTTTTGCCTGGAGCTCTTCATATTATTGAGTCATTACAGCATTGTGTTAGAGGGGGTATTTTAATTAAACTGATGATTTTGTGAAATGATTTCACAAATAAACACAGTTTTTTAAAAAGTTACCCAGACTAAAGTATCAGCTATAGTAAAAAGAAAAAAGTAAGAAGTTGTAAACCATTGCAGTGCAGTGCAGAAATGTGATTGCAGAGAGTTGCACCAGATTGGAAATCTTTGTCGTTTCAGTTACAACTGATTGAACTGGAAGAACTCAAACATTTTAACATAAATAACAGCTTCAACCCTTATAATGAACTAGGTGTCCCATTAAAAATACATGAACAGTAGTTCAATAACCTGACTAGGGTGTATGTGTCACATGTACACACACAAACAAAAGAGATCAATCACCTGGTGTGCTCTATATGCCCATGGGAGGAGGCTCCATGCCCCAAACGTATGCCCTTAATGTGTTTTTTGAGTGATGCAGTTATATTTTTTTTGTTCTTTGACAATTAATTTTGAATACATTTAAAATGTGAACTCAATTCACAAACAATAAAAACACAAACATATGTTCTTCTGCACACTGACATATTATTAATTTTAGAAAAGAAGATAATATACACAACTAATATTACAGCAAAAACACAATAAAGCCTGCCCACCCGCCCTGCACTAATTAGTGGAAAAAGTTAGCAACTAGCCAATGAACGTTGTGGAGAATTTAGCTGACCAAAGCAGGAGTCACACAACTGTGATATTAGGTTTTTGTCCCCAAGTGTCTGGGAGCATGACTCCATGTGCTGCTGTGTAGTGTTAGGAAATCGAACCTATTAGCCATATCAGCTTTATAAGCTAATGATACCTCAGTGCTGTGTTGCGAGGGTATTGCACCATCCCAGGTGGCCAACAAAGAGGAAATGCGGGTTTCAAATAATTACAATAATGATCCAGTAACAAAAAGAGTGCTGTTGTCCTGTTGAAAGGTAAAGAAGTGAGTCCAAATGAAAAAGTTTAAAATGTAAAATGAAAAAACTACATATATACAGCATGTACTTGTGCCTGAATGCATCCCTCAAAGACAGAAAGCACATGTTAGAAAGACTAATGCTAATCCTCATGCATTGCCAGTGTTTAACCTCTGGGAGTAATGAAATTGCATTTTGGTTTAAACTGCTGACCAGGGATGATTCAGAGACCTATAGGACCATCCGCCTCCTGCTTCCACTGGGATTGTATAGGACTAATGAGCTCAAGCAATTAACTCACAAGTTCAATGCGTCTCATATCTATTGACATATCTCCAAAGAAACCAAGAATAGAGGAAATCAATGCACCTAGTCAATAAGAGGAGAAGCCAGGCAGTCAGCTATAACTCTGATAAGGTAGTATTGTTGGAGTTATTTACTTGCTTGTCATTACAATAGTATATTTCCTCTTCTTTGTTATTGGGTCTGAACCTGAGGTAGTTATCCTCATAGTTAGCCTTATGCACTTTGATTAAATCACCCGTCATAAAAAGAGGATCTTGGCTTCTAGAATTAAAAAGAAAAACAAAGACATCTGCTTGTTTCTAAGAATAAAAAGGATTGAGCTTTGGGCTACAAGGAAGCAAGGAAAAACAAGCATGGTGCAGACATGACATACAGGGGCTGGTGGTGGAGCTGTATTCAGGCAATTAATTCAGTTGTTGTGCTGCTGGAAAGCCTTGAAAGCGCACAGAGGGAAAATAACTATTACCACTATACTGAAGCTGTTACTTTGGCTTCTCTTTATTTCCGGGCATCCAGACATTCATTAATGTTATCAGACTGTTTTTACTACAACTTTTGAACTCGAAGAAAACTGCATAGTGCTGCTCTCAGTTTTTTTGTAATGATGGAATTATTTTGGACTATAATTAAATTGGTCTGAAAATAAACTTCAGTATTTTTAATAGACTTTTTATTCAATTAAGGTTTGCATCTTTGTGAAATAACAAATGCTGGTAGGACTGAATGCATAATGCACCAAGTCTACAGTTTGACCTTTTGGATGATTCTGTTGAAAACATCTGTTGCATTTCTTATATTATATTATATTATATTATATTATATTATATTATATTATATTATATTATATTATATTATATTATATTATATTTATCCTCCAGTGTTGAATGACAGTCTGATCTTGATGAAGTTCATATGTGATTACCAAACCGTTGTTATACGAAGCTGTAATGATATCCAGTTACACATCTTTTCTGATGTGCACACTTTGTCTTCTGTTACCTTGAAGTGTCATTTATCTTTTTTCATATTATACCAGTGTGATGGGCTTCGACATTATAGCACAGTGATTTGAAAAGATGGCGAATGTAAATGAAAATGACATTTCAGATGAATCAGTGGTGATTTTTGATAATGATATCAGACCTGGTAGCTGTTACACCACAGCAGTCTGACGAGGACGAAAACAAGAAGCTGCAAAAGCAGCTGCAACAAAATACAATTTAAATGACGCCTCAAGGAATTGAGAAATTTATCACATGCAAACAATTATTATGAGACCTCTGTTCTCCCACCTCATTTGGAAAGAATATTTAATCACTTTATGTTTATTTTTATTAAATTTTTGCTGTGAGTTAAATGAGAGGATTGATACCACTGTCGTGTCTGTGCATTAAGTACAGCGCTGGAGACGATTAGCTTAGTTTAAAAGCCCATAAAACCTGAAAACAGGGAAACAGTTGGCCTGGCGCTTCCCAGGGTTAAAGCACCTCTCCTCCATCTCTAAAGCGCACTAATTAAAATGTTATAGCTTATTTGTTTAATCCATACAGAATCCAGTGAATTGTGGCTTCAAAGGGGAGGATATTTGGGGGAAATTATACTTGGCGGTTGCAGTTAGCTCTTTTTTCTTGCTCTATGCTAAGCTAACCGCCTTCTAGCTCTAGATTCATATTTATTCCTATTTAAACATATTGAGTCACATGGAGCTTTAAAGCACACTAGAAAGAAAGAAGCTTCCCTTAACTTTCCTTTTCCGATAAAATGTTTCTCCACAGTTGTGCATCACTCAAGTCAGTAAAAACTATTCAGAAACCACAGTGCCCACAGGTCATTTCCATCCTTTAGTGTTATAGTTAAACTGGACCAAATCAAATCATTTTAGTCCGATTCATGCCTTGTAAACTTGCAAATACCTTGCCTTTCAATTGCGTTTCCACACTTTTCAGAATAATTTCTGCAACCATATATCACCACAGCTGTGATCTGGTTACGCTGGCAATACTGACAGTAGAGACTGAAAAGATTACATCTAATATAATCGAAAACAGCAGTCTCAATAACAAACTGAGCTTTCTGCCAAGTAGAATCCTCTGATAGTCTCACATAAGCGGAGCAAAGCACCTTTAATATCAGCTAGTTTCACATTTGCATGCAGCAGGATGTCAGCCCTCATTACGCTGCATTTGTAAAATTGTATTTGAAACTGATGGAAAAGAAGAACTAGAAAATGTGCTATAACAGCTATTGTATTTTGAATTCATTAAAAGGTTTAGCTGCATTTTTCTCCACCTGTCTGGCTCCTCTCACTTATCAATTATACAGATACATATTGATCCATGAGGGAGCTGCAGACTCTACAATATTCAAGAATTTCAGACTCGATGATTTTTTAGGTTGCATTTTTTTATCACAATTATTTGTAGTTTGATTGATACCTTCCCCCACCTCTCTATACTATTGGAGGTCTACTTCATCACCGGAGGAAAACAATTTCATCCACTGGCTCCACCTCATTCTCCATTCGACTGTAGAGAGAGTGTGTAGGGGGGCAACAAGCTTTATATTCCTTTCTGCAGGCTGCAAGTCAACAGTCTAAAAAGCATCTCTTCAATCTGTGGAAAAAGGGAGGAGTTGGATTCTGGGCAGCTACTGCACAAAGAGAAAAACCACCGAAATCTGCAAGTATTGTCTGGCACTGGAGAGGGAGATGGAGGACTGAAAGATCTGAGCAACAGGGGTAAGCCTCACCGGATTTTCAAAGTGATTGCCTCTGGGAGTGAAGCCGTCGCTTACATCTGCAATTATCATGTCCATTTATCTATTGATGAAGGACTGGTGATGGTTACGCTTGATGGTTTTTGTTAATGGAGTGATTCAGCTGTTTTTCTCATAAAGGAATCATTATGTAAATCAATTTTACCTCCCTCAAGGAGCTCACTTCCTTTGTTTATACCTTTTAAAGCCTGAACAGTGGGACAGCTGCACATTAGGACTCCTGCCGCTGCTACTTGGAATTTCTGATACATAAACCTGGAGATGGTTGTGGACAAAGCCACTGTGTGTGAATTGGGGAAGTGTAGGGAGAGCTACTGAGAAACTGCATTTAGTATAGAAGCGTCTGCCCTGACTCAAGCAATTATGGTTGAAGCACCCACGTCCGAATCAATCGCCCTGGGGCCACATAAACAAAACGATGCCCAGGAGACAACTCTCAAAAACACAGAGTCCAGTTCGCTCAAACCAACATGGAAAGAGATCACGGTGGATTTCATAATGAGGACCAAGATCCACGGTTTGAAGTTTGTCTTCTCTCCAGACAAGTCAAAACCGCAACGAGTCATCTGGATTATGGCCTTCTTTGTCTGTGTCGGTCTCCTTTGCACCTGGTCCTGGAATCGAATCCTTTACCTGATGTCTTATCCTGCTATCACCAAGATCTACATGGTGTGGGCTCACAACATGTCCTTCCCAGCTGTCACTTTCTGCAATAAAAATGTTTTCCGTGTATCCACTCTGACCAAAGATGACCTATATCACAGCGGCTACTGGATGGATCTCATGTATCCAAATCACACAGTGATGGAGAGGAGCCTGTCCATCCTGAAGGACAGTCACAAACAGGGTCTCCTGAACCTGCTGGACTTCGACAACTACACCCCGCCCCCTGATTACCGCATCAACACCACTGAAATGATGGGACGCCTCGGTCACCAGCTGGAGGACATGCTGTTGGAGTGCAGGTTTCGTGGGGAAACATGCAACTACAAAAATTTCAGCACCGTATGTACAGAAAGAAAGATGGTGTATGTCAGGTGTGGATATGAATGTTGTTTACAAGGTGTATTAATAATTCATGCAAACATTTGACAATGCTGCTTCCAGCAGGCAATCTCTCAGCGTATTTTAAGGTGTTGATGTTTTCAAAGCTGCAAACAAGACTGTCCTGTTTTTACCTCTCGCACATGACAGCTATTTCCTTATTAAACTTCAAAAAGTAATACAAGGAAACACATTGTTACTTTCATGTTATGTTGGAAAATCAATGTCATGTCATCATCAATGACTGTGTGTGCATACTTTTCACTTTCTGAAGTTTCCTATTTGTCTTTTTTCACCCTGGAAAGTTGTTGAGTTGTCAGGTATTTGAGCACCTTTTCTCTTCGTAACCCATGACAACAACACGAAGGAAGAAAAATTAGAGCATCAATAATTGAGACATCGTATATCAGTCGAAATTAAAATTTTAGTGTGTCTAATTAAACATCTGGAGGGCATGTAGAGAATATGTTCTTGCTTCAAAAATGCAGCTGAGTTTCCCATTTGAAACACCAGACGGAAGTCTATTATACCCTCTGAGTAACTGCTGAATGCTGCATAAAGGAAGTGGGTGACATTTACAAACACTAGTCTATTTTTCCTGATGGCACTATTTCCAATAGATACTTTCAGCCCAACTGGTAGCTTTTAACACCATCAGATAATATTCACAAGGCTAAATGTATAAAAGTTGTGCGAAAAAAAGCAGAGTGACACATTTATTTCCACAGCACTGAAAATGATAAATCTGGGCATGTGCTTGTAGATTTAAAACACTAACCCATGGCTGGTATTTAACCACTTGCTATTGCAGATGCAGATCTAAGCATCCAGTTCAGATTCATCTAGATTTCAGTCACAAAAATCAAATATGTAGCTGTGACAGCTTCGACTGGACTGAGACCTTTGAAATGTAAAACCCTGCATATAACAGGATGTCAGCTGTCCATGGAGGCTGCTTTGCACAATCCAGTGCAGAGGCTCCACACGCTGTAAAATCAGCTATCGGGGCCAGATTTGCTGTGATTTGGTAATTATTGGGATTTAAACTGCGTTGTGTGCTTGCATCTCAAGCAGCACGTGGTGTGGCTTTGCTGTGTCTGAATAAAGCTCCCATTTTATCTTAACCTTAAATCTGAATCTTTAAAAATAGTACTAGTTAGATTCTTTCTTCTCACTTTGCAGACCTCATTATGTAGCCAGCAGGGGGAAGGGACCAAAGCTCTGTCTTATCTGTTTGAGCCTCATGTAAGTCTGTCTAAGTCTGGACATGCAACACTGACTCTGATCTCCTGAGACCAGCTTTGCCATTGCCATGCCGATTGAGTTTTTGCCAGCAGCCATCTTACCACAACCTCACCACACTGGATACTGAGGAAAACTTACTATTAGATAAATTCCCCTTTTTGTCTGTGAAAACAGAAGTCACTTGGAAGGCAAATTTGTTGGACCTGTCAGCAAACACATCATCTCAACAGCCACATATTATTGTCTGGGTGCTACAGTGCATGTATGCCCTGTTATTATGAGCCAAAGAAGGATAATTGGGCCATCTGGATCATTAATGTAGCAAGTATAGCTCAATGAGGGAAATTAATCTTTAATCAATGTGGCATGGAAGTTCAAAACAGGCCATGAATACTAAACACATAGTTGTAATAATTAATGTTGAATTTTAAATTCATATTATTCATCCAGTTGAATTTTCCTCTTTAATTGTGTGTCTGAATTTCACCAATAAATCTTACTTTAACTGGACACTTGTTTGTGAATCTAAAATTATTTTTTTCAGTTGCCCGACTTGGAGTTGCCCAGGGGAAGTGTCACATGTCATCAAATATTTCAGTGCTTTGAATTCAGTGGTTTTCATTAACAGCATTAAATATTCAGTAGTGACTGCATTTCACAGTTATGTATTCAGCTGCCTGTAAGAGCCAAATGCTTTCTTTGCCTCCACAGTGTGAAAGCCGTATGTAGGTGTTGCCACAATTATAACTGGTATAAAACTAATTTGCTTAATACTGCAGGTCTTTTATATTGTGCTGAAGTGCATGAGGACTAGATAATCTAATTGTTGCATTTGTTGCATAACCAATCATTTCCACAGTCTGATAGAATGCGTGCGTGTGTGTGTATATATATATATTGTTTGGCAGAGGCTGGAGAATTTTCTAATCAAGGAGGAAATGCATAAAATGGGAAAAACACAAAAAACAAGCCACTCTGTGTTAACTGGGAGTGCTGGAGCAGAAGGTGAAAAAAAATAATCAACCCAGTTGGATTAATTAAAGAGAGATATTGGGTATGAACAAACTCACAGTAGTGATTGCACATCAATCGTTACATGCCACTGAGCTTCACTGGCACAGGTTTGGTCTCTTAAGAAGTGTGAGCAAGACACACAAATGTCTTTAACAAACCCAATTTGGAGTTTGTTTGTGTGTCCAGAGAGCTCAGACCTCAAAAATGATTCCTATTTAACGATGGCAAAATAGTACATTTACTCTAAATTACTCATGGGAAATTCAGACTGAAATTGGGTAAAGATTGATAGCTGCTGCTGCTGCTGCTCAGGAACACTCATTAATTCCTCAAGTCAGAGCAAGGTGCCTGTTTAAAGCCGCTACAGCTTTCTCTGATAATCATAAAACCTCTGCAATGATTACCTGTCCTGCACAATTACAAGCTCGCATGTGATGTAATACATCTTGTACTGGTACTCACCTTACGAGAGGTTTGACTTAACATTCATGCTCCTCCTGTGCTTTTTTTTCTCCTTGTCTTTATAGATTTACACTCGCTACGGAAAATGCTACACTTTCAACTCGGGATTAGATGGCAACCCTTTGTTGACCACGTTAAAAGGTGGCACAGGGAACGGCTTGGAGATCATGTTGGACATTCAGCAGGATGAATACCTGCCTGTTTGGGGAGAGACAGGTCAGTGCAACCTTAACCACTTTGACATTTTCTGTAACATTTGATTGTGTTTAGATTTCAAGAAATCTCAGCTACACCTCTAGTCTTTTGTCATCTCTATAACATGTCAGCATGTGACCTCCTATGTAAAACAAAACACAAGGTTTCTCAGGTTTTATCATTCACTTATTCTAAATCTTTGCACTACAATTTTTCTGCAGGTCTAAAACCTCTGAAATTGCATTCACTAACACTGTTTCCACTTTATGGTGGACTACAACACCACTGAGACAGTCATGAACTAAACAGCACGTAATAAATCTGTTAAATACTGAAAAACACAGAATATTTCTCTCATATTATCCTCTGGCATGTAGTTTAGAAAGTCTTTGTTTGTCTGTATACACCTCAACATCACTGCCACAGGACGGATACGTAGTCACAAAATCAGGTTTCCATTGGGAGACCATATTTTTTTTTTTTTTTGTTACATTTTCTGGCGTGCTGTATCCACAGATGAGACCTCCTACGAAGCAGGCATCAAGGTTCAGATCCACAGCCAGGATGAGCCGCCCTTCATTGACCAACTGGGATTTGGTGTGGCCCCTGGTTTTCAAACTTTTGTGTCATGTCAGCAGCAACTGGTACCTAATATTCAGCCTCCTCCCCTCCAACATCGCAACCTTGACCTTTATTCATTTATTATTTCGCTCTGCTTTTTTTTTTGTGTTTGCCCCTAAATCTTCACCGGCCAGTGCCCATTACTTCTGTGTCACAGTGCCCGGAAAAAAATTAGATCTGTAACCTTGTGTGGGAAATGTGCAGCTAAAGTGTTAAGTAAACAAACAGCCAGTGGATATGGGTAAAATAAATGAAACTGAGGAGTCGTAGCAGCCAAGAAACATTGATAGAGCAGGGCCAAGTAATGATTGGATGTGAGCATACAAGCATACTGTGCTTATCAGAGCCAAAAGAACCTCACACTATACAGCATGCAAAATATCTGGCAGCTCAGAGTGTTTGTTTTATTTTTCATCTCAAGTCTTATTGAGGGAAAAGTGAATTTATGAAAATATGAATACAGCCATGAATGCTGTGCCTCTAGTGGCGCATTCAAAGAGAAGGCAGAGGAGCTGTGGGGACGGCTCAGAGATTTCACACAGCCGTGGTCATTAGACTTTAATTGTCCAAATATTAACTGTGATTAAGTCAGCCTCATTTGAGGTTTTTGAAGAGAGATGAATTATTTCTTATAATAAATGTCTCTAAAAGACTTCAATTAGTATTAATCATTATGTGTTTTTTTTCTCACTGGCAGCAACATCCAGTCTGCCCTGTTTTTAAGTCTTACCATAGATATGTGACCTCTGAAGACCCTCAAAAGTTTCTATATCTTGAGGGGAATATCTTTTATTTTGTGTTAAATTGAACCATCAAAAGAAGGCTGGTGCACCTGCCATCATATTAGTTTATTTTCCAATTCCATTAACTCTTAAACTCTGAATCCACCAATAATAAAGATGACCCCCAGCTACTTTGATTCAGGGGCATAGTGAAATGAGGGTTTTAGCACCCAATATGAAGGGAGGCACAAAGGGCCAGTGGCAAATTAGCTCTTCGTCTGAAACTATCCCCTCACCGCTGCCAGTGAAGGATGAAAAGTAATAACGATAGTTGAGCCCAAATTGATCAGAAAGCCTGTGTGCAAGGTCATAATACTGAGCTCTCATGGATTTCCTATCCAAATCTAATGAAACTGTACGGCAGTTATGTGATGTTGCCAAGGCAACAAATTCAAATTGTCTCTCTCTCTCTCTCTTTTTTTTTTTTTGCTTGAATAGCACACAAGCCAAACAGCAGCCTTTGATTTGCAAAGGGAAACAGTATGAGATTAGAAAAATATCCCCTGATAAACAGCAAAACCCTCATTGTAAGCCAAGAAAATGGTTTCTGTGCTACAGGGGGTTTTAGGTTTTTGCAGTGATTACCTTTGAGATCCAGTGTTGTTTTGTATTGTCTTGCAGTCTTATTAATATTTCTATAACATAATCAACCCTTGCGAAGCATTGAAACAATAAGAGCAGGACTAAATCTATTTTATTGATTTAACAATAATCATTAATCCGAGAGTTAATGGTCTTGGTTAGTTCATGGGCATGAGAGCTTGAAATGATCATATAAAAACTTCACCTTTTTTTTTTTTGGCAGAATAACATGGGATGATTGAGACAGAGTTTGGTCTCCTGAAACAGACGCTTGGACACCACAAAGATGACAAATTTTAATTTTGGGAAGCAGTTTTGATCTTTATATCTTATATATATATATATATATATATATATATATATATATATATTTACACACATATGATATATAAGTATGTCTCACTCTCTTTCTCTCCTTCTCTCTCTCTCTAAAAATGTTGTAAAATGCTCCAAGTGTCTCATCATTCAGCCATCTCTGAGAAGTGAATCTGGACTGTTTATCGCCTTCACAAAGTTTCCTTCAGAAAGCAAAAGAGCATAGATTGTCATTTATAATCGTAACAGGAGCGCCCACACCGATGACAGCTAAAAGACATGTTTACGACCTAGAAGATGTGCTGAATTAATTAGGCTGTCATTAAAGCCTGGGCAGCATTAATTTCACTCTGTCTCCTACGAGTATAGTGACACTGCTCTCAGTGTAATAATAGACAGCTGGACGGAGCACTTAGAATTTCATCTGACATTTTATTTTTTTGTAACGCCTCTGGCAGGAATTACACTTTTTAATTGGAGGCTTTGACTTTTGAACCATGTGGGACATGATGACTACAGCTACAAATTTTGGACCAGAATTATGTACTGTGTTGTAACTGAACTGTGTCCACACTCAAGCTTGAGTGGAGTTCAGAAGAGACTCGCTGAATGAACCGGTGCTGCGACACTGCGGCGTCTTCACACACCACTGGGAGCTGTACAGTAGCTGGTTTGTTGTTATAAAGACACCAGTCTGTCTGCGTAGAGGGGTTCGACCACTCTCTGTCCCTTACCTTGCTGTTGCTCCTCTTTTATTTTGATAATGATGTGGGCTGTGTTCCCTCACCCCTCGCCCTAGATGAGACGTCCTATGAGGCCGGCATAAAGGTACAGCTTCACTCTCAGTCAGAGCCTCCTTTCCTCCATGAGCTGGGCTTCGGGGTTGCCCCCGGCTTCCAAACGTTCGTTTCCACCCAAGAGCAGAGGGTAGCGTATTACTATCTGGGCTTGCTGCATGCCAAAACACCCCCACCCCACAAAAAAACACTGTTTTGTTTAACAGCTACACACTCATCATCAAGTTCCACACTTAACCTTACCTCAAGGAATGGATTCATCTGCCCTTCTCCATGTGGCTGAAGCAAAAACATCTGCAGTCCGCCCCCTGTTGTCATTGTCTTCTCTGTTCAATAGATATCACTAAAGAGCAGCCAATATATTTCATTCCAGCTTTAAACCATTCATTCAGGTCTGTTGCTTGACTTTACCCTTTACCCTTGCCATGTACACTTATGTTTTCTTTTTTTCTGCTTTTATGTGTTGGCGGGGCAATCCACTGGGCTTCTCCTTAATGTCATCTGGAGGGACCAGGCGGCATGATTCATTATGTTTTATTACCCGTGAGGACACTGGCATCAGTTTGAAGTCTTAGCATTCATTGCGCTAGGTTTTTATCTGCAGTGTTACTCTACTTATGAGAGTCCGCGGGCTAGAAATGGACCTCAATAAAGCCTTAATCATGTTTGCCAGCGTAAGTCCACTCCCTCAATGAATTGTGCTCTATTACTGCGACTCTTGACTGACCAAACGACTGTTAGATTGTCAGAGGTTGGCCCAGTTAGAGCTGGAGGAGATGATTTGGCATAACGGTGACAACGGAAAGCATCATCCCTCTGTGAAGTTTGTCAGGAAGAAGCCCTCGGCATTGAATGTCGGCTAGTTTCCACAGCAATTAGCAGCTATGTGCTCAAGCATCTCTTCTCTTCATAAATAATTGGTTCATTTTTGTCATATAAATGAGTAGTAGGCATTCGTTACCATGAACTGCTGTAAACAAGACTTTTAAAGGGGACTGGAAGTCTTGCTGGTTTCTAACTGTGTCAGCTGTGTTCAGTTCTACTCTAAACAGATCACGCACACCCATCACTGCAGATACAAGAAGAGCACCATGGGTCAAACTCAGAATGTGAACCAGAACCTTATAAGTCATTAAATATCCCTCATTAGGATATTTATTAAGAATTCCCTGAGATACTCATAAAAGTTGTGACCTGCTCTTCACCTTTTCATGAGAGTTTTACCTCTAATGAGACTGCAGACTGACTACACACTACATCTTCATTGCTGTCTTGGTTGTTTCTCTACAAACTCTCACGGGCGAAGATGAAAAGAGAAAAAAAAACAATAAAATCACTTAAGAAGGCTTTAAGAGAGAAGTTTAATTCATTTGGACAACCTTCCATACAGTGCAGCAGGATGTTATTTTCTGTATAATGTCTGTTAAATCCATTTATTTGTTCATTTGAAAACTGCAAACTGTTGATTGTTGAGTTTCATTCTCAGGGTTGTAAAATTTGTCCATTGATTGTGGTGTCCTGTCTGAAACTACATATTTTACAGATTTCTCTTAAGCCTGTCTCTATTCCCATGGTACTCTGCTTCCTACCGGGGACTAGACCTGCATTAGTAATGTTCTGCATGACGTCTGCTTGCTGCTATACATGAGCAATAATGTTGTTCTGACTGGACATTTTGTGCCTATCTTGTGTCAGTGCACATTTTCATTTAAGTGCTCCAGTATTTCTTTTTTCTTTTTTTTTTTTTTTTTTTTTTAACGTTTTGGACATTTGTGTTGGGTTTTGTCAGCTTGTTGTCCTCTTTTTGTATTATTGCTGTATCAGTCTTGCAGTATATTATTTGTTGTAATCCCATGTGCTTATACACTGAGAGAAAACATGTGCTTGTTTGCTCTTTTCAGCTTCAGTACCTCCCTCCGCCTTGGGGAGATTGCAAGTCTACTCCCATAGACTCTGAATACTTCTCCACCTACAGCATCACCGCCTGCCGCATTGACTGTGAAACCCGTTACCTGCTGGAGAATTGCAATTGCAGGATGGTTCACATGCCAGGTATGAAACCAGACTGACTCAACCAGTGAAAAATGTTACAAATACTAGTGTCCTCGTGTAGTATTTCTGTGTTTGATGTGGAATTATTTTCCCTTTAATGTTATTTCAAACAGGGACCTCAACCGTTTGCACACCAGAGCAGTACAAAGACTGTGCTGACCCAGCTTTAGGTGAGCCTACACACTGTACAACTATGAAATAGTAGTGTAATATCTGCATTAATGCCTGAATTCAACCAAGTGCTCAGTCAGTAGCAGTGCCACGGGACTATTGCAGCCTGTAGATAAAACTCTGTAGCTTTAGCTTGGAATGACTCTAATCTCAGACAGTACTGAAGCAAAATAATAAAGTAAAATTATTGTTTAAAAATTCCATTAGGAAGATTTGCGATGTGTCTATGCTTCACTGATATCAAATAAATCCCACAGCAGTCTTTTTCTTTTCTCCCTGCTTCCTCAGTATTGTAGCTTCAGTCATTATTTGCTTTCATGGAAAGTGAACGATGGCAGCGAATGTAACGTTTCTTCTGTCGTGCAAGCAGATATTTTTAACAGAAACTTGAGAGCCTCTGTATGCAGGTTTGTTTGATGCTTCGCGGTGATCACAATATTTTTGAATGACTTTGATCATCCACAGACTTTTTGGTAGAGAAAGACAACGATTACTGTGTCTGTCAGACCCCCTGCAACATGACTCGCTATGGCAAGGAGCTGTCCATGGTTAAGATCCCCAGTAAGGCATCTGCTAAATATCTGGCTAAGAAATTCAACAAAACTGAGCAGTATATCGGGTGAGTATTGTGTGGTAGCAGTGAGTTCTTCAGATAATGCTCTCTTTTTTTCTTTTCTCTGTTGATGTATGGGTGTACTGCATGACCTGAGTCTCCATCGTTCACCTTCAATGCAACAATAATGAAAGATAGATGCACAGGAGATGTGAGATATCATTTAGTTTAGAGCTATGTCACCGGAAATAAAATCTCTTTGGTGTGCTCTTGTCTGTCCTCTCCCCAGAGAAAATATATTGGTCCTGGACATCTTCTTTGAAGCTCTGAATTATGAGAAGATTGAGCAGAAGAAAGCCTATGAAATTGCAGGGCTTCTCGGTAAGATTCCCGCAGTTTCAGATTCATTGTGACAAAAAAAAATGAGGCTGACCTCGGTATCAGCACTCTCAGCAGGTCCGTGCTGCATATTTCACATCATGTGTGTTCACTCCCGGTGCTTTGAGGTTTCCTCTTTGAACTTGTGAAACAAGCTGAACACATTTTCATAATCTGATGCTCTGGCAAGGGTAACCGGGTTGGGTCTGAGGAGAAGTACGGGCTGGATGGACACTTTTTGACAACTCTGCTGAGATTATCCAGAGAGATACTGAATTAAAAGTGACAGCACAGGGAAAAGTTTCACTCTCCATTGTTCAGTTACCTCACCCGCCTATCTATTAATCTCTCTTCCTCTAGGTGACATTGGAGGTCAGATGGGGCTGTTCATTGGAGCCAGTGTTTTAACAATACTGGAAATATTTGACTACTTATATGAGGTAAAGTAATGTCTTTTAAATTATTAAAATCTCTACCACAATCGTATCTTTTATTTATGTCTATATCTATATGAAGGGAACTCATTAAAGGAAGAGTTAGACACTTTTTTCTTTCAAATATACATTTACAGTTAATGTGTAATATGTAGCTGGAGCCAGCAGCTTTTACCTGTATTGCTAATGTTAAATTGAAATGTTGATGCATTTCATGTGTTTGTGATATGTATCTGATGTTTTTCACTCAGGTGTTTAAGGATAAGGTTTTGGGTTACTTCATACGCAAGAAACGGCCACAGCGTTGCCAGAGCGACAATCTGGTAATTCTAGTCTCTCGGATGAAATTAAATGAATGTGATGTGTATCAGATGAGCTCAGGAACGATGACAACAAAAACAAGTCTGCTCTTTTGATGAACAGCACCAGAGAAAAATCAAAGCCACGCTACATTATTTTGTCGTTAGTTTTAATTTCTCTCGCAGAAATGATGCATCATTTTGGAGAACAAAATATCATTAGTAATGCTTTTGTTGTGGAGTATGACCGTGTAATCCGTATAATATTCTACAAATACAGTAGTCTTTGTTTACATTGTTACATTACATTATATTATAGTGATTGCCATTGGCAGAAAGCTGCACTATCTTAACTGATGGTAGACAGATGAGTATTTTAAGACCAAAGTCACTTTCTGAGCCTCAGCTTTTGTTTGCACTTGGTTTTGCTACTGGAGTGCCCTTCAAATTCAGGGCATGGACGAGTAGAAGCAAAGAGTCTGACCTGCTTCCACTTAACTTTTATTCATGACTCACAAACTGCTCTTATAATCAGAGGTTATGGCCTTAATCGTAGTTAATCCCACATAACCCACTTAGGAAGAATTTACACAATTTACAGTAGCTTCTATATGTCACCCTCAATCATGTAATTACAGTTCGCTTAAAGTTCGGGAAGTGATTTTTGTACATGGATTCTATCTCTTTATGTCTGCCACTGTGATTATACCAACTTAGAATACATTATTGTGAGAGTAGATGAATGAGCAGAACAAGATTAAGAGGTCTGGAGATTTTATTAACATTTGATGATCAACTCAGTTTCAAAGCCCACAAGGCAATAAAACCCATTTCGACATCAAAATGAAAACTAGAGTAATATGAGGCCTCTCTGTCGCGCCCTAAATCAAGGCATTTTGTTGAGCCCAGTGGTTTAACACACTGGAAGGCGCCTTCATTTCCCTCACAGACTGTTACATAAGATCTATACAGGGCCATTAAGAGGTTTATTTATAACAACAACCCACCCTCTTTAATATCAGGAATCATCAAATATTCTATACTGCTGAATCAAACCTAGACAGTGGGTTTTACTTGTCTAATTGTATTATTATTTGTATAGTGTAAGTATTGTGCTGTCAAAGAGTAAGGAGTGAAATGTGAAATGTGTGAATGTGAAAATATCTCAGTAAAATCTGACTGAAAGATTGAGTAGATGTGACTGGCTCACAGATCAGATGCCCTCCAAGATTTAACGGGATTATTTGATGTTATCGATCATCTTATTCTTAATGCCAGGCTTAAATGTCATTGTTTTTCATCGGATCTTGGATTCAGGCTTAATACCCCAAGAAAACACAAAACAAGTTGCTTGTTGCTGGTCTTTATGGATGCTTAATTCATGCTTTATCCAGCATTTTTTAATTATTATTTAGTCATGCATATAGTCAATTAAAATCTCATCTAAGAAGAACTAAGAGACTCATACGTCTGAAAAATACTGACCACAGCAAGGGCTTCATGTGTAGTTTTTAGTTGTAGTAATGTTTTGGCTAAAGCCACCAATCTTCAGCCAATAAATAAGGGAAACTTATATATAAACTGTCTTTTCTATCCATTAAATGCCATTAGAGCTTAATTTCAAA
This sequence comes from Caranx ignobilis, assembly GCA_021432705.1. Taxonomy (NCBI): domain Eukaryota; kingdom Metazoa; phylum Chordata; class Actinopteri; order Carangiformes; family Carangidae; genus Caranx; species Caranx ignobilis. The sequence goes on from MU269980.1 coordinate 37,401,479, forward strand.
ACCTGATCAATAATAACACGCGCACACACAAACTATAGCTAAAACATGTCCTCTTTTCTGGTGCTGTTTTAATCTTAAGCATTTAAGCAGATTGTAAAATGTGCAGTCGTTTCGTTTTGTCCCTGAGTGAGTTTACTGTTTGCACCCAGCCCTTTTGGCAGAATCTCAGAAATGCAAACTCTGTTTCTCTGTTGTGTGTCACACAAGTCCAAGGCCTTTTCATCACATGTAAAAAAGAAAAAAGAAAAAACAAGATACAGCATGCAAAATGGGTTGTTCCACAATTCCCCTCAAATTGGTGAAAAAGTTATGGATTTGTGTTTGCATGAGAGTTGTTTGTTTATGCATGCTCTGTTGCCTCAGGTTCAGAAGTTGGTTTGATAGCTGATGTGGGGAAAAAAAAAGACTCGTCTCTTCTTGTTTTTTTTTTTTTTTTTTTTTTGTAGAACTGGATTTATGTTAACTTAAGCCAACATAGTGAAGAAAGGAGGTTGTTTGAGTTTGGTTTCTGGAGGAAAAACACAAAAGATGAAGCATTTATTTTAGTGGGCTGATAATTACAGTATGTCACACTTTTCCAAGAGTCTGACATAGTGTGATATTTACTGTATTCTGCTCCATTCATGTCACGTGTTCACCTGCTTACTACAAGCCATCCTCTTTACTTCCTTTATTTCATATTCAGTGACCGTTCCTCAACAAGCCCATTGTCACATCTCCACTCAAACAGCCCGACAGTGAAGTAATGAATACAGTTGTTTATTTGACTCTATTTTAAGTTTGGACTTCCTTCTCTTCAGTGATCATCAACATGTCTGGATGAGAGTAACTTCCCAGTGGCTTTCCCTGCTTTTTTTCACCCTTCAGTACCTTAATGAGGGCGAAACACTCTTCTTGCAGTATTCCCTCACAAGTTTGACTGATAGCATTTGCATTGTGTTTTATTTTCATTTCAGTCACCCTCACCCATCTTTCTTTTCATCATGTCTATTCCAGGAGTTTCCAGAGAACCCAACCAGCCCTGGTGTCACGCCTAATCATGCCCCCAGGTAGCACACCCCATTGATAATAGCTGCTCCCTCCCATGCTGTCCCTCTCTTTCATACATACCTGAGACCATCTCATACGTCATTTCCTCGGTGGCTACAAATGATTTGGTTGGCATTAGTAGGCATACAAATGGAAAAAACGGGGTGATTGTTGGATTGCAGTGAGCATTTTCATATTTACCGCTGTGTCAGGACAGGTTAGTTTTGCTCTGTGTTTGTATTTATTGGCTCAACATGAGTTGGTTGGATTCTCCAAGTGCAGAAAGATTTGACTTTCCGCACTCTGCATAACTTGCTCCTTCCACTGAATAATGATGCTTTCTTTTCCCGAAGGATAAAGCGCACTACTCCTGTGAAAATAGATTACATATTTATTGAATCATTTTACAAAAAGTTGAACCACATAGGATCTATTTGTCTCCCTGCGGCACAGAGGTCCATTTCGAGGGAATGCGTTTCAGGCTCGTGCCAGATAACATCACTAGATGCATTACTTTGTGATGTTATCACAGGTCTGCATGCAGTGAGTTTGCACAAAATATAAATGGTTCTTTGTCTGCTGGAATAGCCATTTTTTGCCGGTGGGACTACCAGGGTTGTTATCCACATATCAGCGGTTATCTACTCCGCGAGCGCACATACAGAGAAATGCAGACGTATGTGGATGTTTCAACTTCCGTAACTTAAAGAATTTACTCTGCTAGTGTAAAATCAGGACTAAAAATATGCTGTTTTCTTTTTCTTCTCCCTCCTTTCACTCATCTTTCCCCACCTTCCCCCACTTTTCTTTAAACTTTCTTCTCACTACCTGTGAAACATATGCGATGTGGCTGATCTTGGAACCTCCAAATCTGTTGTATTCATTACCTCATCATTGTCCACATATGTTTCTGTCATTCATCGTCTTCTGCTATCCTATTCCTGTGTCTCATGCCTTAACAATGATTAACTTCATTTTTATTTTTGCTCCAAACCTGCATTCCCCCATTTTTATTTTTTCTTTTCTTTTCACAATCCTCCGCGTCCTTCCATTATCATCACCCCGTTTTCTTTCATTTTACCTGTGCATTATTTCGTTGCGCCATCATCGCCATCCCTCCTTCATCACCCCTCCCTTAACCCGGTTGAACTCGTCTTCCCTCCTTCCCTCCCCTTCTGTTTTTCCAGAGCACCTGTGACACCCTCCGGAGTCACTCGGACAGTCTCGGATTCACGCCGAACATGTTACCTCGTCACCCGACTCTAGGCAACTTTGAGGAGTTTGCTTGTTGACAACATAAAGTAGGGGTCAGGGGTGGGATGGCACATCCGGGAACTTGACAGCAAACTGTGAAATAATTTATGTAATTAACAGAAAAAGGGTTGAGTGTGTAACTCAAACAACGTAAAGTAGAGTTTATCAATGCCTGAATAGAAATAGAGTACTATCATCTGAAAAAAAAAGAGAGACCACTTCCAAAACAGAACTCAGGTTTAACTGCCATGTCAAGGCATCAGTGTTAATTTATTCATGTTTCATTTTGTGGATTTGTTTTTCTTATCCAGTCACTTTCGAGTAAACAATCACTGAAGATAATGTGTCCAAAAAAGGGATTCTGACCTGTGTTGAGATCAGTTAACGTAGTACTGTTGTGCCAGTTTTGCTGTACATCAATCAAATTAAAAAAGAAAACAGGAAAAAAAAAAATAGAATACGTGTGGATTGGTATGTGTAGCATTGCGGTTTCTTATCGGTGTTACGTCTCCAGCATCTAACCAATGCTGCACTGAGTGACCTTATAGCCTGTCACCAGATAGAGCAGGAGAGCCTTTTCAGAAATCAGCTCCGCTTTGAGGAGCTGATTGGTCGTAGTTAAGAGCTGCTCATACATGAATGAAAACACTGAACAAGTGTTTCATGTTGCCTTTTGCTACTATGAGGCTTTGACTTGCCTCATTGATTAGACAACTGTGCTTATTGAATTTAAAAACAGAGGAGGAACTTGATTATTTGTATATATGCAAGTTTAGTTGTGTTCCACATAGACCCTGAGATGGCAGAAGCTACTGAACTGGATGTTTTTGTTAACTCACTTTTTACATACATTAAGGATTAAAAAATGAGTCAGGAGGCCAAAAAGGCTGTTGATTGTATCTTTATATCTTTATATATAGCCGACGTTTTAGTTTCCATTAATGTTTCCCATTTTTTTGGGGATAGTGTTGCTATGCTGACTCTCGCAAATATGATGCTAGCATTCAGCTTGCTGTAAAAGTTGGCCCTTGTTACCATGGAAACCCATCAGAAGAGGAAACAATCAGGCTTTCTTCCACCTTTTCAACAATCCTGTTTGGCTTTTTTTTCCTTTTCGTGTCTTAAAGGTGTTCATTAGCACAACCCCCCGTGATAGTAATCTATTCTCTATTGAACATTAATAGAGTTTAAAAGGCGTGTTGGTGACATTCCTAAACTTGACAGAAATTTGTAAATAAACGCAATCAAATGCCATGAAGAAATTCATGTCAAATATATATATAAATATATACAAATAGAAAAACAGTTTCTGGTGATTACAACATGACTGACAGCTGGATAGACTTTATTACATACAAGAGAATTGCCTCAAAACATCAGAACCACCGTGCACCTCAGCCCCATTCAGTTCAGTTGATTTATAACAGAAATGCATTGTACAATTTTACCATTGTATCCTACTATTATTATGATTATTATTATTATCATTATTATTATTATTATTATTATTACAGAACATGTAATAAGTCACAAATAAAAGTTTGTGATGTATAAATGATCAAGTATAATAAACTCTATATTTACCCATCTTACTCATGTACACAACTTTTCTTCTTACCTTTGTGTCAGTCTACTTTCCTCTCTGCTTAATGTTCACCGTCTTCTTTAAATCCTTGACACCACAGTTATGGACTTGTAGGTACACTTACACATCCGTCACTATAAATACTTTATTGATTAATTTTCATTTATTTATTTTTCTAAATGTGAAACTTTCAAGTATAATGCCAATCCAGTGAGTGGTGTTCATAACACTGTAGCTTTATTACTCTGTTGTCTGTGTATTAGATGACTGTTGATGTGAAGCACAAACCCCTTGGAGATCAGCCATCACTCGAAAGCCAATGACTGGACGTCTATGGTTGTGACTACCTTTTGTGGCGCAAGTTTTAACTCCTCACACTGTTACACACGGTGTGCTCACTGCTCCAGCATTATCAGGAATAAGAGGGTACTCCAAGAGGAGCCAGAGACCACCTTGTGAAGAGACTTTATCCAAATGGAAATTTTATCTTTCAGGAAACACGCAAAGTAAAAAAAAAAAGGTGAATCAGTGGCGTTATGTCCTGAGCAATAAATGCACTGAATCAGATACCACTGTTATCCAATTGACATAAAAGGAAATTCTTTTATTTGGGATTCCCATTTTCAATTCATGACTTATTCAATAGCTGGAATGGATATAGACTAAACAGCTGCTGACTGCAACACAGATGTATGATATGACAACTGTACAATAGCCATCATCAGCCAAATAAAGAGACACAAATGCCAGTTCATGTTACACAATGATGCTATTCTGAGGATGCTGCATTGCCATGATGATTTTTAAGTGTGCGTGTGTGTGCGCGTGCGTGTGTCCTGTCGGGTTTAAAAGCATTAAAAAAAAAAAAAAAAACCTACCGCAAACTGTGGGGGATACGTAGGATTGGTGAAAATGCCCCGGGCCTTTACCTCTCTCCCCGCCCCCTGCCTTACTACCAGTCGAGGAACAGCAGAGTGTATCTGAACTGGCAGAAACTATTACTTAAACTGTTTGTGCTCATGAAGTAGTCCTGAATTGACATTTACTGCATATATTGCCAAGTAGAAGAAAATATTCTATACTGTTGCTATACTGTTCAACAAACAAGAGATTTGAACTATTTTATTCTTACAGTTAATAATTTATGGCACATCACCCATTTTTCTTCCTTGCATGACCATTGTGTATTCCTATTATCTCTGGTCTCTTAATGTAATATTAGCCATGGTATTCACTTTGTATTGTCCAAAGTGTATTTTTTGGAGCCAGATGAATCAAAAATAGTCCTTTCCTCATCCTGTGGTACGTCTCGGATCTTTACTAACAAAATCCTCCTCTGACAAGGCTTGGGATTGTGCAATATGAAACAAAACAAAGATATTATGCGGATGTGGGAAAACTGCAATATCACACATTTTTATGGATTCAAAAAACCAAACATGATGTGGCTTGCAGTGAATCAGAAATGTGCCTTTAAGACTGGTTCTTACAGGTTACATCAAGATTTTCATGCGCACACACATCAGGGGAACTGGACTTGCTTCATCTGGCTCTACATGCTCTGTGTGCATTTTATTGTAGATATGTGATTTTAACTCTTGAAACTGTACATTAAATAGTTAATACACACTTAACTGCGCGTAACGTACTCAGTCTTATAATGGCGTGGGTGTTTCAAACCACCTGAGTTGACAAAACTTAAGTGCGTGCCAGATGAAAGGCAGTGGAAAAACAATCTGCTACAGTTCCAACTGTTTTTTTGTTTTTCCCTCTGAGCTCTTATCTTTGATTAGATATGAACCGGGTTCAGCTGGGAAGGCCAAATGTAATTAGGCAACATTTAAATCTAAATGTGATGACACTTGTTGGTTAAAAAACAACTGCACAGTCCTGATGAAGCTGATCAGCTGATTTACAAAACCATACCCAAAGCTCTTTAAGTTTGACTGCTGCTTATTTTGGCTTTAATTTTATTACGTTATTGAGAAATACTTAAGATTTGAGACCAAGTTTCAAATTTTCACTGGCAAAAATAAGACTCATCATTTAACAGCATAGTTTCTCGTGATTTCAGAGCTTTTATATCCTATCTCATTGTCTAATGCTCTAAAGCTCAAGAGCAGCTACTAAACAAACCTTGCAGTGAGAGTACTGATTTTTTTTTCCATGTCAACAATGAACTTGCAATCCAAAAGCAAACATGTGTTTATGTCATCTTTACTGAGTCTTATTGGCTGAAATATACACAGAAAGAATAACTGACAATTATTCATCCCAAGTTCTACCAACAAAAGCGAATAAACTAGCAAAGTGCAAAATCCACTCTTCATTAAAATTTTAAATTTCGGCTGTATAAAGTAAGTCTACAGCAGTTTCAAATGTCCTGTCATCACCAGATAATGAAATACTTAGAGCAAATGTTTTTTTTCCATTATAACTTAATCCACACAACCTTTTAACTCCTAAAAAGAGGCTGCTATTACTACAGATCTGAGTTTCTGTACCCAAAAAAAAGGTGCTACATTTTACCAAATGCAAAAAAGAAAAAAAAGCAGACATTCCATCATTAATAAATACATGCATCCATTATCTCATCTTACATCAGCAAAATGAAAATAAGTCCTTACCCTATTAAGAAAGCTACTTCCAATAACTCATTATGTAGGCTTTGATGGGAGAGTAGTAGCACTGCAATAATTTGTAAATTGTAAAACAACACTGCAAGCTGTTAACCATGTTAATATAATGTGTAACCAAAAAATGGAAACAGCTAATGGTGCAAAACAATCATTATGTAAAAATGCAAATCACTTGCACTCTTTTTCGTCTCTAACTATTACAAAAGCATTTCAGAAAGACATTATAATGATGATGTCAAAAAATAGCAATGTGTCACAAATGGTCCACTAGTCATTAACATACATGTATTTATATATATATATATATTGGCCCATTTATTGATAACTGGCGGTAATCCTGGCTGTCAGTGTTCAATATATTTCATTGTGTTGATAACTAAATTATTTTAAATAAAACTGCTCTGTCTCCCAAAGTGCACAAAAGACAAATACAAAATGGGAAATAAGCCTGAGAAAAAAAAGAGAAAATTGTAAATTAGCTTCCCATGCTATTATACAACATTTTAATAGCAGGACAGAGAGCTGTGGAGATGGTGTGTGAAACATCAAAATTAGAAGAGTGCAGTCTGTTCTGGTCTAAAGTAAAAAAACAAAACAAAACAAAAACATTAAGTTTGAATCATTGTAACACACGTGATTTCCTATGTTGTTTCCAGGAAAGAGGTGTGTCATTTGGTCATAATTATAAGGAAAATACAAAGTTCAGGTAGTGCATTTTGATTAAAAGCCTGTGTGAATTTAAATAGAAAAAATGTTAATTCTTTGTGCAGATAGAAAAAACACTATGTTGAAAGTTCCCAGGAATAAATAATGGATGATTATTTACTCTGGTTTAATTGGAGCAAGTTAAGTTATTCCCAGTTATTTTCTCTGTCATTTGTCCCAAATGATACAGTTCTGACCTGGAAACATCCAAGGAAATAATATGTAAATTAAACAAAACTGTAAAATACAGTGTCGTACAAATGACACATAAGCCTAAAAGGGGGGGGGGGGGGGGGGGGGTACAACACTGACTTAAGCTTTACAATAAAATAAAAAAAAAAGAAGCAGTCACTTGTGATTCTAAAACTGGCAAATCTATTTTATATAACTTATTTTTAAATAGTGACTTTTCAGCATTAGCTGCCCCAGGAATCTGTGGTCTCCACTACAGCCATTACATCAATGTTTATTAACTTAAACAGACATCAACAGTGCCAGTGTTCATTGCTGCCAAATGCTAATTACAACCTTCACTCCTATAATGCAGAGATATGTTTTGGATCGTTTGGGAAGTATCTCAATTATATAATGCATCCAAATGTGCAAACAGCCCACTCAGCACACATGTATCTTAATCAAAAAGTCTTTAATAGCCAAATTTCAACAATTCTCATCAAAAATGTTTATTTGTGGCATTAAAAAAAAAGAATACTGGCTGATATATTATGAGATTTTTTTTTTTTTTTTGAAAAATCGATTATCATTCAGGCTACAGTCTCCAACATTACAACAGGAACAGAAAGCATTATATTAGAAGGGCTGTTTGGGTAACTGTGAAAACGCTTTTTCAGATCACCACAGATTCAAAGGGCCTTTGTTTAAAAGTCAGAAATAATGAGCACATACCAATTTAATTATCTTGGATTAAGAGAGGATTTTTGTTAAGAACTATCTCCACATATATAAAAATGTATTAAATGCAACCAAAAGTGCACCCTCTGACACTGGTGCTAAATAACTGGGAGGTGTTCGTGTACCAAAATAAACTGGCTTGCAACTCACAAGAACCTTAAACCTTGTAGAGCCACTAGGACTTTCTTCCACACAGAGGCACAACAGAATAAATTGCAGGGGAGTGTTTGAAAACCGGTGTAGGATTTGCCTTGTTGGGACCTAATGAAACCAACAGAGTGATGGGTGATTGATTCTGGCGGCTGAGGTTCACTGAGAGGCAATTTAGCATTTAGGGTGGGCAGAAATCAGCAAAGTAAGGGTGCTGCAAGGCCTCCTCCGCAGAGATCCTCTGGACAGGATTACATTTCAACAGGTTCTGGGTGAGATCAAAGGAAACAGGTTTTAATAAGTGGGAAGCAGTGTCAAATTTCTCGAAAGCAAAATTGTATCTTGGCAGCAAGTGGTAGGGAATTTTATCTGCTACTTGAACAAACATTAGTCTCTGAAGACAAGTTAAGTTTCTTATTTATTGATGGGCAAAGTTGGAAGTGGACATACCTGGAGTAGATCCCGTCCTGTGCTACTTAGTTGGGAACCACATTCACCAATGAGGTGGTGGCTGGATACATGGGATATGGCTACAGGAAGAAGAAGAGGCAGTTCTTTCAGTAAAACACAACACTGAGCGAAAACAAAATCAGTAACGTTAACTTACCTTGTAATCAGGGAGTTTGGTCATTGTTTGCCACTGTTCCTCTGTTGGTGTTCCCAACAATGTACCAAGTGGTTAAAGAAACACTTTTACCAACTAAGAGCAGTATCCAACTGGTTCATAAATCACAGATCACATAGTGAATCAATAGTTCTGTGTGAACAAACCTCTGCACTCCCTCATACCGAACAGTATAAGCAGGAGCCGCACCCTCCAAATGAGGTGAAAAAAAGATATCTGAAGATTCTTTTCAACTGGTCGTCCACATCGTTCCCAGGAAATAAAGGCCTTCCAGCATTAGCCAGCTCTAAATAGAACAAAAATATGGACAACCTTTTGGTCATAAAACAAAGAATTTATGACACACTAAACATGGTTATACAAAAATAGATCAAAAAACCTATGAAACTGAATCATGACACAGGGAAAAAAAAACAAACAAGAAACAGTCAAACTTAAAATGACTGATTCCACACTGGTCCTGGCCCATCCCTCTAATTGCACATGTTTTACTGAGATTAAATGTCTCTTCTTTCCATTTAATTTAATAAGACAGATTTTCAACCTGTTTTTAAGAACTGCAACTAATTTCAAAGCGTTCACATCATCTCTTCAGCTGTTCCAAATTATTGGCTGCAGAGGTATCAACCTCTGGAAATTGATTATGTTCAGTATTAGACCTATTCTCTTCTCTGCTTTGCTCAGACACCTGCAGAAAGTCTGATAGGCTGTCGTTTTGGCATTTGCACACTGAAAACCTCATTGCAATGCAATATGTACGCAATCCGGTGTCCTTTATGAATCATTTATTTTTTAATATTAGTTTTAACCGAATACATAGTTCCATAGGAAAAGAGAACAAAGCTAGAAAGACAAGAGTAAATCGATGTATGTTTTCAATGATCCCCAACAAACCTGCATATATGCATCCAGCCGACCACATGTCAATTGAGGTAGAATAAAGTTTAGCACCAAACAGCACATCTGGAGGCCGGTACCACAAGGTCACCACCTACACACAGATCACAAAGTATATTAATTAGACCAATTATGTTAGACAAGCTCATGTTAATACACACAGTCAAGGTAATGAGTGTTCTCTGAGGTGGGTATCATTTTATACTAACACTGTTTTATTACAAAAAATGAAAAAAGGGTCTAACAGCACTGTTGCTGATATGAAACAGTGAACTTATATCTGTGTCTGCTCTCCATTACAGGTTCTCGACATTTGAGCAAACTGCTACTTTGTCAGGTGTCGAGTATCTTACAGTTATATTTCACAGGTTTTATGAAAAGGTGTCTGGTGAGGTTCGCTGACAGAACAGAGGGGGAAAAAAGTATTAAATAAAACAGGGAAAATGAAAAGGTATTTTACTGCTAGAGATGCAGCTCTTTGAAAACACGTCGCCTTAGAAACACATATGAACTCCACTTTGATGGACTGATTAACAAAATACTACAGTGTCATTAAAACTTAGCTGTATTTAACTGATGTAGTATGTACGACCTACAGAATATAGTACATCCATGTGGTGGAGAGTCATCCTTGTCCTCTCACTGAAACACAGTCTCAGGGTTATTGATTCTCCAAAATAAAATGACCTTCCTTCAAATTCTAAAAGTTTCAAACACTGTTCCTCTCTAAGTTTTCAGTTTAATACATTTTCTCATCAGCAGCGTCACCTCGGGTCAACTGCTCCCCTGATGAGATAGGCTCGCCGGGCCCTTAGGTCAGCCAACCACAATCACTAAACCCATCTGAGTCTTGCCTGTCATCTGTCTGACAGCATCAACACAGAGAAAAAAAAGAAAGAAGAAGAAAATATACCCCCGTCTTAAACAACATGCTGCTGTGCATCTCACTCTATTCTATCATTAAGTTAATGGCTCCACAATCGAGAATTAAACTGAGGCACAAACTGTGCACAGTGCACACTAATAAAACCACAACACGACAAATTCATTTAAATAGCCAGGGAAAAAACACTGTAAAAGAGTGTTGCAGTTTGCTGGAACAATGCTGCTACTCTAATAGAACTTTTTACACTAACATATGGATTTTTATGCTAGGTCATTAAGCCCTGAAAATGTCTGAAAGTTTCTTTTTATTGATGTAATACTGTTTGGGTTTAAAACTTTTTTAGCACTTGATTTGGGCCAGTTTTATTTCATCTCAGCTATATGCACTTACAACTCAAACATCCCAAGCATAAATCTTTTCATATTCTTAGTCTGAAAGCTCAGTCGAAATGTGCAGAAATCAGTCCCTGACTTTGTTCATCTCTAGATATTAAATGTGCCACAACTTGATGGCATTTCACACACGCTGTAGACTTAAGCTGAATGCAGTCAGTTATTAGCACCTGCTGTGTTAATGATGTACAACCTACCTCTGCTGAGTAACACCTCACAGGAATGCCAAAGGCTCGAGCCAACCCAAAGTCAGCCAGCTTCAGCTCCCGTTCTGTGTGGCAGAGACACGAGTTACCAAGTCATTCCATATAATATCAACACACGCTTCATACTCAGCAATGTACTTCACAAAAATATTAATAATGAGCCAGGTTTCTCACTGCAAGCCATCCAGACAAAATGTCACTTTGATTTATGTATACATTATGGAAATATTATTCTGACTGGACCAAATGATTTGCTCACATATTGACAAATTTTAACCAGGCTTCAAGTCAAAGTCCAATACACCTCAACACTCACTCTGTTGATGAGGAGATTCTGTGGCTTCAGATCCCTGTGAAGAACATTTCGACTGTGACAGAAAGCGAGGCCTTTCAACAGCTGGTACATGAACGACTTCAGAGAAAAATCAAGAGATAAAAAAACATATATGACTTAGTAATTCAAAGTAAATGTAACACACACACACAGCTGCTTTGACAGTATATATTTTAAGGCACACTGTCCTCAGGTAAACCCTGCAGGATGATCTCTCACCTTCACAGTTTCAGGGTCTAGATCCCCATTGCAGCTGTCGAAGTACTTCTTCAAATCCTGTCATTGATTAGAGACATGCATTAGTCTCAGAAGCCACAGGGCATGCTTCAAGTTTCAGATAACTATGTCTCACCTGATCACAATATTCAAAAACCAGGGTTAATTTCTTGTCACTGTGCAAAACATCATGTAGCCTGTAGGGAGACAGAGCAGCCTTAAGTTGATGCTACTTGACATCTGGTTCAGATGCAAACTGAACTTAACACAATGCATTCATTTTACGTAGACCACTGACCTGACAATGTTTTTATGCTTTAGCTCCTTCAGTAGACAGATTTCTCTCAGGGCAGAGCTGGGAACCCCCTGCGACAGTTCACAACCACAGTGATTAGCACTAGCCTACTAACAACTTGCTAGTACATTATGTATGCACAGATATGGAAATGATGTTAGTATTAAAACACACCTCGTCGTCGTCGTCCAACCTCACCCTCTTCAAAGCCACTATTTCGTGGGTTTCTCTGTTTTTAGCCTTGAACACTGTCCCGTAGGTTCCTACAGAGCAGACAAAGTTGAGTTAAATCACAGCCAGCGTGTTGATGAATGGCAAACCAAACAGTCTGACATTAGGTAGCTAAACCATCTAGCTAGCGGTATTACTGTGAAAGCTGTCAGGCGGAACCCTCCGCACGGGTCCTGTCACTAACATACCGGTGTAAGTAAAAGCCACCGCGCCGTATATTGTTAACCAGGGATTTAATTAACGCTAGCGCAAAGCTTTTAAATCTAGCTAACGTTAGCTAGCCCTGCAACTACATTGATGCTATATTAGCAACCCTAGCTAGCTAAAGTTAACTTTAAAATACCGTATGAATCTTACCCTCTCCGATTTTTTCTAGCTTTTCATATTTCTGCATGTTTAACCAGTGAAGCCGGCCCTGATCCAGCGACCAAACCGACGACTGTCTGACGCCCCAGGCTGGGGTTAATGATGTTGTGGGTAGCTAGCGTTAGCTTGAAGCTATCTGCACTTGCTACTCCTGCACGGTCTGCAGCTGCAGCAGCTTGACTTGTTGTTGTCGTCCATCTAGAGGCCACAAATTGAACTGCAACGCCATTGAAACCCCAAATAACAGACAGCAAGCCTACATGCAGCAACATCATACCTGTAGCAAGAGAGGGAATTAGCTCATCTGTGAAGTCATAGCATGGATGTGAGGGACTGTGGTCACAAAGCAAAATGAATGTTTACAAAAGGTAAACTAAGACCAGAGTCTGCAGCTTGATCCAGACTAGTCAAACACAGCTGTAAAGGATGTGGATACTCATTATGTGCATTGCAATTACTTTAATTGATCATTTATAATCTGATCTCAAAGTGCAAGTTTTTACTGCTGTCAGGCTATATTTTGATGATTTAAGTATATTCCTCACATGGCCAGATTTGCCTGTTCACTGATGTAAACACTGATTAAAAGGATGCAAATCAACTGTCAACAAGTGATGGCTAATATTCATCAGTGTGCAAGACATTGAGTCAGCACAAACAGTACAGACATCCAAAGAATGGATAAAATCAGAATACAGCATAAAAAGAGGACATTAAATTTGTACTACATCCAAAATCTTGGTGGCAAGTATGCAGCCTCTGAGGGTTGAAAAATGGCTGTATGAATTTTGTAGTGTCCAGTAACTCTGCCTCAATGGATTGCAGTAATTTAAAATATGTATCTGATAAAAACAGATATATACAGGTTCCTGTCACCTGTAAGGACAGGATAATAGTTATCATCTGTATAAGCGACTTTATAACAACAGCTTTTCAATACGTAACAAGCAGCTGAAGCCTGAATCCTGTCGACAAAGCCTAACACTCCTTATTATGTAGGTTCAGTCATTTGTAAAGTCACCTGTAAAACAATATTCATTCTGATCCAAAATAGGAATAAAATACAACAAACTCTCATCAAAACCAATTTTTATTGATTTTCTACATCATAATTTATCTTTCTATACAGAATAACAAAGGAAGTTCTCATTTTAGTTAAAGACTGTACAGCAGTTTATTGATCATCACAACCTGGTCCAGTTGGTCCACTTATACAGTGCATTTACATACAGAACTTTTAGAGTTTGTCATAAAAGTAGACATGGAGTCAGTAAATCTGAAAAACATTCTCTATCATTCATCATGTTCATGCAAGACTCCTTTATTCATTTAAAAATAAACTATTATTTACTGTGGATCTAGAGTCAACATCGTTTTATTGTATTCATTTCTGTCCCTCAGCTCTTTGCCTGCGGATCAGATCAGAATACAGACCTCCTTTGCTCAGCAGCTCCAAGTGAGTCCCAGCCTTAAAAGAAAAGACAGGAAGCTATTAGATATAATTAAAACCTACATTACACAGTACATTGAGAAGCATCCAATATATCTATATTAATTGGTAAAGTAAATGAAGTCAATTCTCATCAGAGCTTCTTTGAACTTGCAAGGTTGTAATTTAAAAGGAGATAACACCCTCTATTTCTCTGAGTACTGTGCCACCTCACCTCAACGATGCGCCCATTACTCATGACACAGATGAGGTCAGCCCCTTGAATGGTGCTCAGCCGGTGGGCAATGATGAGCACAGTGCGACCCCTTGTGGCCCTGTCCAGAGCCTCCTGCACCACTCGCTCTGATTCTGCATCCAGGGCGCTGGTGGCCTCGTCCAGAACCAGGATGCTGGGGTTCTTGATCAGGGCGCGGGCGATGGCGATGCGCTGTTTCTGGCCACCTGATAATGTCACACCTCGCTCACCTAGGTTTTTAGAAACCTGGAGTTTAGTATTTGCAATGTCACACAATGTCTGAACAGCAGTAAAAGCTGAAATGAAAGCACTTACCAACCACGGTATTATAGCCGTCTGGGAAACCTGTAATGAAGCGGTGAGCATTGGCTTGCTTGGCTGCGTTAATGACCTCGGCATCTGTGGCCTCAGGCTTCCCAAAGCGGATGTTCTCCATGATAGATGATCCAAATAAAACTGGCTCCTGTGCAGAGTGTTGAGAGATGTGTTTAGAAGAGGACAGCCACAAATGTGACTAATTAATATTTCTATCGAACTGACTTTGTATTCACACCCCTCTTTTCAAAATGAGGACACACTAATGATAAGCAGTCTTCACCTGATTGATAAATCCAATAACTTGTCCCCTGAGCCAGGACAGGTCAAGTGTTCGGATGTCAAGTCCATCCAGCATGATTACGCCGCTGGTCGGGTCATAGAAACGCTCTAGCAGGGACGCCACTGTCGACTTTCCTAAAATGCATTGGATGAATCATCACCATCACTTATGTTACCTTGTCACACAGTTACAATTAGAGTTAATATCTAAGAAACTACCTCCTCCAGATTCTCCAACAATAGCAACAGTTTTACATGGAGGCAGAGTCAAGCTGAATTTGTTCAAAATCTGATGGCCAGGTCTTGTGGATAACTATGAATATAGGAAAACAAAATGAATAGATAGTCTCACAGGATGTTTGTGATCAGTAAACATTACAATTGTTGAAAATCTACTTTAATTTCAAATGTGGATGAGATTCCAACCTGAATGAAATGTTCATGAAGTCCACTCTTCCTGTCAGAGAATGGTACGGGATCCGTCCTCCCCCTGTGAGTGGGATGGTTGGCTCCAAAGCAAGGTATTCAAAAACCCGGGCCCCTGAGCTTAGTCCTCTCACCACCTGTAAAACAGGTGCATGTGATGTGAATGTGAAAGCATTTAAAACATGTGTCACACTATACATGTAGAATTTCTACTCACCTGTCCAAAAAGGATAGAGATACTGGCCAATGACCTGAGCATTAACACAATACATGAGTTACATACAGACATCAGCTTTGTTTAAACTGATACATTTAACAGTGAATGGTAATTTAGAGCAGTCATTGTGGAGCAAGTTGTGTCTTTTACCTCTGAACAGTTTGAGAAGCAACCAGGAAAGACATGAGGTCTCCAGGGGACATTTCATTGCTCGAAATTAAAGTCCCTCCAGCAAAAATAGTTCCCAGAACAATGCCTGCATCAATGGCACACATTCCCAAAACATTAGCATCAGTTATGTAACTTCTGAAATACAGCAGGATTCCTTTAAAAACTGTTTTTAATTGAAAGTAGGAAACGTGCTCTCACAGTTCAGGGCAATGTTTGACAGTCCTTGGAAAACTGCGATTCCAGCACCAAGATTTTCATTCATTTCACAAGATTTGTCAACTTCACATGAATATAACCTGAAAAGAAAGAGATCGTGAATTTCTGAGATACAGGATACCGCCCAGAACATACAATGGCTGTGAATATATCAGAAAAACACTCTCACTTACTGAAGCTCCCGCTCTTCCATAGCAAAAGCTTTCACTGTTCGCACATTGCCCAGCGCCTCATCTGCCACTCCTGTTGCTTTTGCCACCTTAAATTTAACACAATGTAAACACACAGTCAGACAGTGTGGTGTCACAATATGAAGGTGGGCATATGGTTGCATCTTTCTTTCATCCCACAAAATTATGAAAATCAGAAGAGAGAAGAAGAAACTTGGCATCTAAACATTTGTGGGCCATAGTGAGAACAGAGTGGTGCTGTGTTAAAAGAGGAGAGGGTACAGTGCATCAGTCCCATTGACAAGGTCTGCTCTGCTGGTTTATATCTGCAGCTTTCTTAAGTATGGCCTGTATGATATGGCACCCCTCGTCAACCTAAACACTATACAAGACACTGAGCAGTCTTAGTATAATACTTTTTTTGATCTTACCTGTTCCTGAGCCAGACGGGATAGTTTACGGAGGAATGAGCCAATGAGAGCTCCAGCTCCCACAAGACAGGGAAGGACAACGACTGTGAGACCTGTGAGTTTAGGGGAGATGACGTAAAGAGAGACAAAACATCCAACTGTCTGTGTAATACTCCGCAGACCCTGCAAGAGCAAGAAAGCAAAAAGTAGAAATTAAAAGCTTAAAAGTAGCACATTGAATACATGTTATTGGATGTTTTAGGCAAATTTCATTTTATACCTGAGAAATGACCAACTTAAAGGATGACTTGAACTCCTGAATGTCAGCGGTCAAACGATTCACCAGCTGTCCTGTTTTATTGGCATCATAGAACGCCACATCTTGCCTGAGACAAAAAAAAAGAAAAAACAATTATTAAATTATTATTATTAGAGTCAGATCCACCAGTTAAACATCAGGTAATTTGTATGATTACCACATGTGTCTGATCACTGGTTTTCTGTAGTCATGAGTACCTCAGTAAGGATGCAAAAAGGGTCTTTCTCATGTCTGCTGCCACTCTCTCCCCCACCTTTGAAAGCAGGATAATGTAGCCAGACGTCAGCAGGCCCTGCACAAAGGAAGTGATAAATGACCAGTGGAACAGACCATTTTCCAGAAAATTGCTGTGACATTCATAATTTTTTCCCCAAATGAAAGCAAGTGGAACAGAGCGTGTATCAAGAATTTTAACTAAATAGGAAAAATGACTTTCTTTAACAATCAGATCTGCAAGCTGCATTAATGGACAAAGTTACTGAAAGAAAATGTATTCATATAACAAACACTTTGTAATAGGTGTAATCCAATACATCAACACACAAACTGCAGCAGTTGGGGTACAATAATACAATATAAAATGTGCTTACTAAATACTCATTATTGTAAGATCCTGCTCAGCACAGTTAGTTGATCATAGACTCATAGACATAGTATAAGTACTTGCATACTAAGTTGTGCAACTACTTACTTGGATGCCATACAGTCCAAGCAGTTTCATGGCAGGACCTCTTATCTCATGGACATAATTCCCAGTGTGTTCTCTGAGGTAACGAGCAACAATATTCACCAGATCCCCAAGCATCAAGGGGATTTGAATGTTCAAAATAGCTGCACCAAAAGCAAGCTGAAATGAAAATGACACTGTTTAGTTGATTAGTATAAATAACCCGTGTTGTGTATAACAATTTTTAAACTCATTAAGACCTACCACAACAGCCCCAATGAGAGAAAAGAGCTGAGGTTTGACAAACTCCCACAGGATGTCCCATTTGAACTCGGGGCTTTTGGCTACAACTTCCACCGGGATGTTATTATTCACATCTGCCTCACAGTAAGCTACATGGCACCACAGCCGAGCAGAGACGGTGAGCACCGCTGGTCCCAGGATGAACTTAAGAGCTACTCCTGGAGGTTTAGATGTTCGCGTGGCAGACTGGCGGACAGCCCTCTGGCTGAGGCTCCAAATACGACTGACAGCATTTCCAGGCTGTTGTGTGGAGCTGTATCCCTTAGATCCTGGAGATATATACCACCTGGACAAAACAAATAATATTAATACAACCAGACATCCAGTAATCTAAATTGTGGCTACTTTGCCCAGCCAGTTTAACAAAAGCAATACTTCTGTATTTAGTCTGATTTGAATCTGGGCAATTACCATATAGGTGAACCTGATTATAATCTTCTGAACTAATTGCTATTAATTCATCGTTACCTTATGTTGGAGTTGCTCTAAGAAGTCACTGATATAAATGTCTACACTCTGGAGTTGACAAAATCTGATAATTATAGTTCAGCCTACAGCCTTATTTAGCAAATCAGTTCAGCACATTCTGCACTGTCCTGCTGACAAATAAACTGACACCGATGAAAACATGATCTTGGTAGCAGGGGGAAAAAAAAGATATATTTTAAGATACAGTTTGAGCTGCACATTTAAAAAATATATACTTAACTGGTTAGTACACTCTAGTGGAGATGTGGCACAGTCACTTTATTAGTAGGAGGAATAATAACAGCCACAGATAAACTTTCACTCTATATATGTGCTTAAAATCACTGTAGGTTTAAATGTAAGTCTTCGTCCAAAGGTTAAAGTAATTAGATGAAAATGGCAGTGAGGGAACAGGAAAAAGCAGCACATGTGAGCTGGAGCAGGCTGGTGTTTGACAGTGTTTTCTTGAACACTACCTAAGTGGTTAATCCGCTCCAATATCTGACACTGTCTATTTATTTACAGTTCTGTTCAAGTTAAAACAGCTCCCGACTACGTTTTGATCGACTGATCGTTTGATTTTCTAACAATTTCATCTCTAATCCCACTCAAACACACAACTGTATGCCTTGGTACCTAGTTATTTATAACTGAATACTAACACTACTGTGACAAGGTGCACTGTCTAGTAATTAATGTAGGCCAAGCCTGTCAGCACGGATTAATTAACAAATATCGAACACAGATCAGCTGTCATTAGCTAAAGTAGCAACAGGTTACATTACCCTACCGTGACAGTTTCCATGATATGTCTGCTGTTTTATTGCACCGCGTGTACAGCGACAGTGACCGGGCTGAAGCTGCGATACTTGCTTTACTGCAAAGGATATGAAACATGTTTTATGCTTATTTCAGTGACAACAAGCTCATTAGGTCACAATAACCGTTAAGCGTTACAGTAATCCAGAGACAACTCGTAGGCTGCCATGTTGAAAGTGACCCAGAATGCATTTCTGCACCAATACAGGAGCTAATGTTGACTGTTAGTACTGATTTGAGAGCATGGGATGCAACTTTATTTCACATGGGGCAATATGCTGAGTAACTCTAAGCGGTCTGTGCAATACTGTCAAACAGAAACGCGAAAAAATCTGACTTTCTTCGGAAAATCTCGAGAAAACTACAACCATTGACCGGAAATGACGATGCTGTGAAGCTTTCACATGTATCGTGTAATTGGAAATATGAGCAGCCCAGTGGGAAAACAATAACAACATACAACTTGTAAATCTGAGTCGGATATATTAAGACTTTCTCACACTAACGACAGCTCACACTTGGTGAAAAGGACTTTGGACATGCCAGTAAACGGTAAAACACAGAAAAGTAATTCTCTGAATTCAGCTCGTTATACGAACCTCCATCAATACGTAAAACAACTACATAAGCAAAGTTAGTATACTCTATCTGGTGTGATAGCGAGATTAACACTGGTATGTTTAAAATGTGTGATCACCCTCACTTTCAACCATGCACCAGCCGTGTTTTTCTTGTTCTGCCTATTCTACCGATGCTCCGTGAACGCAGCGCTAAACCCGAAGTGACGTCAATGACGTTTTGTTGACATTTGTTTGTGAAAGACAAAAACAGTGGACACACACACAGGATAGTGTATTTTTGGAAAGCGACTGACGGACCTCGGGGCAGACCGGAGACCACCGTGTCAACATTAAAACATAGCTGCGCGCGTTAAACGAGATCTGGCCAAAACTGGGCTCGGGGCAATAGACGAAAGAAGATCAAGAGCAGCAGATGAACGGAGTCGGGAACAAAACAAACCGTTGTCACCCTGACTACACGAGTGGCTGAATCATTCACAGGCTAGCCAGCCATCACACAGCTGGCTTAGGTCGTTAGCTTATATGTACGTATTTTACAGCCGTTGATTAACTGATGAACGTTTGTCTGGTAAAATTTAAACTGCTCACTAGCATTTAACATGTTATCACCGTAGTGTAACGTTACACGAGCGCCGTCCGTCATACTAGCAAGTTAGCAAGCTAATGCTAGCTGTAGCTAACGTTACCCTTTCTTGAACTGCTTGAGCTGCCTAGTGGCTTGTTACAGTTATGTAGCTGAGGCTGCGAGACTGCACTCGTTTCAGACAGCGTTTACTTCAAAAGTGGCTCATCAATTGGGAGTGATCATAAGAATGTGAAGCACAATGGCCAACCTCGAAGCTTACCAGGAATATCAGAGAATTGAGGACTTTGAGGAGGACTCGCCACCCGGGGAGGAGGATTTACTGGTGCATGTGCCCGAAGGCCTGAAAGGTGATCAAAGCACTACGACTAATAATAGTAATATAGTAATATAGTTTGGTGACTGCATTGTGAAAGTCTCATACCTGATAAACACGCCTGTGGTCTGAAAAATGATGACTCAACTGGGTAATGGGCGATTAGAGTTTAATGTTTTTTGATTTCTGTTCCAGATTCATGGCACCATATCAAGAACTTGGATAATTTCTTCACAAGGATATCCTTTACGTTACATGCAGTTTTAGTAAAGTGTGTTGTCATTGCCCATGTCACTTGCATCATGCTATGCTGACTCACAATAGTATCATGATGCTGGTCACGAGTCATATTTACAAACTGCTGAATATCATAATTTCTGCTTCTTGACTCCTGTTTATGCTTATAGTATTACTACACTCTGGTTGGTCTTGATTACCTTTGCTTAATCAATACAACTGTTTCAGTGTAAGATCATGTTTACTCAAGTTTGTTATTTCAGGTATTCCTTAACCAGTCTGTCCACATATATCATTTTCATCAGAAGAATGGCTTTGCCTGTATGATGCTGTCAGAGTTCTTTGAACTTGTGTAAGTACAGAGTTCAGATACTAAGGAAGGAAGGAAAACACTGTGAGACAGAGAAACATGCATTTGATTGCAAACATAACGTCGAGGTTGGTTGCATTTGAACATTAGATGAGTTTTCAGTTCCAACAGCATGCTTGTTTTCAGTGAAACACTGGCCTAATTTATATCCATGGTAAATTTTTGTGTTGTTGTGAACTTGTGACAGAGGAGAGTGCCTTAGGCATCTGCATGAACAAGCTCAACTGGATAATTCCAGCAGCACCTGTACAGAAACTCACATAAACCAGTTGTTTTTACATTTAGTAGCTTAGCTTTTCTCATGGTACAGATTATTCTGCTGGCTTTAATCACTTCATTTTGGGCCAGTATGTCAGCGCAACATGCGGCTTATTTTATGGCCCTGCTGCTTGAGATATCATGCCAACAGGCCACTGGTATTATTGAGCCCCAGACTGATGTATCCCTGAAGCTTGCCACAGGGGGTCAATTAATTTGCAGCCCATTAAACTATTAGCTGTAAAAAAATCAGTCTTCATTATGACAGCTCAAAACAAACCACAGCCGGTCAACAGATTTAACTGCAGCTGAGCTGTCTGAACTGCATTACTATGAATGAATCATTTGTCAGTATAGAGTACTGTCTGTTTGTTGATAGTTAGGAATGAAATATTATCACTTGTCTCAATATACTACCAGTTTTTGTACCTCTTGTCATTGGGCCTCGTTCAGGAATTGTTCTTAAGAAGAAATGACTTTTTAAAACCCATTTATGAAGTTTTCAAGAAGATTTTGACATTCACCAGTGTTTTCTTATTTGGGATTTGTTCTTAGCTAAGAACAAAATCTACGCACACTCAAGAGCATATATGCAAATTTGTGACACATGTGCAACCACAGCATCCAATCGCAATAAAGTGATTGATCTTGCTATGTATGATGGCACACCTGAGAGTGCGGCCTCTCCAATATTGGCCCAGATGCGCTGGTCCAGCTCAGATAAGTCTGGCCAATCCTGTCCCCCTGCGTCTCTCTTTGTTTGGCAAATTTTCTTTAACCTCAGATTTGAGGATCAAACTATTTCTTCTTTACTGGGTCAGTTGTGTGCTCTTCTTCAGATACAGCATTCATTGAACGACTGACATCATCCCATGCATCTTTTTTTTTTTTTTTGTTACTTTGCATCCAGTGCTGATGCTACCAAATATAATGGCGTGTTTTTGTTCACTTCCTGCAGCAGTACCTCCACTTGAACACTACTAAAGTTCTTTTTACGTTTGGAGTTTGGAGGCTTCCTCTTTAGATTTTCATTTGGCCATTTTATCTTTCTTTCACAACTTGACTTCTCTGCTCAGTTTCTGTGGTTGCTGTTTGCACATGGCCCATGGCAGTCTCATGCCTTTTACAGGGATTGATGGGGTGTTCTGTGGTTTAAGAACACATTCAAGAATCTGACATAGAGATTTCTTAAATAAATTCTTAAGCCAACTTAAGAAAGAATTTAAGAAAATACTTAAGAACATATTGGTGAATGAGGCCTATTGTTAGTAATTTGATGCATCTTGTGTTTTACTGTCATGAAGTATGAACACTAACCTCTGCTTTTCTTTTCATCTCCTAACAGTCAATTTTTGTTTGTTGTCACATTCACAACGTTCCTTGTCAACTGCGTGGAGTATGATGTACTGTTTGCCAATCGGGCAGTCAACCATACCGGGCCTGGCCAGAATCCATTGGACAGAAACAAAGTCACCCTCCCAGATGCCATCCTGCCCAGCCAGCAGTGTACTCAGAGGTAATGTTGTCTTCTGCTGAGCAGCAGGGTGTGAAGGTTTATTTTCCTGTTGGGGAAGATTAGTGGAAATTCCAAGGTGAATTAATTGAAAAAGCTATACAGTCATATAAAGTGATACCTGGTTTGCTTGTCCTTGCATCTCAGCCAATTGATTAGATACTTTGTTCTCAAGCAGACAGTCTTGGATATTATTAGAGCTCTTATAGAGACAGGCCTTTAGAGGGATTTAAGGTGTCTGGGTTAATACAGTCGCTGTCAGATTTTCAGACTTGATTCTTATTGGGTTGTGTTAGATGTGGCTTTAGATGGCAAGATACAGTCACGTTCACTGAGGAGAATATGGAGCAGTAGCCTATTTAGCTGTACCCTGTGGGTTTCTTAATTTACCCAAGAAAATTAAGAGAAGGCTTTGTATTTGTAATGTTAAAGACTATTCACTCTTTTATTAACTGTCAGCACTCTTAGCAGTGGTTCCAGACGAAATCGTCTTAACTGATTTTACGTGATTTTATTCTTTTAGATACATCAAACATTTGACATGTGACCAATGTGTGGTATTTGTATTGTGCTTTTTTTTTTTAAATAATTAAAGTTGTTCAGAGAAGAGTCTTGATATCAGTGGTAATGACAGCATCACCACAGCCAGCATTAAGACAGATTTAAAACAATACAAAATATAAAAAGGTATTAATGTCTGTATTTTTAAGTCTGTTTCATTTCAAGAACAGGTAATGTTAGTTTCTACAAAATGTCTTTCTCAGTTTTGTTATTCATTTCAGCCCGAGCTTCAAATTGCAACATGTGTTCACACTGGCTTTAGGGAACAGGGCTGTGTAATTGATAGCTTCACCCCAGCTGATATACTGACAACTTGGCTGGGCCAGTAAGCTGACAACCACATGACCTCCCCCCTTAAGCCCTGTGTTGTCATATATGTTTTTTTTACCCTAAGAAGTAACCTTGCTTCTGCTTGTATCCTCGAGCTACTCACGGGTCCCTTATCATCAATTTCTTCCTCATCCTGACTATTGGTCGAAAGTCAAATATCAAAGTCAGTGACGTACAAACACTTGGAATTCTAATTTGGGAACAGCGAGTTCAGCAGGTTGGAACATCTATGTCCTCCTCACAGCCCATCTCAGATTTCCATTTTCAAACCAGACACTCAATACCTGAGAACATTTAATGTTTTGTTTATTTCTGAAAATAAACTTGATGTAAAATTATATATGAAATACTTAAAAGAGCATCAAATCATTGCTCAATTGCTGGCTAATGTGTGTTTGTAGGTGCAAATTACTGATGCTCAGCATGTTCTGTGTTTTGACATGGGATACTTGTAAGCTTCCTTAATTATAGAGTGGCGTAAGAAGGCCACCTCACTAAAAACCTGTAAACAGTGGCTCAGTGACACTTTGATAGATTGCAACATACTCTGGGACAAACAGTTTCTCATGTGTTGATCATGTTTTCAATTTGCTATTATAAATATAGTAAGTCATAACTTGTGTGTGTGGGGTGGGTCATATTTTGGCTGCTGCATATCTGTGTATCTATTATTTATCTATCTACATATAATTAAAGTAATTCTGAGTCCCCAGTTTTGAAATAGGCCCATGTCCTCACCCTTTTTTTCTGTTTTATAGTAAACTTAATATGGTGTGCTTCTGCCACCTCTGTTTTCATACAGGATTCAAGACGACAGCTGGATTATATTTCTTCTCATCATGGCAGCCATCTTCTGGATCTATCGACTTATTAAAGTCTTTTGCAATGTCCTGAGCTACTGGGAGATCAGGCAGTTCTACATCAAAGCACTGAAGATCAGAATGGTAAGTGGTGCACCTGGAGATGTGTACCGAGGGTGCTACACAAAAAAATCCAACTAGTGGTGACGGTGTCTTGTAGTGTTGTGCTGGCATGCGTTGTCAGTTTACTTTGTGCACTGTGTCCTTTTCCCAGGATGAACTATGCAACTTCACATGGCAGGAAGTCCAGGACCGGCTCATCAGCCTGCAGAGAGAGCAGCAAATGTGCATACACAAGAAAGAACTGACAGAACTTGACATCTATCACCGCATCCTCCGATTCAAGAACTACATGGTGGCCATGATAAACAAATCACTGCTGCCAGTGCAGCTGCAGCTCCCCCTGCTGGGTAATGTGGTGTTCCTCACCCAGGGCCTCAAGTACAACTTCGAGCTCATCCTCTTCTGGGGTCCTGGCTCTCTGTTTCAGAATAAGTGGAACCTGCATCCCAAATACAAGCGGACTGGGAACCGCCTGGAGCTCGCCCAGCAGCTCAGCAGAGTCATCCTGCTAATGGGTTTGGCCAATTTGCTGCTATGCCCCTTCATCCTGGTGTGGCAGGTGCTGTACGCTTTCTTCAGCTACACAGAAGTAATCCGCAGAGAACCTGGAAGCCTGGGCGCTCGCCGCTGGTCCATGTATGGTCGCCTATACCTGCGTCACTTCAACGAGCTGGACCACGAGCTGCACGGCCGACTAGGTCGCGGCTACAAGCCCACTTCCAAATACATGAACTCCTTCACATCACCAATGCTGACTGTGCTGGCAAAGAACGTAGCTTTCTTCTCAGGCTCAGTATTGGCTGTTCTCATTGCACTGACAGTCTATGATGAGGACGTCCTTACAGTGCAGCACATTCTGACTGCTATCACTGTGCTGGGGGTGGTTATTACTATAGCCAGGTGAGTTTCAGAGCCAAGACTTTTTTCATCACTCCCTGGAGATATAAAACTTACAGTGGTTGTCATTTTTTTTATTGTCTCCTTTGCTACTGATATTACGAAGCAGACAGATAGAATACACTGCTGTGTATTGTGGCAAAATGTAAACTGCAGCATACTGTAGAAAAATGTTCACATTTTGTACATGTCCAACGCCAGGTCCTTCATCCCAGATGAGCATATGGTGTGGTGTCCGGAACAGCTGCTTCAGTGCATGCTGGCACACATTCACTACATGCCAGACCACTGGAAGGGCAGTGCTAACAAGAGTGAAACCCGCGACGAGGTAGCCCAGCTGTTCCAGTACAAAGCGGTGAGGACGGGAGAAACACATTCATCACACTCTAACTGATATTAATGATATATTTTGGTTGGGTTTGATGAAGTTGTTAAAGCAAATGACTTTGTCTGGAATGTGAATATTTTAACCCTAACCTAACCTAACCCTTCTGTGTCCACATCAGGTGTTTATTTTGGAGGAGCTGCTCAGTCCCATTGTCACACCCTTCATTCTTATCTTCCTCTTGAGGAACAAGTCTCTGGAGATCATTGACTTCTTTAGGAACTTTACTGTGGAGGTGGTTGGAGTTGGAGACATCTGTTCCTTTGCACAGATGGATATCAGACGCCACGGAAACCCTACGGTAAGGCTCTTTCCTAGTCAGCCTACTCAGATCATTTGTGAAAATAAAGACAGGCTAATCCATAATAAGTTGACGCCTCAGTGAATATGGTGTGCATGTATTTTTGGATATTTCTGCAGTGGATGTCAGAGGGCCAGACAGAGGCCTCTATATACCAGCAGGCTGAGAACGGAAAGACGGAGTTGTCCCTCATGCATTTCACCATTAAGAATCCACGCTGGCAGCCGCCACAGGAGAGCTCAGTGTTTATCAGCCATCTCAAGGAGAAGGTGCATCATGATGCGCAGGGCGGCCCCTCCACCCAGCTGCTGCTTTCTGAGGCTCCTCTCTGCACCTCACTGCAATCCAATGAGTCTGCCACTGGGGTAAGAAACCATGACGACCAAGAAGATAACATATGTTCCACACATGAGCTGAATATATAAATCATCTTAGGTAATGGATTTGGCTGTGAATTTTGAAGCTGTATGGAGACTCTTACGGACACTGCTCTATTAACAGTAGCATTAATGTTAATTGTCCATTACTACTACCCAAAAGTGATCCTGTATTTTTTTCTATAATTTATTAACTCAGTCACATTGTATTGTGCTGCATGTTGCTGTTTCCAGCCTGATAACCTGTTGGCCAGTGTCCTGGCCCACCCCATTCTAACTGCATCTGGACTACAAGGTCGAGACCATCACTTCATCCCACCAAGCACGGCTGCCTCTGCTGCTGCCAGCGTCCTGGCGTCCTTGTCCACCTCCCAGCTTGCTCACACCAGCCGCGGCCGCTCACAGGGCCTCCTGCCGTCCTCCGTCCACCCCGAGAGCACCATGTACCGCAGTGATCGCACCGTCATTGACAGGTACTCATCAGCCCCTGTATTTCTTCCTGCATTATTTCCACAGCTGCCACTGCATTAGCGTATGTTGAAACCAATAAATAAATGCAAAGACATGAGTGTCGTCGGCTTTGATTAACTTATGTTTTTTTGTTTTTTTTTTTCTCAGTATGTCCAACAGTGACTCACACATCCGGAGCAATGCATTGCAGTCAGAGTTCGCCTCTGCAGAGATGAGCCTCCATGCCATCTACATGCATGAGGTGATTTCCTATACCATATACCTTAGCCTTTAGACATCAGTATTATTATCATTATTATTATTAAATAATCTCCAACCTCCTTTTCTTATTATCTGCACAGAGTTTTTAAATTATACTCCACAAAAAGTCAAAAAATGAATCATTTCCCAGTGGAAGTGTGGAAGTGAAAGATCTGCTTTTTTTATTTCTGCAGGGATGAATATTTTATGTAAAAATATTAAGTTTGGGTAGAGTTTCACTTAGTATCCTTGTGCACTGCCAGTCTAGTGCTCCATCATTATGTACACTGACAATTACTCGTGTCTCCAGCTCCACCAGCAGAGCTCCCACCCACAGAGAAGTTCAGGGCAGTGGCAGAGTGCAGTGCCAATGAGAGAGCTGCACACAAACACAGGTAAATAAAATAGCAATTGTTAACTTTTGTGTGTCAAAAAGTTGTTTTTAGGGGAGTTGAACATTTAAAGCCACAGTAAGAAAGAATTTGAATATTGGGTTTGTGTATATTACTTTCAACGACAATGAGTAATTTGTTTTAGTATATATGCAATAGGTAATCTATTTAAATAAGCATCTAAAAAAAATAAACGCACGGAAAAGTGTGAAATTTGAACCATATTCCGATGCTCTTCTCAGGCTTCCAGGCACATAGTGGTCTTGGTTCCAGCACGTCTATGCCCACCGTTGTCCACCTCGGTGGCTGGCAGGAGGAGGAGGAGGATGAGGACGAGGAAGATCAGGAGATCAACAGTGGATCTACTCCTAAGCAGGGCACCGGGAGTAGTCTTTGAAGTGCCTTATGTCATAAGGTATATACTCGATTTCTAAAGATGATATTGTGACATAGTGAAATATGAGTTTGATGAACCCAGCAACAATGGCTGACATTATCCTAGAAAGGATAATTTGCCATGATAATTTCTCTTCTCTTTTTCTTTTATAGTGTTTACATTTTACTTTCTTCGATGAACATTGTGGCCTTAGATGATCTTCATGGAGAATTTAGCATGGACCTTAAAAACATCCTTCATTCATTAGTGGGTGGGGCTCACTGAATAACCACTGTCCCTGCACCTCCACGCCTCATCCTGTCACATCAGGCAGACTATGGCATCAGGGAAACCATATGTCTTCCGTCCGTTTCATCAAGATCTTGTAATAACATGTACAGACGACTGCAAAGTATACGCGACAGAGAGACAACATAGTGTATCCATTAGTTAACATGTAATGATGGATGTGCGCAGTTTTATTGTGAAATGCAAAAGGCTCATCAGAACTTCTCCTAATCCTGTGTGTGCACAGTTCATCTGTTTTGTGCATCACAAGTTTGTACAGTGTGAATCCAGTGGACGATTTCATACAGAGTGGCGTCTTGGTCTGTGCTACAGAGACTGCAAGCTGAATCTTAGCTGCCTGAACAATTTTGGTCATCCGGAAAAAAAAAATGAAAACAGTATTTCAAGTTGTGCTGTTAAACCCTGGTGAGTTGTAAATACACTTTTTCATTTAACATATTCTTTACAAGTCCACATTTTTACTACCAGATCTAATCCTTTAGAAAGATACCAAGTATTGATATGATAAAGAGTTGACTATACTGAAGCCGTACAACTCAACACCATGTGTACCTAGCAAAAAGCCCACTGGGTTTGTTAAAACATGTCTTTAAACTAGGTCTTACACATGCTTTGATGCTGCTGTCTGTGTTTAGTGATCCTAAATGCAGATTTTGTTCAGTATTAATATTTCTGCAGCTGATCTATCAAGATGTTGCATTTCTTTAAAAACCTGAGTGAAATTTGGGCACCAAGTACTACTGACATCAAAATCTCAATGCAGATAGAAGATGTCTTTTAATTCTCTTGAGGCTGGGCGCAAAGTCAGCATTATGCCTTAACACCAATACAAACATATGTATTTAAATCCTAGTTTTCCATATTACCTCAATGGTGGTGAAGAAAAACTAATACTCCAGTCAGTACCTCTGCTATGTATTTACTCACATGTAAATATATTTCTTTTTTTTTTTCGGTGTACAGATGCATCTTTTAACTGCATTTAGATTTTAATGGCAGGTGTAAATTGAACCCATTTCATTTTCTGGTCTTTTTTCTCATCCTGCAGATGTTTTGAGTCAGATATCCCAGAAACATTGGGGAGGAATGTTTTTTTTAAACATCAACACAGGGTGATATTGCATTTACAAATCTTTCTTGTGCACATTAACATTTAATTTCTGTCCTTTTCCCAAAAAGCTAAAGTATAAATGGAAGTTCTATCATAAGGGCTGGTATCAGAGCGTGTGCTGTTGCTCCTCGAGCTTTAGGTTTTTAGATGTTAGGACAGGACAGTTCCTCTCAGGCTTCATATTTTCTCAGGCTTTCCACTTTCAAAGTAAGAGCATGAGGAATAAAAAAAATAAAACAAAAAGCCTTTCCACAGTCAGCATCATATGTTAGCTTTAAGAATATTTATTACTTGTTTCTCCCCAGATATTTAATTGATATATAAGTATTATTTATTTGAGCAAAAATATTTAGATTGTTTTTGTCAAATAATTTACTTCCACAAAAGCTTCTAATCGTATGACTAAAAGAAATGGCATGCGTCCCCCGTCACTAACAGTAGTTTCAAAAGTTGTGATATAAAGGGTTCATTAATGCAAAAAGAGCATACCCAGCTGCCTGATGTTGAATGTGATTTAAACTTAAAATAAACTGGGACTAAATCTGCTTGTTGCTGTAGTGTGTAAAAATATCACTCTATCTGTTTTTTCTTTTTTTGCACCCTGCAAAGATCTCAAGTGATGTAGATCTCATCCTCCACTGATGCAAGACTGTAGAGGGCACAGATAGGTCTTTGCAGTCTCTCGTGTTAAGAAACTATTCCACTTTCCTTGTGAGTGTTTGCGTGTCTGTTGAAGGAATGCATTTTGACATCTGCTTAATTATGCTAACACAGAACTTTGCACTGAGAAAACAAAGCATTTTTTAAATGTTTGTGAGTGTGTATATATGTATGTGTGTGTATGTATATACACATATACATATATTTGATAAATATACAGTACTTGTATCAGTTACACTTTAGAAAGGGCAGGTCTCAAAAGGGACAGAGTCAATCTCCATCCTTCATGACCTCTTCTCAAGTTTTGTATATAAGCATAGCATCAGCACATGTTGTGATGTCATTGGCCACAGTGAACCATCTGGAAACACTGTGGCCAATCGCATAAGGTCATTCTTACCTCTGGTTAGTAAAGAGTTTGCCCTGTAGGGGATGATGTGTGTTTCTGACACACACACACATACACACTTAAATATGCTTACATGGGTATATTGTGGTCACTGTTTATTTATGGTTGTTCTTACAAATGCAGTGAGTCGATGTTACCGAGACACTGGGGCTCAGCTATGTGCACAGAGTGACTTGACTTCTGGCAGTCTCCGCATTTTACATCTCACTGTTATTTTATTTTCAGCAGTGCCTTAGTGTTATGGATTAGTATTCGCTCCTATTAGAAGCCATTTCCTGTAAACCGTCAGATTTGCTTTCACGGACTTAGCAGCACATACTATGTACAGTGTTTTTTTTGTTTGTTTGTTGTTTGTTTGTTGGCAAGTCATTGTGTATAGCATCACATATGTTGTGAAATTGTGGATGTGGCTTGTAAGATGAGCTGCAAACTGACCTTGAGAGCAAGAGTATGCCTTGTTATTGGCAGTGTCACCATGGCCAACCTTCTCATCATACTATGGTCTCTTATACACTATACACCAGTCTAAAAATCACAGTGACTGGAACAAGGTGCTAAGTTTTCATCCTGAAATGTTAAATATGTTTTCAGACATGTTTTGATTTTCTGGTACATTGGTTTTTCTGTTTGTTGTTTTGTTTTGTTTTTTGTTCTAGAAACACTAGCTGAAAATGAAACATGCCAAAAGAACTTGTCTTCGGCACAGCTTTACAAGACGTGTTGTTTCCTGTGAGTGAGTAGAGAGGCAAATAAAATCTTATTTTGAGTGTATTTAATCATTTCAGGTGTGGATCATTATGTGATGTTTATTTGAAATAAAAATATATTTTAATTTTCTCTCTGTTCTACATTGTTGTTGCTAGTTTGCAACGTCAAACCCTTTCTGTGCCAGCCTAATTGTGTATATATAAACATGACTTCACACTGTTCTGCTGGTGATGTTGTTGACCTTTAACCTTTTATATTACTATGCTAATTTATGCTAACTTATATTTAAGTGCTTTTTAAGCAGGGCTTCGGGTCATGGCTCAGTGCCTGTCCTGCTGCTTGCTTGAGAGATGATATTGGCTGCAGACATTCATGGTCCCTGTAGGAATTCATTGTGATGAGTGGTGAACCTTTGTATCTTACACCATCATTTAGGAGCATGCTAAATAGGTTGTGTGTACATGTGTTCACAGTTGATCCAAAATACAACTAAGGATGCTAGAGAAGGCCCCTATATGATGTCTGAGTTGGCTCTTAACACACTGACCCTGAAGTGAACTGAAATGTAAGTTAGAGGAAAAGCAGAGCCTGGACCAGCTGTCTGGTGGTTTTGACCTTCTAAAGAATAATTTTAATTTACAAAAACTAAAGATTTCAGAATTGTAGTGTAACCTCTTACGTTAATCTAAAACCTCACTAACCAGGACAACACACTGCATCATGTAGACAAAAGATTTAAAAAAAGTAGTAGTCTTGGTGACGTTTCCTGTTTTTCTGTGTTAACCTGGTTCCCCTATTCCTGACACTACTGTAAATGGTATCTGCATTGAAAATAAACACCACATGTGTCTATTTTGCTACACACTACTTAGTCTCATCTATTTTTTCCTCCACTTGGTGAACATCATTGTCCAGGTCCTCTGGGGCCTTTTAAGGCGCACATATGCCACCTGCTGTTCGCTCTTGGCTACCTGTCCTTGGTACTACAGGCATTCGTCTCACTTGTCATCCCTCTATGTGAATGTTCTTTTGAGGTAACACCCATGCGTTTCGACTGTGAACATGATACAACCACGACCTTATTCTTGAAATGGCTGAGAGGTCAGCTGCAAGACCGTGAGGTCAGATATTGGAGAGTATACATTGCATCCATCTTGTGAAGACTGGCTCATTGCTAAGAAATGTTATACTTGGGAATTTATCCAGCTTTATAGTTGCTAAAAACATAGCCAGGTACTGTGTGTGTGTGTGTCTGTCTGTCCACTGCCCTCTGCTGTAGTGTGTTGCAGGTGCCATGAGAAGATGACCCCTGGCCGAGAGTGAGATTTGGACCAATACCAACGTGGAAACGATCTGTGATCCGATGCTAACAACGGACCAGGCTAATGAGAGAGCAAGGAAGACATTTAGAAGTAAATTCAAATTTTAAAAAATAATAATATTTTTTTTTTCACACATTACACTGAGACAGATACAAGATTGATCTACTCATTTCTCGTAATTGTTCTTTTCCTCACTGTGGTTCAGGAGCATGGAAACTAAACACAGTAGCCAGAACAGGATGAAGCAGGGGCGAGCAGCAACAGTGGATTACCGTCTGCTAGAGTTTCGTGGAGTTTAATTCAGGGTCCAAGCGACCTGCTGCTGTCACTCACTGGCACTGGGGGAAAGCCCACGCTGGAAGATCAAGAAAATACCATGGTACAACTTGCTCCCTCTGTTTTCTTAGATGGTGTCAACATTATATTCCAGAAGTAATCATTTCTCTGAACCTTTGATAAAAAAAAATAATAATAGTTGTACACCCTAATGTGTAAAGACTGCAATGTCACGCTGAGTGATTGCTGAGTGCTGACATCATTGTGAGGGCGTCATGGGAGATACATTTAACGCATTACTGTGTTTTAGCTCAGTATGAAGTCATAACTTAATTATAGGCAGCTATAAAGCAGCTGTCACACTGGTGGCTGAGGAATACAATGTGCCACATGCTCTGTGACAGGTTCAGCTAATCTCTGATCTTAACCCAATCACATTTACATTCAGTCAAATTAGTATCAGCGCTTACTGCGTACAAACACACAAATGACAGGGATTTACTGGTTTCTGTTTCAAGAGAAAGGGACTGAATGACAACAAAGGAACAGCGTGAGCGATAAAAATGAGACAAGAGTCGAGAGGATTTATAGTCTTGTCTGACTGACTCCAGTCAACACAAGATCAATAACCTTCAGCAGCCTCAGCTACAGTATTCATGAATTAACATCTGAAATACAAACAGTTGTTTCCAGAGGTCTGAGGCCATTTTACCTTCATGTGGTTCCAGACTACAGAAACCACTGTGTGTATTTTGATATAAAACAAAGTTCATGATAAATTCAAAAATTGAACTCACAACTTCCATTTTTATGGAGTACACAGGCTGATTCTAGTATGAAGAGACAAAAAGTCTTATTCTGTGGAGAGGGCCTTGAAATAGTATTTAGACCTTCACACTGGAAGATAAAATTAACAGAAAATGTAAATAATTGAAAAAATAGTATTCTAATAATTGTAGTAGTAGCAGGTAATAATACATAAGTAGTAACCAATGAGTAAGTAATAGTAGTACTACTACTACTTCTGCTGCTACTACTACTACTACTAATAATAATCATAATCATGATCATAATAGTTTTATTTATGTTATTGTTGTTATATTAAAAGTAATGTAATATTTACACCAATAAAAACTGATTATTGTTAGTATAGTATGAAGAGAAAAAAACCGTGTTAAGGAACTTGGACCCGTGCCTTCAGAAAAAACAAACAAAACAACTAAACAAAGAACCAAGAAAATGAAGCTCATTGTTGTCACTTACAGCACAGTATGTCATGTGTCTTATATACGAGCTGTCGCTACTGAAAGCTTCACCTCAGCAGATGTAAAACATTTTGGTAGTAATATTCATCATTATGAGTTGTTTACGACTTGAAGTGTGCAGTGCAGTGTGCATGTGTGTGTGCACCAGCCCAGCAGCAGCAGCAGCAGCAGCAGCCGGTCCAGAGAGTGCTCCCCTTCCTTCCCCTCCTCGCTCAGCCACAGGCTCCCTCCTATCTCCTATCTCCACACTAAATGACAAGTCTATTTTGGACAGGAGGCTGCGCTAAAACAGGAACGTCAGCTATTTGGCATCATGAGGTACCGGAGAAGAAAGAAAAAATAAGTCTAGTCAACCGCCCACTGCAGGAGACTGGGGGGGATGTTACACCATCCTGGATTTACAACCATTTCAAGGATTTTTAAGCATAAAGAGGACATTTGTGGTTGGATTTCTAGCACCGGTACAGAGGAGGTCTGTCACCCGGAAACCTCGACGGCCAACTGAAGTTTAAGCCCACATGATTCAACGCCAGTTGTACCTGAGTGGCTGAAGACTCAAGGTGAAAAAGCAATGCTAAACTGAGAATATATACATTATTTTAATACTTCATTTAACATTAATACTTATATGGAGAAGTGACCGAAGTTTGAGATAATTTCCACTGAAATTACCTTCTTTTCTACCTGTAACAGTCACAAAGGCTGCTGCTCTTAGTTAGGCTAGTTAGCTTCAACTTCCACTTTAGAGTGAGCCAATTTCTTTCTTTCTTTTTTAACGAATTAAGAAGCTTATGTTCTCCAACTTTCCCTGCTAAACTTAGTTTTTATTTTTACTTAAGTTACAACAAAATTTAAGGAGGTTTTGGTAGAGGTTTTGGTAGCTTTGTATGAAAGACACACAACGAGAAATGTTCGTGAAGTGGGAGCTTTATTAAACAGCTGATGTCCCTTTCGCTTCTACAAATGGCAATGGACAGAGACGGGGCCTGACAGCTGAGGTTATTTTTGGGACAGGCGGTCCAAGCGACAGAGGTGACAAAGCTGGCAAATGTCACTCTTTGAAAGGAACATATCTGCTCTGTTTGACCTTGTTACCGGGGAATTCATCTGTTGTGGTGTTGTTAAACTACCTGCCCGGTCAGTAGGCTGTATGGCATGAAGTGAAGTCTTTGTGTAAGTGAACCTGTCCGCAGGGCCATGACAGGGTATGACTGTCTGTCACTGTAGCTGCCAGCTGTAAATATGCCACTCTGAACAGTGGGTCAATGTCTGTTTCCACAGTGCAACATATTTACACAGTGTACAGCAAACTGGCATATCTCATAATTGTATCTATGTCACTTAACATGCAGCCAGGAACTGCTTCAAAATGATGAACACAATTTGTCTTGACATTGTTTGTTTCAGTTTAATTAAATTATAAAACTTAAATTCCACAGTTTTATTCAAATTAATTTCAGGAACGTCATTAATTTTTTTTAATGAACTGGTGTTAATTGAACCAAGAAAGTACATTACACTAGGACTTTGATAAAT
Organism: Caranx ignobilis; assembly: GCA_021432705.1. NCBI lineage: Eukaryota > Metazoa > Chordata > Actinopteri > Carangiformes > Carangidae > Caranx > Caranx ignobilis. The sequence continues at coordinate 37,437,376 of MU269980.1, forward strand.
GAAAAATACCATTAAACTTTGCTCAGTGTTTGTTTTAATTCTTTCCCTCGTCCCTTGTAGGATCAAAAATGATTCAAAATATTACCACAATCACAATGTGCACATTTGAGAAAGGTAAAAGGTGTCAATGAGCCAAGGTGGTCTTCTCCAGATGTGAAGGAATATATCACTGTGAATAATACCGAAATAACAATATCTATCAAATTTATAATAATATTACTTTTTGTCACCTTTTCTTTGATTACAGGAGCAAACAATGGATCCTAACTTGTTTGGAGGAGCCCCAGGTTTCTCACTCGCCCAAAGGCGTTTGCGGTGTGTGTGGGCAAAGATGCCACACTGAGCTGCACCATCGTGGGCAGTCCAACCCCGCTGATCACTTGGGAAAAGGATAAGCTGAAGTTGACATCTGGGGGCCGCTTCAAGACCGTGGAGGATGGAAATGTGTACCGCTTGACCATCTATGACTTAATGCTGGAGGATAGTGGACAGTACATGTGCCGTGCCAAAAACAGTGTTGGGGAAGCTTATGCTGCTGTAACCCTGAAAGTGGCCCTGCCAACAGAGATGGCTCAGAGGGCCCCTGTTTTTGTGGTGAAGCCTACCTCTTCACGCGTAGGTCTGGGAGGCGATGCTATTTTCCATTGCCGGGTTGTAGCTTATCCAGAGGCCAACTTTGACTGGGAAAAGGATGGGCGCTACCTGGGAGAGACGAACCGCATCAAGATTGTTTCCGACAGCGACAGCAGCACCTTAAAGATCCAAAGTGTGCGTAACCTGGACAGCGGCACCTACACCTGTAGGGCCCAGAACACCGTTGGCCGTGCACACACCGCAGCAGCTCTTGCTGTAGACACACAGGACCCCCGCCAACTGACTGCAGACAAGAGCACCTCCCTCCTCTCCCACTTGCAAAAGCGCAAAGAGGAAATGAAGAAGGATATTTCCATCTATCATACTGAAGAAAGCTCCTCAGTTTCATCTTCCTCCAAAGGCGCCATCACAGATGGTTTCAGTTCTCTGAGTCTTGAACATGAGCTGAGGGCATCTGCACTGGCAAAGCTGCCCAAAGGTGTGTTCACACGTACCTGCACAGTGACTGAGGGCAAGCACGCCAAACTCAGCTGCTTTGTGACCGGTCACCCTAAACCCCACATTATTTGGAGAAAGGATGGATCGAACATCAGTGAGGGCCGTAGGCATGTCATTTATGAGGACCAAGCTGAGAACTTCATCCTCAAGATCCTCTTCTGCAAGCAGAGTGATAATGGTCTCTACACCTGCAATGCAACCAACATGGCTGGGCAGACCTACAGTGCTGTGTTGGTAACAGTCAAAGGTAAGAAAATGTTACATTATGCAAGAAAACATCACATTTACAAACAATTTTGATACATCACAGCTTTTATCAGAGACATGAAACAGCATCAGAAATTGAATGGATAATTTGTCAAAACAGAAAACTTAGAGGCCCACACATACCACAACCATACCATGTCCAGTATTTACATATATAAACATGTATGTTTACAGCCATTCCCTATAATGATTTTGATTTTCAAAAAGGGTGAATCATTTCCTTAACCAGCTGTAACCATTTCTGAAACATAAATGATCCGTCATTTGTTGGGCCTATTTTGAACAACATATTAATACACATTTGGTGGTCCAGTGAGTAGTTATATCACCAGGAGGGTGTATATATAATTCACTCAAAATAAAGTGCATAGCCTACGTGTCACCCTGCATAGTGGTAAGCCTCATTCATGTGTTTTTAATAGCAATAAAAATGGAGGCACAGAAGAATTAGCGTAATGTAAGTGGCATAAAGTCATTGTTGGCAACTGAAGTATCTTAAGTGTGGTCCAAATCACTGTGCTGAAACCTCATTTAAACCTCTCAAAATATGTTTTGCTTTTCACAACAGGGTTGAAATCTGGCTCATCCTCTGTGGGAAGGTGTTGTGTTGCATCTATTTTCTGCTGGTGATGACTAGTTCACAGTTGCTAAGATGGTCACTCACTTACTGGAGCACACTGCTGTCACTGCTCGTGTGACTTCCCTTGGGAAGAAACAGGCCCAAGGGACTGACATTGTTGAGTTACAGATTTATGTTGCTTGTTAATCCATTAAGTGGGTAGTGACACTAATGTACATGTATTTTGCTGGTAGGTGCAGAGAAATAGACATAAATGATGTTTGCCTTGTAATTAGTTTGGTGGAATGAAAGTTTGCTATTGACAGGCATCATCATGTTCCATATTCATGTTCTCCATCATCATTTTGCACCATTGGTGGTTGTGTGATGATAATGATTATTAGGCTTAGCGACTTAGAGATACTTTATTGATCCCAAAGGAAATTCAAGGAAATTATGATTATTTATAAACAAATTCCCCAAATGCAGCACTAAACAAAAAGAAAAAGATGATGTATTTGAATTGACAGTACAGATTTACAGCTACTGAACCCACTGCCACTTACATCGGAACAACAAGTGCACATATATGTGGCTAAAGAAAGTTAATCACTATAAACAAACCACACAACATTGTGGTGTGTACAGTATATCCTTTACCAACTTTATGATGGATTATGATACATCATCTCAAAATCAAATTGGGTTCTTTCCAAAAAAGAAAAGGTAGTTCCTGAGAGGGTCATACATATGTTTTATACATATGAATGATTAAATAAATACATTTTGATAAAGTTTGGTCCACAATGTTTGGCTCTGAGTCCTAGCAGTTCCAGGGCAGCAGATATTTAGCAGATATATGTTCTGATTTAACTTTATGAGTATTATTTTTTAGCAAACTGATATTTCCTAAGTAAAAATATTGCTGAAATAAATAAGCTGAAAACGGCTCACTTGGCTTTTGGAAGGTGTACTGTTGTAGACACTTTGACTGATTCACTGATCTCAGCGGATGTCTCCCATAACTCAAAGTCGAGTTCCACATGTTTCAACAGTTCTCGGTTTAAACTGTTGGCTTAGATCCAAAACATGGATATGGATACAGTTTGAAACTTTATCCCTCATCTGTGGTGCGGAGTGTTGGGAGACATCCGAGAAGTCTCAAATCTTGGGTGGTGAAGTTTCCTAAAACACACAGCATAAAAATTGAACATCTTAAATGCCAAGTATGATGGATTATTCCCAGGCTAGTTTCTAGTTTCTCTGACTTCAATTAAGAATAACAATAACGTCTGTCTCTTTGTAATTAATAGACTGACAAATGCAGAACTATCAGTATGATTGTGTAAACTGAAGATTCTATAATATTTCCTTGTGTCAGAGCCCAGTGTGCCATTCAGGAGGAAGCTGCAGGATGTGGAGGTCCAAGAGAAGATGTCGGCCACATTGATGTGTGAGGTGCCTCTCAGTATCACCAATGCCAACTGGTTCATGGAGGAAACAAGGCTGGAACAAAGCTCCAAGTATCGCATGGAGGAGGAGGGCACCGTGCGTCGTCTCACCATAAGCAATGTCACCACCAATGATGATGGTGTTTATATCTGTGAAATGAAAGAGGGCAGTCGCACTGTGGCTGAGCTCACTGTCCTGGGTACAACTGAGATTTTTTTCTCTCTCTTTAGTTCCTGTTTAATATGAAATATTTGGGATAATTAGATATCAGGTATAATTAATGTGTAGTTTTTTTTTTTTTTTTTTTTAATCAACCTTATTTTTATATCCTAGGCAACATTACCAAGAAGCTTCCTAGGAGGACAATAGTTCCTGTCAGTGACACTGTCATCTTCTGTGTGGAGCTGGAGCACCCCTGCCCAGATGTCTATTGGACCCGCAATGGGGAGAAGCTGAAGGAAGATTCCCGTATTTCCATTGCCTGCGTGCAAAGACAGTACACACTCACCATCAGAGACTGCCAGGCAGATGATTCGGGAGAAGTGGCTTTTGTGGCTGGAGACTGCAAAACCTCCACTCGATTCACTGTCACTGGTGAGGATGACACCTGGGTCACATCCTGTTTTAAAACATTTTTTTTTCCTTGCTTGCACAGTTCTTATCTTACCTAAACCTGCCTAACTTCAGCACCTTTATAGATTCAAGCAAATATGAGACATAACTGGGTTACACAGAACTATGTAAACACCCGATGAATGAGACAAAAACAACATTGACACTTACGGTGACTTAAGGTGTAGCCATGTTTGTTTTCACCGCCAAATTGTGAGGCAGTGTCAAAATGTTCTTTTGATACACAGCAGTCACTGGATACTCATTAGATAAACAGTATGACCATCATTCTTTCTCCTCTAGCTGCAAGGAAGCATCCTCCTGATCCCCCAGTCGATGCTGTGGTGCAGAACAAGACTGACTCATCCATCACCATTCAGTGGTCTCCCCCTGACAGTGATCGCCCTGTGCCCATCAAGGGTTACTTTGTGGAGAGGAGGAAGGTTGGCACTCAGACATGGCAGAGGTGCAATGCTGGAGAAACCGTTGCATCAACAGAGCTTACCATCAGCAACTTCATTGAAGAGGCCAGCTACCAATTCCGTATCTCTGCTACAAATGACTTCGGCCAGAGTCCCTACCTAGAAGTGCCTGGAAGCTTCTACCTTGGTAAGGCTGGTGTCCCTGTGATATTTGTGGCATCTATCATTTGTGGCTATCTGTTGTTGTATGCATTCAAGTGTTCTTGTCTCATGTCTGGTTTGCCTGTTGGCTTCAGAGCCCACTGCGGAAATCAGAAAAGGCCTGATGAACAGCACTGCAGTCTCTGGCGAGGAGTTCTCTATCTCTGTGGAGCTGTCTGCTGTTTGCTCTGGCTTCTGGTCTCTAAGCGGACGCCTCCTCCGCAGTGGAGCTGACTACCTCATCACCAGGGCCAAGAACACACACACGCTGCTCATCCGTGTCGTGACCATGGAAATGAACGGAGCTGAAGTCAAGTTTGTGGGTGGAGGCTCACAAAGCACTTGCATCCTCTCTGTGAAGGGTATGCACATGATCATAGCCAGTAAAACTATTGATAGGGAGAATGGTCATATTAATATATTCTTACATATTTGCTTTTCTGTATTAAGATACAATTGTATGTTTAGATGTCAGTTCTTTCATCAACACTGGTATTTTTTCTGAGAAACAATGCAGTGCAATGCACCAATCCAGTAATCTGACCACTGTATTTTTAGTCCCCTCTGTTAGGTTCACAAACAAGTCAGGTCAGATGGAGGTGGTGACCTGCAGTGCCCAAGCTACTGCTCAGCTGACTGCTGAGGTGTCGGATTACGATGCACAGGTTTGCAATGGAAACACACATCAGTTCCAGCTCTTATTTTTTTCTTTTATGTGTTTCATTCATGTATCTTTCATTTTACAACTACATAGGTATGAAAGACCTATAAGTACTATAATTTCTAATTGAGAAGCTGTCCCTTACTTCCTTTATGTGACTGATTTTTAATGGCCTTTAAAATGGCAAAAGGATAAAAGGTAATTCCATAACGATATGACCCTCTTTCTTAAGAGTTTGTGCCTTGTCTTTGAACTTGGAAGTGTGATTTCATATGGAAATTAGCTCAATCAGCATGACACATTTACCCATTATCATCAACCACATGTTGCTCAGAATAGTCTGCAGAAGAGAAAATTTTATATTGAGTATTTGAATATGGAATATCAAAGTACTGTTAACCCTTGTATTTTCTGTATTATGTGTTGTGTAGCAATCTGTTCTCTATTTCCTCTGCAGGTGGTTTGGATGAAGAATGGCCGGGAGGTGAAAATGGGCAAGAAGTATGAATATGTCATCACTGACCGCAAGAGGATCCTGATGGTACACAATGTCACAGAGGAAGATGTTGGCATCTACGACTGTGTTTTAGCTGACGACAAGATGTCCCTACAGCTCGCTCTTAAAGGTATATTAATCAAAATCAATAGCAATAGTACAGTTTCCAGTTTCGCTCTATCGCAGAGAAACAACCTATCTGCTATTAAATTGTTAGAAAATGTGCTGCAGCTGTTCTGTGGAGCAAATATTTTGCCAGAGCTCAAGTGCTAAATATATATGCCTGCATGGTGCAGAAGTGGTTTCATTAAAAGAACTGACCTGAGTGAAATAAGTGCTGCATCTAGGCCATGTGCGGACAGTTTGTCTCAGACCATGTGATATTTAAGAATGCTCTAATGGATACTAGCATATGCTTATCAGCTCTCAATCAGGAAAGCAATCTGTGATCATGTAGCCACCTCCACTGTGGCTCTGCTACATCAGCTCTTGCTCATCATGCCCTTTGATTACAAACCTGAAAGATTTCATTTACTGTTACAAAGATTTCACTTGTACTTCTCAAGAAGGCACCAAAATATTTTGCAAATATTTATTCATAAAAAAAAAAAATTCACTTTTTTCCATCTGTTTTCTCTAAGATGAACCTGCAAAGTTTCTGAACAAGGCCAGAGGTACCATGGGACTGTCATCATCCCTGAAAGGAGATCTTGAGCTAAGCTGTGAGGTGTCTCTTGCTAGTGCAGCCGTTGTGTGGAGAAAAGATCAGGTGGAGATCACTGAGGACCAAAGAACTAGCATCATCTCCAAAGGGACTCAAAGGAAACTTGTCATCAAAAATGCCAAGAAAAGTGACGAAGGACATTACTCCTGTGAGACGGCAGCAGACAAAGTCACATTCCAGGTCAAGATAAAAGGTAAACCTGTGATTCTTTTGCAGTACTCTTCAGCATTCGATTGCTGATCACGCACATAATTTCTTTTCTTTATTCTCATTGTAGAAGTTCAAGCCCAAGCTGCCTTCTCCAACAAGGAGTCAGTCCAGAGGGAGGTGAATGCCTTCCTCTCCCAAAAAGCAACTCTTAGTTGTAATGTGTCTGACAGCAAAGCAGAGGTAAAATGGTATAAAGACGGCAAGCTGCTGGTATCCAGTAGGACCATATACCCAGAGGCAAAAGGCACTTCTCGTCAGCTGGTGATTGAAAAGGTGGAGAAGACTGATGCTGGAGAGTATACTTGTGAAGCTGGAGGGGATAAACTGGTCTTCAAGATATCTGTGTCAGGTATTGATATGTAGAATCCAATAGATGGGTTCAGTTTGTTCTGTCAATTTTGTAATATTAAATGTTCCAAATAAGAGTTGAGGGGGTTTGCAAGAGAGGGTAAACACTAGGGCTCTCTTCGACTAAGGATTTTCATAGCCAATCTGATTCGTCAGATTTTGCCTCTAGTCGACTAATCGTCGAATCATGTTGTTTTTTCCCTCATTGATTCATAATCTCATTCGTATCTTTTTCCACTCTGGAGAAAAGAGCTAAAACACTCAAATAAACAAAACCGTCTCTCTTTTGATGGCCGTGTAGCAATGACGAGATTAGTCCCATTGTTGTATGGGCATGATATACATCAATGCTTGTATAGTAGGTTCAAGGCCAGGGGTCGAGTGTCACAGCACCATGGGCAACGCTGTTGTTTGTGTGTAGTGGGTGCGTGTGTGTGTTATAAAGGTGCTGTGCTGCACGACTGATAGACAGAGACTGTGTCACTCAGTTTAATAGAAAAAAAAACTTTCGGCCCGAATTAAATTTTCTCTCCACCAAAGGAAAATGATATGAGGTGAGGAGAGACAGAGAGAGCAAGCAAGCAAGTGAAAGAGAGAGTGAGCGAGAGAGAGAGAGATGGGTGGTTGAGCACCCACTATGATGTTTGTATCAATATAGGCTATATTCTTAGAAAACAAAGAAATTCTATGTAAAATCAGATGTTCAGCAGCAGTGAGCATCCCCATGTAGTCAGAATGGTACGATCTTGGTTTCATTACAACATTTTCGACTATTCGACTATGAGGTTGATAGTAAAATCGAATTGTCCAATAGTCGACCAATTTGAAGTCACCCCTAGTAAACACTACTCAAAGAATTCACCTTCACATTCTCCTCCACAGACACACAGGTCCAGTCTGCATTCTTCAACAAGGAGGCAGTCCAGAAGGATGTGAAAGCCACTCTCTCCCAGAAAGCCACCCTGAGCTGTGAGGTAGCAGACACCAAAACAGAGGTGAAATGGTACAAGGATGGCAAACTGCTGACTTCCAGTAAGATGATCCATTCAGAATCAAAAGGCAAGAGTCGCCAGCTGGTGATAGACAGCGTGGAGAAGAAGGATGCTGGAGAGTACATCTGTGAGGCTGGGACTGAGAAGTTGGCCTTTAAATTACAGGTGGCAGATAAGGGAGGTAAGGGAGGAGGCTTTTCAAAATACTTGTGTATTTTATTGGATGCTTATTTAGTTGTAAGCTGTGAATAAATTACATCTCATGTGATGCCATCAGAGTACCAGTCAGCTTTCTTCAACAAGGAGTCAGTTCAAAAGGAGGTGAAAGCAACTATCTCCAAGAAAGCCACTCTGAGCTGTGAGGTTTCTGATTCCAAGACTGAGGTGAAATGGTATAAGGATGGCAAGCTGCTGACCTCCAGCAAGATGATCCACGCAGAGTCGAAGGGCAAGAGCCGCCAGCTGGTGATAGACAGTCTGGAGAAGAAGGATGCTGGAGAGTACATCTGTGAGGCCGGGACTGAGAAGTTGGTCTTTAAACTCCATGTGGCAGGTAGGGATGGTGACAGCATTTTCTTCTAGGTTTTCTTCTCGATTGATGCCCTCAAAGATTTCGCAGATGCTAACATTTTAGCAGACATTGAAAAACGTTTTTGCCGTCCACATTCATGTTCTCCTCCACAGACATACAGGTCCAGTCTGCATTCTCTAACAAGGAGTCAGTCCAGAGAGATGTGAAAGCCACTCTTTCCCAGAAAGCCACGCTGAGCTGTGAGGTAGCTGATACCAAGACAGAGGTGAAATGGTATAAGGATGGCAAGCTGTTGACCTCCAGCAGGACAATCCATGCGGAGTCAAAGGGCAAGAGTCGCCAGGTGGTGATAGACAGTGTGGAGAAGAAGGATGCTGGAGAATATATATGTGAAGCTGGGACTGAGAAGTTGGCCTTTAAAATGCATGTGGAAGGTAAGGAGACGTTACATTTGATTACTACCATACTAAGATTATTAAACCAGAACTTCAGATTCATGACTCAAACATACATTTTAGCTTTGTTGATTTTCTAATACAGTAATAACACTGGAAGTATAAATGTTAAAGCTTGTCACACACCGGTGTATCGATTTTACAATACAAAAGGGCACAATAAAGCATTTCAAGTATAGAAAAAAACATGTTATGTTCAAATGGTGACCTTTTGCTATCGGTATTTTGTTTTTTTAATTAAATAAGGAAAAACTTTTACTCTGTGAAACTGGTCGATTTGTGTTTTCCGTCTGTGTTGTGGTCTCCTTTCATGGCTGCATTATTGGTTGCTTCAGTTCGAGGTATTTGATGTGCTTTGCTCAAATGTCAAGTTCAGCATTGACTGAGATTGTTATATTGGTAGGAGGACATAATATTTTTGGTTTGTTGTTGTTGTGTGACTTGTTTGAGGAGGCTGTTCTGTGTTGTTATTTGGGCTTTCAGTCAGAAAGAGTTTTCTGCATTGTGCCTCTCTGTGGCTGCCTTCAGATAAATAATCTGATTTCATTTGTGACCACGAACTGCTATGTTGTTGTGTCCCTCAGCCTTATAGGCTTCAATAGACTTTGAGGCATTGTGTTCTGCAAAGTTTGCTTCCATGTGGTCAGTTCCTCCAGAGCTGTCTGTGTTTTGTGGTTTTGAAGTCGAGTCCGTTGTTGTGTCAGTAATTGTATTCCCACCGCAATCCTCTACAGTCACTTCTACAGAAATCCGGCCTAAATCTGCTTTCCTCAACAAAGAGTCAGTCCAGAAGCAAGTGAAAGCCACTCTGTCCCAGAAAGCCACTCTGAGCTGTGAGGTAGTTGACAACAAGACAGAGGTGAAATGGTACAAAGATGGCAAAATGCTGAGTCCCAGCAGAACAGTTCACTTGGAATCAAGGGGCAAGACTCGTCAGCTGGTGATGGACAGCATAGAGAAGAAAGATGCAGGGGAGTACACCTGTGAAGTCGGAACAGAAAAATTGGAATTTAAAGTGCAGGTGACAGGTATGAGAACATTAAAGGGAATGGTTTATGTCAGAGGAATATAACTTGTGTTTGAGGATGGTGAAGATTTCAGGTGAATGAGAACAAAGTTGAAAAACAGCTGTAGTGGAGGATTTGAATTTTTTGTTTTGCATAAATGTTTTATGAGTTTTTGTTTTGTTAGGTTATTGTTATCACACATATTTGTGAATATTTTGCATATAGCCTTCCTTATGTAGCTGCGCAGTACTATTTGGTGGGCAACAACTCAGTGCACATTTGTTCACTTTAATCTCTGTGGATGTTTGTTTATAACCACACCATTATTCTTTTTTACCCTTTCAGAGATTCAACCCAAGTCAGCCTTCTCTAACAAGGAATCCATCCAAAAGGAGGTGAAAGCCACTCTTTCCCAGAAAGCTATTTTAAGCTGTGAGGTAGCTGACGCCAAGACAGAGGTGAAATGGTATAAGGATGGCAAACTATTGACCTCCAGTAAGACAATCCATACAGAATCAAAGGCCAAGAGTCGCCAGCTGGTGCTAGACAGCGTGGAGAAGAAGGATGCTGGAGAGTACATCTGTGAGGCTGGGACTGAGAAGTTGACCTTTAAGATACAGGTGGCAGGTAGGAGAAATTACATGTTCCTAATGTTTCCCAGAGTATGCAAATGTGATATGAATTATGATTTGCTACGTAGTGCTGCGTTGATTTTTTGTTGTGTTTCCCTGTTTTATTTTTGTATTTGCTCTACAGAACCTCCATCTGGCTTCTCAAACAAGGAGTCAGTTCAGAAGGATGTTAAAGCCACTCTCTCTCAGAAAGCCATTTTGAGCTGCGAGGTTTCTGATTCCAAGACAGAAGTAAAGTGGTACAAGGACGGCAAGCTGCTGACTTCCAGCAAAGCAGTTCACATGGAGACTAAGGGGAAGTGTCGTGAGCTGGTGATTGAGAAAATGGAGAAAAAAGATGCTGGAGAGTACACCTGTGAGGCTGGAACAGAGAAGCTGGTATTTAAACTTCAAATGACAGGTAAAATACATTTAAATGAAAGTAATTTTGCCACATAATTAATAAGAAAGCTACTCAAAAGAAGTTCTTATTTTTCTGTAGAAGAGGCTGTCAAGTTCCAGAGGAAGCCTGTCAAAGACACATGTACTGTTCAAGCAAGCGAAAACATTGTTTTGACCACTGAGCTGACTACAGAGAGTGGAAGTGTGAAGTGGTTTAAAGATGGTGTGGAGGTCAAGGAGAGCAGCAAGTATGAAATGAAAAAAGATGGCCGTTCTCGTACCTTGGTGGTAAAATTGACTGAAGTCAAAGACAGTGGAACATACAGCTGTCAAACTGCTAATGACAAACTGGAGTTCAAAGTTCAGGTTAAAGGTAGGTCAGAGAAAAGGGAATAACCCGATAATTTCTGTACAGAGCTCTGCAGATACCCAATTTTGTTTGAATATCTAACTCCCCGGTTTTCATTTCAGATTCAGCTTTGAAGTTTGTTGTACCCTTGAAATCTGTTGATGTGGAGTTGTGGGGTACAATTAGCCTGATGTGTGAACTAAATCAAGCGTCAGGGGATGTTGTCTGGCACCATAATCGTCGCGAGATTAAATCTGGAGGCAGGTACAGTGTCAGGACAGATGGTGCTAGGCGGGTTCTCACTGTGACTGGCATGTCTAAGGAAGATGAAGGAGAATACAGCTGTGAATGTCGAAGTGATAAGACATCTGCTAAAGTCTCCTCAAAAGGTAAATTATCAGTTAATTAAGATCTGAACACAGAGATTTTCACCTAAAACTTTCTTGTTTCATATGATCATACATTATCATTTAATGTCACTCATTCCTTTCAGAGCCCAGACTAGTGAGGCTGACCACCAAACTCAACAATGTGGCTGCTATGGAGGGAAAAGATGCCATTTTCAAGTGTGCTGCTACCCCAGCAGATGTCAACATTAAGTGGTTCCACAACAGTATTCCCATCACTGCTGGACCTAAGTATAAGATGGAGCATGGTGGCAACACCCACTCACTCACCATCACCACGGTCACCCAAAAAGATGCTGGAGAGATCAGCATAGACGCTGAAGGCAAAAGCTGCAAAGCTACCTTACAAGTGCAACGTAAGAAGTGCATTTCTTGTTAGAATATATATATCTATATACATTATATAATATCTATTTTAAGTATGTTAGGTAACATAATTCCCCCAGTAATGTCAACATATCTGTGTGGCCCACTCAGATGAGCCTGTGACATTTAAGAAGAAGCTGGAAAACCTGACAGTGGAGGAGCAGAGTGAAGTGAAGCTGGAGGTGGAGCTAAGTAAGGCATCAGATGAAGTCAGGTGGATGAAGAACAGTGTAGTCCTGCAGCCTGCAGGTAACCTAGAAATTCGGGTAGACGGAGCCAAGCAGGCCCTGGTCTTTAAGAGTGTGGCTTATGCTGACCGTGGCATCTACTCCTGTGAAACTCTGGATGACAAGACACAGGCCAAACTCAGCGTTGAGAGTAAGATTTACACACAAATACAAAAGGAATGTATTTAATGCATATAATTTGTGTCATAAGCTAGGAAACGTTGCCTGGGTGTATACATCTAACATTTTCTCCTCCTCCCTTTAGTGAAGAAGACCCAGGTAATAAAGGGCCTAACGGAAACCAAGGCACATGAGACAGAAACAGTTACACTTGAGGTGGAACTCAGCCAGGCTGACGTTGAAGGCTCCTGGACCAGGGATGGAGCCAAATTAAGGTCAGGGGGAAACTGTCGTATCACAGCTCTGGGAAAGAAGCATGCCCTTACATTGTCCAATCTCAAGAGAGAGGATGCAGGCACTATTGCTTTCCAAGCAGATGGCATCCATACTTCTGGAAAACTTATTGTCACAGGTAAGGGCTGCTTCCTTTTAGTCTGGCAGACAAGTTTTAATTTGTTATATTACACCCGAGGAATAACTCAACGCTAGAATGCATATAGTCCACAAAATCACTTTTTGCTTATTTGTTGATTTTACAGAACCACCTGCTATGATTTCTAAGCCCATTATGGATATCAGTGTTCCTGAGAAGGAGAAGGTTACTTTTGAATGTGAAGTGTCCAGAACAAATGCAGATGTTAAATGGTTCAAGGTGAGAAATTATTGCTTGGATTGCTGTTGGCAGAGAATAATAATGACAAGACTGAAAAAGTGATGTATGCAATCTTCAAAAAAAAAAAAAAATAAAAACACGCATTTTCAGGATGACATGGAGCTGAAACCAGGGAAAAACTTTGGCATCCATTCCTTGGGGCGAAAGCGCTCTTTGGTCATCAACAAATGTACCCCAGACGATACAGGAACTTACATCTGTCGCACTACTGATGATAACACCTCTGCCAAGCTCACTGTTCATGGTAAATATTACTCCTCTCACAGAGCACATAAATTGGATGTTATTATTTAAGGTACAGATTAGATGTAAGATTTGTACAGTGTATAAGACGTCTTAAAATGTTTCCCTGCAGCCAGAGACATCAAGATAATCAAGAAACTGGAGGACGTGGAGGTAACGGAGAAGGAAAGTGCTGCATTTGTCTGTGAAATCTCACATGATGAAGTGGACTGTCAGTGGTACAAAGGAAGTGCTAAACTCAAAGTGGGTGACAACATCAAGATGAGACAAGAGGGTAAGGTTGCAAGACATTAGAATAAATTGATTAATCTGCATGTGCATTCACATGAATGTTTTTTTTTTTTATAAAGTAATAAGGACTTAAAAAAAAAGAAATCTGAGCTGTGTGTCTTATTCCAGGCCGCACCTATGTACTGCTGTTCAAGTCTGTTTCCACTGAGGATATGGGCGAGATTAAATTTACAGCTGAGAAGGCTTCTTCAGCTGCTAAACTTAAAGTGAAAGGTAAACAAATGAATGCGCTATGTACTGAAATCACATAGCAGTAAATACTATGTAGTGTATGTAGTATACTGAATTGTTGCATGGATTTTTTTAAAATGTTTTATTTATTTTATCGAGACAATGCATTTTAATATAGTTACAAAACAAAGCATGAAGCTGATGCATTTATAGCTATAGCTAATTTCCAACTTGTCTCCCTTGCTGGGGTAACATTTCTTGTTAGATGTGGAGTTAATCATTATGCTGCAATGTTCAGATGTGGTTGCAAATGGATAATTTATTCACATTGACCAAAACTTTCAGAAAGTCGCCAATAATTATATACTCCTGCACATTTGAATTTTTACTTTCTTCAAAATTTAAACCAATTAACCTGCTGAAAATTGATCACCATGCTGTGCAAAAGTGTTACTGTGTAATTCTTGGGTGGTTTTGCAAAGTTATCTCAACATTTCAGCTACTTTAGTTAACCAAATGTAAAAGCTCACACTAGAGTTTAATGAAATGTTGTCTTGCTGCTGAAGTTGATGAAGAACAACTGATACTATTTAGTCTGGTGAGATAGAGAATCCACTTGCAACTTCTGTTTACATTGTTCTACCTCATTGAGGCCTGATGGCAAAGGGATCACAGCTCTTGATGTCTTCCTAGCTGAGGGTTAGGATCATTTCTCTGAGGTGTTGGCATAGCAGTCTTCTTGTGAGTGAATGTGGGTTAGCATCGGTGTCATAGTTTTTACTGTGATTTTTGGTATTAATGATTGGATATCTAAGAGAAATCTACCTATAACTAGCCAGAGTTCAGATACTAAGAATGTAGATGCATTGAGGATAATTGTATGTTTAGTGGCATCAGTTTCTTATGTTGTAAGCTGAATCTTCCTGGCTACAACCAAACAGCAAGTGATATGTAAACAAAAAATGACTTGCACACAGTAATTTCTGTTTAATCTAGTTTATTGTATCATAGTTTATCTGCTTTGGCTTTTGCACAAAAGACAAATGTTGGAACTGATGATGCATCAAAAGCATTAATGTGCCATTACATTTCTGGCCCCATTTGCTCTTGCTGTAGCAATTTGTCCATGAACATGGCTCGTCCTATGTGCGGCTAGGCAAGGGCTTTTGCAAGGCTTTGGCATTCATGGTCTTTAATATTCCTTTGTGGCGTACGTGATAGTTTTCATTGATTCAGTGTTACTGTTACTTTAGAGCTGCCTGTCAAGTTTGTGAAGAAACTCAGGGATAAGATAGCGATGTATAAGCATCGTGGCCATCTTGAATGCCAAGTGTCACGGGTCAGTGCAAAGGTGAAGTGGTACAAGAACAAGATGGAGATCAAACCCAGCAAGAAGTACGAGATCAAGAGTGAAGATGTGTACCGAAAACTCACCATCAATGAGGTCGACTCCGGGGATGAAGACACATACACCTGCGACGCCACTGATGACAAGACATCCTGCAAACTGCTTGTAGAAGGTAACATGATGGAAGATGACAAAGGTTGATTTTAAACTTACTGTCGGTTTTAGTAATTGCAGGGCATTTATGGTATGGTGTATGGTTGTGTAAATACAGGTACAAGTATTTACACTAAACAAGCCATCAGACTCACAGTCAATGAGGTATCTGTCTGTCAACCTATCTGAAATGCTTAAGTATTGCACTAATGAGGAATATGGGAACATTTTGTTGATTTATTTCTTGGCTATTTTGCAACAAGCGTGACCTACTAAATGAATTAACAGAAAATGGTATGTCAAATAATTTTGTGCAAGACATTAACAAAACTGTTATTACCACTGCAGGTGAAGTAACCCGTGCAGATGTTTTCAAATGACTCTGGTTGAATTTTTGCCAGTGAATATGTGAGCTTGTTACAGTTCAGTCCACGGACAAAGAATGGGACATTTTGACATGTCACAGTAGGAGAAGCTGAAGTGTCCAAAATAAAATTAATGATGGCTGAATTCCACTTAGTTGCCTGGTTTGGGCATGCTGGTGTGGAGCATGCTGGCTCATCGTCACACTGTCATTACTTAGTAGGACACTTAAATAGGAACAAGCCATTGTAATGTTATTTTAACACCTATGCTATTCCTACGATGACAAGTCAAATTAGGTGTTGTATTCCTGTTTTGGCAAGAGCAACAGAACACACAGGAGAGTGGAATGGTGCACAAGCCAAAATACACAAGGCATTAAAGTAGGAGAAAAATTGGTCTAGGGAGAGGATCAATATCGGCCATTGAGTTACATGGCATATACAGTAGCGGTTATACTTTATGATGCATTATTATTGGCTCAGCATCAACAACAACTAGATCTGGAGAGACCTTGTTTTCAGGTTGTCTGTCTCATTCTTGTGAACTCTTGTAATCTCAATAATGCCTTGATGGAACTTTTTCAAATTTGGCACAAACATTAACTCAAGGAACAAGATTAGGATTAGTGACCTCACCATCTTGTGGTTGCAACACATCAGGAATTGGTAAATATGGTACATGATTAAACTTCAGTGGATTTAAGAAGAAAATGAAGTGATGGCATTCTGTACCTAAATCGTAAAAGGTCAGTTTCACTGTTACATTGTAAAGTTCTGCAAGAACCCTCCAGCCGTTATTCAAGGCTGTAAGATGGTAATTCTACAACCAATGAGCTGTTTCACCCACCACAAAACATTTTTCAAAAATATACTATTATTTGTCATATTTGTGTCATACGTCCTTGAATGACAAGAATCAAAGCAAGGTTTAAGCAAATTGACTTTTGTTGCACATTCAAAATATCAGATCAGAGATTCTTGATTTCTCAGTGGTAGTGTTTGAAAATAAAGTTAAGTATATGGGTTCTGTGATATTATTTTGGTCTTTAAAAAGTGTGTGTCAATATAACCTCTAATCTATGAAATAGAATTTAACTGATTTCTAACTAAACCATTCTCTGTTCCTGATCCCCCCAGAGCAGTCCATCAGCATTGTGCGGGAGCTTAGCTCAGTTGAAGTGACAGAACCCTTTGCAGCTGTTTTTGAAGTTGAAATCAGCATGGAACTGGTGAAACCTCCCATTTGGACTCTGAACGGAGTTGCTGTGCAGGAGAGCGCTGATGCTGAAATGGAAAAAGAGGGCACTTTGCACCGTCTCACTTTCAAAAAAACCAAAGCATCAATGTCAGGACCTATTCAGTTTACAGCTGGAAAGAGCAAATCTCTTGCCCAACTCACAGTCAAAGGTAAGTATGTTCAACCATAGTGCTTATAATCATTTATATGATGCAAAACTTTTCTGGTCAAATCTAATCAGATGTTTGTCTTATTTAGAGCGTCCACTTGAGATTGCAGAGCCCATGAAGGATGTGAAGGGAAAGGAGAAAAGCTCAGCCATACTCTCATGCAAGTTCTCTGCATCACCTAAAGAAGTTAACTGGTTTAAAGGTAAAGAACCTCTGGTGGCATCAGACAAGTATAACATAAAACAAGATGCTACAAGGGCTCAACTTACCATTCAGAAGTTAACTGGGGAAGACAGCGGAGAGTACCGCTGTCAGTCCGGACCTGCTGAGACCAAAGGCACACTTACTGTTGAAGGTAGAGTGCGGATGCTTGAATACCACATAAAATACAGCAGTTCACATTACATCACATAAAGCCTTTTGTGGTAACGTGTTCTCTGAACTAAAACCACTATCTTGTTTCTTTTGTCTAGTCCGTGAAATTAAAATCACCAAGCACTTGGCCGACACAGAGGTTGATGAAGACAGCGATGCAATCTTCACATGTGAAGTAAACTATGCAGATGAAGAGGCACAGTGGCTTCTGAATGACAAGGTGCTCTTCACTAATGAAGTCAACACCATCACTCATGAGGGCAAAGTTCACAAACTCATGCTTAAGAATTTGGCACCTAAAGATGGTGGGACTATCACCTTCCAAGTACGCAAGGTGAAAGAATCTGTCACACTCAAGGTCAAAGGTAAGAATTCACTAGCGTGCAATAAAACTTGCTCATTTAACTTGATAAGTTTCTCAGTTACGTGACATTTCATGAAATCAGTTTACTGACATGAGCCAGGAGTGACCAGATTACTGAATATAAATAGTCCTAACCCTGATCAGAGTCAACCAAAAAGATGAGAGCATAGTGTACTTACAGGCCATTCTTTACTTTCTAAATTGCCCTGCAGAGAAGCGTGCTGTGTTCCTCAAGTCTCTAGATGACGTCATTGGCGAGGAGAAAGGCATGATAACTCTGGCATGTGAGGCGTCCAAGCCCAGGGTTTCTCCTACATGGAGAAAAGAAGGTAAAGTGTTAAAGGCTGGACCAAAGTATGAGCTCCTCCACACAGGCAAGTCCTTGGGACTGATCATCAAGGACGTGACCAAAGATGATGCCGGGGAGTATAGTTGTGATCTTGGAACAGAGGTTTCAAAAGCAAAGGTCACTGTAAGAGGTTGGTGGTGTTGTTTGAAATATACAGTTTTAGCCAAGATACTTCTGGTTTTGCTGTGTGTCTTCACCACCTTATGTTTTCTGACCCAAATTTAGAAATCGGCATTGGAATTACCAAATGGCTGAAGTCAGCTGAGGTGAATGAGGGAGAGACGTGCAGCTTTGAGTGCATCCTGTCCCGTGAGAGCACAGATGAGTGCTCATGGACTGTTAATGGCCAAACTATTTCAAAAGGAGGTCGCTTTGAAGTCATTAGTAAAGGCCGCAAGTACATACTAACCATTAAGGATGTCATCCCTGCTGATGCTGGTGAAGTAGTCTTCAACATTAAAGACCTGAGCTCTAAAGCAACATTAACAGTTGAAGGTAAGTGATGTATATCTTTATACGAGGCCTAGACAAAGGTACTAGAAGTTAAGATGTTGAGGTAAATATGTCATCATCCTCCGGTCCAGGCAAAGCCTCATCTGTGTCCAGAGCACTACAGAATGTTAGTGCTGTTCAAGGGGAGGACGCTGTTTTTATCTGTGAGGTGACACGGGCTAGCTCCACTGTAAACTGGGCCAAGGAAGGGAAAGCCATCAGAAAGAGCCAGAAGTATGACATTAGCCAAGTGGAGAAGGTCATGAAGCTCACCATCCATAATGTCTCTGCTCAAGACTCTGGAGAGTACAGCTGTGAAGTTGTTGGAGGTGCAACTACAAGAGCCCGACTTGAAATCAAGGGTAAGAATGTAAAGATTCATTTCTATCCCACTGCAGTTTTCATATTTAACTTTTTGAACGTTTAAGAGACTTAACCTATGACAACACTTGTTGGGTTAGAGAAAAGCTAATGAGGATCCTAAAATTAGAATTTGCTCAGGTGGAATTTATTTCTTAAACCACAGATTAACCTTGCAGTTTCAAACTGTACCTACAAATAAAATAATGTTCTCTTTTTACAGACCCAGTCCATAAGTTCACTGAAGCACTTAAGGACAGCCAACCAGATGAAAAGAGCTCTGTGACCTTGAAGTGTGAGACGGCTCAAACCCCATCCACTGTGATATGGCTGAAAGGCCACACAGAGCTCAAGGCTGGAGGTCGATATGAGATGTCCCAGAAAGAGAGGGTGTTAACTCTCACCATTAAGCGTGTGGAGGCGGAAGACACTGATATCTACACTTGTGACGTGGGCACTGCTAAGACCATGGCAAAGGTGACAGTTAAAGGTAAGACTCTATATATACAAGTTTGGGGTAAGTTTTTGTGTTACACAGCTGCTTTAAGAATTCTTTTAAAAGGGTTAATTGAGTCAACACATTGACAATGTCTAATCTTTGGACAATATGATAAGGGGGGTAAGATGGAAGAAAACAGAGTGCTAAGTCATTATTACTTTGCACTTCTGGAATATTTTTTTGAATAATTAATCTGTGACAATGCATTTTGCATGTTTCTGTGACATCTGTTGAAGGCTGTCGAAATCTGTGACTGCATTCATTATCATTTTCTGCCTGTTCCAGTTTGTTGGTGCTACAGACAGTGAATGTTGTTTTGGTCTGATTCTAAAGACCACTCTTTTGTTTTTGTGGAAAAGACCAACGGATGTTCTTTGTTTTGAATGGGAATCTGCTGCATTTGTTTGCTGTGTACCTAATGTGCAGTGGCGCTTTAGGTCCCACCCCTTCTCAGATCAGCCCTCTGGGTGATAATCAGGTTCTAGAGGGGGGTATCCATTCTGTTACCGTGAGAGAGTTGACTCCTGGGGACTCAGGCACCATGTCTGTTGTTCCTGGGGATCAGAAAGTATTTACATCCCTTGATGCCGGAGGTAATTGATTCCATTACCAAGTGCTTACAAATCTGCCACAGATTAGTAGAACTGTTGCTTCACATTTGGTATTTTCCAGTCAATGTCTCTCAGTGTCTTGCTTTGTGAATGAATTACTGAAGGATCTGCTTTGCATTTCTGTCATGTTTGTCCTGGGATTTGTGACAGAGAGACTGAACAACAATCATTTGATATGTGCAAATGCTAAAAGTGATCATTCCTCAAATGTATTGTCTTGTTTTGCAAGGACTGCTCATTGCATAAGTGGGTTTTTCCTACAATAGTAATCCTTTGTGCATCTGAAAAAGGATTTTTTCCTGTAGTATTGTAATGAGAGAATTTGCTCATTAAAAGGAACACCAATCCAACCCAGAGACATGTTTGGGTTCTGAAAACTACTGGTGGACAACAGGAGCATGTCATCATCCAGCATCTTCGCCTCTCACCATTTTCCATCCTCCATCATAACCCAACAACATGCAACACCCTGTTTTATATAATCAAATCATTGTTCCCTTCATTTTAGCCCTGCCAGCCAGCTTTAAAGAAAAACTGAAGAACCAGGATAAAAAAGAAGGGGAGAGCGTGACACTTTCTTGCAGTTTATCAAAACCTGCAACCGACTTTCAGTGGAAGAAAGGCTCTGAAATCCTCAAAGCTGGAGAGAAGTATGAGATGAAGCAGAAAGACACCTGTTTGGAACTTCTAATAAAGGATTTGAAGGTTGAAGACAGTGGAGAGTACTCTTGCGTCTGTGGTGATCAGAAGACATCTGCAACTGTGAAAGTCAACGGTATGGATTCATCAAGTGTTTTTCTGAAAGGTTCTGGGAAAGTTTTATAGTTAGAGAAATCAAGTGATTATGCCACTTGTCTTACCTTGTACAGCACTGCCGCCGACCTTCATACAGAAGCTGAAGAGCCAGGAGGCTGAAGAGGGAGCCAGTGTTACTCTGCAGTGTGAGCTCTCTAAACCTAATGCCCCAGTGGAGTGGAAGAAGGGAACACAGGTCCTGAAGTCTGGAGAAAAGTACCAGATGAAGCAGAAAGCCTCTGTGAATGAACTCCTGATTAACAAGGTGGTGCCAGAAGACAGTGGAGACTACAGCTGTGTGTGTGGAGACCAGAAGACCTCAGCCAGCCTCAAGATCAATGGTAGGAAAAGGATGTTTAAGAGTTGGCCCACGGACTGTTTTTGGAAAACCTTGTTTACCACATGTTATGTGGACAAATGTAAAAACAGTTTATTGTGGAGTCTTGTCAGTGTTTGTGTTTGTGTTCTGTGTCTGTTTTGGCTGGATTGCAACAGCAGGATCATCCATATAACTGTAAATGTCAATGACTGACTGACTCAGTGAGTGACAGTGTTGAGTTGTCAAAGTTCCACAATTGGTCAGGCAAATGCTGTGTGACCATGCTTTAGGTTCCACATTGGCTGATGCACTTTGAGAATGCATTGGCATAAACACCTACTAGGATGGCATTAATGACCTGGCGTGTTGCCATTTTAGAATATTTGTCGCTAGATTTAGAGAGGCAGAGGAGGAAGAAGAGAACTGCAACATGATGTCATACCTTGCATCTACCTAGTTTAGTGAGTGACAGAGAGGTGAAGCAGCAGTGAATGATGTTTCTGGCACAATATCAAACTTCTGTCGTCTGACAACATTAACAGAAACAACAATGAGAATAGTTTTATTTTGTGTCATGATATGACAGTGATCACTGACCAACTAAAAAATGCTCAGCCCAACCAGTGACCTTCAAACACAAGCTGGAGAGCCAGGAAGCTGAGGAGGGAGCCAGTGTTACTCTGCAGTGTGAGCTCTCTAAACCTAATGCCCCAGTGGAGTGGAAGAAGGGAACACAGGTCCTGAAGTCTGGAGAAAAGTACCAGATGAAGCAGAAAGCCTCTGTGAATGAACTCCTGATTAACAAGCTGGTGCCAGAAGACAGTGGAGACTACAGCTGTGTGTGTGGAGACCAGAAGACCTCAGCCAGCCTCAAGATCAAGGGTAGGAGGAGGACTTTCAAATACTCCATTGAGTAGCAATTTTCAAAGATTTTAATGTAGATACATGTGTTCTGAAGAGCCTTCATAGCTTCAGAGCTAGAAAATTGTCAGTGCTTTGCTTTGTGTTTGCCATTTGATTCTGTACCATTTTTATGTACACATTTTGTAAACATTTTTCATTATGGCATGGCACTGCTAACCAACTAAAATTGCTCAGTCCAACCAGTGATCTTTAAACACAAGTTGGAGAGCCAGGAGGCTGAGGAGGGAGCCAGTGTTACTCTGCAGTGTGAGCTCTCTAAACCTGGAGTCCCAGTGGAGTGGAAGAAGGGAACACAGGTCCTGAAGTCTGGAGAAAAGTACCAGATGAAGCAGAAGGCCTCTTTGAATGAGCTCCTGATCAACAAGGTGGTGCCAGAAGACAGTGGAGACTACAGCTGTGTGTGTGGAGACCAGAAGACCTCAGCCAGCCTCAAGATCAAGGGTAGGAAGAGGATTTTTAAAGCGTTGACCCATGGACTGTTTATAGAAAACCTTACGTACCACATTTTATGTGCACATATGTAAACACATTTTATTGCGGAATCTTGTCAGTGTTTCTTGTTTGTGTTCTGTGTCTGTTTTGGCTGGATTGCAACAGCAGGATCATCTATATAATTGCGAATGTACATGATTGACTGACTGACTCAGTGAGTGATAGAGTTGAGTGGTCTTAATTCCACCATTGTTCAGGCAAATGCTAGAGGACTGAGTTTTATTTTCCACATTGTCTCATGAAACTTTTGAGTAAATTTCACAAACAGATTCCTCTAGGATGGCGTTAATGGTCTGCAGTGTTGCTGATGTACACGTGTTGCTAGATTTAGAGAGCTAGAAGAGGAAAAAGAGTTGCAATATAATGTCATACCTTGCATCTACCCTCTTCAGTGAGTGGCAGAGAGGCGGAGAGGCAATAGACCATGCATCAGACACAATTTCAGACATCCTCTTTTGTCTGACAATGTGAAACAGTAAAAACATATTAGTAAGAATCCATTTTTTTTTTTACTTATTTTTGTCATGATATGATGCTAATCACTAACGAACTAAAATGCTCAGCCCAACCAGTGATCTTCAAACACAAGTTGGAGAGCCAGGAGGCTGAAGAGGGAGCCAGTGTTACTCTGCAGTGTGAGCTCTCCAAACCTGGAGTCCCAGTGGAGTGGAAGAAGGGAACACAGGTCCTGAAGTCTGGAGAAAAGTACCAGATGAAGCAGAAAGCCTCTGTGAATGAGCTCCTGATCAACAAGGTGGTGCCAGAAGACAGTGGAGACTACAGCTGTGTGTGTGGAGACCAGAAGACCTCAGCCAGCCTCAAGATAAAGGGTAGGAGGAGGACTTTCAAATACTCTGTTTGAGTAACAATATTCAAAGATTTTAATGTAGATACGTGTGTTCTGAAGAGTCTTCATAGCTTCAGAGCTAGAAAATTGTCAGTCCTTGGCTTTTGTGTTTGCCATTTGATTCTGTACCATTTTTATGTACACATTTTGTAAACATTTTTCATTATGGCATGGCACTGCTAACCAACTAAAATTGCTCAGTCCAACCAGTGATCTTTAAACACAAGTTGGAGAGCCAGGAGGCTGAGGAGGGAGCCAGTGTTACTCTGCAGTGTGAGCTTTCTAAACCTGGAGTCCCAGTGGAGTGGAAGAAGGGAACACAGGTCCTGAAGTCTGGAGAAAAGTACCAGATGAAGCAGAAGGCCTCTGTGAATGAGCTCCAGATCAACAAGGTGGTGCCAGAAGACAGTGGAGACTACAGCTGTGTGTGTGGAGACCAGAAGACCTCAGCCAGCCTCAAGATCAAGGGTAGGAAGAGGATTTTCTGTTTGAGTAACCCTTTTTTCAAAAGAAGTGCTCTTTCTTTGTACAGATTTAGACATGGTTGGGCCTCTTTATGTTTTCAGGACATGGAAATTATCTGTGCTTGCTTTGTATACTTGTTTTGTAATGATAATTCTATGTATATTTTATGTTATGGCCTGCCACTGACTGCTAACCAACTAACAAATGCTCAGCCCAACCAGTGACATTCAAACACAAGTTGGAGAGCCAGGAGGCTGAAGAGGGAGCCAGTGTTACTCTGCAGTGTGAGCTCTCCAAACCTGGAGTCCCAGTGGAGTGGAAGAAGGGAACACAGGTCCTGAAGTCTGGAGAAAAGTACCAGATGAAGCAGAAAGCCTCTGTGAATGAACTCCTGATTAACAAGCTGGTGCCAGAAGACAGTGGAGACTACAGCTGTGTGTGTGGAGACCAGAAGACCTCAGCCAGCCTCAAGATCAAGGGTAGGAGGAGGACTTTCAAATACTCCATTTGAGTAGCAATTTTCAAAGATTTTAATGTAGATACGTGTGTTCTGAAGAATCTTCATAGCTTCAGAGCTAGAAAATTGTCAGTGCTTGGCTTTTGTGTTTGCCATTTGATTCTGTACCATTTTTATGTACACATTTTGTAAACATTTTTCATTATGGCATGGCACTGCTAACCAACTAAAATTGCTCAGTCCAACCAGTGATCTTTAAACACAAGTTGGAGAGCCAGGAGGCTGAGGAGGGAGCCAGTGTTACTCTGCAGTGTGAGCTCTCTAAACCTGGAGTCCCAGTGGAGTGGAAGAAGGGAACACAGGTCCTGAAGTCTGGAGAAAAGTACCAGATGAAGCAGAAGGCCTCTGTGAATGAGCTCCTGATCAACAAGGTGGTGCCAGAAGACAGTGGAGACTACACTTGTGTGTGTGGTGATCAGAAGACCTCAGCCAGCCTCAAGATCAAGGGTAGGAGGATAAGTGATTTGATATGTTAAGATGTTGTAAATATAATGTAACATGTTATTCATCATGCTGGAAAATCCTCAATTTTGTGTTCCAACATTTTTACCTCTGCAGGTAGTGTATTGTTCATGTTCAGTCACAAGTTACATCAGACAATCATGTTCAATTGATAGGATGAAAGGATGAAAGGAGAGGTATTTGTATTACACTTAAATCATATGATCTTGGAGCACTTGTATTGAAATCTTGATTTTGGTGAGAAATTTGTCAGTATTTCTTTGTTTTTTTGTTGTTGTCTTGTCTCGTCTCTGTTTGCTGGCTCATAAGAGGTCAGCTTTCATTGTAATATGTAATGTAATATGTGTATATCAGATTCTTCACATGTTTCCCTAACGCTGTGGTCAATCAGCAGGTTGGATGTCGTTGCTCATTTTGCTTTTGTTAATTTAAAATATTCTTCTGGAGATTTTTCATCACTTCTTTTACTTTTTCTTTTTTCATACTCTTTTTTTGAGAAAACAAACCCAAGAAGGAAGCAGCCTAGAAACTGGCTGTAATACCACAGCTGTTTTTTTTTTTTTTTTTTTTTTCTTTTTTTTGTCATTATTGTTGACCTTACCTATTGCTGTTCTTTTGTGTGCCTTGTTTTGTAGTTGTGAAATTGGTCTTTGTGTTGTGTTGTAGTCTCCATCTTGGTGTCATAGTCCTTGCTGATTCCTCTCATTGGTATAATTTACAAATTCTGAGCCATTTTCTAAGGCAATATTTACTCATGGTAAAGTTTTCTGGATTGATTATGCTACATTTTGAATTAAGTTGTTTTCTCTTAGCTGTGAAGCTGTCAGCTCCTCCTTCAGCATCTGTGCTGGAATCTAAAAGGCAGGAAACCAAAGGAATGGTGGAAGGTATGGAAGGAACGTGGCAATATGTTGGTTTGACTTTAGCTTTATGTGCTCTGACCATCTTGATAATGGCCTTTGTGTTGCAACGTGCAGACTGCCCCTGAGTTGGGCCTGCACCTTGTTGCTTATACGCGTCCCTGTGGCATTACTGTATTTCTCCCTCGTTGAGCAGATGTTTTATTTTGTGGTTTGCATCTAGTGTATCAACTGCTGCATCTGTCTGATAATGGGATTGTATCTGAATTTTCACAGCAGTCTTTCCCACTGTGTTTTTGCATTATGTGTAAAAAATAGAAAGGCGAAGAAATAAGAACCCTTTGTATTCGTGTCAGCTGTGTTCGTATTATGTTGATAGCTTCATGATGTTGCAGTTTGCTGGCTGGAGTTTTTGTCTGCACAGTTGACTTGTATGCAGCATGGGTCATTGTTGTTTACATAATGTTTGTGTGCTTTGATATGAGTGAGGATTTCTCAGGCTAGGCTCAGGTGTCAATATGAAATGCTGTTTGTCTGCCACGGCTCCTGGTTGCTGCCTTTGCACTTTATGTAGCATTTCTATTTCCTTGTGATATTTTCAGCCAAGACCCCTGAAGTTTCATCCATTGCTGCTAAAGACAAGCACAGCAGGCAGGAGATCTATGAAACAGTTGAAGGTAATTTGAAGATTATTGGTTTGTTTGTTTTCATAGTCCATGTGTATTTGTAGTTAATCCGTGTCTGCAATGCAATACTTGAATAATGAAGCTAAATTGCAAAACTAGCCGAGTCTTGGATGCTGACTGATGATACCAAACAGAAACTTATTGGCTCCTGATCTGTCTTACATTTTGTCTTGTTGCTTGACAGATTGCTTTGAGGCTGCACATTGTTTTACCGTACCTATATTTTTTATGACTCATGACTCGACAAAAGCCAGAGCTGGAGGCATAATTCATTTGAGTCCACTTGTCCCATCCTTGTGGACCCGATATCTCAGTAAAACCTCAAGTGAACTTCAAATTTGGCACAGACATTCACTGATTTTTTCTGTCAGTGGATAAAGGTCACAATGACCTCACGAAACACAATTTTGTCCTTGTAAACACAATATCCCGAGAACACACAGTTTTCCAGGGCGCATACAACCATGAGTAATTCTAGTTTTTACATAAAATGTGCAATTACATGTCTCTGCTGATAAATGTGACTGTTTTTCCTCAATTATTTGCCATTGTCTTTGTCGTTTTGGCTGCTTTTGTTTCTATTGAAACTAAAGATAATTCAGTCAATGCACATGTGCATTTCTTTGGCCTTTGGGTAACTGTGTCGTATGGTGGCTGGAGACATGTTTATTTCATCAGGTGCTTTTTCTGACCTTTAAAACCCATTGATTGTAACATTGAGTTATTACATGCAGAAATACTGTTCATTTCATAGCTGTCACTCTGCAAACTACTGGACAGACTCCTGACCAGCACCTCCTCAAACAGGAGATTCAGAGAGATTCACAACAGCTGAAAGTGGGAGGTGAAGGTAATGAGGCACATATTTGCACAGCTTTTGTTGGATACTGTAATGTCTGTCAGCACTGGAAGGAGTGTTTGTCATTTGTTTGATGTTTGGTGTGATTGCAGGTTTGAAGAATACAACATTTAGAATTGGAAATTACAGGAAGAGTTGGCAGCTCAGGCTCTCTGGCTTAAAGTTCGGTGCAGCTTGTTGTGTTACTTGTTTGAATGTTTGAAATGTATAAAGAAGGTTGCTTGTTGTTTCTTATCAGCTCCATGTTGCTATTATGTAAATTCCATTTTATTGCAAACCCTGTTTTATGTCCAGTTTTTTAATGCCTTGTTACTGCAGGTCTGTGTTGACTATGGATCATGTTGATGTTATGTGTTTGTGGCACTGGCCTGGTATGGATTGGTGCTCTATGTTGGACAATCTGTGAGAGAGGAGTGCAGCTTTAGTTGGTTTTTACTGATTTTGATTTTGCTTTCCAATCTCAAATTTATTGCTTACTTTATTTTTACACTTAGTGAGTATACATTGACATATTTAACATAGCATAAGATAATCTATCAATAAGACAAGTTGCAAAAGGACAATAATAAGTACTGGCTCGTTTATGAGTGTGTGTGCTTTACTGTCTCTGGCTGCCAGTTGTCTTCAGGTTACAGCACTGATCTATGTAAGATTTTGAGTTCAATGCCATGTATTGTCTTAGTTGAGAAGATTGGTCCTGGAATATCTGTCAAACAAGACACCCAGAAAGAGAGGACCAAGGGGCCAAGAGAAGGTATGCAAGGATTTGAGCTCTGTCTTGGCTTCCTGCTTTCTCAGTGTTTCCTGCAACATCTCTCTTGCTTTGTGTTGCCAAATACAGGTGTTCTTGGACTGTGGATGCTCTCTACTTTCTATTGTGTATTAAGCTTGTCATGTGGTCGGCTGTAGCTTATGTAAGTTGCTCTGATGGGTTGGTAATGAACAGAAGTAACTTTCAGAATGTCAAAACGTGAATATGGAGAAGTTGGTATAATAATGAATCATACGGGAAACTGTATTGATTTTTGGCTGCTGCTATGTACTATTTGTCCTTTGTCAGCTGCAGTCTGTTATCTGGTGTTGGAGAAAAATCTGTTGGTCATGGCACGGTCTATTCCTTTTTCGCATGTCACTGCCATTGTTCTGTTGCTCTGTAGTATTTCAATAGCTCTGAAACTGTAGCTTTGAAGTCTGCGTGGCACCTTGCGTTTGATTTGTTGTATTGTTCGCTCTGCTGGTGTAGATTTGTGGTTTATGTACAGTGAAGTAAAATCTATATTATAATATGCCTATAAATAACTTCAGTTGCAGCAGATGAGTCACCAATTTCAGCAGTGACCTCCAAAGTTGAACCTGAGAAGCAGGACTCCAAAAAGACAGTTAAAGGTATGTGGTAGTTCTATAAAGACATTCCAAGAGTGCACTTGTAATGAGTGTGAATGGGGTTCTTTAGGTTTTTTTTGTATGCTGGGATTTTGCCAAACACATGCTGTGAGAGCATATGCTACACATCCAGACTGTTAAGATGTGAGAGTGTTGTGTCTTGAGGGATTTGTCAATAATTTGGCTCATTTGTTCTCTTGGCCGATGAGTTGGAAATAGCATATTGGCACTACTCACTGTTGATTTCACTATTGTTGGTGATTTTTTTTGCCAATATTATTCTTGCATTTGCAATGTGATGTGTTCACCATATCAGATAGGATCTATATGCATTGATTGCATCTGCAGGGTTACAAAGTCTTGGTGTTGTGTTTGAGAAGTCACCTTAAAGGCAGAGCTCTAAAACTGGGCAAGAGATGGTTGAATTTTTGTGACACATTGTTTCTCCTTCCTATAGTTGTATTCTCTATGTGGGCGGCTGTATGCTGTATATTTATTCTTGCTGGTTGTTGACTTCATATTAATGAGTAAATATCTGATTTCTTTCAGAGAAGAATAATTAAGAGTTGAGTCTGACAGATTTGATTTACAGCTCAGCTGCCCATCTGTTAGGATGGGAGCAGGGATTATTGGCTGCGCCTCTGTAATGTGTGTATGTACTGTTTGTACGTACATGTTAAAGCAGTCACACATTTTTCTTGTTTTATTTTCTATTTTGTTTCACCGCTTTTTATTCAAAAAATTAGCTTGGGTCAGGTAAGTTCAAATGTATCATATTTTATACACAGCATACTGTAGTTAGCATCAGGCATCCAATCTGAAAGCCTGTTGTTTTTGACAGGTATACATCAACACCTTGTTTTATTCAATCCTCAGCTCTTCCTGTCATAGTTGTTCGAGAGCTAGAGAGCCAGCAGGCCGAGGAGGGAGGCAGTGTTACGCTGCATTGTGAGCTTTCTAAACCTGGACTTGCTGTCGAATGGAAGAAAGGAACTCAAGTCCTGAGTTTGGGAGAAAAATACCAGATGAGACAAACAGGGTTCAGTCATGAACTCCATATTTGTGATTTGACACCTGGAGACACAGGAAACTACTCATGCTGTTCAGAGGACACAATAAGCTCAGCCTGTCTTTCAGTAAATGGTAGGATGGAGACCATGTGGTCACCTCATGCTTTTGTCTTGAAGTCTTTCATTTCATTTGTTGACTTCACTGTATTTCTTCATCACAGTTCTTGAACTTGCACTGTAGATACAAATCAGATCCTTTCTTCTCATCCATTAGCTGCCCCTGTCGTATTCATAAAAGAGCTGGAAAGCCTAACAGCTGATGAGGGGGACAGTGTCACCTTGCTGTGTGAGCTCTCTAAACCTAGTGTTCCTCTGGATTGGAGGAAAGGAGAACTTGGTCTTTGTCCTTGTGCCAAGTATGAAATTAGAGAGACAGGACAACTTGCCACACTAATAATCCATAATGTGGAACCAGAGGATTCTGGGAGTTACACATGTGACACTGGTGATCATCAAACCACTGCACAACTAACTGTGAAGGGTACGCCTGCTAGAGACTGCTGTTTGCAGTTAAGACACTTGAGTTAGTTGTTTAAAAGACTTGGACAATAGACTGAGTCAGTAGTATGGGACCCTCTCATACTAGACATTAATTACTGGGGAGGACTTGACCTTCAACTGCAAATACATTGCAATTTACAAAATATGCAGCAAAACATACTTGTCTATCTGAATTATGAAGAGAGAAGCTTTTACCTTTATTATGTTGGTTGTTGATAGATTATTAGGTAACATAGGTATGTTAGGAAAACCAAAAACACGAGAGGCCTGGTATGGTTAATTTGGGATTTGACTTGACTTTAGGTCTTGAAACTAAGAGACTTAGCTGTGTACGACTCCACCTTACTTTTGAACTGACATATAGTTTTATCTGTTCTTTGTTGTCCTAATTTCTTTTTCCTCATTTCCTTAATTTCCTCCACCTGTAGCTCAGCCTGTGCTTTTCAAAACCCAGCTGCAAAACCTTGAAATACAGGCAGGGGAAATCGGTAGTCTTCGCTGTGAGACCACAAAACCAGGTGCCAGTGTGATCTGGAGGCGTGGTGACAATGTGCTACAATCCAGCAGCAAGTATCAACTGAAACAGGAAGGAACTGTAGTCGAGCTTGTCATCTATAAACTGCAGGCAGCTGACTCAGGACAATATTCCTGTGATACAGGCAGCCAAAGGTCTTCGGCTGTCCTCACTGTGCAGGGTACGGTCTGATTCTCTACAGCTGTCCTTTTCACACATTCTCTGGACTCACGTGTCCTTCATCACTCCACTCACACTCTTGTTGATTGTCTTGTCACAAAGCCACACTTGAGTTTGGAGTGCATCATCCTTTCATCCTTTCATCCTTTCACGGGATGTTTTTGATTGAAGAATGATTTCTCATCCCATGTGTGTTCTTGTTTTGCTCTCCACCATTTTCAAAAGCACTTGAAATTATTCACACAAACACTTTTTGGTTGAGCTTGCTTACTGATCTCACCATCTCATCATTTGTTTGTCTGATCTTTCTTCACAAAAATTAACACACTCTCTGTTTCTCTTGACTTGGTACTGCTCTTAACAACAGTTTAATATAAGTCCTCACAGATTTTATCACACTTCGATCACAAGCTTCACAATTTCTGCAATAACTTTGTCAAGATGTTCACAAGAAGTATGTAACTTTTCTGCTCAAATGTATTTGCCAAACAGAGGTCGAGGTTACCATCCTGAAATTCTTGGAAAGCTGCGTTGTGTATGAAGGTGAAGACGTCCACTTTCAGTGTCTGGTTTCTCATGAGGAGGCACCTCTGGCCCAGTGGAAACTCCAGGATGTCCCACTACAGAATAATGAAATGAATCTAATCAGGACTGAGGGTCATGTGCACAGCCTTACTCTCAGAGGTGTCACCACAGCTGATTCAGGAACAGTCACTTTCACAGTGGGAAACCACACTTCCACTGCTTCTCTAACAGTAAGAGGTAAGAAACATTTTCAGCCCCTTCTCAAGACAAGAAACGGCTGCTTCTGCAGTAACATTTGGACTTGTCCCGTTCATTTGTTCTATCATCTTTCTTGTTGGACACCTACTTTCTATCTTTTCAAAACCATCCTACAAAGCATCCCAACTCGCGGGATGCTTGTGATTTCCTTAAGGTCTGTCTGTCACTTTCTATTGACTTTCATCTCACTTTCTTGTTCATATGAGATGCAGATGCATGTTCACTCCTGCATTCACAGAGTTTAAACTCACCATGTTTCACTTTTCCATTTAAACCTTGTAATGAATTACATATTGCTCATGCTGATCAATATGTTTCCATTCTTGTATCCTATGCATTACACTTGAATTACTTGAATTTTACTATACACTTTATTCAAATAACTTCTTCATTAAACTGACATAGTTTCATTCTTCTATTACTCTTATTTTTTCATGACCCCTCTGACAAAGCCAAATGTACTTCCATAACATTCAGCATCAATTGAGTGTTTATATTGTAGCATACCACTCTTAAAATGATAACTACGCAGTAATATTTTTTGTTTTTCTTTGACAAATTCAGATTTTTAATTCAGTCTATTTGTGGCTATTAAAATATGTTCAAGTGCAGCTGTGGGTTAACGAGTGTTTTTTAGATGTTCTGTTTTGAGATGCTCAATTATACAGTTATTGAAATTATAAATAATGTGACTTCTGAGTGTTCTGATGTGTTTTGTAACGGTCGTGGTTATATTAGAAAATTAGAGATAAATTATCCTAATTAATAATGGTGTTTCTAGCAGCTGCACCGGTATTATTCAAGAAGGAGCTGGAAAGTCAAGAGGTCACCGAAGGAGGCAAAGCCACCCTGTCCTGTGAGACATCCAGCCCTGACTGCAAGCTTACCTGGTGGAAGGGCTCAACTCTGCTCACCGATGGGGAGAAGTACACCATGGAGCAGAAAGCTACCACTCACACTTTGGTGATACACAAGCTGACTGTGGAGGATAGTGGAGAATATAGCAGTGATACAGGCACCAAGAAAAGCACTGCTACCCTGAAAGTGAAAGGTAACAGCGCATTCATCTCATCTGTCTTTTGTCTCCACGTATCTTCATTCTTCCTGAAGTTCATTTAATATCCATCCACTCCATTCCCAAGACCTGGATAATGTCCTCTACTCAGCTTTTTATTCTCTTGGTTTTCACAGTTTAGGAGTTTTATAGTTCTGGAATTGAATTTGAGTTTTACTTATAACTTACCTTATGTTGACTCCATCTTTTCTGCTCTTGGAGTTATTACAGTTAAGTTAGGTACTGAAGAAATATTAAATTTTTGGTTTAATTTTAGATATAATTTATTCGAAAATCTATGCTAGTGAAATCAGTTGTCAGAATGGCATAGGGCACAGTACTACATCCATGACCCTTAGCTCAAACTTGAGGATTGAAGTATTAAGGAGGGAAAAAATATTGGATTCCTGATGATGAATAAGCTCCTCATAGTGATGCCTTCTGGAAGCTTTGCTGAAGTCTAACCATTGACCATCATCCCATTCACCCTCAGAGCGTGTGCGCATCATCCGAGAACTCTGCGATATTAAGGTGACAACTGGGCAGGATGCTGTCTTTGAGGTTGAGCTGTCACACTCAGGTGTGGTAAATGGAGAATGGTGGCTTGGAGACAACCTTCTTCAGAACAATGATCTGAATCAAATGAGCAGCCACGGCAAAGTGCATCGATTGGTCCTGAAGATGGTAACCACAGATGAATCAGGAGACGTTGCCTTTGTGGTGGGAGAAGAGAAGAGTGTTGCGTGTCTGGTGGTGGAGGAGAAACCCAAAGGTAAAGGAGAAGACATGGTTTCTTAAGATTTTTTTTTCTCACATCCATCTTCATCAACCACTTAACAGCTTTGTCTTGGCTAATGGAAATGTGGAGTGCACCATCACCCTCTACATGCTAACTTGTAGACATGACGTCTAATCTTTGCAGTTGTTCTATAGGGTGTGCTATTCTTCCAACATACCACTAACACAAATAATGTAACTAAAACAGGTAAAGAACTTAATTCTGTCAGTTAGTTAATTAAAGATAAAATGTTTTCACTACTTACCTCATCAGATGTTTGTTTAATAGCTGTAGTTTTTAATGATTCTAGATATACCTCTGATTCTCCAAGTTCTCAGATCATAATTTGTGCGTATGCAATAAGTAGTGCACGCATTTTTGTATTTATGTACATAGTTTTGAAATGATTCATGCCAGGGCTGTAAAGAAAAGAGAAAGGCTGCATTTAATTGCTACTGCTATTAAATCTAGTTTTGGGTTTCCCGTTTTTACAGTGCTAATAATAGAAAAGCCGCAAAACACCGTGGCAGTAGAAGATCAAACTGTCACTCTGGCCTGCACCATCTCTGACCCCAAGGCCACTGTCACCTGGTCCAGAGAGAATGTGGCCATCCAAGCAGGCCTTAAGTACGACCTGCGGAAGACGGGAGCATTCCATGAGCTTCGTATCCACAATCTGGTCCCTGGGGATTCAGGAACATACACCTGTGACACTGGAGATGCAAAGTGTGATGTCACCTTGACTGTGGAAGGTAAAGAATGATGCCACTTCTAAAAGAAGAGGCTTTTTCCATATGATCAAATTGAAGACTGGACCAAAAGCAAAACCAGGTTGAAATGGACAACTGAAATATTCTTGAAATTCCACTTCAGTCAACCATGCACCCAGTCTGGCATCTCATCACATCTTAAGACCCTCTGAGATGCTCATCATTTCAGCTGTCTGATGCCATACGTTTCATCTCAACATCTGATACAATTCTCCCATTTTAAATTCTCACCAGGTGCTCCAGTGTTCTTCCAGAAAGAGCTAAATAACCAGGACGCCATAGAGGGTGATGATGTCACCCTGCACTGCGAGCTGTCTAAGCCAGGTGTTCGTGTTGAGTGGCGGAAAGGAGGCATGGTCCTCCAAGCCAGTAAAAAGTACGAGATGAGGCAGGAAAGGTGCATTCGAGAGCTGTGTATATTCAACCTGGAACCTGAAGACAGTGGCTACTACACCTGTGATGCAGGAGACCAGCTCACTACAGCTTCTTTAGCAGTGCAAGGTAGCCTCCGTTCAGTACTGTTTGCGTTTGTTCTGGATTGTACATTTTTTGTCTTGATGATGTCATGTCACTTTCTCATACAAGTGAGTATAATGCAAACATTGAGTGGCTCAGTGTGTGCATATTTGTATTTTTTACTCAACAGTGAAAGAAGTCTTCATTGTTTCTGGTCTTAAGACCATCGACGTCTTTGTTGGGGAATGGGCAACCTTCTCCTGTCAGCTGTCTGGTAGGGCACCTGGCAAGGTGCAGTGGTGGCTGGATGGCACCCTGCTGGAGAACAGCCCCTCTAGTGAGATAGGGTTGAGCCAGAGCCACATCCACACACTCACCTTAAAGAACCTGGCCACAGATGACTCTGGCACTGTCATGTTCAAAACTGGAAGTTTAACATCAACTGCCAAGCTCTTAGTCAAAGGTATTACGTCACAAAAATAACCACTGGAGACTGTGATAAAAGCAGCATCTTGGCTTAGATCCTGCAGCATTTCACGCCTACCATTTAAAATTTTACAAACACAATGATCCATCTAAAGATGTGCTGTTGTCACAACAATGCACAGTTAAACAACTGGTAACATTTTTCATCACTTTTGAACAGCACTGGAGGCTAAATTTTTCTGTTTTCCACTTCCAAGTTTAATATAGACATGAGGAATAACTTAAAAAAAAAGTTTAAATATTACTCTTGAAAAATATGAGTAAGTATTCGATTAATTGTTATTGATTTCTGCAGGGTTGCATAAAAAAAGATCAGAGTTCCTAAATAGAGTAATAGTTGACATTTGACACTTTAGTGCTTCACCATGCATGAGTAGCGTTGTTTCTTACATCATTCATAATAATCACAATAATAACAACAGTAGCAGTAGAGTCCCTTGCCATATACTAAGCCAAAATGTACAACTGGGTGCAGCACCACAACAAAGTTTTGTTAGAGAAGAGCAAAGAAATATATAAAGAAAAAAAAAAGAAAAGAAAAAAAACTGGGCTAAATGTGCCATTGATCAGAAATGATCAGCCATTTCTTTTAAAGGTGCTATTTGTAAATTTTGCTATTCATGTATAGCCACTATTAGCAGTTAGCAGGAACAGCTGTTTACTAATTGGAAGAAACATTCTGCATCAAGCTTCTTTCCTTTACTCGTCAAGAGCTGCTTCCTGCAGTGGAAAGCAACCCTCTCGTTCGCTTCTATATGTTGCTCTTCATTTCCTCTGCTGAGTTTGCTTACCAGCTAGCTCTGGCCCAGTTGGGCTGTTTTGTCACTTTTAGATACCGAGTCATGGTAGTGTGCAGTCTGCTCCAAAGAAGTAGTGATGCTTATATTTTAACCTCCTGTCTTTAAACACAATGATGACAAAAGCTTTTGGTAGGACGGGTAACTAAACAGCTGTTCATGCTGATGTTGGCTATGTAATGGTAGCAAAACTATAAAAAATAGCTCCTAAAGCAAAAATCAGTTTGTTTGTTTTTTACTCAGAGCTGTCAGTGGAAAGCAGGAGATAGGCTTTTGTGCTCTTTACAATCTGCTGTATTTTGGGCTGCTGAAATGATAATATGATAATCACGATTATGTTTCTCATTTTTCAGATCACAATCATTTGTTTCAGTATTATAAATCTAAAGCTCAGAATGAGGTGACATGTTTTTTCCCCTAAAAAATAAGTCTAACTGCAAATTCCTTGAAGAATATATATTCCCATCCACAGTCAGTGGGTTTACCCACAACTATAGACTGCAAATATGCAATATATACCACCCACACAACAGTTGTTATTATGTATAGAATCTTTATGTGACAAAACTCTTAATGTAATAGCTATGTAAAAAATTATCCTAACCCTGTTACCAATTCTTGCAGCCATACAAGAACAACACGTTAGATTCTGTTACATACTGGTGCATGTTTGGTTACATAAATTGCTTCTCAGTAGTGAGTTGTTCATAATGCCATTCATGTGTTTGGTGTTTGTGGTTTCTTTGCATTGGTCACATTCTTTGGGTAATAATAATATAATAATAAACTCTATTTATTCAGCACATTTTTTTAAAGTTATAAAGTGCTGAGTGCTGGGTAGAACTCCCTCTGAACTTTGACCACAGCAAAACTTTACACACCAACACAACTGGTCCACAGTGAAGATCTACATTACAACTCACATGCCTTGTCTGACAAGCACCTTGATTTTATTTCTCTAGTCTTTATTGTTTCCACCAGCCGTTTACTTAACAACTTGATCAGTCTTTATTGTTCAGGCTAGCATTCCTTGGGGGTAAGGAGGGTGTTGCTACTCATTCACTGATGCCCAGTGTTTCATGTTGCTCCTCCAGCATCTTGCTGCTGTTTCCTATTTTGACTCATATAAATGGTCCCTTATGATCTATGCCAGACTGAGGTTTGATTAACCTCTGCTCATCTGGGTGAACACTACTCTGTGTTGTGACTGCTGTTGCAGGTATAGCCAAGTCATATAGATGCTATCATACTCTTGCGTGCAACTGTCTTTGGGAAGCAGACACCATCTCACAGAAGAATGCTGGAAATTATTTAGGGTTAGGGTTTATTTGTTGTTCTAAGCCAGGCACTCTTGAGGTGTCAAATGTCAAATCATTATCGTGATTATTATATGAGAAACTGTGCAGCCCTATTGAGTCCCTTGGAA
This sequence comes from Caranx ignobilis, assembly GCA_021432705.1. Taxonomy (NCBI): domain Eukaryota; kingdom Metazoa; phylum Chordata; class Actinopteri; order Carangiformes; family Carangidae; genus Caranx; species Caranx ignobilis. The sequence continues at coordinate 37,475,013 of MU269980.1, forward strand.
ATGTTAATAGTCAGTGATTCTTATTTGATGATTGGAGTCAGCGAATAACATCCAGAAGGCTTGGTTTTGGTCATGTTTTATCCAAGTTGTATTGTACAGAGTTAGTCAAGAAGTGAAAAAGGACAAAAAATGTTGTGCCAGTAAAGTGCTGCTCCACCCATCTCATGTTCCAGCTCTGCTGCTCCATCCCACAAAGCCCTGCCCTTAACCTTCAAGCACTAAAACTCCATACACCAACCTTGAGCTTGACATTTCTGTCCACTTATCATACTCTCCCCTACCATTACCCGCCAGCTCCTTTTGTGACCATGACCCTGAACCTTGACAGTTGGGCTTTTTGACCCCCTGGATGCTGACAAAGGACTATACAATGGTCACAGTGGACATTAAAATTTTCATGAAGATACTGTACCACAATACACATAGAATTTCTATTGGTCATTCCATTATCTCAGTAAGCTTTTGGGGGTTATAAAGCCCACATGTCATTCGGCATGTCCCGCACATATCCATAAATCTCATGGTCAAGGCCTGACCCTTTGACCCCTGACCCCATCCTCAGATCCCACAGTTGAAGTGGTGAGCGAGATGGAAGACCTTCGGGTGGTCGAAAACCAACCGGCTGAGTTCATCTGCCAGTACTCACGTCCAGTCAAGGCTCAGTGGAAGAAAGACGGGCAGCCAGTGCAGCCTGATGGCCGAAGGGTGATAGTGGAGCAGGACTGGAATGTGGCTCGCTTGTACATTAGCTGTGTGTCTGCTGAGGACAGGGGCACATACTCCTGTGAGGCACAAGGGACCTGTGTGGTTGCCTCACTTCATGTGGAAGGTGAGATCCCCTCCACATGGAAAGACCACCATCCTTTAGGCAATCTGCTCTGCTCCCTCAAACCTCACAATTGTTTGGCCAAATATAATGACCTTTTGCTGATCAGTTTGTGCCATTTGTTGGCAAAATCCCATCCGCAAAATCCTAAAATCTTTTTTGAGTGTGCTCTCTTTCTTTCTTGATTTTCCACTTGTCTTCTACAGGGAAGCCCATTAACATTGTCCAGGGACTGGAGAATATGGAAACCTTTGATGGAGGTGAAGCACTGTTTGAATGTGCCCTCTCTCGCCCTGAGAACAAAGATTGCTGCTGGCTTCTTGATGGCAAACCAGTGAAGGAATCCCCTAATGCTGAGATTGTTTCATTTGAGAGTGGTCTTCGTCATCTGCTCCTCCTGAAAGAGCTGCGAGTTGAAGACAGTTGCACAGTGACCTTCAAAGCTGGCACAGCTTCCACATCAGCCCAACTCTCTGTCAAGGGTAAGTCACCCAAATAGATTCTTCACCCAAATAAAAACTTTTAAACATGCATTCTTGTGTATTTATGTCCTGTATACATATTCTCATAACTGCAATTATCACCTTTTTTATTTGACTGTGTTTATTTCTGTCATAAGGATGGCAGCTGGACATTGTAAAGGGTCTAGAAGACACAGTAGCTGCAGTTGGAGAGAAGGTGGAGTTTTGTGTTCAGCTGACTGAGCCTGTCCCTGTGGCAGAAATAGCTTGGTATGCTAATGGAGTTGAGCTGAGGCCCAGCGATCTCTGGGCCATGCGGGCGGACGGCTGTTCTTATCGCCTTGTGCTGAGACAGGCACCGCTTTTGCCCCAACAGGAAATTACATTTGCTGCTAGAGATGCTCTCTCTGTGGCCAAGCTCTCCATCATCAGTAAGTGTCTGATAACCAGCACTGTTAAAAGACAATACTAAATTTAACAAAATGTTTAAAGACTTTTGTAACCTTTCCTTATTGCAATGGTTTTAATCTTTTACTGTTTTGTATCATAATATTGAATAATTGGTACTCATTGTAGGGTTGAAAAGTCTAAGGCCCTGTACTAACCTTGAGAGCAGACATTGAACGATGAACTGCTTATTTTGCTGTTTTTGCTCCATATTCATAATAACTGCTTTTCCTCCCTACAGCTTCACCTGATCCCCCAGAGGACCCAGAGGTCCTCAGTAAGACTAAGCAGTCTGTCAGCCTCTCTTGGTTCACTCCACTACATGATGGAGGGAGTCCCATTCTGGGATACAGGGTGGAGATGCGACTGGTAGACAGTGCCCTCTGGCTTCCATGTCATTCTGAACCTGTGTGTAACACAGAGTTTGTGGTTGAAAATCTTGTCCCAGGGAGTGGCTACAGATTTAGGGTAGCAGCCATCAACAGAGCTGGGACTGGAGAGCCCGTTGAGCTGCCTCAGACTGTGCAGCTTGGTGAGTGGACATTGCTCAGTTCATGAAATAGTAACATTTATAATATCCGCCATTGCTCGGTTAGCTACTAGTATTTAAATGAGATGGAGATAAGAGACAGACAAGTATGGGTCTGTTTCGTTTTATAGTATATAGTTTGGTATGTGTGTAGTAAATTTTTAGTTTTTAGTGAGATGTACATCATTCTACCAAATGATATGATTATAGCAGAGTGGAGAATAAGAGTTATAGTCCTCTAAGCTACTATATTAAGTGTGTTTGTTTTCTCTATATTACACAGAGGCACCTATGCAGCCACTAATTTTCCCAGGTAAGACTGTGTGCTTTGTGAGTGGGTTTTTTGTCTTTACCCTTCAAGTTCTTCTGTAGTGAAACACCTCTTCACTCTTATCCCTCTTAAACGCCTGAAGCCTACAAATATCTGTCATACAAAGTTGGAAGAAGCACAGTTTTAATAGCCCTAACACCAGTCTGTGTGTTTTGCTGTGTGAATACCAACGTAACATTCTAAGACGTTTATCAAAGTGGCAATGAAAACTGCATTTTGGTTGTACGTACAGAGGCAAAACAGGCAGACACAGAGGAACTGGGGCAGCCCAGTCTGCCTCCAGAAGCTGCTGATGAAGGAGACGTCCATGAGCTCTGGGAGGCCTCAGCTAAAAAGCGGCGCATGAGTCGCGAGCCCACTTTGGACTCCATCACTGAACAGCCTGAGGAGGATGGCAAAAACAAAAAAAGAGAGAAGGAAAAGTCATCAGAGGAAGCGGAAATAAAATCAGGAGAGAAGGAGCTGGCCACTGTGTCTAAGGAGTCAAAATTGTGCATCAGCTCTGAGGATGAATCTTTATCAGGCGGACAGACACTTGTGTCCTATCTCAAGAAGAGCAGTACATCTACTGTCACAACAGCCAGTGAAACAGAGACACTGAGCACTGAGAGGTTCTTTGCACATTTCAAGATGGCAGAAGAGAAAACCGAAGTAAAAACAGCCACAACTCAGCAGACAGAAGAGACTAACATAATGGAGATCAGTAAAGAGGATGAGCCTGAGCTCCGAGACGCTGCTGTAAAGATTCAAGCTGCCTTCAAAGGCTACAAGGCCCGCAAGGATATGCGTCCTGTCTTCAAGGATGTCTTCAAAGACCAAACCAAAGAACCTAATGGTACCATACATCTGGAATGTGTGGCAGAAGGTAAACCTGATAAGGTGCGCTGGCTGAAGGACGGAGAACTGCTGGCAGATGGCAAACACCACCATATTGATATCTACAATGATGGTACTTGCTCACTGGTCATCACTGCCATCACCACAAAGGATACTGGGGTTTACACTTGTGAGGTCACCAACAAGTTTGGAGTTACCTCTCACAGTGGTAAAGTGACAGTAGGAACGGTGAGAGAATCATCTGGGCGACGGCCGCTGACGGTGGGCTACAGTGCCGACAGTGAACCTGAGAGCTCGTCAGGTAGTGAGATGGATGAGTCACTGAGGCAGGCGAGCAGACGTCTACGACGCCTGTTGCGCACACGTCTCCCACCAGATGTTGCAGAGGAAGCATTTGTCAGCGCAGATGAAGGAGACCTGCCCCCTCCTGATCCTCACTCTTACCGTGAGGATGACACTTACATTTACATTCGCTTTGAGTCTCGGACAGAGGCTGAAGTTGCCTCGAAGAGGTTCCAGGAGATGTTTACAGTCCATGGGGTTCCTGTAGAGACCTCTATCCTGGAGGCAGGGCTTCACAAAGTGGAGCTGCGAATTAGAAAGATGGGCTACATACAAGATGGCACCCAGACCCCCACACAGGATAGACAACCTCCTGCATTCATGACTGGTTCTCCAGGTGAGAAACACATCAGTGTGGTTGTTCTCACTTGATAATCATTATACACTTTTTTACGTGCTCTCCAAATAATCAATAAATAGCTCTCTATTTAAACAGTATCATATAGCTTTCTGTTGTGTAACATATATTCTGTTGGTTAATTCCATCTACAATCTGTGGACAATTTAAATTGTAATTATTACTTTCAATTTGCTCTTATTTTCCAGCTGCCCCAGTATTCTTGACTGAGCTGCAAAGCCAAGATGTTCCAGATGGTTATCCAGTCAGCTTTGACTGTGTTGTGATTGGCAAGCCCCCTCCAACTGTGCGTTGGTTTAAGGATGGCAAATTGCTGGAGGAGAATGACCATTACATGATCAATGAAGACCTGGAAGGCTGTCACCAACTTATCATTACAACTGTGCTGCCCACTGATATGGGTGTCTATCGCTGCACAGCTGAGAATAGTAGTGGTATTGCTGCCACTAAGGCTGAACTCAGAGTTGACAGTAAGAGAGCCTACATTTCATGCACAAACACATACATATGTTTACAGATTATGAGTGGAATAATTACTCAACCACATTCTTGAATGCAAACTCCAAAGGAGGATGTGTGAGAAACAAAATAAGAAAGATGTCCCATTTCTTTTGACTTCCTTTCTGTGCGATTATTTTACAAGTACAGCTGAAATCACTGCAGTCTTTGTCTTAAACATACATGTTTGGTGATTTTGTCAGACAACATTGTGGTCATAAAATTAGCATTTTAGCAGTGCAGAGCTGCAGCTTGGAAATGTCTTGGAAGCTATCTTTTAGGCTTAGTGGGCTGCACTTCTGTCACCATTTGTGTGATCATTGTTTAATGTTGCATATTAATTCTTTCCATCAGTGTCTTGCAGCTCAGATTATGACACTGCTGCCGATGCTACTGAGACATCTTCTTACATTAGTGCCAAGGGATACATGTCCAGGTAAATTGAATATAAACCAGGGATGGGCAACTCATTCCTTAAAGGGCCGCTGTGGCTGCAGGTTTTTGTTCCAACCAATCAAGAGCACACAGTTTGACCAATCAACTGTCTGAAGACTGAGTCAGGTCTGGTGTGCTGCTGCTTGGTTGGAACAAATACCTGCAGCCACAGTGGCCCTTCATGGAATGTGTTGCCCATCCCTGATATAAACTGTTCTCATGGTGTAGAAAATAGATACATTTTTTAGTATTGATAAGTACTCAGTTGTTGAGATTAACTATTCTGCTGTTCTCATGCAGAGAAACTGAGACCTTTGAGTCTGTGACTGAAGACGATCAGCTACCACAAGTTGTAGAGGAACTACATGATGTTCATGTTAGTCCAGGTGCACCTTTTGCTAAAATGCAACTCAAATTAAAGGGTAAGTGTATTGGCAGAGATCAATACAGCTAACTGTAAAGGTTGTATTTAGTCAACTTACTTACACAAAGTTAACAATGATTAAAGTAGACTAATATTTCTGAAATATGTTTTGTCTTCTAGGCTTCCCCAAGCCCAGAGTGTACTGGTTCAAAGATGGCCACCCTCTGCGACCCTCAGAGCGGATTCTGTTACTAACTGAGAGAGATGTTCACACTTTGGAGATTCTGAAGGTCAAGAAAGACGATATGGGAGAGTACTCTGCTTATATCAGCAATGCAGCTGGGTCTGCCTACTCCTCTGCCCGCCTGATAGTTCTGCGTATGTATGCAAATACCTGAAAATAATACTTCAAAAATAGCATCAGATAGTGTATTTTATTTTGTAATTACCTTGAGGTTAGAGATTGCTGTTAAGATGTTTAAAGACACAGTAACATTTGTTTTTTGCAACAGGCCCAGGGGAGATTATGCCACAAGATAAGAGAGGTAATTTAATATTCATCTTACACACTTGGTACAGGTATTTTAATGGATATATTGATAGGTAATATCTGACTGTTTTTGTTTTACACTATATTTTCAAAGACCCCAAGGAACCCCTGGTGCCACCACGTTTCTTGGAAAGATTCAGCAACAGAAAGGTGAAACAAGGAGCAAGCATCACTCTGTCGGTCAAAGTAGAAGGTGTGTTCATGTCAATGCTTCATCTTAACGTGAAAAACAAAAATATCATAAATTCCCACATTATCTGTCATCCAGGACATATTACAAGTTCTCCATACCCACTTTTACAGGGTCTCCCACTCCTATGGTCTCCTGGCTAAAGGAGGAATCACTGGAAGAGGTTCTGTGGATCAAGCCTGATACCAAGGGATACAAAATAGCAAGCTCCGGACGCCAGCACAGCCTCATCTTGATGGATGTTGGCACAGAGTACACTGGTGCCTACACCTGTATTGCTACAAATAGAGCGGGACAGTCTATCTGCACTGCCCACCTCGAGGTGGATGACAGTAAGGAAAACAGTCACCTGAGAAGTTTATGTAGAAATTATATTGACCACAAGCTATCCTTGAATTAGAAGACCTTTATTAGAGGGCAAAACTCCTATTGCCTTAGAATTTATCCCTGATATTTGATTATGACTGTGTTTCTCCCACTTTTCCTAGCACCACAACCAAAGACAACAAAGAAAGAGACCAAACCCTCAGAGTAAGTTTTCTTTGAGAGTCAGAGTGTCAGTTGCACATGATATACAAATGCAAATATCTGGAAGTAAATTGTCCCATTTAATTCTCAGGGTTCTTGGGATTACAATTAGTCCTCCAGAAGATGATTCTAGCACTGGAAAAGGTGAGACCAATTAATGATAATGATATAGAGGTAGTTTGTAATATGAAACATTTACAGTATGTATGATGTTCTTTCCTATTTGTCGTCCACCTACCCTCTGTTCTCTACAACAAGAGGGTAAAATGCCCTATCTAGGTGAAGTAGGTACAGAGGAGTTCCTCATGAAGCTCACCTCCCAGATCACTGAAATGGTGTCAGCAAAAATCACTCAGGGTAAGTCTGTCATTGACTTTTTTGTCTATGCAATAAAAAATCTGACCATCAGATTCAAATTTGACAGAAATCCAAGTCAGTCAAGAATCCTGGCTTGAGTTGAATTAAAGTTATGAGGTAGAGAGGTCATTTAGGACAGAATATGGACACATGGAGATGGTTCAGCATCAGAGGTTGACTATGAAGCTAGATACCCATGGGACTTAAACTGTGTGTGAAAGGTAAACACTAATTCACTAATGCCAAGGAAGGGGGATGAAATAGAGTGTAAGATGGTTTTATTCGGTGTGAAATCATTAATTATTTTGTTATTAGACAAGCTAACAGACCAGATAACATACTGTGGGTCAGAGATAATAAACCAAGTTCCTCACTCAGAACAGTATACAGGTTTTCATTCCAGCCAAACACTGCAGCAGGTGATTTCACTGTGAGGAGTCATTCAGCCAGAGAAAGAGCCAATCTCTTAAATCACCTAGTTTTAACTGTGGTTGGAATAAAAACCTGCTAATTCCCTAGCATTTTGCTGGACTACACTGAGTGGACATCTTGATATAACACATAAAACATGCAAACTACCATGAATGGCTTGGCTCATGTGTAAGATTTCATAAATAATCCACATATTCTGTTTAGTATTTTTTCATATGTCTGTCAGGTTTGGTTTAATTCAGTGAATTCATTCTTATTATTCAAGAATTGTGAAAGTGGTGTTTGATCTGAATGTTTTAACACTTCAATTCTTGAATTAGAATTCATTTTCCAGTAGATCTGGGCTTGATACCAAACTTGACAGATAAGTTTTCCTGCTTTTCTAGTGCTTGTTTTTCCAGCATGTTTTGCTTTACTCATGTGTGGATAGACCTCTCATCGATTCATACAGACCTCATTCCCTCACAACTTTCATCCATCAGGTTTATCAATCCAAACAGTTGAATGCTCATTCAATCATTAATTTGTTATTCAGACAGCGTACAGAATCATGAAGTGCTCCAGTGGATGAAAACTTGGCCCAAAACTACCAGTATGTATCCCAAGTGCATCATCTTCATAATAACTACAGTACATTTTTCTACAAGGAACATGAGATATGTTTGAATAGGGTCGCAAAAGACACAACTTGTTTTGACTTACATTTATTATACATGCAGGAAGAAATGTGTTATGAATTAAGCTGCAGTTAAACAGTTCCCAGGTTTTCCAAAAGCGCCTTTTCCATCTCATGCTGTCTGTGAACCCTTACACCTCCTCATGCATCATCTTGCCTTATCAAACTGGTGTCCCCCAACTTTGGATACATGTTTACAGACATGTATGTGACCAGCTCAGACAATAATGTCTGTCTGTAGTTTTCTCTCGTAGTGTTTGTTGTCACAAAACTAACATAGTCAGTAGTACTTAATGGTTGCTAACAAAGTATTTTGAATGACTTAAATGTTGTTGTGGGATTTTTGCACTACTTTCCATCTACAATATAGTCATATATTTTGAACCAAAAACCAAAAGATCGAACGAATCAGCGACTTGTCAGGTCCTGCCTCAGCCAAGCTTTGACAAACTGAGTGATGTGGTTACTAACAACTGCTATATAAATCCCAAATTTAAAGGTTGATAACAATGGCAAACTCTGCTTAAAGATACAGATTATTCTTGATATAGGTTCAAATTCTTAACACAGCTGATCTGTATCCCTCCTATTCCTTCTGTCTGTCCTCGCTGCCACAGCTTCATTACGTGTACCTGGTGTTGACAGTGATGATGAAACTAAGACTCCCTCTCCATCGCCTCATCACGGTCGCTCTCGTCCTCCTTCCCTCATGGCTGACTCCTCCTCAGAGTCTGATGAGGGTGATGCCAGAGGAGAGGTAATAAAGAAATACCTGTACTGTGTAGTTGTGTCTCTTCATAACAAATGGACATAAAAGGTGAAAGATGTAATGAGAGTATTAATCCACAGTTTACTAGGAAAATTCAGGAAAATCTTTCCAAGTGGAGATTTCTCCAACAACAAAGTGTGAATAGCAATTAAACAAAGGCTGCAAGGATAAGCTGTGTGAGGGCAGCTCCTACTGGATTTATGTAATGTCATCAAAACATTTTGCAAAACCCCATGTGAATTGTCATTAATATACATTTTTACAGATGTTTGACATCTATGTGGCAACGGCTGACTACAACCCCACTGTGCCAAGCAAAGAATCTATCTCTCTGAAAGAAGGACAGTATGTTGAGGTTTTAGATTCAGCCCATCCACTCAAATGGTTAGTCCGGACAAAACCGACCAAAACCACACCATCCCGCCAAGGCTGGGTCTCACCTGCCTACTTGGACAAGAAACTCAGAGTATGCCTCAAGAATATCCATCAACACAACATGTTAACTGTTAGATTTGCCCAATTTGAAGGTAATAATAAAAATGTATATTATTTCAGCTCTCAGCTGAGACAGGTGATCTTCCAGAGACAAGTGTAGAGGAGGTGACTGAGGGTGAATACAAGAGGAAATTATTGTAAGTGCAGCAAATCTACACTCTTAAGGCAAATACTGGAAACAATAGAAGTGTCATAACCATGTTGTTTCATGTTCTAGCCAAATGTTACAGGACCTGATAAATGGTGAATCAGAGTTTGTAAAGGAGATAGACTTCTTCACTTCTCATCACGTGAAGCATGCAGACAGCCCTGATGTACCACCTGATGTCAGTGGCCAAAAGGAAACCATTTTCAGGAACATCGATGATATCAAGTCCTTCCATAGCAGGTGAGCTCATCTTCTTAATACTTTTAATATTGGTTATATATTTTAAAAGAAAGTTAAAGAAGAGGAGAACAAGATTTTCATCAATGCATTCATTTGCTCTTCTTTTTTTTTTAGGGCTTTCCTTCCAAAGTTGAGTGACTGTGACACGGACGATGACGTAGCCATGTGCTTCCTAAAGAACAAGGAAGGCTTTGAGAAATATCTGCAGTACCTTGTTGGTCAGGGTCAGGCAGAGTCTGCAATCAGTGACAAGTCTGTCCACCACTTCTTCAAGGTAACAAAGCACTGCTCAAGTAAGGCCAGAGCTGTTATTGTTCGTACACCTTTAAACTCTCTTAAGTGTAAATTGACTTCCACTAAAAAATACTTGATGTAAGAATTTTCAGATTGTTTATTTTGTGGTAACCATGTGTGCGTCAGTAAAATAATCATAAATTCTTATTAGTCAAAGTCTTTTTATCATTATGTAGGAGTACACTGAGAAAGTGCAGGCCAGTGCAGACCCTGCAGATCCCCCTGTACGCAGCATCAATGCCTACCTCCAACAACCACTGGACAGGATTCAGAAGTACAAGGCTTTCCTCAAGGTAACAATTTCGACACCATACGCAGCAGTGTCTTCAGGATGTATAACCTGCATCATGAGTGAGGCACTTGATTCTATGCCTGTGTTATTATCACCTCAGTCAAGTTTCTGCTCTGATACCATCAGGAGCTCATTCGAAACAAGGCGAGAAATGGTCAAAACTGCTGCCTCCTGGAAGAAGCTTATGCTATGGTGTCCGCGCTGCCTCAACGCTCTGAGAATACTCACCATGTCTCCATGATCGAGAACTATCCTGCCACTCTGGAAGTTCTCGGAGAGCCAATCCGACAGGTAGAATATTGCTTTTAACTGGAAGACATAATTTTCTGACAGAGGGAAATCTGAACACACTGTATCTGTCTCTGATTTTGTGCACCAGGGACCCTTCCAAGTGTGGGAGGGAGCGCCTGGAATTAGGACGTCCTCTAGAGGTCACCATCGCCACGTCTTCCTCTTTAAGAACTACTGCATAATCTGTAAACCTAAGAGAGACAGCAACACTGATACACAAGCATATGTCTTTAAGAACATGATGAAGGTAAGACTTAATATGTAAACACAGACTTTTTCTGTTTAAAAAGATGTTCTTAAAGAATCCTGATCAACAGTCCAAATGATGCTCTTTGTATTCTTCATCTTGTTACAGCTGAATAACATTGATGTGAATGAGACAGTAGAAGGTGACGACCGTGCCTTTGAAATCTGGCATGAACGTGAGGACTCTGTGAGGAAATACACTTTACAGGCCCGAACTGTCACCATCAAGAATTCATGGTTGAGAGACTTCAGAGAACTCCAGCAGCGATACAGCACACCTGCATGGAGTGAGTGGGAAACAAACACATATACACACTTGGTTTAGGGTTCGGTTTTTTCCTGTGTTATTCTCTCATTTATCACCTTCAAACATTGCCTTTTATGCTTCATCTCTTTTCATAGGTCCCCCTGACTTTGACGAAATTCTGGCAAACCTCACAGCAGAGCTGGGGCAGACTGTTAAGCTGGCCTGCAAAGTCACTGGAGTGCCCAAACCTGTGGTCACATGGTACAAGGGTATGAACATTGCACCATATTTTTCATATTAGTTCAGTTGTAAAATATATAATGTATTTGTTAAATTGCCAAATGTTTGTCATTAATGCATTGCTTAACATGTTGGACACAGATGGACGTACAGTGGAGGCAGACCCCCATCACATCATCATTGAGGACCCTGATGGTTCCTGCACACTGATCCTGGACAACATGACGGCCGATGACTCTGGCCAGTACATGTGCTTTGCCACAAGCTCTGCTGGCAATGCTAGCACTCTTGGAAAGATCACAGTTCAGGGTAAGTGGCATTAATTATGATTGTGTACCTAAAATAACACGTTTTCATTCTTAACTGTAATGCATCATTATAACAGCTGTAAGTCCAATTCAGTGAGTTCTTAAATATTAGAGAGAAAGTAACCTCTTCTTCAGAGAATGTTGCTTCAGTCATTAAACATGTAATTCATTTTGATGTGTTTTCCTGTAGTGCCTCCTCGTTTTGTGAATAAAATGAGGAATGCTATCTTTGTTCCTGGCGAGGACACGCAGTTCACCTGTGTCATACAGAGTGCCCCCAGCCCCAAGATCAGGTATGGATATTTGTGATTGTAAAACTGGCTAAACATTTTGATGAGATTTAGTAAGTTGTTTGACATGTCTGTGTGTTCTTCTCCACTGTCCGGCTGTGTGCACCTGTTAAAGGTGGTTCAAAGATGGCAGACTACTGACTGACCAGGAGAAGTATCAGACCTACAGCGAGCTCCGTAGTGGAGTTCTGGTCTTGGTAATAAAGAACCTGACAGAGAGAGATTTGGGACACTACGAGTGTGAGGTTAGTCTGCACCACACAGCACAATACTTGTACCATATTTAATAATAATAACGATAATACAATTTTCATGAGCAAACAAAACATTCAGACACATCACAACAATATATGAATGAAACTATTAAAGGTTTGCAATATACATATTATATATATACTCTTAGTCCATTGACAAAAGTTCACAAGAGTAAGTCACCTTTAAGAGTCTAAAATCACATCCCTGCTCTGTCTAGCTGTCCAACCGTCTTGGCAGTGCTAAATGTGCTGCTGATCTGGTCCTACCCTCTGCTGTGGCTCGCTCTGGTGATCAGGCCATTACCATTGAAGGTAGGGTCACGGACGTTATCCTTGCAGGGACTCTGAGTCATGAAATAATCCTTGATGTGCTCTGTTGTTATTGAATTCTAGTTGAGACTTAATCATATTGCTTCAATTAAATCTGTTTTTTCCATAGTTACCGAACAGGAGACTAAAATTCCAAGGAAAACCATCATTATGTAAGTGCGGTTCCACTGAACTGTGTTTATTGTGAAGACATAGCTTGCTAAAACAATCCATGGGCCAACAGGAAATTTAGAGCACTGTGTGTGTGTGTGTGTGTGTGTGTGTGTGTGCCTCTCTCTGGCCTCATGTGTGCATCACTGTGTTGCATTTAAAACCTAAGTGCAAAGGATTCTATCACAAGGATGATGAAAGGATGGGCTGTTTTCACTGTGGTGCTGTCTTCTTTAACTGGTTACTTTATTATTACAGCTCCTTATACAGCATTCATGTGACACTTACTTTTATTTATATAGCCCGATATTGCAAGTCATAAATTTGTCTCAAGGGGTTTGACTGATTGTCCAGACATCATCCAAGCTTAGACCCTCAATTTGGATGAATCTAGTCTCAATCAAGGGTGTAATTTATTATGTTGTGGAAAGAAAGGATGAGTTCATATGGTTTGGATTATATCCTTTTCCTCACAGTGAACAGTGCAGAAACCTTGTGGATGCATGTCACAATTGCTTCCTCAACATCAGACTTTCCTTTGAGGCCTCTGGGGAGTCACCTTTTCCTAATTAGTTACATAGCTCGGTGTCACTTGTGTGAGTGACTATTGAGTGGCTATTTATGCATCAGTCATCAGTGTGAAAACTGCATGTACCCTCTTAGTTTGTACTTAAGACCTTCATCTGTAGCACTGATATTGTCTGTGGTCGTCTTTTCAATCCAGTGAGGAGACTATAACCACTGTGGTGAAAAACCCACGTATGAGGAGGCACAGATCCCCTGGCCTGACTCTTGCTGGAGCCCACCGCTCTGAAACATCCACCCCAGAGCCCTCTGCCAGACTGAGGAGGATGCCCACTCCAAGAAAGACCACTATCCCTACCCTCTATGTCACGGAGCCCGAGGGTGCTGATGCCAGAGCCATGGAGAGCAAACCCAGGTGGGTTGAGGTAGAGGAGGTCATCGAGTACAAGGTCAATAAATCTCCCAGGCTGCCGCGGAGGAGAGGCATCTCACCTGCAGCTTCTGATCGCGCAGCCACTCCCTCCAGACCCAAGAGGTCTACACTGGAAAACCCAAACGCTAACAATTCCAACAACAAGCTGGTGGAGCAGGCTCAGGCCGAGCTGCCTGGAGACGTCAGCAGCCAGCCGCTCTCCTGGGAAGAAGAGGAAGCTGCTGCTCCCGCTAGTTCTGCCACTGTGGAGCCACATGAGCTCTCAGATGTCCTCACACCAGCTGGAGAGGAAAGCGACGACCTGGACGATCAACAGACTGTCATCTTTGAACCTGATGATGAAGATAACGATCAACATATGTTCAGAAAGCAGGAACCTAAGATTCTGAAAGAAGGAGATCGTGTTTTGACCCTTGAAGACTTGGAGGACTATGTTCCAGAAGAAGGAGAGACCTACGGCTCCTCTAACGTCGTCACTGAAAAGCCTTGTGAGATCTCCGTGCTGCAGAGGGAGATTGGCGGGTCCACAGTGGGACAGCCCGTGCTGCTGAACGTGGGGCGGCCTGTCGTGGCACCGAGGCAGAGGAGCAGCTTCTTCAGTCGCTTCAAGGAGCACCTGTCCGGCAGTCTTTTCTCGTCCCACGGCCCTCAAGCCAGCGGAGCGCGGTCCAGGACTGAGAGGCACGTCCCCATCCAAGTGAGCCACGCAAAGCTGGAGGTGAAGCCGTCCTACTGCTCAGAGGTGCAGAGAGTTGAGGGTGGGCAGCAGAGCTTTAAAACCAAAGTGTCAACTCAGACATATGGCTACACATCAGTGGGAAACCCAGTCACTCTTCAAATCAGAGATAACCTTTATCAGAACCAGTAGAAGCAAACAGTTTTAATCTGGTACCACAAACCCTCTTAGTCTTAAATGGGGACATTTCTACTTACATGATGAAAACGAACATATCCTAACCTCAAGTATCTTTTCTGCATTTGACAGACCATTCCAGTTTGAAAGCTCCCATCAGAAAGTGGGCTCATCGTCGTGAGTCTTTTACTTTTTTATGTCAAATGGTCAGAGTCGCCCGGTCTCTGTAGATTAGGCCTGTTGGAATGTCACTGTAAGCAGGTTTCAGTCCCATGTTGTCAATGCAAATGATAAGACGGAAGCTACGGAACTAAGGTTTGCCATTTTACTGACATTTTCATCGTCTGTCGAGCTGAGTTCATCTCATCACATTTCACTCATATATGTATAAGCCTCGATCCACTATTATTAACTGATCCAGGCATTATCTTTACTGATGACTCTCGCCATATTCATACAGAAATGATTATACAGTAGATATTTGAATATACGTATTTTTGCAGTTTTACTTTTGTACCTTTTCAAGAAATGTTGCCTTTTGCACCCATGGAGTGCCTTAAATTGCTGGATCAGCAAACGTTGGGAGTGAAAGACTATTGATGAGGTCATGAGTGCATGCTTCTCTTTCAGTATTACTGTAAACGCGCAGCACTGATCATGTAAAACCAACAACAGAACTTCGGCCACTGTTATGGTCCATGAGCTGTTGTCAAATTAAGGCCAGTTTGGTAAAATCAGAAGTTCTCTACTGCTCTAGTTGATGATTTCTTAGTGAGCAGCTTCTATGAAAGTGACAACGAAATCTTTTGGTAACGTCACATTAGATCTGTGTTTGACTGCACATCTGTTTGCAGATGTGTCTATGATTGTGTTATAATTGAACAATACTCTCAGCGTTTTACTAAATTTTGACATCTGTGAATGCAGTGCAACCACCTGTGAGCTCACAGGACGACACAGGGATATTCATATGTAAGTGATATTTAGATGAGTGACTGCATGTATTTGCTTTTCCAGAACGGACATATTTATCCGAAGTAACCCAACCTGTCATGTCATATTTTGATTATGAACAAATGTTTGTGCAAAATACTTGAGCTCAGAATTTACTACCTTTTCAGTGCAATTTAGAAAGTGACTAGAGTAACAGCCTCCTTTAAAGATGTGTGGTGTTGGTGTTGTTTAAAAGGTGTTCCACTTAGTTACAAGGATCATGTTATGTAATGATATTAAAGGCACTAACAGATTTTAATTGCTTGTACTGTACATGTGTAGTTTTTTTGGAAACATGAGATACTCAGTGTTAAATCTGAATTAAATAAATGTACTGCAAATAATGCAGCTACCTTCTTTCACATCTCTTACTTACAGCACTCATACAAATAACTATTACTCCTTTATTGTGTTTTCACGTATTTATTGGAGTTTCAACAGGTAACATAGTCTTACTGCTCGGTGTTTAATGAACTTAATACATGATGATACAAGTTTAACAAGCGCAGTATTTCAATAGCTGGATAGGACTGCATGCATCTCATTGAATATGATGTAACATTTCCACAATTAATTTAAATAGCAGTGAATAATACACAGTTAACACAGGGACACACAGGTATCTGCACAAAGGAATGGGTACTTCTAATGTCCATGAAAATCATTTTAGTTTTAAATTTGATAATAACAAAACAAGCCAATTCACAAAAGGATTATTAGAAATGTTAGGTTTAGCTTTCAAGTAAAAGTAGGTTTATTGTGTGCTTCATTCTAAGCAATATAAAAAACATAAATGTACGATTTAATTTGTCCTTAAAGATACAAAGTTTTCCTTTTGTCATGAGTCCAAACTGTTCAGTCTATGTAATTACACTCTCCAGCTGGAGCTGCAAAGTGATTAAGTTACACAATATAAAAGTTTTACAAATTTACAACTGTAAAATAAACAGTTAAAATGATCTGCAAAAGCCCCCCCCCCCCCCCCCCCAAAAGAAACAAACTATGTTCTAAGTGACATTAGATGTTCTATCTTTCTCCAAAGCAACGTTTTCTACCTGTATCCTGGGATTTAATCCTTCTACAGCACTTCAGTATTTATCATTATCCAACAAAACAAACTGTTGTGGTGTAAGCACACTACATGGCCATTTATAAAAGTCTGTTAAGTAAAAGCATTGACCAGCACTGGAATAGTTTTATTATTTCAACAGTACAGCTGACTTGCATGAATCCCTTGTAAGTAAACAACTGCCATGTTTTCTGTTAGCAACACATTTTATGATTTCTATAAATCTATTATATAATTGACAGAGTTGAACAATAAAACCCTCTAATAGAGTACGAGTAGTATCACCCGCTGCTATCCATATATCCAGATTCGTGCTCTTTGATACCCTTTACACACCAGTTTACCCACAAGATGGAATGAGTCATTGTACACACTATTTTCTGCATGCTGCTGCTGCTGCTGCTGCTGCTGCAAGCAGTGTATAAGTTTGTGTGGTCAGTAAATCCTGTCCAGAGAGAGCATCCGACCATGCCAAGTCTCATCACGTTAGGATCATTGGAGTATTATTTCCGTAGAAATGAAAATAAAAATATAAAAAGAGTTTTGTCAGTTAAAAAAAAATGTTCCACTTTACAGTATGTTATCGTATACTTCTCAACAGTATGTAAATCCTACACACAGACCGCCATCTGTGGGAATGTACACGAGTGGAATGGAGGTCTGTGGTTTTGTGAGGAGTGGCTGGATGGGACTAAACTGTGTCAGGATGCTGTCGTCTCCTACGAAGACATGTCGATTTTCTTGACCTTATTAATTTCCTAGAAAAGAGGGAAAATACATTTTACACTGTTTCAAGTATGAGAAGTTAATAAAACAAGAAACAAATCTGCAGCTGTGCTCTGTCACGTTCACTGTGGCCACGAATGGTAACAACAGGACATTAAATTTGCCTTTATTTCCCAGGATGCTCTTTGGCTTAGCTCTTTATTTAACTGTAAACAATGTAGTGTTAATAGGAACAAAAACAAATTAAAGTGAATTCAAAGCAATCGCAATAAAACATTAGCTAACATTAGCCACCTCTGGCCATAAAAGCCACAAAAGCCTGAGCCGTCTGAGAAGAACACAAGTGCTTTTTATCATTCATTAATTGACCATCCATTAGAGCCCACTATCCTGGAATACTGTTTCTGTATCTGTCAGATTTGGCACAAAAATGGCAGATTTACAGGGAAAATTTTATGGTTAAATTTTACTATGTTTGAACTTGGTATTAATATGTCCTCACTGATCCACCCACCAATGATCAGCTCAAAGTACGTCTGTTCACACCTGGCTTTAAAATGCATCTGATATAACTTTCCCACTTTACGTGCAATTAATTAAAATAGTAAAATAAAATAGGGATGTGTTGTTGTTCTTAGCCAATCAGGGGTTAGGTGTGTTTTAAAAATGTTTGTTGCACAACCAGAACCGTTAAAATTATAGCAGGAGTGTGTGAAAACGTGTTCTGTAACAGCAACTCACCTCAAGAAGAGCCTGTTTTAACTGCCCATAAGCATCCTCCAAATTGTCATTGACAATTATAACATCAAAGACACCAGGTTCTTTACCTGAAGGAAAGTACAATTACTCACACGCTCATGATTTTAACAACTGTGTGTGATTTAAAACTTTTTCTGAGCACCACAATTATCACTTACTAAACTCCATTTCCACCTTGGCTGCATGTAAACGTTTCTGGAGGCTCTCCTCTGACTCCGTCTTTCTGTCTCTTAAACGTTTTTCCTGCAACAGGAACAGGACAATCAGGAGAAAAAAATCTGAGCAGCCAAAACCTGTACAACTGGTTATGTAACATGTAAACAAACTGGTTATTCGTTAGTCACTGCTCTCACCAGGGTTGCCATAGATGGTGGCTGGATGGAGATGTAGATGGGATTGAGGTCTGTCCTTTTAATGTTCCTCACACCCTGCATGTCTATGTCAAGTATACAGATGAGGTTCTTGGCCTGAACGTCTTGCACAGCGGCTTTACTCGTCCCATACATGTTCCCGGAAAACTCTGCATTCTCGATGAACTCGCCGTTGTCGATGCTAGCCTGCATCACCTCCCGTGTGACATAATGGTAATCTGAAACCAGGAAATCAAGAACACAACTATGAAACTGTTTACTAGAGAGACATGAGTTGTTAGAGTGCTCGTAAAAAGGGAGGAAAACTCAGTACCTTTGCCATTCACCTCCCCGGGTCGAGGATTTCTTGTCGTATCTGAGGAATGATGAGACAGTTATGTTATAATCTGTACTGGACTTGAATCTAGAGCTAAAGTGATTAGTTGATTAATGCATTAGCTCATTCATCTTCTTTAATATGAATATTTGCTAGTTTTCTCTGATTTATATCTTTATACCTAAGATATGTGTGGGTTTGAGAAACTATGAAATGTCCATTTTATCGATTTCATTTCCTAGACTGATTAATCAGAGGAAATAATCAGAACGTTAATCAGTAATGGAAATCATCCTTCATTGTAGCTCTATTTGACATTTACTTAAAACACACACACACACACACACAGGCTTGTTTTTTTAGTCATGTTCAACATTAATTTACATATCCACATGTACAAGTTTGACTATGCTAATCAATAGCAACCCTTGCTTCTTCGCTGACACTCACGAGAGACGCTGAAGCCAAAGACACTGTCGTATTCCTTCATGAGCTTCTTCAGCAATGTGCTCTTCCCTGCCCCAGAGGGCCCGCTAAGGACCACAGGCCTGGGTCCAGCCATAGCTGAAAGAGAGGTTGAAAAATGGAGTGTTCAGAGAGAGCAAAAAGAAAAGAGAGACTGAGGCTGAAGGGTTTAAGTGAAACACAACCACTGGAGTCTTACAGCATGAGTCATCACAGGACCAAATCTGTACAAAAATATGGCTCTCAGTGCAGCTACACAGCTGCTTTGTGTGTTCAGAACAAAAACAACTTGCTCTGGGGGGGGGGGGGTACACATGATAAAATAATAAGCCAGCAGTACTCAGAGCAAATGATGAGACCTAAATAACCCCACAGGAGGAAAGGCAATCAACTGGTTAGCAAGCTGTGAGGTTACCATGGCGCCGGACAGGAACAATTCATCGTTAATTGGAGAGCCCTAAAGCACTTGTTGATGGCAGGACACAAGAGAGCAGTTACCAAGAAGGCACAGGCTGAACTCGCTGCCCCTTTGGAAGCAGCAATGGCATTTAACGCACATCAGGACATCGTTTCTGATGAACCATAAGCCATGGGTCAGATGGTCCAGTGGTGGTGGAGAGAGTGCGTACATCCCAACACAGCCAAGATGAGAGCACCTACACAGGTGCAGCACTGTAAGGCCTCACAGTGGCGGCAGCTGGTAGTAGCTGGAGGTATTAATGCTAGCTAATGCTAACATCTGTGTGCTCAGGCGAAAAAAGCAAAAGCCTCCTGTTATGGGTGGCCGGCGTCACCAAGGTGCACAGTCCTGACTTTGTTGGTCCTGCGACTCCACCCTGTGTGTTGCATACCATCACTTTAACCACATTACACAGCCTTCCAGTGCCGAGCATAAAAGCAGAACACTTGTAGTACAAGTTTGTAAAAGGTACTCGTTTCTCACTCCCTAAAGTTTTTCCACCCTGACTACCAACGAACTGTGTGTATCCTACTCGGGTAAAGAATAAAGTAAAGCCCACAGCGCTGCTACTTACCTTTCCTGAAAACACAAGCAGACAAGGCAGTGAGCCGGACGGGCGTGACTGTTTGTGTGTGTGGGTGGATGATGTATGAGAGCAGAAGGGAGGAGGGACAAGATGGCAGGGCCATGTTTACACACCAGACCATTAATGGATATTCATAGTGATCCAATATTGCAAAAAAAGATCTGTTTGAGAATTGTTTCTGGTCCAAAGGCAGAGACAGCTCTTTGAGACATTCTTTGAGTAACATAAATACATATTAGTCAGCTGGTTTCACTAACAACTGTAACCATCTCCTTAAGTTGTAGGTAAGAAACTAGTTATAACTGTGCTATTACGCTGCTAAACCACAGTGAAAAGCTGCTATAATTATTATTGGCTATAGTTCAATTACTTACATCAATATCAGGTATCAGGCAGTTTGGCAATTGGTCCAAAAATGAGGTATTCCATGAAAAATGATAAGGTGCACTAAATTCTAGATAAAAATGTGGAAATGAGCCTAATCCATCTTAAAACAAAAGTAGACGGCGCAGGACTTCAGGACGTCCCTGTGGTCTTTTAATAGAAAAGAATAAAACCATGGCATTATGGGTCGTCTTGTCTCCAGGCGAACCAGAGGCTGTGAGGTTGTGTTTGCAGGTGCAAATGACAAGAGTAATTCTCCAATGCCTCTTGAATGCTTCCCATAAACAGCAACATGTCTAATTAAAGGTGCGAGTGTTTCTTTTTCTGAGGTCAGTCCTGTCTTAGAAGAGGTGTCACCTCCCAACACTGACGCCAAACCTCCTCCACCAGGTTTTCAAACGTTATCCATGATTGTGTTTGGGCTATTCACAGCAGCTTCCTGGTGTCCACAGTTTTCTACTTAGATATTTTTCTAAGTTTATTATCCTGACTATACAACTTTAATCCTGTTTGACAAATATGTGAAATGATTAATTGTGAGAATGGAGGCAGATTTATTTGTCAATTCATGAAATGTTTCAGTTCTGGAAAATAATTGTGTGGGCTGCTTGTACTTAAAAAACCCTCAAAAATCAAAAATAAAAAAAAGCCTCAGCGGCTTTTTATTATTTGATTGCCTTAATGAAAAGATGATAACACCTAGAGAAGACAGATAGTGCTGGAAAACCTGATTCATGAAATTAAATTCATTTATTAAATTTCTTAGAGAAAGCAAAATATACAACAACCTGTCAAACTAACATTAAATCTGCAATTTTAAGCCATTGTTTTGAGGAGCACAGTCATCCTCACAAGTCATCTGAAATCTGCAGCTCCCACTCATACACACACAAGAACCAACCTTGTACGTATATTAGAGCTGTATGACAGGAAATGAAAGACACAAGTTTACAATTAACATAGACTATCGGAAGCCTGACTTAATCCGTGTACACTGAATCTCACGTGATTGATATGTGGCTGGCCTGAAACAAGCCACGTGAAGCCTATTAGACCTCAGTGGTCAGATGAGCAACTTCTTTCCATGCAAGACAGGACTAAAGATTTATGGACCATGTTCTCAGATGTGATGATTTAGCCTCTCTATTTATCTTAAATATCATCTCATATGAATACATGTCTTTGATGATGTGAATGCCACCTTGGGATCTGATCATAATTTTCAGCATTACATAGATGAAATAATTTGACTCAAAAATAAATCACTTGTGAATGATCATTTCTTGCAGCGCTTGAAAGTACAACATGCCGTTCATAATGTCGAGAAGGTAGTAATTTACATTTATTACTATGGAGTGAGTGTCATGAGTGTCTGTGGTCTAGTGCCAGACTTATCTAACAGATAAAAAACAGCTAAATCGGGTACTGCAGAGTGCCCTTTGAATCACTGTCAGGAGCAATAAAATGTTACGGATCTGACTCAAGAGAAGATGGAAATTACATCCTTCTTCCTCTTATTATTAAAATCATCATCATTAATATTCATTATAACACAGATTTGTAATTACTAAATTAAAGATGCAGTGAAACAGACTTGCATCATTAGGAGTTAAGATATTACACGAAACTGAAATAGTAACCATATTGGCCTATGTAGTTAATTAGTGTCTAATGTGTAGCCTCTTAAAATATGCACGGTAACTAGAAAACTATATGTGTTGCTATAATTAGCTTATGTGCATTTGTTCAACTGGACATAAATGGATGTCTTTTGCAAGAGTTTTACTTGCAATTGAATAGACACAGCCCCATGTAAATAACACAATTAGGCAGGTGCGTAATGAAACTCGCTTTAACTACAGGTAACATTGCATCAGCTAAACTTAGTCCAACTCAGTAAACGGCAACCGTATTAACCTGCAGCGGCGGTGAAGACCTAAAAGCCTCACATAATAGGAAATGAATGGATGTCTCTTAGCTACAGTGATACAGAAGACAGAACGACATACAAAACAAAAACAGCAACGACGACAGACAAACACATAAACAGACAAACATCCTGCTTCTTACCTGAGAATAGTCTGGAAAAATATCTCATGTACATCGGGAGTTACGTTAGTCTAAGATTGTGAGACCTTGTCCGGAGGGTTTTCTCCCTCCTCCGCTGCGAGTGCCATTAGTGGACCGGGGCTGCCTACGTCATCACTGCGGGTCACAACATTAAGACGTCACGACGGAAATGTGCGACACAAAACAAAGAAACGTGAAGTTTTGCTAACATTTGCTAAAGAGATCATACACTGCTAGTGCGGACGTATAACGTATATCAGTGTAATAGGCCAGTAGCTACACTTATTTCCTTAACGCGGAACTAATGTGCGTACGATTACGGATTGTTATTGAGGTAACTCCTGTTTTAAGGGCGCAGAGTAACGCGTGCTGTGTAGCATAGCCTAGCTTGAGTTGGACCTATTCCTTTTGAGCTTCGAGGACATTTCTGGAAAGTAAACAAAATTAGTTGCCGTGTCAGTTTCAACGACTTAGTTAATACCACCACACAGACGCACGTTTTCTCCGACCGAAGCAGGAAGGTTAAACTCGCCGCAACTCCCCGGATGACTGAACGCTAAAGGCCTTGGCCAGTCGCGGATCTCGTGTGCTAACGTGGCTAAAAGTTAGCGGGCGAACCTAGCGGCCCGCTGTTCTTACGGTGAACGTGCCTCAGTAGACATGTTTGGTTCTTCGAGATCTGGAGGGGTCCGAGGGGGCCAGGACCAGTTCAACTGGGATGACGTGAAAGTCGATAAACACAGAGAGAATTATCTCGGTAAGTTTGTACGAGCCAAATCGGCTATCGGCGCTAACCTGCGACATGGCTAATAGCTTGTATGCTAACTTACAACCAGCAGAGCAAAACATGTAAAAATCCCACCTAAATTACGCGCAGTGGTTACAAGGCTCCACATACTGTTTTGCATACCTTTTGTTGTAGACTCCCTCATTCCACAGTCTCTGTGTTGGTCTATCCGCTGGGTTTTCGTCCTGTTTCCACTCTACAATCTGCAGGTCCCAGCTGTCATTACTGCCCCCTTTCTCTCTCACTGAACAGACACACGTAGTCTCTCCGTTATTTGAGCCCCTACCGCTGGCAACATGTCAGCATGCCAAGATAGGGAATACGTAGCGTCCACCACAGCTGTAACATTAAATGGATAAATTAGAATAGCGTTGCATGTGTTCAGCGTGGTTAAATAAACACAGGAAATAAGGCTTTATGAACAGTTAAACGCTTAAAGCGACAGTGCACATTTTATCACCAGCAGATTTTTTTTAATGTGGTGAGATTAATAGGTGGCTCTGGAGAGAGGACACAAATCAAAATGTGTGTGTGAACTGATTGTTCATTCATGTGTTAAATCTGAGGGAAAATCTACCTAAAACAAATTTTAACTTAAGCAAATTTGGATGATTGTGTCAGAATCAACAATCACTGGTGTCTATTGTGTTGCAACGTTTAGTTATTAAATAACAAACATGACCCCAGTTTTTAAATATAGGCCATTAATTATTTTAAATTATCTTTAAGAAATTTTCACGTGATATGTTTAATATTTGTCAGTCCAGCTTCTTAGATGTAAACGTTTGTCCTTTGTTGACTTTTCTTTGACCCAAACAATTACAGACCATGTGTTTGCTTATTTATGTATTCATGTGTTCATTTATTCATCCATATGATTCATGTGATTTATAGACAGACTTAGTCACTGTCTGTTCCTGTGTGTTATTTCCAGGGAACTCTTTGATGGCACCAGTAGGACGATGGCAAAAAGGCAAAGATCTGACATGGTATGCAAAAGACAAAGCAGGAAAGGAGGCTTTGTCCAGACAGGATGAACTTGCTGCTGTCAAAGCTGCAGAGCATGAAGCCCTGATGGCTGCCCTGTATGTATAACTTCTTAAAGAAATGGGAAACAAGTGCAGTTGATCACTTGATGAAAGTTATTAATTTTCATTTTCTGTTTTCACTCCAGAGGGCACAAGAATATAAAGAGACAACCAACTGGCCTGACCAAAGAAGTATGTCACTTTGATTAGTTTTGCTTTCAGTCAAAAGCTTAAAAATGCAGCTGAAGCTTAAAGATGTTATATGAAATGGTTTCTATCCCATTTTGACACAGGACCTTGCAGATGTTTGCAGGAGGGAAGAGGCTGATGGAGAAGAGAGAAATGTGGACCGTGTCTCTGGGTTGGGAAGCTCCAGGTAATGAAGGAGGAAATGCTTGTTCTATTTTTGTTCAGTCACAATGATCCTCTTGACATTCAAATGGTTGCTAGAGAGCTTGTTATCTTAATGCTCTGTGATTGTAAAGTGTTTGCTTACAAATGCGTGTTTCTATTTACAGTGCAGGGTCAAGGAAAATGCTGCTGTCCCAAAAAGAAAAGGAGGCTGCTAAAATAGGTTTACCAGTCTTTACAGTAAGTTTTTTCTCTCTCTGCTGCCTCTATAGATGTCACTTTAAAAAAGTATAGATAAAAGAGATACTGTCTTTACAGCACCACAAGACTGAGGGTCGTCCCGTAACTGCAACAACAAATCCATCTAAGAGTGTAGAAAAAGAAGAGACGGAACAACGGTGCGTATGCATAAGATTATGCAACTTATTTATATTAAAAACTCAAAAAAAACATCAGACATACCTGATACTCTACGAAGGTAAATACGGCTTAAATCAATTGTTTAATGTTAATTTGAATATTAATAATACTCTTAACTGCTACATTTTAAACTCCAGGCATGAGAGCAAAAAGAAGAAGAAGAAAGAAAAAAGAGAGCAAAAAGGAGAAAAAGAAGAAGGAAAAAAAGAAGAAAAGGCAAAGAAGAGACTCGTCCTCCTCAGAGTCAGATGACAACAGAAAGAGGTCGGTTCATTTCATTTTCATTTAACCTTTGTTTACATCTTGAAAGCCATTGAGGGTAGACCCTCATTTCCGATAACGATTAGAACAAAATAAATATATCAAAAAAAAAAACTGAACACAGAACAGAGTTGGACGACACAATAACACACACATGAAGGCCTCCTGGAGGGTTTCAATGGCTGAGTGTGCGGTATTAGAAATGCAGCAGAGAAATATGTCATCAGCATAAAGGTTGGTGATACAGTTTGTTATTGTGGATATGGATGTTATTGATAACTGATAAAGGAGTGTTTGTAAGATGATCCAGAGCCAGCATTCACTGCGTCACTAGAAGATCAGTAAAACCAGATCACTACAAACTATAGCCTAAAAAACAGACACATCATGCTACTAATTGGTGATACTGTATTATCTTAAATTATATTGTATATTTGCTCATAATACGATGTCCACCTTCTGCACAGTATCCAAATTTGCAGACTTCCAATGAAACAGAGGCTTTCATCTGTCAGCACTAGGGGGCACCAAGACACTGTCCTATTCACAGCAACTTGAGGCATTAACTTTTAAAACTGAAAAGCCCTAGATATTGTCTGTTAAACAGGCTACAAGCAGGAGAGGTGGTGTTTTATAATATATACACTTTTGCAATTTATGTGTTTCAGTGATTTCTGCCAGCAAGACAAAATTCACATGAATCAACATGAGAAAGAGGTCGACTTGACAGAAATCATCTAATATGTAATAATAAGCAGTTGAATATGCTAAAATGTATCAGCAACACAATAGTCAGTTATATTCAGATACATCTGTTGTTAGTTATTTTCTGTAGATGTCACTACTTTTTCTTCTTTCCCAGCATCACAACATCTTAACTAATCCCCACCGCAATGCTGCTCATTGATTGTTTCCTTTTTTTTTTTTTTTAACTCATCAGGCACAGAAAGGACCACCATCATCATAATCCATCATACCATAGTCAGAGTGGAGCCAGACCCCATGACAGCCATTCAAGGGGGGAAGCAAAGGCTGAGCGACAGCCCTCCTACCCCTATCATCGACAGCAGCGGCATGACACAGACTCCTCTGATGGGGGGTCTCCTGTCTCCCGTAACCCCGCCGGCCACAAGATGGCCCCTGCTGGTGTGACACAAAGCCACAGGCGGCGCCACGACACAGACTCCGACGACTAATGTCCCCCTCCCCGTAAAATCAAAGACGCATAATGAGGACAGAGTACTCCATGGCAGCTCCACTGGCCCTGAAGCCCTCATTTACCTCGGACAACCAAACAGACTGGTGATGGAGACAGGTTAATGTGTCTGGCCTTGTGTTTTAACTTTGCACCCTATGAACTGGTCAGATAGTCCTGGACCTGGTCCTGGTCCTTGTCACTGTGTCTTTTGTGCTATTTTGAGTTTTGTTTGACAGTTTTGTATTTTAACAGTCTTTCTAATTTTACTTCAGTATTGTGTTGTGGAGTGTTGTGGAGTTTTTATTTTATCTGATAAAACACCATATAACATAAAATAGTTTGAATAGCAAATGAAATCATCTCTGATTTCCTATATCTTGCCCTTGTGGCTGTACATGCTCAGGAAATCTAAGTTTTACCCAGAACAATGCTACAGAAACGTGTACTATGTGCAGTATGATTATTCCTGGAAACTGAATACCTGACAACAACTTAAGTAAAAGATTTCAAAAACCAATGGATCATTTCTGTGTTAATGTGTCTGTTCTAACAGAAGCATACAGGTATTATAAGATGTGCTTAGTTAGTGGGAGTCAGAGGTATGTATATATTTATAGGGATCGTCTCGGGCAACGGTTGGGGGAGTTTCTTTCAGTGTTTTTGTAGTAAATCCTCTGGGATGCTCCTTGATGCCTTTGCATCCTTGGACATCTCTGTCCCACTGTGCCCCTTGCACTACTCAGCAGCTCTGGTCCTTTTCTTTCTCTTGGTCATGCCAACACTCCTTAATCCCTCACCGTTCTAGGTTGAGCTTCCTGACTGGTGCGATACCATTGGAATGCTCTCCACTGGTCATAATAGAGTGTAGTGTTTGCATTTGCCTTGAATTGGTCTGAAAGAGGGTATTCTGCTGGCCGGCACCTGGGGGGTGCACTAAAAAAGAGCAAGGCATTCATAAAGAAGAGTGCAAAAAACCAGGCTGGTCCTTTTATATGGCCGAGTACCGTTAGACCGCCACACACAATCCAAGCTGATGGAGCAGCAGGAGAGGAGGCCAGACAAAGCCACCCCGTGAGGGACCCAAGACTCCAACTCCTTCTCTCTTCACCACTACCATACTCTCCTGCCATGTTTTATAGGCTTGGCTGCATTAACCACGGCAGCCTAATCAACCTGCAAGAATGCTGTCCTAGATTGCCACCCCGACACAATGTGAGGCAGGGTATGCTCTCCACATTACTGCTTTAACCCAAACATTGGGTGGTTCCCAGTGTTCAGGGCATCACATTTCTCTCTGGGTCAAAGGATGATCACCTCGTGAGTTCACCCTGACACCAATATGGGATCTGTTGTTAAATCACAGCACTGTTTCCTCAAGTGTGTTCCTGCATTATTAGGTGTAGAACTAATGACAGTTTTCATAGATCTGTTTTTTGTAACTATTATATAATTTCTAACATATTAGTTTAAGATATTTAAGAGACTAGAGCAGATGCATACTCGAACTGGGAGAAGCTACATCTTCCAACTTAATGTTAAGTGATTTTATTGCATAGAGAGAAACACAATGAAAATCATCTTCAAACATTTTTCTCCAGCCACTTTAATTACAGTGCTTTTTTTTCCTCACAAAACAAAAGCCTTACATAAAAAACACAAACTTAAGAGATTAATATAGTTTTCAAACATTTAGACAATTATAATTAAAAAAAAACCCAGAGTAATTTCCATAGCAGTTAAGTTAACACCCACACCTTTTAGAAAAGAAGAGGCAACATGTGTCTTGGATAACAAGGCATATGTATGACTTCCTGTTTACCCCAAGGACAATGTGCTGCAAAGGAAGAATTAATGGCACTATATATATCTATATATGATTTTTTTATTGCCATTAAAATGCCATTTCCCAGATTGTGATCAATTTAAAAACAGGCATGATTTGATAGAGCCATTAGTGATGACACTAAGGGTGTTGTAGTTTGCAACTACTTTAGTTACAATTGCCTCACACAGTTCAGTTACAGTACAGGGCTGTGGAAATAAGTACTCAGTGGGGCAACAGTTCCTGTGCAGGCTAATGTTGTAAACACCCAGTAAATATGCATGCCCTTAAAAACCAATGGAACACATCATGCAGTTTTACTAACAAGTATATTGCAAAGGCAGCACATGATCAACCTGAGACTCAGAAATACAAAAACCCAACGCTAACGCAACAGGCTGCCTCTCAAACAACTGTAAAGCAGGTAGATACGAGATCATTGCATTTCTCAATTCAAGCCAACGCGCTGTATTATCAAAGGCTGGCAAGTGTTCACAGATGAGGAGTTCTCAATTTGAAAAGAGTGATGTCAGTACAAATAATATGCCAGTGTTGAATAAGGGTAATTTGGGGACTGGTGCATGTAGTCACTGGTTAAATTAACCATAGTAGCTGCAAGTAGTGCATCAGTGTATAATTCTTTTTTTTTTCTTTTTCTTTTTTGGAAAATTAAAAGCCCCTCACAGATCACTCTCTACAGTACGTGTGACAAGATATTAACAAGTCATCAGATTGCATTGAGGTCCTGTGGCCAACATGTGCTGGTAAATTCTTATTCACTGCCTCCCTTTTGCTTAGTCAATGCACACATGGCTGCCCGTCAGCCACAAAGAGAAAAGTAACCATGGTAGAATCTATAAGAGTGCAATAAGCTGCCCCATTACCAAATGTATTTACACTTACATAAAAATGTTTTACAAGAATAGATCAACCCCACCACTGGTCTGTGTGTTTGTGGTAATAACTGCTGAAGAGAGGGCAGCTTCCAGTAGGTTTTTTTGTTTGTTTGTTTTTGTTGTTGTTGTTTTTTTTGGACAGGGTAGCTCAGTTTTGCAACATCTTGAGAGTAGATAGCAAGGGATTGAGTGGAGTAGGTAGGTTTTGGATAGCTGTGCTCACTAATGGTTCTTCAGCTGATTAGACAGCCAATCCAGTCCTTCATAGAGACCATCTCCAGTGGTGGCACAGGTCGCCTGGATGTACCAGTGTCTGTTACGTAGGGAGTGAAGATTCATCTTGTCTGTGAGTTCTGCAGCATTCATAGCATTTGGAAGGTCCTAAAGCGATATACAGACAGAAAAATATTAGCAGCCTGACCTGTATGTACAATAAACCAAGAGACAAAAACTGTTGTGATATATACCTGTTTAAATGAAAGGCTTTGATAAATTATTACTCACTTGTTTGTTAGCAAACACTAACAGGACGGCGTCACGCAGCTCATCCTCTGCCAACATCCTCAGGAGCTCTTCACGGGCCTCCGTACAACGCTCTCTGTCATTGCTGTCCACAACAAAGATGAGACCTGGAACAAGAGCAATCAGAGAGCAAATGAGTGAGTGCACATTGTGGATCTTTAGAACACAAATCAGTGGAATTTTTATGAATATCAATAGCAAAGCAATTTACAACATACACATACTGATATACATACGGTACGTACCCTGTGTGTTCTGGAAGTAATGACGCCACAGTGGTCGAATTTTGTCCTGACCACCGACATCCCATACTGTGAAACTGATGTTCTTGTACTCTACTGTCTCCACATTAAAACCTAGTGGAGAAAAAAATGATCACATTAAAAACAAACTCAGCTCTCTCAGTTCACAGTGATACTGCAACCTAGCTCCCTGGAACAGTATTATCCTGTGTGATGTCAAACACAGAACAGGTATTTAACAGATCCAGGAAAGACAAACATTTAATATAACAACATGTTGTTACTTACCTATTGTGGGAATGGTCGTCACAATCTCTCCTAGTTTGAGCTTGTACAAAATCGTAGTTTTTCCAGCAGCATCCAGACCCACCATGAGGATCCTCATCTCCTTCTTCCCGAACATTTTGAATAACCCTGCGAATACATTCCCCATGGTGGCTAGTGATAGGAACCTACTTTGGCAAAAATAAACCTGTGGAGAAACAAGAGACCAGTTGTTACAATGAGGGCTGATACATGACAGACATGCATCAACTTTTTGATTAACTGATTAAAGCAAACATAAAGTTGTGAAGTTTTGCTTCTTATATATAGTTTTGTGTTATTACAACTTGAATATATACAAGTTTTCGAAGATGTCACCCTGGGCTGTAGAAAACTGTGATGGTCACAATTTTCTGACACTTCATATACTAAACAATAAACTGTGAAAACTATGGGCTGATAAATTAATAATAAAAACGAGAGTTGCAGCCTTGATCCTATCAGGGTCTGTAATATATGGCTTAAACACATTTTAGTTTCTCCATTTGAAAATGCACTGCAACTTTTAATGTGTGCCTTACAGTATTTCTGCCTACCTTACCTTAAGTAAGAGCTGGGCGACATCTAATCTTATTGAAATCCCAGTTTCTATTTATATGCTATTGTATTAACATTATAGGCATATTGTTAATATATCACATTTATCAAAACTAACTGTTAATGTGATCTGCAAATGTCACCACATGATGTTTTCCTGGGCAAAACTTTCTAACAAAAATTGAGGCTACGTTAATGTCACAAACGGATTACGAGCATTTTATGACAACATCTGGTCGTGCGAAGGAATCAAACAGTGCGCCTATGAATTTACATAGGGTCTGACTGATGGGAGGCGTCCATATTTGTGTTTTGTGCCAAGTCGGATATGTGGCACTGTTTGTAGATTCACAGTTTATAGGAACACTTTTACAAGTCGAAAACGCCAAAGCACTCGAACTCAAACTACGATAAACCCCTTGTAAACATTTTGTCACCCCTGAAACACAGGAGGCATCGAGAGGAGGAATTACAGTATGCTGTCACCTACGGAGGGTTAAGGTGACAAACAGGGCTAGCCTTGCCCAGTACGGCTAGTCGCCAACCTCTACTCTCTAACGTTAACACGTAACTCTACATGCATTAAGGCTGAATATTAGGATCCCAGCTCATTCATAACGTCCGCCTCTATGAGCAGTTTCACCTCATTAATGTGCAGTGCTTAAAGTTGTCCGACTACGTAAACAAACACACACGGTTAGCTTTTCAAGGTGCATTGCTAATAGTCTTCCAACTAGTTTAGCTTTGTAAACAGTTTATTGCTGAATTAGTTTTCAGGACGTTAAAGACTCTTACTGCGCATTTTTCCATGCCTTCAGAATACAACAGAGAGGTGAACATGAGTTATAAACTGAGCAAAATACAAATGAGTGTCAGACTGGCTAACATTTGTCGGTTAGGTTAGCTCGTAGCTGTGGCTAGTCATGTTTCTCTCGGCGTCTTGACTGTCGTGAACGGGACCACCCGGACGATTTAGCGTGGCAAACGTGTGGTATTTTAAACGACTACATCCGATGAAATGGCAATAGATTTAGTTTCATTGAAATCTCTCTTTTTCACTTACACGGTTTTTATCCCCTTCCCTCTTCAAGGCGTTTCCGTCCTCAGGAAAATGGCGACAGTTTGACACGTCAGAGGTTCCGTTCCTGCAAAACTTCCGTGGTCATCGTCAGGCTGGGAGATGTCGCCCCCTGTGGCCAAGGGGAGAACTACACGCCCTGTGGATAGCCTAAATTGTTGTACATTGCTTACGGTAATTGTTAATTGGCCAATTTGTGTTTAACCCTCCTAATTAGTGTTTTAAAACACTAAACCTAAAACTTAATAAATAGTTTATGACAAATTGCAATGAAGTTAGAAAAACATAGCTCCTAGCATGAATAAATGGTGAACAGTTAGTGAATGATTGAAAAATTATACAAAACCCAGCTTCAAAGAGCTTCAGCAGCAGTAAATGGTCTTCATCAGTGGATGGGGTTTGCATTCATTTATATAAAATAATTAAGATTATAGTCATTTATCTGTTTAAAAATCAGTTATAGGTGCTTCATAGTAGAACTATATTCACATTTAAAGTGGAAATATGGTGATTAATTTATAATTATTTGAGCCTAAATCGGGAGGGAAAAAATAAAGTGTTACCAGTAAAGGAAACCGATAAATTAACATACAGTAGTCTAATGTCGCACAAACCCTTAATGGCATTTTAAGGAAAAAAATATGGAATGAAATAAAGCATGTCCATATATCTAAAATGGGGTTTGTGCATGATACACAGCCTTTATCTGGCCTAATGTGACGCTGTTTAAAAACATGGAAACTCCCTGTATAGTGTGAAATTATGAGTTATTCCCTGTCTGCACATTGTCTAGACTCTCTATTTATAAAGTGGTGACCTAATCTGTCAGTTTAAACTCATTTAAATCTATGGCATTTGTTTTCAGACTCAATTGAAACAACAATTTCCACTTCTTTCAGGTCTACCAGGTCATTAAGAAAAAGTCTAACTGCGTTGTTGTTGGGCAGTTAAATTTTAACCAGGGTCAACTATGCCTGCTACACCCAGCAGAGGTGGCAGCAGGAGGGGTGAAGAGCAGCAGAGAACAGCGGGAGGGGAGAAGGGTCTATGGTTGGTGATGGACCACACAGTGAAGGCTCATAATGCCGTCTCATTCTGCAACCATAATTTGTGGTTATGCCCTGCCAAATGCCTGAGAGATCGCTCTCGGCATATTTTCACAGCAACGGCTGTCTTTTTTTTTTTTTTTTTTTTTTTTTTTTTTTGGAAGTGTTTGGAAAATGTTTACCGACTACCAACTGATTAGATTCTTGTAGACTCACATAGGGTCATCAGCAAATTGTCTTTTAAGTCTGGCCACTAAGTTTCAGTGGGCTACTGTCGGAAAGTTGCAATCAAATATTGAAAGTCCTATTTCATTGTAAAAACAAACACTGAGAAAAGACATCATGTCCCTCTCTCTTTTCCATATTTCATTCCAGATATGGTCAGAATTCAGACACCTTGGTTGAAACCATCAGGGAGGCAGATCTTACAGCATATTGTCAAAATGTATACTTTAAGTTGTATAGATTTTAGGGCATGATAAGATTGTGATAACTTTCATCAAACCTTTTCAAAACACATCTTCACTTGTGGTTAGTAGAGTTTAGTAGGAGGTACAGGTCAAGTTTGTGCACTAAGAAGTTTAGAAAGTCATACTTGCATAATACACCATTTCACTCAATGCACTATACAGTGTCTGTACATATGAAGAAGATATGTTTCATAAAATAGTTATGTCTTGTGCTTCTATTTCTCATCTTTAAAACAAATTTATGGGAGCAAAACCTGTTGTTCAACAGTTGCCTAACACTAAAACTGGTGAGCATCTTTATCATTATATGAGCAACTTGAATGCTGCACTGTAATTCCTAAATGCAAAAATCTACAACTCCAAACCAACTAACCAACCAAAAAAGGCTCTTTCGTCATAAAGGACAGTTTAACAAGACAAGCTGTAAAAATATTGCCATAAGGCTTTGATCCAGCATATAACAAAGCAAAAGTCAAACCCACACTCTCCTCTTTGCACCGTCAGAGCACAGGTGCAGGTGTTGAGGTGTGACAACCTGCCAAAATGAAATTTTATTACTGCTCTGTCTTCTGGTACATTCCTTAGCCAAATCACAGATCTGGATTCTGAGATACTCCCTTTGTTGGAAGTTATACCTGCAGGCTGTTGTCTCCTAAGATTAACATTTTGAATTCAAATGAAATACATGAGGCATAAATCATCTTAGATAATCTCATAAAAAAATCTCCCAATTAGCAACAAAATCCTTTTTACTTCAAGTAAACTGGAAAAAGAGGAAAAAACAGGCTTTATTTGGTTGACACTGAGTCATTTGCAACGTACCATATGGTGAGCCGAGGGTACAGTAAAGATCCTGGAAGTGCTAAATCCACCGTCTAATGCTTAACAGACAAACGCAGCGGTAACATCCATCTAAAGGGCTCTTCTCCTTCCTCCTTTGCAGCTTCATATCTCACCAGATACTGACAGTTGTGATGTGTGGACAGAGGACTAGAAATAGGACAGTAGGGGGTGTTTATATCTCACTCATACGCACACACACCCTCGAAGCACACACACAAACACACAAACAAATTCTAATGGCCGCACTTGTGTACAAACTTTCTCACTCACATGCACAAACACGCACGTGCATGGACACACGAATGCACGTGCATGTTTTTCTCTTCTTTCATTCGGGTCAAATGTGTCCCCAGATCACCTATCCCCACCTGGGGGCCAAGGCCCCAGAGAGGACAGCTACAGTAGGACTGCTGTGATTTTCAAAGAGGTAATCCCTCTCTGGAGAAAGATATACTGTGGGTAAATTCCTGGGCAATGTATACAGACTACATCATCACCTGTGAGGCTATGTCAGTCATGGCCAAATCAAAGTAAATTTGTGGCTGATGAGGCTTCTCTGCACTTTGTGAATGGACGAGGGCTGCCAAGGGGCCAAACAGGCTTTGCAGTAGGAAGTGGGTAAGGATCTCAGTAGGGGCCTTACTCCCCTCTGAGACAAGGCCTAGCTAGGATAAAAACGCTCAGTAAGGGGCTTGGGAATGCTGAGCTGGTGTGTGTGTGTGTGTGTGTGTGTGTGACAGACACGGGGAGAGAGAATGTGTCTGTCTCCATAAGCGTGTATGTATAAGGGAAAGTGTTATCTACAGTTTCGTGATCCTTCACATTGTGTTACAGAATTTATTTTGGATTTGGTATATGTGTGCATAGCATAGGGTTTCAATAATCATAATAATCATGATAACAGACGCACATTATGAAATGGCCCTTAGGCAAGCAATAGACTGCTGTGTGAGTCATACAAAGGAGCTGGTTTGGGCTAAGCAGAGCTGGAACTCAGATGGACAGGCATGGGATGCCTCCCTCTGCGTCTCATGTACTGGATTATAGGTCGGGCAAAATCCCAAAGGAGGTGTGAAGCAAGAAACAAACCGAACATTATTACAACGACCCGCATCGTTGCCATGAGAGGATCCATGCTGGCTTCATCCATTGGCAACAAGTGCCACTGGGCACCCTACCCCACGCCTTTCACAGTAGGGGGCGCTACAGAGGGAGACAGGCCGGGGCAAAAGGATAAATGTGCACCAGTGTCGCCTGCCAATCACCTTTGTATGGTGATTGTTGGCGCCCTGAAAAGGTCGTTAAGGGGATTTACATAACATTTTGCACTCCGCCCAGGGTGCATACGGAAATGTTTGATTCCATATTGAGTCATTACTGCGTGAAGATTGTTCTTATGGATTTTGACAGCACAGTTTATGGAAACAAAGGTGGTGAGGTGATCTGGTTGGTTAGCAGTTAAGTGTATGAGATACAGACCACAACATGGGTTTTGGTCATAAGAAAAGTAAGGATGGCAGAGCTCATAAGCATCTGCATTTGGCTTTGTTTTTTTTTCCAAATTAAATAGATTTTTCCCCCAGAAATCTTGGGCAATATAGACTGATGCATTGTTAGTGCCACAAACGATTCTTAACTTTGTTTTAAATCAGATTTGGGCTCTGATGTGATACCATACACACAAAATTATTGAGACATCGGTTTTCATTTTCCATGTGACTCTTTCCTTCTTCCAGTGATGATATGTGGGAGCCACTGGTGTTGATGGGAGATGTCCTGCGACATCCGTGACAGATGGTTGAGACAAGCTCTTCAACGATGCACTTCCTCAGAAAGGACATGGGGGCCTCTGGCGTCGAATGGGGGTTGGGGGTAGAGTGTATTAAGGATGGGAATCGCTGGCTTGCAGGATGTGGGTATACTGGCAAGGTGTAAGGGTACACATAGAACACCCCGTTCATGCCAGAGAACTGGATTTCCTGGTAAAGGATGACTTGGTGGGACGTGAGGTTACCATGGTCTGTTCCTCCAAACCCTCGGCACCCTTTAAATGACCCACATTACCGGGACATTTTGCCACCTTCGATGAACCTAAAGGAAGTTTTGACTGATGTTATGAGACTATGTCTGCAGCTCTCTCTTTGATACTTGCTTCAAGCATCCACATAGGTTATGACGAGCCATTGCAAGATGAAACAATAGTGAGGATAAAAGTATTTCTTTGAAAGACCTTTTTGTTTCTCTCAGGGGGTTGGTTTGAAGTTGATTCTTGTTTGCTATGTATACAGGTTTTTAAGGGCTGTCCCACCCCTGCTCCCTGTTTTAAATCCAACTATATCCCATTGGAGGAGGCATCAAAGATTAAAGTGTGAACCTGTTGCACCTTGGGGTAGATAATTGGTTGGAATGCGCAGCATGTCGAAGCAGGGCCTTGAGGGCAACCAGCACCAACCAAAACCCATGGCATCAAAACCAGGTAGATGTCCAGATTTGGCATTTGGAATTTTTCGCTTGTCATGTTGATGCCAAATGATTTGTCACACGGTCTCGTCTTATTTTTCCAACATTCAGGTATGACATTGACAGGTTGATCGTAAACGGCCCTTTGGGCCCTTTAGAGAGGCCTCATGATGACAGGCCTCGCAAGGTGGTCCAGGTAGGGTGTTTTTTATTGCTGATAAGTGATCTCTCTCAGTTATATAAGTCCCTCAGAGGTAATCCTTAACTGATTGAATAATGAATTTGGAGGGATTTTGAACAATGTGCACAAGTCCAGGCACCACAGACCAAAAATGTAATTAATGATTTTGACAATTGATAATTCCTCCTAACAATCACGGTCTTGTGCTGACTTCAAAATGTAATTGTTTTGATACCAAACTCTTCTTCTTTACAAGTGTTCTTATGGTTGTGTGTGTGCATTGCTTGTCTGCGCACCTGTCTGCCTTGAGGCTGGAAAGGTCTATAGCCTCTCATTTCTGGCTGGCACTCGTGTGGTAATGCATTAGAGGGCTTGTCATTGTACTTTACTGAAGACCTCTGACAAGCTATTTGACACTCCTGACAGGGTCAGAGGTGTCAACCTGCTCAGACTGAC
Organism: Caranx ignobilis; assembly: GCA_021432705.1. Taxonomy (NCBI): domain Eukaryota; kingdom Metazoa; phylum Chordata; class Actinopteri; order Carangiformes; family Carangidae; genus Caranx; species Caranx ignobilis. The sequence goes on from MU269980.1 coordinate 37,512,700, forward strand.
AGGGAGATGGACACATAAGGGCACAAGCGAATTAGGCTGCTACTTGAGTCAATTGCAGGTTGTTGCCTTAGAGCACTTTGCTGCTGCACCAGTGCAGCCTGTATGTCTTGTTTGTTACACCACGTTGAAATCATCTTTTTCATTCTGTTTTTCCTCTTTGCAATATTTTCCTCATGTTTTGGTGACTTGGTGATGAAGGCAGAAAACACAACTGTAATGTTAAAAGTTTCAAGGAATCAATATCACAAATTTGTTTTAAAAAAAAGTTTGCATGTGATATTTTATACACCTCTCAAATGCAAACTGGAAATAGTTGCAAATCTGAATCAAAGCACAGTTAGCACATCATATACATTATATAAACCCCTTTTAAGTAGGCTACTGTGTATGCACTTAGATGGAAATATGTGAAGGACTATGGGCTTGTAGGGGCCACAGAATGACAAACAATTTAGCTGAAACTGCAGCGGATGGAAATAATGGCACAGTGAATTCTAAAGTCTCAAATCCTTGTTAAGACCCTCCATCTTTCAAACTAAACTGGATCACACCAAGAATCTCCTATCCCTTTATCCTGTTCAGATCCTCTAATCCCTCAGCCATTTTCCATTCTTTCTCTTTTTCTCATTTCAAATGGCAACTGTTTGGTTGTCCGGCAGTGGAACGTTGAGAATTTGTCCTTTTGGTGAAAGGAAAGAAACTATATTGAAGAAAGGAAGAACAGCTTGACAGAGCCAAGAATGCTACGGATCTCTTTAAGTCCCATAATGAGATGTTTTCTCTACTCGGAGCTTGTATTGACATGGAGACTAATGATTTCCACAAAGTAATAGATTGAGAGAGTAATGCGCAGGGGTGGGAAAGACAACATGAAGTGATTTAAGTCCTAGAGTAGCCAAGATGCTCAGTGCCTCTCTTTGTATGAGATGTGAAGAGCCTTGATGGTATCACTTCTCAGCAGCAAACACACACAAACACACAAACACACACACACACACACACACACACACAGAAACATTACTGCAGAGTGTATCTTGTCTCAAGAATGAACATGGAACTTATTAACTTCAAATTTCAGAGAAAACATATCTTTCTGAATTACTACAAAACATTATATATGATATTAAAAAAAAACACAGTTACGATTCAAGACCTTCCCATTAGGCACTAATGCTATCTATATTAACCCTTCGCCCCCTCCCTGACTTAGCTTTATTGAAGGAAGGGTATAAGGGGGTTGGGGTTGCCTCAATAAAAACAGCACTAAAAAGCAATTACAGTGCTGTGAAGAATGGGACTTGTCAGTAATTTGCTGTCTAAAACTGAGGAGATTGCAGGTCTGGGGCCGATTGGAATTCTGAGCCTGCAGTGCAGTGTGGGAAAACCAGTGGGAAGGCAAGCACCACCCTTTGTGAGGTAATTACTGGAACTACCAAAGGCCAGCGCCAGTCCCTGCTAATGATAACCCCGCTCCTCTCCCCTGCTAGTCACCTTGTAACTGATATACCCAATCTCACTCACTCAGGACATGCTTGCAAAGCGTGGATGAATTTGGGGGATCTATCTTTTGTTCCTCCCTCTGGCTTCTACCTTCTAAAAGCTGATGTTATTGGGGATTTTTTTTTTAAAATAAACTATCATTGCTCGATTGATTTGAAAACTGAAAAAATCCGCACTGAAAACGATGAGGCACACACATGTGCTGCCTATAAATCAAGGTTGAGCTGGGCTGTGATGGGATATCACTATTCAATAGATGTGCTGTCGTCACACAACAATGACAATGGCAATTGTCGGACTAGCTGTGTTGACATAAAATAAATGCTTTGGGAGAAAAGGCAGCCTGTTTGTTCTTGTTGCTGATCAGAAACACTAGTTTGACGTCTTTGTAAAAGGCTGACAAGATAAGAGAGCAGCAGACATGGTTGACGATCACGTATCAGCATTTTTGAAAATTTCAGATTCCCTATCAAAAATACAACACATTTTTTTCATTATGGAAAAAACAACAATTTGTTAACATTTCCCATAGTTCTTCAGTTGTCTCCTCAATAACTGATCAAACATTACCCCACAAGGTAAAGTCTCACTTATGGCTCTGTAGGCAGAGGCCTGATGTCTCTATGACACCAATAGGAAACTGAAAATAACATATAGGGTAATAGTTGTAGAAAAATCACAAATATACAACTGTCAGGGACAGCAACAAAGCCAAACTTGTCCAGAAGTGGATAATTTATCTTTTTAAAAGACGATCTTGTCTAAAATGAACGTATAATGTAATGTCAACACTGATGAATAAACATGTGTGAGACTGACTGAAACTGCTGCTGGCAATACAGTACATGCTCATCCTACCTGCTCAACTGCTTTGAGCTACAGAGAGGTGAAAAGGTGACTAATGAGTGATCATGTCTGCCTCCTCCTCCCCTCTACAACCCCAGCCCCAAAAGGATCTGGATGACCTCTTGTCAACCTTCCAGGCTTGGCACCCCACCTCCACCTCCACCAGCACCAGACCACAGCAGTAACAGACGTGAAGACACGGTACTTCCCTGAAAATCTTCCAGGTACTACCTTAAAGCAGCCACTGTTGTGATCCAATGCACATACATGAACGTGCAAACACAGACCAGTAGACTGCATCAGTGTGCCCTTCCCCCTGTTATCTCTCCAGTTTGGCTAATGCTCTCTTGTGGGCACAGAGGTAGAAAAATTCCTTTGTTGCCTTCAACAATACAAACAGGCACTTCAAAAGAGGATAAGGCCGCTTTACAGGTGTCATATCTCTTCTGATGATGGCTCTCTTTAGAAATCTTGCAGATAACCCACCGTCCTCATTCAAGGCAGGCGACATACTTCACACGTCCCCCTCTTTGGCTATAAAAGAGAAAATATACCGCCATGATAGCTGCTCACGTTAAGATGTTTCGGCATGGCCATCAGTGCGAGGAAACAAAGGATTGTTATGTACGAGTGCATAGTCAGCCATAGAGGTCTGATGATTTTCCCTCTCTACTGCGTCTAATGTTTATATGAAAGAGGCGAAAAGTGATTAGTACTGTGTGATAAACAACACATTGGAGGATCTTAAGTTAGAATTTACTGGCTGAAGTGTTGGATAAAAGTGTGAAGCTGACAAGAGCTATTTATTTAGAAAACACAAGTGAAAAACATCATCACTTACAGGCTGTATTAATGCTGAAGCAAAACTAGCTCATTTTTTAGGTGCCGCTAGTTTGTAATATTTTCATTTAGGGCTGGAAATGTTACATGCACCAGTTTTTAAAAAATTCTGTTGTGCCAGTTTGAAAAAAAAAAATCATATTACTTTTAATAATCTTTCCATCTGGGCTCTCTGATGTGCTCAATGTGTTAAACAGATGTATTGAATCCGAGGGAGTGATCTAATTTCAGACAGAAGGACACACAAACATCAAAAGAGCGGCTTCAAAGTCACTTACATAATGAAATGCCCACACACTGCACTCCCCTCTGTAGTTCAGTTTTGGCCCATCACCTTTGGTGTGCATGACCTATAAACAAGAAGAGCTTTGAGAATCACATTCTTTAAAGTTACAGTCTGCACTCAAACACATGTTGCTGTGCATCAGAGCAGCTGGGTCTCTCTGCTGAGTCACCTCATGGCTCTTTAACCCCACTTTTCAACATCATATCGATCATGGCAGGAATCAATAATCATCCTAGCTTGGCATGTTCGTTAACAGCCTGTAGAGATTTTCATGTTGAACATCTAAAGGCTTGAGGAAGAGAGGAACAGAAGCTGGCTGTAACCAAAGTGTGACTTCAGTGGGAGTATTTGCATCGTGTCATCTGAGTGTGGGCCTTTGCACCACTCCACTGTATATATGTCGCTCTGGTCTGTCCCACAGCAACATAGCTTTATTGAAATGCATGTGGTTGTCCCTTGTGAAAGTCAGGGTGAAACTCAGGACATAAAATATAAAAGAGGACACTGATTGCAATTAGGCCCATTGTCTCCCATTTATATGGTTATTGGGTGGTGCCACTTGCAGTCTGGTCGCGTCGAAGTTCTCACAGTCAGGATACCATCTCTCTCACTGGGGCCGCCGTAGCCTCCTCTGGCAACTATCTGCTAACAATGTTCATGTCACTTGGGTGACAAAGCTGCTAGGTGGGTCTGGCTGAAGGGAAGGGCCCATTTCCTTCAGCCCCCAAAAATACAACAACAACAAAAAAAAACAACAAAAAACAGTGTTGCTGCAGGGCCGGAGTTTCTGTCCATCCTGTGATCTGTTTCTTGTTTTGTACTTGTTTTCACCCATTCAGATGGTGTGAAAGGTGTCAAAGGTCGAGGTGTGGAATGAGCTGCTGACAGTCTCTCAGTCACTAAACCAAACCTGAGCCTGCAGCCTGCTGACTCCTGGGAGCTCATACACTTCAACAGATCTTTATTCATTTCCCATCATGAGGCAGGGTTTAAATGCCATAGCATTTTTATGAATGTCTGGGAAAATAAGCACACGCAAGTAATGAGTTTCAGTCGCAGGACAAACTGTGAAAGACGGCTTAAAATATAGTTTGATGTGGGGGTGGGCAGACTAAATGAATCTGCATGAATGAGAACGGAAGGGTATCACTTTTTGTGGTGCTTCCACCCCAGAGGGGGTGTGTATCAATCTTTCTGTGTGATAATGGGGTTAGATAGCAGTGAGACCTGGCCTCTGGTGGTGACATTGTTGCAGGGCTCAGAGACTATCAGGGGTCCAGTGGCTGAGCCGGAGCACTGGTGGGCTCTATTCACATCCAGCCACTAATCTATCTTGAGATCAGGTCTTTCTCTGCAACAAAGCTCCATCTATTTTCAAACTCTCATCACTGAGATTTTTTTTTTCCTGTTATTATTGTTTCTCCAAAAAGCACAGCTGGCCTCTGCAATCTCTCAAAGGAATCAAATTATTAGTCCAGCCTTATTTTTTTCCCTCCTTTCTCCCTATGCCAAATCCATAGCCCATGTTTGGACATTATGACCTGAATCTATTGGTGTTCGTCACTGACAGTCCATCCAGACTCTAAGTATGCAATGTTATGTATGTGATTTGTTTCTTCATTATGGGCTTACAAAACAATGCATCAAAGCATCAGCATTATCTGTGGTAGACAGCAATAGTGCCTTTGTCGTGATGGCTCAGGCCTGGTTGCAGTTTATATCTGCATGATTGCCACAGAAGAGGGCTCAGAGTTTACTGTTTTATCAGAAGAGATGTCTGCAAACAGTAATATTGTAACACATTTTAGTTTTGGATATTTTATTGTAGATTCAGTACCACCTGTTGGAGGTGAATTCACCACTTCATGCCCCTTAATTCAACATCACCCCTTTGTAGGAAAAAAAGTAAAACAAAAACTTGCATAACTCTCACTTCCCTAGTGGAAGGAGATGGTGGCAAACCAAAGTACCAAACCAAAACAAAAGCAGAAGCGCAGTAGAAAGACAACATACACCAGACAGAAAATACATTGACAATAAATGATCAGAATCTGCGCCAATATTCAACAAGTTCCTCTTTGGCCCATGCCCCCATCCTCCATCAAGTTTGGTGTAAATTGGTGCAGCTTGCTTTTTTGCATAATCTTAATTTTTTGCACTGAATTTTACACACACACACACACACACACACAAGTTGCCCTGGTGACCAACTCTTGTTGCACTTATTTGGTGGCAGTCACAGGATTCACAGGAGTCAACAAAATGTTTAATGACAAGTGAAATTCAGCCATAGACAACAGCACAACAGTTTGGTTGTTTATGTTGTTTTATTTTGGTGTTAAAGAGTTAACTTTAGAAATCTATGACAGGCAGCAGGACAAACGATACCTGTGTGGAGTCAGTGGAAAAACAGATATGAGGTAAAAAGGCTACAGTGTTACAAGTCAAAACACTGTTTAAAAAAAAAAGTATTTTCTGCAAATATATATTTTTACTTACTAATATGTACATAGCATGAAATAAATAATCATAAAAAAACATCCACTTTTAGAAACCCATAAAAACGCAAAAACTATTTTGTACAAAACTTTGGATTTAAAGACTTAACAAAAAAAATTAGAACATAAGCAAATTGTCCACACAAGCGATCCAACACGTATAAAGTGTACAGCAGGGTAACAGCTCTTGTACTGACAGTGGTTCATTAAAGAATGACTTAAATGTGAAACTGGTTATGGCTGTTCATTAGTTACTTCCAGTCACGGTGTAAAGTTTTGATTACAGACTGAAAACCAGACACGCCTGAGACGCAGCATTACATCGGCTGTGACAGTGACTTTACACAGCTCTCTGCTGTCGAGGCTATCAGTGAAATGGTGGAGCCGTGTGTTAGAAGTTTTTGTTTCTTTCAGTAGTTTTTCACTTTCCAAATAAATAAACACTGCCTTGTATTTCATCTTCTCAAATTACGGGACAGAAAGGTGAATCAGTTTTGCCCTGATGTTTGGCACAGCTCCATAATCCACAGACAACTAACATAACATAAACTCTATTTTGGTCTATTTGGTTAAATGGAAATTACTGTATGTAAGAATTAGTCACAACTTCACATTTTTTCAAAACTATATATATATTTCTTTCACAGAAAGAATCAATACATGCAAGAATAAAAATATGACAGAGACAAAGACAAACTGTATGTAAGGACCTAAATCACACACACTCACACACACATATTAACTTTACTTAGCAGCATTAAAGTAAGGGAAGTCTTGATAGTTTCAGTGATGCTGCTTGTTGTTTAGTTTGGGGAACAATAAGCCACAGCTGAGAATCATCACATGCACAGGTTTTGGTCATTATTTTACTGCAACTGCAAATAGTTCAGAGCTTATATGATACAGCTTGGTTTACGGTTTATCTGCCATTTGTGGAAGCAACAGAATTAACTTCTATCTGATCAAATATCAAAATAAAAGAGTACTATATTTGCATAAAAGAAAACAAAACAAAACAAAAAAAGGTTGGAATATCCCTTTTTATAATATAAATAACAGTTTCCCCCACACCCAGTCACATGAGACAATGCTAATACTGATAAAAACAAGGAGAACATGCTTCATATTTCTCAACAGGACACAAGTGCTGACCTTTCAGATTCATTTACAGCTCTCTCACCTCCGCCGACTAACAGGGGGTGTTACTTTTCTCATCTTTGGTCATTCAAAGCGTTGTTGCTCTTAAGAAAAAAAGCTTCCAGTGTTCACCAGGTGTTTCATGAAACGTGCCGACTGTGTATTTTCTTGTTTTGCCAATGTGCGTTGGATGTGGCTCACATCTACTCTCAGGTAAAATTAGTCATTTAAACCAGATATTAACTTGTTAGCTTAAAGAATTTGTGAACATGTAAACACATCACAGCAGTAATAACTACATTCACTCAGGTGCAAGTGCATTCTTACCCAAACATCAGAAACATATTAGCACTATAAAACAAATACTCATCCACACAGTGATAATGTTAGTTCTCAGATACACACATACATACTAATAATGTTGAGGAGGAGAATGCATGCTGCTGAGTGTTGAATGGTGGAAATAAAAGTCATAAATGTTGTCACTTTTTGTGGCAGAAACAAGTGATTATTTAACATTGAAGAAAATGTGACATTTTCATTGTTTGCCCCACAGACTTGAAAGCACTGGCAGTGCTGTACTATTCTCAACAAAAGTAACTACTCAGAACACAGAAAAAAAAAAAGATCACCAATATGGTGTTTGTCATTTAGCCGACAGTTCTCCCTTCCTACAACAGTACATGAAAACTCTTTTCGTCAATGCTATAGATATCAACGTTGCTGTCATCATCACCACCATAATAGTTCATACGGGTGGTGCTTTGTCATGTCAACATCTCCTCAACTGTTCCAGTTGATTAAGACAGAGACTGGCTCTTCTTAGCATCACAGCTCTAAACACGAGGCCATTACATCTGCCACTGGAGTCCATAGACAGGTCAGACTAGTTTACAGCTCCTCATGTCTGATAGAAAAGTTCCTGTATTTGTTCTTCTGCCTGTTGAATTTAAGACTTAGGACTTAAGACGAGTACTGGGCATCACTATTTGCAGGTGTGCACGTCGTAGACTCTCACGCATTCCTGACAGCTGACGTAGCAGCACCAGTGGAAAATGCAGTGGCACTTCTCCTTCCGCTTCTCAGTCCGGGTGTTGTGACCTCTTCCACAGCACAGAAGGTCGCATCCGTCGATGCCGTGGGATGTTAGGTTGCAGATGCGATCGCGAGTGCCAAAGGAGCCGGTCTCAGGATTAGGGTCACAGAAGTTAGGTGAGCTTTCATAATAAACTAGGTCGCGCTCTGTGGGCGGTTTGAAGTAGTTGTACTTGGGTCTAAGTGTCTCCACCCATCCGCGGGACTCCTTATGTTTCTCCACTACCATCTCAGATGCGCTGTCATACTTATCCTTCATGTAGTCACCAATAACTCGGAAGTCAGGCTGAGACCACCAGCACGTCTTGACCTCACAGCTACCCGAAAGACCATGGCACTTACACTTCAGGAACATGTTGTCGTTGAGGGACTATGGATAAAAGAAAGAAAAAGCATTTGTCAGTTCAACATCTGAAATTAGACATTGTCACCACACAATCAGAGACAAGCTTTCAGAAAACTAACCAATCGTCCTGCCTCGTTGTTGTGGCGGTTCATGGCTGAGCGTGCATCTGGCCGATTCTCCCTGCGTCAGCAAACTCCCGTGACACCATGCTCCCGAACTCCACGTCCTCGCTACAGCCGCCCCACTTCCATCCCTCACCAGGGGGGCCCTTGTGGCGTGTGTCACACCCGCAGATGGTGGCAGAACCCTCAGCGCAGGCACGGGTCACTGCAAACGCCACTCCCGCTGAGGCAATGGCATGAACAAATGCTGACTCTCGAGTGGCTGGAAAGAGAATTACACAAGTCTGTAAGGAATACCATTTGATCATGCAAACAAACACAGGAAAAGAAAGGTCACTGCTGATAATGATTATTTTTGTGATCAAATTTATAGAAATTCTTTCAGAATGTGGGTCACCACCTGTTTATATGGATATGTATGTATATAAACAGGTGGTGGTACATGTACAGTACATAGGACATCTGCTTGTGTAATTGCATAAGCACGTATTTTACAACAAAGCAACTATAGATACTGTGGATACATTATTGGATACATTATTTAGGTCGTATGTACCAAGGTGTACCAGTGCGTGCGTTCATTCAGCCCAGACATCAATCGTCCTGTCTATGATTAAGACCCGAAAGGCCTCCATGTCTCTGTCTGACATAGCTAACTGATGAGTCAGAGGGATCAGGATCTTCCAGAGAGATGAGAGGAAGAGACATGCTTGACAGGACTATAATTAAGAGACTCAATTAAGCTTTTGAAAGGTAAGGAAATGGCCTCACACTCAGGGGACAAGTCACAGATACAACACAGAGATGGGGCTGTAGTGACCAGATATGAAATCCTGAACAACTGCAAGAGAAGGAAAGGCACTGAGAGCTTCAGCATTCCCTGTTTTAACAGGACGCATTACAGCAGGAAGGTTGCCTGGAATATATGTACTTGTATGGTCTTGCACAGTCATAAGAGCCAGAATGAATAAGATCAAGAAAGTGGAAACACCGGGGGTAAACATGAAACAATGAACAATATGAAAGGGAGTCAAGAGATAAACAGAGATGGTTAAAGATCAATAGTTTCGGAGGGTGCATGAATGTGTGTGGGGGACAGAAAGAAAGAAGTGGTGCATGTTTCTGTCTAAAAAACAGGAACGACAGAGGGAAAGAAAGAGAAGAAAGAAGGGAGGAGAATAAAGCTAAAGGGAGTAGGAGCACCTCCCTTACAGCAGGTTCCAACCAGTTTGAGGACTAAAGGGCATTAGAAACAATGATGCAAGAGAAAAGGTCTACTGGCATCCTCCACCACCCACTTCATACCACCACTGCATATGCACAAAGTTACCAGTGTTTACTCTAACGGTAAATATGATCCTCAGCGCTCCTTCCTTAAGTCCTCCTTATTGCAACCACCACAGGTCGTTTCACTTGGATATAGTATTATTTTTAGAATCCTGAAAAAACCCTGAAAGCCATAGGATTCAGTCACAGCAGGAAGAAAATGCCTTAAGTGATTAATTACATAATACCATGCATCATCTACAACCAACCAAGTATGACCTTCATGTTTTAAATTTGTGAGCTACGAGTGAGTTGAAGTGAATTTCGGAGGTGTCAGCACTACATCAATCTAATATGTCAAAGTGTTTGTAGAATGAATTCCATTTCTGGTGCTGATAAGAGGTTATGTAAATATGTTTCCTATTGTATTAAGGTGTTTTCCTGCATATAATCCTCATTTGACCATTTGACCCAGCATTTGGGTGTTTATTTAGATTCTTCTCTGATATACAAGATTGTATCATCAACAGAGTGTCACTGAATGTTGATTATTATTTATGAAGTTGATGGAAAATATGAAGAAAGGTGGGCCTACAATAGAACCTTGTTGAACACCAGTGGAAACGAGTGGTGCTGCAGAGTGGAGGTGAAGAGAAATAAACATGGAAGATGCGACATGAAAGGGGCAAATTGAATATTTTCTAGTGTCTCTGTGGGGAAAGCTCCTCGACAGCACAGAAACTTTCACCATGAAGCTGAATGTTTTAGTTTTAGTTTTGAGGTCATGAAATCATTTTTTCTACATGTTTACTAAAAATGAAAACATAATGCAGAACACTGAACATTTGAGTTTTCTCTATATCTACCCAAGCACCATATTGTGAACCTGGTGCCAGTACTAAGGCCTACTTTAACCAGGTGTGTGGTACATACACTGTACATTATCAAACAACTACTGCATACAACTAAATTACTTATCATGGTTTTACAGTTTGGGGTTAAATACACCTGGAACCTATAATCTACAGCATATTTCACCTGGAAACAGCAGCTCTTCCATTAGTTCTACTCCTTTTCTTACACTCATGACCAATTTATGGTATTTCAGGACACTTTTCCTCAATACAACAATACTCCTCCACCAAACTTTTCCAGATCCTGGCAGGCCAAGTGGTCCCTACAACCTGCTGGGGGGTTGAATCCCCTATTGTGCTGCCACTGTCACGCTGTGTTAGTCCCACAATGGCCCCAGATATTTTATATGAAATTTGCCCTGGCCAGTGATTAGTGGGGACCAAGTTAAGTCATAGCAACAGAGAACTATGCATTGGCTGGACCCCGCTTGTCGGCAGACGGGGAAATCCCTATTCAAATGGTTTAATAAAACAATCTAAAGGGCGTGTGAATGGGGAAAAGCACTTTTTCTCCTGCTTAATCTCATGGTTGCGAAGATATTGTGCTCTGAGCAGTGCCCAGCAGGGAGTGGGGCTAAGGTCCCCCCATCAACTCCATTTACCACACCCCTTCTTTCTTTCTTGCCCAGAGTTAATGATATACTGGTGCGCTAGTTTCCCTCCCCCAGCATGGAGAGACATACGTCTCTTGAAAAGCAGAGACCTCTTAGCTCATCCTAAATAGTTACACTTTCTCATCCTCAGGTCGTAGGTCGTAACCCACATCCCCTGACCTTTTCCCAGTTAGTTCAGACGGGACCTTATGATTTAGGTTGATCTATTACATGGATTTCCTGCAATGGAGAATCTGGTCAAAGGAGAAGCACCTAAAGCGAAGTCAGACCTACTATAGTATTAAACTTTGCAGTTTCCTCCACATGCTTGACAGATTACGTAATAGTTGTTTCCTGTGACCCTCATTTTAGTTTAATGGTTTCAAATAGAATAGTGACGGTGCATGTCCAAACCTGCATTGGTGGTAACACCTGTGAAATTATGGATGTCCACTTTTTTATAGCAATGTTGCCCTTAATTATTCTATCATATGACTTGTAAACTGAAGACTGATTATACCCATATAGTAGGTAGGTGTTCTTTAAATTCCAAGAATGCCGAAACAGCTTTGGGATCGGCTCTGAGGACTACAAACACCTGTGCAGCTTTCTATTACCTTTCATCACAGGCAGATTCCAGCAGAGCATGTTTTGACACTTTAGTTAATGTAAATTAATGAGTGCTGACGCAGACATAGCCTAGAGGTAGGGCTCATGATTTGGGGTGTGGAGTGAGAGAGAAACAGAGAGGATCTGAACATGTGTAAGGGAGCAAGGACATGCACAGGAGAAAGAATCTGTTCATTTTACAGACAGAAGCAACTAAACACTCTTATATTTTGGCTCATAATGTCAGGTCTGAGTATGACAGTGTGGGTTTAGGCATATGAATCTTTGTTTGTGGTCATGTCTGTTTATGATCACATCTGGCATGAGCATGTTTGTGGACATGTATTTGAAAGGAGGTTGTATAACTGCTTAAAGCATTTCCACAGACAGGAACTGTAAAATGTCTTCAGTCCAGTCCTGTGTTCTTTTAACTGTAGCCTCATCTCAATTCACAGGATTGCCTTCTATCCTTAAATTGATGTTTTCTATTCTTCCAGTACTTGGCTTAATCCACCTATGTAAAACAAACCCATGCCCTCCGTTGAGGTGAGGAGGACATGTGCAGTGATGGGCTAACTGATAGGAACTAAGCCTATGAAACCAATAAAGGCGCCTACTCTTCCTTTCAGCTTAACCCCACAAAAAAAGGCAGGAGGAAACCGACACACAACAGTCTGAATCGCAGACAAACAGACACCAGTGAGGACAATGGCCCTGTTGCACAGACAAACACCAACATCAATCAAATCCAATGAAATGGAAGCCCTCTCCTACTAAGCCCTATCAAAGGCCTGTGTGCCCCTGAGTCACTCTCCTTGGCCTCTGACAAAGGCACTTAATCCAGCCACTTTGACCTCTCACATTATTAAGGGCCTCAGTGACCTTAATCCAATCAAAATGATTTACTAAAGCCCAGTAGCTGCCTCCTCTTTCCACTCACTACCCCTGCAATTTAGGCCTGGGAGGGGAAGCAATGGGAGTGATGTGGTGGCATTTTGCACCACAAAGGGGCTCAGATTGAGAACCCCCATCGTTAGCCACCTAGTCTCTTCTCTCAACTGGCTTAGGAGTTTATTAAAAGCAATTGCCCCAACTAACCTCAAGCCCCCGCCCCCCTGTTTAAATCTGTCTTCTACAAAGTAGGTGACAGGTTTAGACCCCGACCCTCAACCTCTATGTTCTGCAACCATTCCAATGTATGAAAAAAGCTGGAACTATAATTTAATTAACGTACTGTGAGGTGTTCTGTGGCCTAAACTTGTAATGCATCATCAGAAAATCTAAGGGGAAAATACATTTTGATAAAGTCTGAATCTCAGCTGAAATCTTGTATAGGGTGCTTCAGGGGAAAGTACATCAGAACAATCACAGGGGATTTCCTCCTACAGAAAACTCAAACAAGACAGAACTCACTCATCTTGTGTACATTATTTCATGCATACAGTCTGCTCAGAGCTCGTTGCTTCCAAAGTCTATTTAAACAAGGATTCAAATGAGCATAATAAATGATGCATCCAGGGAATGCAGCTTTGCTTCTGCAAATACAAGACACAGACAACACTGGATTGTTATTGGAAAAGTTAATCAACATAAAGATACAATAATCGACTTTTGTTTTTTAAGATGGCTTGAAGACTCAAGAACTTCCAAGAAGGATGGGTATATCATCCAGGGATAAAGAAACACACTTTGGTGACGGTGACAAATCACAACACCAGAGGTTTTGTGGTGGGGCTTGAAACTACCTGGTCATGGGGCTGATGCTCACTGACTAGGTATTTCCATGACAGAGCCAAAGCAGGAAAAGAGCTCTTATGTGTGCTACAGCTTGCATGAGAAACAGTTATTTGCTGATGTTTGTACCTTTGTCTAACACTGGCCCAAATATGGCCAGATTGTCATTGATGGTGGTGCAGTTCCAGCGTCGGCCTCTGAACTGGTGCTGGCACTCCTGGATGCCAATCTTCACCCCCTCGGCCACGCTGGGCATGATTTCCACGTAGTTCCGGCAGAAACGCAGCTGTTTGGGCACCAGACCTGGGATGCTGCCACACAGAATGGGTTGAGTACCCAGTGATGAGTAGTGCTGGCCCACTGCTAGTGACCTGCAGGAGAGGGGAAGTCAGAACGTCAGTGCTTTGTCATGATTGCATCCTACCTTGCTATCTTTATCTATTGCTCTACCACCAATGAAGTTAAAGACTTATTTCCCCTCTGAGGTGCATGGTAATTTTTGATTGTGTGTGTTTATTTACTGTATCAGATGCTACCATTAGGCGTCCATCCTTTATCCCTTCAACTACCCTTTCTGCAGACACCTGGCCTTTGTGTGTATTGAAATTGCAGCCCTGCTGCCTCAGAAGCAGGCAGTGCTTCTGTCTGAGATGAAAGTCCACGATGCATCTAGAGGTCTTCATAGACCTTAAGCTGACAACTTGGAAAACTACACCTTGTTATTAACTGTCCGCACACTTAACAGGCCTTCAGCTTAGGGTAATAAGAGTGCAAACCCTACACTGAAACTTCAGAGAGTGTATTAAGTGTTACACTGAACCCAACCCCCCTTTTCCTTTGAGGAAGGTACAACAAGTGCAAACTTGGTTCACTGATTACATCTCTCTGCTTCACTGCCTTTATTGCTTTCTCTCTGTTTTTCTCTGTCTTTAAATTCTGTGTTCTCTCAATTAGGACTTTTACTAACTATTAATCACAGTTAGTAAACAAACAATCCAATCAAAATCTATCTATCTATCTATCTATCTATCTATCTATCTATCTATCATCTACATAATAAAATTAAAAGATGTTGTAGTTCAACCCAGATTTTCCTATAATTCTGTGACCTGCTGACCTGATCTGCTCAGTTTTCATTGAAATGTCACCAAAATCAATATTTTGACAAAGTGATTATTTAATAGCACGGTTCCTATTATGTTTGGCAAATGCCCTGCAGAGTAGCTACAAAGTAGCTTGTTGGCAATCCACACAAGTCCTCATTTCACATCACCTGTCTAATAAAGAAGAAACACTGGCAGCAGCAGTGTGATGATCTGCCCTTGAGTGATATGGGCTTGATAACAGTTACTGTAGCTTTTGTGTGAAGCCGAAGCCAGAAGGAGGTGTTCAGTCTTTTTCTACTCACTTAGCTCACTATCTGGTGACCTGTTTGCTGTTGTTCCAAGACTAATCACTGATCACAACAGGATTACCAAAACTCCTGACACTAGCCTCGGGCATGCTTTCTTTACAAGCTCACAATGCAAGAAAAGTTCTCCTCAGCAAAATGACCCCTGGATAACATCTTCTCATGGCATCCAGTGTGCTGACCTTGAATACCTCAATTATGTCCTGAAATTGAAAAGCTGATTACTTTTTAAGATTGTACTTTAATGTTGTCTGTCAGGTGTCATGGTGTGTGTGTGTGTGTGTGTGTGAGCTATCAGCTGAACTTGTAAGTGAACTATACTTTTGTATCCCCAAGCAAATGTCAGAGCTATGTGTCACGCTGGATTGAACAGAACTTCTTGCCTGATTTCTACAGAAAAGTCTTCTCCAGTTAATCATAAATGACACATCTAGTGAGCCAGCAGTGGCAAGTTGAATGTTACCTCAAAGTAAATCACATTTTGTCTGCAGCATCCACCAATAAACAAGCACTCCCATTGCAAATTGACCTCTCCTTGGCCCTTGTCAGTCCATACATCCTGAAGCATGTAATTCCAAGTCGAAACCTGAGTCCACACCAGAAACTGCCTCGAATCCATACAACAAACAGGTCAGAAGTGCAATGTGCAACAGCTGATCAGGGGTTCATCATCATGTTTAAAGGGGCTGATGGGAAGCCTGTAGTTTTGATGTGCAGGACTCACTTGTCTTGAACTTTCTCAGCTTTGTCTTTGCTCTACAGAAGATAAAAATGTGGCACATCTGACTTTTTCATCACTTTTTGTTCTAGTAACAGGTCAAATGTAATGCAAGCAGCAGCAGCAGCAGCAGCAGCAGCAAACAGCTCTTACTGATGCAGAAACATGTGATAAACCCTGGATTTGTCACTGGAGGTTACTCCTGGTCAGAGTCTTTTATGTGCCGAGTCAGGACTGCACCTTATTTGCGTGCATTGCTGCCAGATCATCCAGAACTGAATCTCACAAAACCATCATGATGAGTCAGTGTGCTTTGGTTGCTCCACTCATGCATGTCTATGTGTCTGTCTCAGTGGGGCTGAGTAATCCATGCCACCTCTTCCTGTGTTAGGAAATGGCCCGAGAGGAGAGGTAGGGCATGTTCCACCAGGGACGATTTAAGATTTTTTAAAAAGAAGCAATTGCATTAAGTGTGGTTAGAAACCGACGGCAACAAATGTTGGCCACTTGTATTTCTGGTGTTTTATGTGTTTGGATTTTAGGGATCTACTGGGACTAAAATCCTCATGACTCCTCAGACAAGCTGCCCCTCCAGAGAAACTGATGTTGAGTGTAACTGGAAAACAATCAGAGCGTTTGTGTTGTCAAATGAACACTTTAGTCAGACTGTTACAAATAAATACTTAAGCAAAAACATATATCACATTCATTTTTTTTGTTTCTGTACAGACTTTCCCCTCTCATCTAAGTGTATCCAGCACAGGTTTAATGCATATTTCAGCAAGCCCAAGCAGGGTACCTTAGAATTACCACTTTACTTGTGGGCCCTGGGGCCTTGGAGCCGACTTTGACATCAAGAGAATATGTTTGGGAAAAGGAATGTGCGGCAAGCTTTCACCTCCAGGTATTTATCTTCTAAGGTGGGGTGGACTAGGGAAGGGGGTGGTAGGGTGGCGTCTGCAGCCAGGCTATGTCATGGCAGGTCGAGAAAAGACAGACATGAACCTGTCTTGGTGCCGATCCATATCCCCACAGACTACTGTGCTGCAGAGGCTGAGTGTGATGCAGCTCCTGTGGCCACTTGAAGCCAAGTTCAGCAGCTTCTGTCAGCAACACATCCGCTCAGTTACTTTTTCACTTAAACGATAGATGACATGCTGTTTGCAAATGGAGCGACAGTGCAGGCACACTGAGTGTGATCCAGAAGGAGCAGCGTTATTTGACTTGGGATGAGTTGCCATGATACATCAGCAGTCTTACAAAAAAAGAAAAAAGAAACACTTCAGTATTACTCAGAGCTTAAAGGTGACTTCATGTGCTACTTGAGCAGTGAAAGATCGTTTGTATTGATATAAATGACACAGCAAAGGTTTTCCTCTCATGTTTGCTTGCCACACTTCTATCAATAACCTGACCCATCTGCCAAAATCAAACCATCAACACATTAGTCAGTTCTCAAGTTTCTGCAGGGTTTCTGTTATGACATAATGGAAACCTCTCGCCTATTGTGCCATTCATAACAAAAATGAAAAAAAAAAAAAAAAAAACTCTCATGGAAGTGAACTGACATCCAGTGAACTGACATCCAGCAAGAAACATGCTCGTATCAGCTGGTTTGTTAAATACACTGAAGATCAAGTTGGTAAAAAGCTCATGTTGAGGGCAACACACTGACTCTTACAACCAAGAGTCTACTGATTTGTCTGTTGTTGTTTTTTTTGATCTCTCAGTCCAGAGGACCCGCTGTTACATCAGGATTTCCTTCCAGCTGAGCATGTAATTAGTTCATTATTTCAAATCAGTAATACCACCAGGGGACCCATTAAAGGAAGCAGATTAGGGTGCAACCCAATATCTAAGCAACCGAGAAATAGCGAATGATTTATTTTAAAAAATAAGCATCCTGTGATCGATGTGACCAACCTTCAACATTGTGAAACCAGACCAGACACGACGTGACAACTTATTTGCCACTAAATATTTGACATGTCCTTAATTTGTTAAGTATGACTTTTGCTCCATTTATTGACAAAGCTGATTAGTGCACAACACGCAGTGACATAAAGAGAGAAAGAAAAGCATGACAGTCCTTTTCTCAGTGTCCTGAAATGCAATGTGACAAGAGACTTTGATTTCTGACACTATCTGGAAATAAAACTGAAGAAGATGACGAAGAACAACGAGGTGGTGAACTGAGATATCAACGACAGCACATGCTGCTTCTCTAACTACATGTGGTTACTGACTCTTGCCTTATACACAGTCAAGGAAATGAAGGAAGTGTCCCAACAGAAGAAAAATGTAATTATTCCAACTCAGATGTTGCACTGAACACTGACCTGACACAAAGGACACATTATAATCAGCTCCATGATAAAACATCTCAAGCACCAACGATAACAAACTATGAGCATGATTTTTATATTTCACCCATGTTCTGTGCCACATTGACCTCCCCTCCCCTCCCATCATACACACATGCTTGGACCAGCGTGCACACGCAATACACACACACTTGTAAACACACAAACTTTGCACCTGCTGCACTGCTTCTGAATATGAAAATTGCACTCATTCAAATCGCGTTGTTGCAGCAAATGCTCCTCAGCCTTTAAATCAAAGGAAGCAGAGCAATTAGATGGTGGCGTTTAGAGATGATGAGCTTCTCTGCAGGAGCTGTGGACTCTGCAGCAGATTCTTTTATAGAGTTAAAAAAAAAATGAAATACGTCAATAACTCACGTATTTTCCCTCCTCAATTCAGTCAGATAACACACACACACGCGCGCGCGCGCTCGCGAGCGCCAGGCGTCTCGAAATCAAAGGTGCAACAACTTGACCGAAAAGCTCCGCTGCTGTCACAAACCTGATGACTACTGCAGCCGCTGAGCTGAGCTGAGCTGAGCTGACACACAGCAGGCTTCTCAGCGTTCAAGAAAAAAACATGTGCCCAGGATATAAAGAAAATAAAAACTTACCACCAGATGGGATAACTTGCCATGACATGCGTGAGCCCACAGAGCGACAGGAAACATCCAAGGTATATCATCCTTAAAGTTTCGCAAAACATCTCCAGCAGAAAGCCGACACGCGCGCTCATACGCGCACAGAGCAGACAGGGGTTTGAACTGCAGAGCCCAAAAAAAAAAAAAAAAAAAAA
This sequence comes from Caranx ignobilis, assembly GCA_021432705.1. NCBI lineage: Eukaryota > Metazoa > Chordata > Actinopteri > Carangiformes > Carangidae > Caranx > Caranx ignobilis. The sequence goes on from MU269980.1 coordinate 37,531,774, forward strand.
AAAAAGGAGAGAAAGAAGGAAAGAAAGAGAGAAAGACAGAAAGAAAGAGGGAAAAACCCGAGTCTGCACTGATGGCTCTTTTATTCCTCTCCCCCAGAAACACTGAGGGACAGTCTGTGTGTCGCCTCCGCTCGTGGCACGATCCAAATATTAAAAGTTAAAAGCAGCTGCTGCTTCGTCTTTTTTTTTTTTTTTTTTTTTTTTTTTTTAAGGACCCAATCAGCAGGTATCGCCAACGGGGGAATTCTGATGATATGTTCCCTCTGATGCCTCGTCAGGCAGCGTGAACTCAGACAATTTTAAGAAGTGTTTTAGTGCTCACTGGGAATTGGTGGCATTAGCATGCAGTGTGTGTGTGATATATAATGTTTAAGGGAGAGAGAGGGAGGGTCCGCGGGGTTTTAAATAGACATCGGAACCCCTGTGGATTGCGTAGCTATAACAACCTGTCCGGATTTCACTCCCTGGCTTGAAGCTTCTAAAATGCAGAAATAAATATGTGTGAATTACTCGGGACCATTATGAAGCTCTCCAGGCTTTTATTTGCGCCCGTTTGCAGCGAATGGAAAATCAGAAGTTTTTTCCTCTGTGGATTAAATGAGAGTTTTTTTTTTTCCTCAAAAATTAAATCCCTAATGATTTACATGTTGTTATTCTTTAACATGTCGAGTATAAAACTAAAATCTTTGGCTGTTATGTGAAAACATTAAATGTGTTTGTTGTTTTTTATTTTTTATTTTTAATTTGTTTCAAAATCCCAAAACAGTGATATTCTCGTTATAAATAAAAGGCATCCTGAGCTGCGGTTAAAAAAAAGGCAGATTTTATACAGTGCATTGATTTAATGGAGAGAAAGGTGTTGTTCGCTCGCAGCCTGCAGAGCCCACAGCTTTAACGCTGCCTCACTTTCTTATTCCAACGAAAATATCCGTTAAAATTGGCCGCACCACTGCGTTTCAATGGCAGACTGTCAGTTTCCCTTTCTCAATGTCAAGTGGCTGTTGATAGCTGATCTAATAGGAGGTGGACCGGTCTCTGCATTTACAGGCACTGATGCTTATCTGAAGGGTGAAAAAAAGAAATCTGTCCTGGTTGTGCAACATCAGTGACTAATAGTGTTTAATGGAGGGAACACAAAGACATTTTCTAAATTTAACGCGAGTGATTCATTCATTTGAATGAATTTTCTTAGAGAGGCAGCGTGTTTTATTGTTCAGTACACCAGCTATCAAATATCAATAATAACTCTGATTTGATTCTGATAAATAGTAGCAGCCTAATAGATGAAGAGAGGGTCCACACTGTTGGTTAGAAGGGACTGGACACAGAAATGTTTCCACCAGAGGGAGGAGATTTATGATGCAAACACACACACACACACACACACACACACACACACACACACACACACTTATTATATGTACACAGATGTATGGATTTTAATTCTGCAGAGGTTTTTAGCTTCTGTGATTTTATCATAGAAACGAATTTTTATTTTCTAACTTTTGTTATACACACACACACACACACACACACACAAAGAGTTGGAGATGGCTGTGGACATCTCCATCTGTTTGGGAGGCTATAATTTAAAAATCACAAGTGAGCACAGTCCAGATTCATTCACCATGACCACACAAAACAAAAACCTACTCTTACGCCAGTATCAGTTCCTCTGTTTACAGCTTGGTTGTTTTCATTCCTGTCACATTTTGGCCAGCGGGCTGCTGCAGTGATCTGTGCTGCAGACACACACTGTTAACAAAAATCCAAAAATGTGCTTCAGTGCTAAACTTCGCTGACTCTCCTGGAGAGGACAAAACATAGATCACATGGACCTCCTGAAGCCCTTGGAGACAGCGTGAAGACAAGATGTTGACGCCATCTAGTGGAGACAACTGTGCACTGCAAACGCGGTGAGGACACTGGTAACACACACCCACTGGAGTGTGTAGGCCTTCATTTACTCTCCTGTCTTAAGGCACAGTGTTTATGTATCTGCAGGCGTCTTTATGTCACTATTTCAACTATTTCACTACATCCTAAAAGGATTTTTTCTTTTTACTACATTTACTGTCACTATATTCATTTACATAGAAAACTATATGATATCTTTATAAAAAATACACACACACACACACACCATCCAACATACTGCTATCAGATGAATGCATCAGCAATAATGATAACCCAATAATAATATAACACTGACAGGGCCAATTTAGCCGCATAATATGGAGCCTAGCTCAAGTACATTCGCTGATATCACTTGTTGTACAACTCAACACTCCAGTAAAAGCATTTTTACTGTGGTACTGCTACTAAATATTGTGTCACATCCACAATTATTACATAATTGATTTCATTAGCCTAATGAAATGAAGTTATTAATAGTTACTGCAACTGCTATTATTAATGATTATAAAAAAAAACAATGAATCCACACTGACATCTACTTCTACTAATAATAATCAATCATCGTCATTAAGTAAATATCAGTGGTGTTGACTAATTCAGACATTCCAACTAAATGACCAGAGCTCTTGGAAAGGACACGTGTGGGTTTGAGCAGCTGCAGAGGGGGTCATCTGGATTATGGAGGCATGAAGTGAGAAGTTAGATCATTTATTAAGCAGCTCCTTTTTTTTCTCCCAAGCTTCTGTCAGCACTGGCACACACAGGCCATGTTGGCAGGGGGTGGGGGTAAGGGGGGTGGGGATGGGGGTGTCCAATCATGAGAAAAATGTGATGCCTGTTCATCTTGCAGCACCCGCATGAAACTACCAGGAAGTGACAATAATGTAGTTCAATGAGCAGCTTAGTCAAACTGAATTGAAAAGTACTTCATGTCCACCAACACATTTCCCACCAGTCTGCCTCTGTCTCTGGTGTCCAGCCATTCAGGTTTTCCCTCTGAGCAAGCAGACGAACATCATGGCACCTCTGTGTGCCCATGGTGACCTCACCGTGATGATGATGTCATGTAGCGAAATGCCGTTAGCACCGAGTCATGTCCGACAAGTGAGTCTTGTCATTGCTCTGCATCATGGGCCTCAGTCAGACTCCCTCTGTTTGACATAACACAGCCACACTAACATCATGCTATACACAAATATTGAAATAATCATTTTCATTACTTCACTCAGTTTTCCATGAATATTTTCCTCATGTCACATGAAGCTGTTAATGCTCATTTGTGCATGCAAACTTAATAGTCTGCAACAAATGCTCACGGGAGATTTGATAAAAGTGGCGGAGGAACAGTGTAATATCTGTGGTGTGTACAAATGTGACAGCACCACTAGATGTCAGCATTGTAATGGCATTATAATGTCTATTGTCACTGTTGAACTTCATGACAGACAACGCCAAACAAACAAAAACAACAACAACAAAAACATGTGGTCCATATATAGTACTTTTTGTCAGGTAAGACAATTTATATAGACATGTCTTCAAATGTCCAGTGTCCTTCGTATATTGTAATATCTGCAACTTTTCTACATCTAATGGAAACAATATGCAATATTACACCTTATGTAGATACAATGATTCTATAAATATCTCATGATGTTATCTCATCGTAGCACGTCTCTGTTCTACAGTGAAATGCAACTGAAATGCTGTAAATGACTTATTTGTCTGTTTTGACTAATTGACTGTAACTGTTCTGCTGTGTTGATACACAAGGTAACATAATTGTTTCCTTGAATGAGCATAAAGATCTCATGTTGGACAGAGGCAGGACCTCTGTTTAAGGTCTAAGGGAGAAAAGGGAGAAAAGTTGTGCCTCAGTAAGTCGCACACACCCCTCAGACTCACACCTGGAAATAACTCATCACTTTCCTCTTGCATTTGTCGGTTGGTTTCCAGACATGGGAAACAAAGCAAAGGGGCTTGACTTTATCTTCAGGATGGGCATTACCACAGGCGTTGACGTCCCTATCTCGCTTGCTCGCCTCTTGGTAATACTGGGTGTAAAAAGGCTACTGATAAGAAATCATGGGAGACAACGTCCAATCTTTATGTAAACTGCCCTCACAGTCTCTGAGGTCAGATTTGTTGTGTTTGAGCTCAGAACATGCCTATAACTCATCAGTATAAAGTTTGTTAATGACAAAAGAGGCTATATATATAACTAAGCAGATGAAATGATTAAAAAAAAAAACAATAAAAAAAGATCACACTTATGAAATATATGAAGCAATACTGGACAGCAAAATTTGTATAATTTCAAGTTTGTTGTCGATCAATCTGAGCCTTTGATATGACTTCTGATTTCTTGGACTCTACATCAAAAAGGTTATGAGATAATGTGAATCAAAAAAGAATTAGATCAGAAAAGAAGATATGATATCAATCTGATAATTAAAAAAAATATTTGATACGTGGCATTTATATAGAGAACTGTAAAGGACCAAGAACTGGTCCCTGAGGTACGCTGGTAGTAAAATGGATTTTGGAGGGTTTACAGTTCACCACTCAGTACAATTTTAGCCACCCAAATGTAGTTTAAAAAAGCACCCAATACTTAATAGGTTTAGTTAAAAGAGGTGAAAAGACAGTAAAATCTAAGAGACGTAAAACACATGTCTGGTTTGGTTTTAATCCGGCAATTTTCTCAACTAATATCCGAGTCCATGTGAAGCAAACAGATGCACCCAAGGGCCTAAAATCATTCTGCCTGTCAGAGTGTGTAGCCTGTAAAGTCTCATTTTGTCCACAACTGAAGTCTTAAATGGTCAGTGGTAGGAGTCTTCGGTCACAAGGTTTTTCCTTAGAGGGACTCAGATAGTTGTGTTAGCGCTGAGGTCACACATCAAGCTAACAGGGTGAAGCCAGAAAACAAGAGGAGACAATGCAGCTTTAATTACAGGAACAGCCCTGCATGTCATATCAGGGTGCAGTGTTTTCTATCAAGTGCTGAGACAGAGAGAACATTTCCACTTTTCCACCTCCTTCCAGTCTCCCTCTTGTTCTCTGATCTGTTTCTCACAATGACCCCTTCATTCCCAGGGTCATCCCAGGTCATGATCAGCTGAGAGGGAGGCTGCACTGGCTACAGCTGCTCAGCTGGACTGTGTCTTGTTTCATTAACGCTAAGTAAAGCAGATCATACCATTCCATCATCACCACCTGTTGGTCAAGAGCGCAACCCATACAATGTACCTCTACCATATCCCCCCCATCTATGTAAAGCAACCTGTACTTTCCTGGCACTGGTTCTTTACATACTTCTACTGTTGAGACTGTGTTGTGTCATTGTAGATGCCTTCTCCAGTGAAATGTAGTCAACCTGGATGAATGGTGGTGTTTGTTCAAGGGCAAATAAAAAATTTGCGAATCTGTAAACACCATTCAAGCAGTGTGTTTCACAGGTTGCTGGGAAACCAAAGTGTGGATCGTATCATGCGGCTTTGGCAAATACAAACCCTAGTAGGTTGTGGTTTGGTATTAATGTCAGGTGTTAATATCATTGTTTGCAAGAAATGAAATGTAATTAATGCTTGAATGAGCAAAGCTGTTGGCCGTCAGTGGGATGGAAATGTTGACAAAATAAACTGAGAGATACCTTTGGGAACACAATTTCTCTAAAAGTTTAAACTTTTGCAGTACTTGAGTTTCACTCCATCAAGCATTTCACCTCATATTAAAGGTATTTTTTGTTTCCTCCCACAGCTACACAGCAGCAACAGCAGCAGCTTAGATGTGCCTACTTAAACACTTTCAAGAACGGACAAGCCGCCACATGCACGCATACAATTTGGCTCAAGTCTGTCATAACACTTCACTAGAAAATGTGCACGGACCATAGGTTACATGCCACAAATGGAGCACTGGGATTAAGTTCCACTATGGTATTTTTTGATAGTAAGGTGCTCCTCCTTTAAATTGCAACTACTGTTTTGGATCCAACTCACCAGGTGAAACTGGGAGGCACAATTAGACAAGGGTTGTGTAACCCTCTGAGCTGTAACGTCTGCTTTATTGGTGGTATCTTCTCTTGATTTAGCTTGATTTAACTCTCTGCATTGGGATTTGCTGCCTGCTCTCCCTTAACTTCCTTTAATCTCATCTCTGTTGACTTTCTGTATCTCATTTTGTTTTCTCCTGAAGATGCAATAAAGCCAGCACAGGAGATTGACAGTGCTTGTACTGATGATTCAAAAACAACATCTACCTCTCCAGCCCCTGAGGACAGACTTTTCTTGAATCCTGAGAACTGCTGCACATGGTGCACCCGACGCCTGAAACAGCAGAGTGGCGCAGACGCACCGTCAGCCTCCAAACCTAAGCCACAAATTATGTCTGGTACATGGAAAAGATCATGTGGCCCTGCAGCGGAGTAGGGGTGGTGAGAACGAGGAGTTTGGTGGTAACTGGGTTGGGATTGGACGGATACGATTTACATTCCTCTCATGGGATGTGATATCAAGACAAGGTCAGACCAAGGCTAATACATAAGACTCTGAGGACAGGGAGGAGGAATCTAATCTTTGCTCTTTACTCAAAATGACTTTTTATATAAAATGCAAAACTATATTTTGTGTGAGCTCTACATGTTGCTTAACATTCAATGACATACAATCTGTTTTCCATTAAATTACTCATCTGTAACTTTCTGAATCTTTTGTGCAATATGTAGTCTATATATGCAACAGGTGTCTTGACACAGTGTTGGTCTAAAATATATAATGTACCCCTAAATGTTTTGCATGTATTTTAGGAGATTGCTCCTTTTAAGGAAACCTCAAACTCCATCAACATCCTACAGCACATTCCATCTCATTTGAATAGTCGGTGCACAGACTAACCTCAATGCCCAGAGGAACCTCATTGTAATTGCAAAGAAATGTAACACTGCAGGCTAACACTCTAATCTGAACTGAGTATTCTAGTCACACTTGGAGCTGAAATGAAGTTGACTTTTCTACACCCGTCTTTAGGGGTGACTTTCTCAAGGATATCTGATACATCTACTTTAGGAAAGATCTATAATATTCACATCTAACATGCATTTTGTTCACTTATGTATGCGTGGCAGCTTCTGAGAGAGAATCCAAGAAAGGCAAAAAAAATGATAGAGGAAGGTTTCCCTCGCTGCCAATAGCAGAGAGGGAAACACTCTTGACCGCCTAAAGAGATTAGTGTCCATTACCAAACAAATTTCTGCTACCACCTACAACACTTATGACAGCCCTCACTTCAACCCTCATAGGAGCCCTGGTAAAAAAAACAAAACAAAAAAAACCACACGCTTTTGTCCTCATGGTCACGTTCCCTCGACACCAGAATGAAACAAGCTCTGTTTTCTTGCTTGACGGGTCTGAGAAGAGGGGGCGAGTGTGTTTTAAGAAGGGTGTGGGAATCAATTATCCCACTCAAGAGACATGCAGGACCAGTGGGTATTGCTTGGGATTAGTGTCCATTCTTGTCATGTACTGACAAACCCTCCTGCTGATCTCCTTAAAACCAGGTGTTATTAAGAAGCAAGGCCCTCACTTGGGGGCCTATAAGCTTTTGAATAACTGCCCTTTAGGAATGACTGACAAGCTTATAATGTTGAAAAAGTGCATTCTTGTGCTTTCATGTGCTCACCTGTGTTCATTCTCAAACAATATTGAGCATGAGTCCATGTATCATGCAAAAAAAAAAAAAGAATGTGACTGCTTAAACTAAGGTAAACATCATCAAACTTGGACTGGACTGGACACAATTAAGCAGATTTTTTAAGGGAATATACTAAATGCTTTCTGCACTCTATGGCTATGTCCCAAGTCAGGGTCTCTTCCTTCGGTTGATGTGGTCGACAAAGCTGTGGGTAACTGTAGCCATCGTAGACCGTGAAGGCTGAACCAAAATGAGACAGTCTAACTGATGCAAGAGTTTTGCTTTCAGACACCAACCAAAGGTTTTGGTTTGAGCAGTACAGATAGTTATTAAACTGAGCTGAAATTAAATACTTACATTTAAAAGTGTAATCCCCAGGCTCTTTGAAGGTGTTGTTTGCTGCAGTATTGATGGGATAGGCTTTGCTCAGGGCAAGAAAGCGGCGGTTGAAGGCACCTTCTACATGCAACAGCATAGTTGTGCTGAGCTCAAATACAGCTCGTGCATGATTCATGTTTTCATTATTGCTCTTGTGTAGCAAGCGCCCAGTCTCAGTCAACAGGGTCGTTGCCACATGCCTGGAGCCAATCAGCTTAACCAGAGTTCGTCACCAGTGGTGGTCTTGGGCCAGATCTACTGCGTCCTCCATGCTGATCCCCAGATGTTGTAAGTTTTCCCCAATGATGTCTAGCTATCTGGTGTGGGGTTTGCCACAGTCTTTTCCAGCCGGCTGCTCTCAGGTCAAATGAGAGGATGGCACATGGGAGGTGCTCCAGAGGTAGTCGGAGGACAAGGCCGAATCATCATATGTGGCGCTGGGCGGTAAGTCGAGACATGGGAGGCTGGTGGCTGTGTTCTCTAAGTGTGTTGGTGACAAGAAGGTGCCATCTGATGTTCTCGATGGTCCTGAGCAACCTGGTGTCAAAGCAGTCAGTTCTCCTGGCCAAGCTCTTGTTCAAGGGCCACCGTTCCACTCCATACAGGAGAACAGGGAGACCTGCCACGTTACAAATGCGCAGCTTTGTCTTGCAGGAGACAGAGTGTGGTCGATTGCCTTCCAGGTTCTTCCATCCGGGCTATACCAAGTCTAGCAGTGGATGAATTTGCCACAGAACCGGATGTCGGTGATGCAAAGGTCATTAGGTTGACAGAGAGAAGCAGATGGTTGCTGTTGCTGTTGGTGGAATCATCAGCGAATCATGGGTGGTGGCTTCTCCACCACCCACCACCCATGAGCAACCATCAAGCTTAATCTCCAAATTTAGGTGTTATATTCCTTACACACAGTAAGGTGAAACTTGGCCCCTCGAAGCCAACTGGCCCATCTGTGGCTGTTTGCGATCTGCCATGATCAGGCTGGATATTGTTTGAGATTTGGGCATGAATAGATTTCATTCTGAATCCTGGCAGGAGTGCTCCCCAGGTGTGGGGATGCCACAACCCACCGGCACCACTTTGCTGACAATGGTCCTTCTCTGGAGGAGGTGAAGAAGGGGGCCTTAGTATCTAGATCGAAAGCTGACGTTACACCAAAACATCAAAAATCAAGCTTTCCTCATTCATAAAGATTGGCCAACTGTAATATGTGCTGTACAAACACTGGTAAACTGCTGATGGGAATAATCATCAGAGACCCACTATCAGATGAAACACGCAACTGTAATTATCAAGCTTAATCTCCAAATTTAGGTGTTATATTCCTTACACACAGTAAGATGAAACTTGGCTCTTCCAAGCCACTTGGCCCATCTGTGGCTGTTTGTGATCTGCCGTGATCGGGCTGGATATTGTTTGAGATTGGGAATGAATAGATTTCATCCCATATCCTGGCAGGAGTGCTCCCCAGGTGTAGCTGAGAAAACCTGGACACTTCCCAAGTTCAGATACTTCTCTTTTCGTGCCAGAAATCAAGGTGTGTGAGGACACATAAGATGTCAGGTGGTTGCTGAGCCACTGAAAGGTGTTTACACAGGAGTTAAGCAGGGTTGTCCCTGACTAAAGACATTCTCAGCTGGTGAACAGTCAGAGGATTTTGTTTACAAACCAAGAGGTCAATTCCAGTCAACAAATCCGCAGGCCATGCAGACAGAAGAAATGGGTAAACAGTACTGTCATGCTGCTGAGGTTTTCCTGGAAATAAAACCACATTTTAAAATAAATCATTAAAATGAAAAAAAAAAAAAAAAATGTTACCCACTGATTCTTTAATCTGATTTGCCAAACAAGTCATTGTTGAATCCAGTGAAGCCTTATGTGTAATGTGCTTATATGTGTATTTCACATGGAGCCTTATTATCTAATAAATGAGAGTCAGTGATATATGATGTCAATGATTGCATGTTAGAGAAGGTTTTCCAGAACAATAAGTAAAGGTTCCGATAATCTCCAAATCTTATGCAATCAAACGCGTAGGAAGAGTAAATATTTTTCAAGAGCAGGCCTGCCAAAGGTTCAGATTACTTGCCAGGATGATTGATAGTTTGCCAATTGATTTATGGTGCTAAATATGATATATTTATCAAAGTGATTAAAGGTCTCGTCCTCAGTTCTTGTGAAAGTGCCTACAGTTATATTTGCGGACTAATTTTCTTTCTTCTTTGTGAACTGTGGATGAACTCACCTAAGCGCATGTGGTTTAGGGGAACTGCTCAGTGTGTTTCACTAAAGGCAAGACCAGACTGATATTTCAATTCAACAGACAATCTCTGACCAAAATCCACTAAGCTGGAAGACTTCTCTGTAGCATGTGATGTATTTTTGACCGTTGGAATCAACACAGTGATGACAACGTAGGAATTAATCTAATGTAGAACAAAGTTTACTACAAACTGAGCCAGCTTTAACTTGATCTTACTTAACTGTAAGTAAAAGGCCCAAATATACAGTAATTGTATATGAAGTGAGTATGTATGGATGCGTATATAAGAATGAATATGAATTAAGTAACAATGTACTCTGTGGTTGTAGTATTAAATTAAGTACTTAAGTATTAATTAAGTACTTGCTATATGAGAAAATTGCCCCTGTGAGTGCACCATGTGGTTTGATAGTATTGATGCATTATATTTCACCTTTGCATTCGGTGTAGGTGGAACTAATTGAACTATTTTTATTGTTACTGTTGTCTTAGTTTATTTTAATCTATATAAGGCTGTCAAATGTTTTCTCTATGCAGTCTGACCCGCAATACATTCAGTGAAATGTATAGTATAATATGTCCTGGCATAACATGGAAATTGCCTTCTTAATAACCTACTTAGATAAAGTGCGTGTCTGTCAAAACTCCAGATTTGAAGTTAATTTTCACCTTGGAAACACCAGTCTCACCTCAAGGTCTAGTTACAATACCTGCTCTTTTGAAGCTTTTGATCGTGTCACATGATCTTCCTCAGCAGGTGGAATCGCCCTTGAGATGGTTTTGTCAGCTATGTCAAAACTGTACTTGAGTGCTGGTACTTTTTTACAGATATGCTCAGTTTCTCTTCACCATTACACATAAAAGAAAAGTTTGAGTCAGTTTTGGAGTTTTTCCATTTCTATACAGCGCAGTGTGTTAACATCTTGCTCGTGCTCAACCGGTCCAAATGAAGGTTTTGCCTGTCTGGAAACAAACTGTCACTGACCTGAAGGTAAAGCAGTATTTTATCATTCAGTGCCGGCCTGCTCACACTGACCTCACTCTGCACAAACACTGACTGTATACACACCCACAGAGGAGAAACTGACCTGCCAATCATAAATAAGAACAACTGAGATGATTTATCTGTCTGAAACTTGAGAGTGAATTGTGAATCACTTCAGCTCTCTCTCTCTCTCTGTGTTACCCCGCTACACCCCTCCTCCTCCTCCTCTCTCGCTCCCTCTCTCTCTCCCTGCTGATGGGAGGAGCGCAGGGCTGCCTCTCTGTATAAGAAGTGTTGAACATTGAGCAAGGGATTTTACACAGCTACTCAGGAGAAACGAAATGATCTGCCCTGGAGCCGCAGCAAAATGCTGGATGGACACCTACTCCTGGGATGGTTATCATTCACAGTTATAGTGTATCTTCTCAACTTGCCTGGACCAACCACAGCATATTTCGGGTAAGGACTCAAAGACATAACCAGCATGTCCATGACGCTGCTTTCATTGATTTGATTGGTTCCTGACTTAGCCTATAAAGCCGGGTAACAACTTTTACTTTTACTTTAACTTAACTTTAAACTTCCTGCTATGACAGAAAAAAAACTTGAACTGGAACTAAAGCTATTTATCATTTAATTCTAAAGACATGTTTTGATTGCACACTGATATCTGCGGGTCAGTGGGGTGTCACTTGGCGGCGGTTGCGCAGCGCTCAGCGGCCTCACACACACACACATACACACACACACACAGCTGGTGGCTGCAGCAGGTTGTCTGCACATGATTTGACCTCACCAGAGCTGCTGACAATTAATTTTTCTTGTGACAAGCGGTGTCAGCAAATATCTCAGCAGGCAACGAAACCATATAGCCTATCAACACAGTATCTATTATAGGTATATGAACGCAGCCTCGGAGTAATGTTGGCCGGGGAGAGTTCACCCCATTCTTTCCCTGACAATTGAGCCAGCGCCCACTGCTCAAGTATTCCCCCTGGCTCGCTTGAATGGCAGGTAGCGGTCGAGTGATTATTTTGCACTAGTAAAAAAAAAAAAAAAAAAAAATCATATCCTCAGTCGACTCTGAAAACAGCCGCGGAGCGAAAGGTGAGTGTATAGTATGCCTCAGACTCAACAGCTGGTAACAATAAAGCAATCTGGTGGCCGAAACGTCTGCTCAGCTTGCACTGAAAATTCCCCCATCCAGCATAAACATCACACAACTCCGGGAGGGTTTTTTTTTTTCCTGCTGCCTCCATCAAGTTTAAAAAACACTTTGGAACACGTGTCGGGGAAATTAATCTGAAAAATCCAGCGTTTCATGAATCATGTCATATACACAATAATGTTTAATTTAGAAAGTGCACAAGGGTGTATATTTCAAAGTAAGTCATTCCCAGGGAACGCCTTGGATTTTAGGTGTAGCCCACTATGACCTCCACCTCAAAGTGGCTTCTAATGCACTGAACTCAACTTTTCTGCCTTTTTTTTCTGTCTTAGAGACACACTTCCAGTGCAGGGAAGCCAAGGTCATTTAAATGAGGGTCAGCATGTCAGATGGTGGAGCGGCTGTGTTTCACCTAAGGATAAAGAGCCTTGATCCACAAAGCTGAAAGACAGAAAGAAAGAAAGAAAGAAAGAAAGAAAGAAAGAGAGAAACAAAGAAAGAAAAAGCAGTCAAGGTGTCATCTCTGATTCTCACAGAAACACACACTTGGTGTATTTATTTTCAGATTTTAGTCTCCACAAATATCTGTGTTGATGGGGGGGTTGTTAGTGTTCCCCTTGGCTGCAAGCAGCGCAGGGGCACAAGGAGACAAATGGCTGTAGAGCGGGGAGTGATGACACTTGAGGCCTTTCCAGCAGAGTCAAATTTATGGTAGGTATGGGTGTTGTGCAGGATCCAGGAGCGTTAGATGATCTGGGAACTGTTGTGAATCTGCAAATCCCCCCAGGGCCTGTTAGACTAGTGTGTTAGACCTGTCGACCTGTTGACATAGGTTTCAACCTTTTTTCAAGTTGTTCTAAATAAGGTAGAAAAGTGTCAAGAAAAGTTAAATAAAAAGTTCTGTTCGGTTTAGACGCACTCCATCCAGTGCTTCTTCTATACTGTGTGAATATGCTGGATGGTTGTAACTTACACCCAGTTTTTTCACATCTCTGGGTAAATGTTGTTCTCGTGGGTGTTGCACCAAAGTGTTGGCACTCATCTTTGGAAACTGGGTGATGCAAACATCCTGTGTGGCACCTGTAATAGCTCTGTATGCTGGAAATATCACAGCCCTTCTCAGTAAAACGTCATCATCTGTAATGCCTGTGCATATATCGAGTACTTTCACTGTCTCTGACTCTGTCTTTGGTTTCATTGCAGCTCTAAAGTTGCATTAGAAGGACAAATGTAACACCCCCCACCACCCCACCCCACATACACACACATATACACACACACACACACACACTGCCGTCTGTTTCTGTCTCCCTCCCTGTTGCAGTGTCGCCCTTGGCAGGCAGTGTGTATTAAGGCTGACATGCCAAATTGGCACTCACATCAGCCTTAATGGTCTTAATGGTAATACATATTTGCTTTTTCAGTTAGCACTTGTTTTCAGTTCCCTCTGTCGGTCTGTTCTCTATCTGTGGCCTGTGTGGTGCGGAGAGACATGTGGTATTACAATACTCCCGATTTATTATTCTGCAGCCCGGTGAGAAGGGAATATGAATGAGTGTCAGTGAATGATTTAGCCCTGCAGCTGAGGAACATGAAACATACTGAAAGAGCCTGCACAGGTGACACAGATACAGAATGTGACTGCCCCGTGGCCAGCTTCCCAGAAACTCGACACCAGTGACACCCAGCACAGTCCTGCTCAGCTTTGACTGTGGGACACACTAACATAAACCTGTTCAAATAAATATTCCATGAGCACGAGGCATCCTAGGGCCTCCTGGGTACTGATTTACTCAAAATAGAGGGTCAATGTTGCATACCCAATTTCCAGAGTGCGGTGGAGCGTAAGTGTAACATAAACACAATCTCTCCTGCCCATAGTCTGCGCAGCCGAGGGCGGGGTGGGATTCCTGGCGTAGTCGAGCACTCGCTTAAATTGTCATCCTTTGCCACAAGAATGTGAGCACTCATTTTCTTTCCCTCAGCCTGTTGTGGCAGGTGCTGGTTCTGCTAAATCCGTTATCATTAGACTCCGAATCGGAGATGTGCGTTGAGCTTTCCACCCCTCGCAGGCCTCATCGGTTACGGCACCTTGACGAGAGGTCGCGTAAACTGTTGGAGAAGGAAGCGATTCGTCTGCTCGGCCGGCCCCATCAGAGTGCTATCTGAGACTCTGAGCCTCTGCTGGGTTTAAATCTGAGATTTGGTAAAAAGGCATCCTGTGGTCTTGTAAACTGTGCTGAATGTGAGTCCTAACACTGAGTCAAGAGTTTGTTTTTATTTAGTTCATGTGCGACATATACAGGAAGGCTGCCCACAGTCATGCAGCTGGGATTTACCAATCACTGAGGCACCACAGCATCCGGAAGAAGCAAATATAGCGGTTGCTGGTACTTGCTATTTAATTACTGTGATATCCTTAAACACTCTATCACCAGTTTGTTCCTGAAGCAGAGCTGTTGCCCTTTCAGATGGTATTATTGTTTTCAGCGCTCCATTAAGTGAGGCAGCACGCCAAAAACAACAGGATAACAAATGGGATGTGTGTAAATTTACTGATGAGGAGTGATTTTTCAGCATGCAGCTGTAAAAGGTTTTTATCACTGTGCTGAATTAGTTCCTGGTGTGTATCAAACGGCCGTGTGTTTTAAAGCTTTAGAGGAGCCTCATTTCTTAAGCACAGCACAAAAATGTTACAAGTTGTTTTTTAAGCTGCTCCATGTAAACATTTCCTTTGGTTCTCTCCTCTCTCTCTCTCCCCTCCCATCTCCTGGTTTGCCTGCCTCATGTGCGTGCCGGCATCCCTGCAGTGGTTTGTGGGGAGCTGCTGGGTGATTACCACTCATTAGGAGCAGCAGAGTTAGTGTGGGCTCAGGCTGGCGTTGCCTGGCAGACAGTGGTAGCGGGCGTCTCATTACCAGGCCTTAAGGACTGATTAGCCCTGACGTGCAGCAGGGCGGGGAGCAGCGTTGATAGAGGGATTTCCCAACTTCATAGGATATCCTGTGGCCACAGCCACACCTCAAAGGGTATCACTTTACCGTGAGCCAAGAAGATAGGATTCTCTCAGCACTGGCTTGGGCTGCTGTGACCGTGTAGCGTGGTGAGATCACGCAGACCTGGAGGCTTAGATAAGAGGCCGCATGAGCTCTGAAAAGAGAGAGCCTTGTTTTTTTTATATTTCTGTTTGATACATCCGGATTTGAGCTAAGCCGTGCTTTGCTTTGAGTGCTCTGCTCTGCTCTGCTGCATGACATCTCTCTCATGGACAGGCCTGCTATGCCAGCGGATGCCACAGGGTGGTGCAGTGTCTTCTGAGAGTGCAGGATGGTCCTCAATCAGCACTTTGCAACCTTTTTATGTGTAACAGTAGGAGAGTGGGAAATGAAATGTGAAAACATCAAACGTGGAGGCAGCCAAGTCTGTGTAAGAATAATTTTAGGAAAGGAAAATACTTCTACGTGTGCTTAGTTGTGGTCAACCTGTGAGACATGCACAGAGTGTCTTTTAACTATAGCTTACAGAGCAAAAAAAATCACCTTGATGCACAGGGTGGTGTGTCTTCTTATAACTGAGTGATGCACAGTGCTGCATTCAACACTGATCCAGCTTGTTATGGGGCTCATACTGTGTGACAACATGGCCGTGCTGAGTATTTGTGAGGATGAAATGATTTGTTGAGGCTTTTAAAATGTCTTTGGCCCGCTCACATCCGGGGGTCTTACAGCTCTGGAGTTATCAATGGGCCGGGGAGACCACAGCTAAGACAGATTTGATTTTAAAAGGACAGCAGCTCCAGCTCAGTCCCACCAGTCAGCTGTGCACATGATTGGTGGATAGTCAGTAGATATGGGAGGGAAACTCACACTGAAGGAAACTCTTGTTGGCCAAGCTGCACACACATGATGATCTTTGCAGATGGAGCTGGAGACATGGGCAATTTGCAAAACAGGAAAACTAATATAGACTCAAGATACTTTTAGTGGTCAGGCATTGATGAGATGATGCTAGTTAGTGAGACCGCTATGTCCTGTGTTTTCCATTTCTTGACCACAGGCGAGTTTTCTCTGCCTGCTTTGTGGGGATAGGAGAGACATGCCACTTGACATGTGCCAAGATTAGCAGATTGACAAACCCTCACTGAAGCCTTTGGTCCTCTGTGCATTTCTAATGTCAAACTCAAAGAGATCTTGCCACAGTTTCTTTTCCGCAGCAGCCAACTTTAACCCGAGGGTTTTGATCTCCTGCACCTGTCTGAAAACATGTTAAATTTCATAAAGCTTGAATGAAAGTCAACCAAACGCTTTCAGGACTGTTGGGTTTGATTGTTAATGCACTTTATCTGGATCTTGTATAAAGACAATCCTATAGAAACCTGACCTGACATGCACTGAGATACTCCACTTGAATGTGCGTGTTTGCCAAATGGGTGTTATAACATAAACTACAAAGGTTTGTCCCATGTGGCATATTTATCCAAAAAGCCTGAGCATTAGTTTGAGAATGGACACAGTCAATGAGCCGCTGATGCGAATGTGCCAAAACGTGATAGACATTCATCTTGTGTCAAAAACGACCCATTTACTTTCATTTTAACTTGTCATGCAGTGTGAACATGCACAGACACACATGCTGCAGGGGAACAGTAACACCTTTTTTACTTGGAAAAAACCCCTGCATCAATCTTAAACATGTTACAGCAGATTTAAAACAATAACATGTTGCCTTTTAGGTTTTTGCATTTGAGTTCTGTAGGTCTTTCAAAAAAAAAAACCCAAAAAACCCTAATCTTTCTGTAGTACAAGCAAATAGCTGTTAATGAACTCAGCCACTTGCAGTTACTGAGGCATGAGTGATTCAAAACAGCTACTGTTTTGTTTTGGATTTTGTGGTTTGACTTTGCATGCTCGGTTTATTCACAGGAGTGCTTTTGCTCAATGTAACAGAAGCGAACAACCCTGACATTTCCAGTCTCTGCACACATTTGAATATCAGGTTTTTTCGCGTACAATTTCTAAGTAAACTGTTGTGCTCGCCCGCCAAACAACTGCAGCCTGAGTCTTGTGTCAGCATGTGCGAAATCGGTGAGAGCAGAGTACAGTATGTGTGCCTGAACGTGTTTGGTGCGTCGGTGCGCTGGTACAGGGCTGCTCTGTGCCATGGTGTAGGCTAGAACAGGGGAGTCATGCGGACACTGCTGCGCGCCCAATCTGTGCCAGTCACACAGTGACTATAACTGAGCTGCTGACCTTAGAAGCCTTGAGTTCTCACATAGCAGTTAAACCTCTTACCATGCCCCACACTCCCTTTCCCAAACCCAGGTCCTGTAGTCCCTGCTGCTCAGCTACCAGCGCTTGCGTTCGTGGCTATGGATTAAAAAATTAGTCTGAGCTGTAACTTTCTCCCTTTTTTATGAACTGAAAAAGAAAGATATTGTTATACTGCGACTTTTTTTTTTATGTGGAAAAACTGAATGAGAATACGTTGATTTAAAAGCAAGTCTGCCTAATGCGTCATGTCATTCACATTTAAAATATCAAGAGAGTACATGTCCGGGAACTCGACCCGATCAGTGAGTTAGTGGGAATAGTCTGACGCGGCCTATGTGGGTTGTAAATGACCAGAATGGACAGCAGATGACATAACTCTGGGTCATATCCTGTTAAGTCATACGAGATAGCGGACTTTCCCGCCTCACAATGTGCACAGCAGTGCTCCTTACATGTTGCTTGACATTCCCCCTGCACAGAAAGGCTCATTACTCAACTAATAATGACTTACTAATTCCCAGGCCTGTACCACTTTGTTTTCAAAGTCGTTTTGTCATGTTACCGTACTGTGTCAGTCACAGCATGTTAGGAGCAGTCACAACACCAAGCGCTTACAACCACTGACTAATCTTATCTTTGCCTCATACATAATCGTTTACTCTTTCCCCTATTTCTGGTTTTAATGCGTCGGAGAATGAGTGGTGTCACCGTGGAGAAAGTGTCTGAGTTCAGAGCAGGATTCCCTCCTCTTCCCTTATAAACTTGTTGGAGGTGGACAGCAGCCTGGAGACTCCCTGTACCAGAGAGCCATCTGACACTGATTCATGGTTTCTTCAATTATTCAAGCCTAAGCTGTGGAGCACATTGTCAGCCATAGTTAGAGTGGGCCAGAGGGAAAACACCACACACACTCACATTCCTACTACCTCTGGCATGGCCCGGGCTGTGATACACCAGATGGGACTTGGGCAGGGTGGTCTGAAGTTCATCCAACATTTCTGAGAAAAACACACACTTTTTTCCCCCTAAAGGAGCATTTTAAACGCTGCGAGTGCAGGAGGAAAAAGTGAAAGAGAGAAAAGGAGATCAGCACTGGCGAATTTAATTTCCTACAAAAACTCAAAGTTTAATTTAATGAGCAATACTAACAGTTTTTTTTCCGGCCATACACGGATTAATCACAGGTGAGGACGGTAGTTTGTTGTCATGACAGCTGAACTGTTCCAGGACACATGCTCATGTCTGTCATTGTCTTGTGTAGGGTGCATTTGTAGACAGCGGTGGTTTTGTCTAGAGGAGGCTTTGTTTTGAGCCAACAGCTGGGCGGAATGATTGGCATTCGTTTAGAGTAATTGACCAGTGGGAATAGGGGGAGTTTGGAGAAGAGGAAAAAAGGTGGAGGAGGAGGAGGAGGGGAGGAGAAGGGGGGGGGGGGGTTGGTTGTGATCTAGGAGACACCAGACCACACAACCTGCAAGTTCAGGCTGATGGAGAAACTGTGGCTTTTGTTGCTTTTTCTGCCTGGGCGCGTTCTGCCCCGACTGACTCTCATAGGTGTTGACTTAAGGTTGCAAGTTCCCATGTGCATGTGCACACAAATGTATGCATGCATGCGCACACACACACACACACACACACACCCTGTGAATATGGTAACTGCACACACAAACATAGCCAGCACCTGTTAGTCTGGTGGAGAAGAGATGATAAACAGACACATTCATTCTTGTCTTCGCATCAGAAAACAAATACAGTTCCAGGAATATGCTTGATTTGGTAACTTGCTGTCGTTGAAAAACATTTCGCAGTGACTTTTGCTCGGTGGCTGCAACATGTAAAAGAACTTTTGCTTTCGGAAACACTTTATTTTAGACTAGATTATTTGTCTTGACCTCATTGCGCTTATTAACGTTTGTGTTGTTAAAACGTGAATGTCACAGAAAGGAAGGCAAAAATGTCTGATAAGTGAAAAAAAGTGGTCTATCAGCCAATAATCATTTTAACATAACACAATGAGACATTTTTGATAAAGTTCCCTCAAGTTATTTTATTCAAGAAATTATAGCCAAGATATGTACCGAGGGGAATATTTCACAGTTAAACTTGTCAGTGCACCAACTGTTACTTAGTTACCTCAAACATGTCTGCAATAAGCTAAAACTGGCCGACATTGCTTACTCTTCGGTGCTCCAGCTGTGACTAATGATTATTTTTTATTACCGATTAATCTGTCAGTTTTTAAAGGGTTAGGTCATGTTTATAAAGTTTCAGAAAATAGTGAATAATGACAATCATAGCTTCCCAGATTCAAAGGTGACAATTTCAGATTACTTTCCAAAGATACTTAAAAAAACACAAAGCCCAGAGATACTTGTGTAACAAAGATACAAATCCTCATATGTGAAAGGTGAGAGCAGAAAACCTTTAGAGTTTTTTATTTGTGATGTGTTGACATATGTTGAATTTATCTTTATCAGTTCATTGGATCCAGTGTCTAATGTCTCTATGGTTTACTGCTTGCCTAACTTAATCTGCACCACATGTAGTGAGCTGCCTTTGTTTACATATGGCTGTGTGGGTATATGAATAACACCAGCCGTTACAAAGCTGTATGTGCTTGTAGCTTATACATGGAGCAAGTCCTTCACTCAGGCCAAGAAAGTTAAAGTAAGAATGACCATATGTTTTCCACCCTCTTAGAGTTTAGCTATTATTACGTTTCTTTAACTATTTACATACCAAACCAGTGAAGAACGAGCAGAATTACCAGCTGAGGGTCACTTCCAGGACTGTAATGTAAAACCAGAGAAGGGGCAATGGCGGCAAAATTCAGCACTGGTCAATGATTTCCTTGAGAGATGAACTCTGAGGCTCCAGCGTGTGAAATGAGGCCTTCTCACTGAACCCGCTGCATTGGAAAAAATGTATATAAAGTAAATGTCACAGGCAATGGGAGGTGCTGACAGGTAGAGAGAAAGGACTAAACAAACACTGGTGTTACTAAGTGAAAGACAGTGGTGGAGGCGCAGCATGAGAGTGGGTCAGCGATGTCTGCGAGAGGCAAGTGTGCGAATGGAAAGCAAAGCTGAGCAAACACCAGCAAGAATCCCACCTCACGTAGGATAATAATGAGTTTTATATGCTGGAGTTGTATTCCACGTGTAACTAGTGTTGCTGTGCCAACACCTCAAACAAAAACACCTACAGAAAATGGTCCATGATGTGAAAACACAAACGTACATGCTCGTACTTTCTAATTCAGCATGGTGGAGATACTGTGGCTTTTGCCTGCGCTTCACTTACTCTTTTAATCATGTGCACCTTTTATGAAAAGCAACTACACTGGGTTTGGCTCTGCTGCCTAATAAAGAGTCCTTCAGAACAGGTTTATAGTTGTAACAAGTGGCTTTTTAATGGTTAATGAATACTTTCTTAATGCTTTATAGAGCAGTTATTAGATGAACAAATTTTGGGTTGCCAGGTTGTGGAAAAATCCCTTTGGCCAATTTAATGCTTTGTGTTCAGCAATAAAAGTGTTGTAAATGTTGTACAGATGAAACTATTAGATGAAGAATGGTCGATTGACAGAAGATAAATCCTCGGTGATATTGGTAATTGATTAATTTGATCAAACGGTTTTTCAAGCTAATATGCCACAATGTCTACTTTTCTAAAATTGATTATACTGGATACAAGTGAGAGAAAACCGGTTAAATGAATCATCATCATGAGCTCTGGGAAACAGCAATGGACATGTTTTTTACAGTAGTGATTATTAGCTTATGGATAAAATTGATAAATCAATAATAAAAACAGGAATAAAGGAAAGCAATATGTCATATGCTTCAATTTGCCAAAGGAGATTGGCAGAGGTGTTGTTATTAACAACGCAGAACTAATCTATTAACAACTAATACACCCGTCATACTATTTGTGAAAGGTGGAAAACAGGCTGTGTCTTTATGAAGGGTCACTGAACCTCACTGGGTTATCAGAGGTGACACGTGGCTGTGTTTTTCCATTTTCCCACATTAAAGTGGTCATCGTTATGGGAAAACACACATCGTTATGGGAAGACTTCCATTTGACCACAGATTTCAAGTTCAGATTTGTAATGATTTTTGTGATTCAACCACCGCACTGTTTTCCAGCTCCTTTTTTTCCTCTAAGTGAGTTGACTGAGTTCATTCTTCAGCAAACAGCAGAGTAGTATTTTTTTTTTTAGTTGTTTTCTACAGATCACCATATTGGAATGTGTGACCCTCTGGTGTGACAACAGAGGTCACAGTCCTGCATCCAGTGGGAATATCATCTTCAGTTTCCAGCGCAATTTCTATTAGGTGATTGACATCCAACCCCATTCTTAGTCCTGCAGATATCAAAAACAAGTGCATCCACTGAAAGCACAGTCGATCAACAAAGACAGAAGAAATGCGGTCAGCGTACATCTGTGATACAATGTGACAACTGGTTTGGAAATTTGCACGAGAACAAACTCTGGCAAGTAGTGTCTTCTCCAGAGGCGCGAAGAAGTGTCTCTCCCTCTGCTCTCAACCCCCCCACACACACACCCCACCCCACCCCTCCTTCCATATTTTTGCCCTTGGCTATCTTTGTAACTAGCGAGAAATATGCATTTGTGTCAAAAAACTGCAGAGACAGTAGCGCTGAGATCAGTGTCATGTCATCTTTGGCCGCCCTCCAGCTCTGCTCAGACCATCTTTTTGTCTCAGACAGGCGGACGTCACACAGACTGTTGAGGCCTGCCACTCTAATGGTCTCTTATTTTGGCAGGCATGTGGGCTTTTAGAAGATTTGACACTGACATGCGCTACTATCCGTATCTTACTGAGGAATGTGAGCGTCATGTTGGTGGTATTGAGCACATGCACAGTACGAATACTAGATATTTGTTTGTCAATTTGCAGATGCACACACAAGTGAACTGCCTCCTGGTTGAAAACACATCTTGAATTTTTCTTCCAGACTGTTGTTTTTAAAACGGACTCAGGCAGGTAACTCCACGTGGCGCCATCATTCAATCCCTGACTGCTTTCTTGCCATAGAAATGTTGTGGAACGATTGTCAGTCATATGTAGCGTACTGGGTCAGCTGGAGCTGTTTGCTTTGGCACTTTGAATATGTTTCCTTGGCATTGTTAGCCCAGTAGATTTTAACAAAGCATGAAACAATTAAGAGGAAAATGTCAGTTATTCAGGGAGAGACGCAGTTCTCGTGCACTGTGTGCGCTTCGCTCTGTACGCCTCAAACCATACATTTCTTTTTTTTTTTTTTTTACTTTGAGTGTGTTGGGAGAGCAATCTCTGTCAAGACACAGCTTGCCAGGTTTCCATTTGAAAATTCATAGCTGTCAGACAAGTAAAGGAAAGGCAAACATGCATTGTAAAAAGGAAACCATTTGACCCAATCTGAAAGCAAATCCTGATGCCTCCTCCTTTGATTTGACTGCTCAGATTCTCAACCCGGCTCCGAATGCACTGCAAAGACAATATCCTATAGCATATGTGAACTATTAAGTCCATTGGTATGAAGCTGAGGGCTCCAGGGGAAACGTTTCAGTCAGTTATTGGGCTTAATAAAACAAATCTCTTGTTGAGGAACTCCTGTGACCTTCTGCTGGAGGCTGAAGTGTATATGAGTGGTGACAGAATCTTCTGTGGAAAACAGCAATGTGGTAAAAAAAAAAAAAAGAAAAAAGGAAGTCATGTAGATCACCGATCAACACGCCTGGTGCATTTACTAAACTGGTGTGGACATCCAGCAGGTGTTCTGCACCTTTACAAAAATACTGCAGAATAGCTTGTCTTTACGCTGCTTTGCTCCATGGCAGGTTTCCCACTCGCTGTGGTTACTCCTCACAGTCATCGAATTGGACGAATTGGCTGTGTATTCATTTTTCACACCCATGAAGGGGAAGGACAACAAGTTCACACTGTTGATTTAATGATGTCGTAATATTCTCATCCCTCCACTTCTCTTCTTGTTTAAAGTTAACAGGCAAATACATGTAGAAATGAAAAAAAAAGATGTAAATAGATGATGATGTTTCATTTATTACTTCTAAGTTTTATTTGATAACATTTTCAGATTCTCATCAATTTCAAGGCAACAGACTTTTTCTATAAGACATATGAACATGTACATCACTTGACCTTTGTCCTTTCATAAAAACAGGAGACTGTGAAATATTCTGTTTCTCACACTTTCTGTCATTCGTCTTCATTAACTGTCATATAACAGATCTTTTAGACACTGGCCACAAAGTCGGAAGCTTTAATCTTTGTCTTAACTTACTTGTTACAAGGATGAAAAATGAACACCTCAACCTACTCCAGCAGCAAGAGGTTAAAGTGCAGCATTTCACCAGTGTAGCATTAAGTGAGGTGTCAATCAGAGCACAAAAGAGACCAGAGTCTGTCTGCAAAGACACGTTGGCCTGACGACTTTTGTGAGTTCTGTAAATCCATTTATTCTTCAGTTTCACTTTAAGGGTGTAAAGGAGGCCAGAAATTACACATAATGAACAACTACAGTGCCAATCCTGTCAGTTGGTGTGACCAAAATGGTCACAAGCTGACAGTCATGTCCCCTGTGTGTGTTTATGAAAGTAATGTTCTGCTTTCTCCATCACAACCTCAGAACGCTGGTCGTCTGTTTTGCCAGCTATGTGGCAGTCCCTGCTTTGTGTGTTTTATATATGCTTCCCTTAAATAAACTGACGAAAGGAGCGCAAGTCTACCACATGTTCTCCATACCATGTTTAGAAGTGAAACTTCTGCTTGCTATATTTCAAATGGATTGCAGCTTTAAGATCCTGAATAGTGGACTTTTGTTATGGGGATTCTATAACTAGAGTGTAAATCCTGCTGTGTGATCATGTTTAAATCTACGCAAGCGAGTGACACGCCCCCCCTCGGGACACGATATAAATATTAAACCAAGTATCTGCTGGCTACTGTTTCACATGTGTGTGGTATGACCTGCATGACAATTGTTAGAAATATGTCCCCGTACCATCTGAATACTTTATCAGTTGTAACATGTAAATTATAATCTCAGCCTGAAATTCTGGGGGCTGCTGGTTCTGTGCCTGGGTTATTATGATAAAGATCTAAAGCGGCGGGACAAAACCATGTCAGGAACTTCATGATAGGAAAGAACTCTTCCACCTCTGCAGAGAATTTGCTCTGTACAAAGACACGCCTGCACTGGAGGTTGATCTCGATCTCTAGCGAATGTTGAATTCCCCTGAACATTAACCACTGAACAGCTGAATTCATTTGAACATTAACCAAACTTGAGCGTTATATGCCCCAGCTGTGCTTCCTGTGCTGTTTATGTAGTATATCTTTGCAACTCTCATTGTTTATCCAGGAAGGTCAGCATCCTGCGCTTTATTGGATACTTTATCAAGATGTATCCACTCCCTCCCCGTGCACTGTTTAAACTGACCCGACTGCGTCTGCGATCTTTCCCTCCAGGTTGACAGGTAATGAGCCGTTGTCTATCCTGTCACTGAACTCTCTACCAGAGGAGCACGCGGGCAGGGCCCACTACAAGCTGTGCGACCGGCTCAAACTGGAAAAGAAGCAGCGCAGGATGTGCAGACGAGACCCGGGCGTGGCGGAGACCCTGAGAGAGGCCATCACCATGAGCGCCCTAGAATGCCAGTATCAATTCCGCTTTGAGAGGTGGAACTGCACCTTAGAGGGGCGCCACCGAGCCAACATACTAAAGAGAGGTACGTGCAGATTGAAGTGTCTTTTGAAACTCTTGCATTGTCTTGCTTCTAAAAGTAAAGGTCATACATCTCCATTTTCTGCCTCCCTCCATAACTCCTGCAGGATTTAAAGAGACAGCCTTCCTGTATGCCATCTCCTCAGCGGGCCTAACCCATGCAATGGCGAAAGCTTGCAGTGCAGGACGCATGGAGCGCTGCACGTGTGACGAGGCCCCGGACCTGGAGAACCGCAAGGCGTGGCAGTGGGGAGGCTGTGGAGACAACCTCAAATATGCCAACAAGTTTGTCAAAGACTTCCTGGGCAAACGCTCCAACAAGGACCTGCGCGCACGCGTGGACATGCATAACACAAATGTGGGCATGAAGGTAAGGCTGTCCAATCAGACGCACCACACCACAGTTTACTAGTAATAGGGAACAGTACACAGCCTGTAAAAACACACTGCAAAATGGCTATTGTGAATATTCTTATGAGCAGGTGTGATGGGAAAAGGATCGCTCACTTAGATTTTCTGCAAACTGACAAAATTAGATACCAGCAGCTAAAGATACAGATTTCTCTCAGGAGTTGAGAGAACCTCAGAGGGGGAGTGAATACTGGACTTCATTTGATAAGGTGGCCAGAAACATGACTCCAAATGTTGCTCTGTGTCTTCTGAATTTCTAAAGTGAGTAAGCAAATGCTTGCAAACATATTCACCATATCAAATATTTACAGCTTGTCTCATGTGGTCCCAAAAGATTTAAGACTTGAACTACAAACCTGCCTCACAGACAGACCGGGGCAGTGGAGTCTGAACAATGTAAGTTTTTTTCCAGACAGAAAGAGACCAGTAAATGCAGCTTTTCCTTATTGGAGCTGTACGATCCAGTGTCTTTGGAGCATGACTCACATCTGAAGCAGAAAGTCAGAATAAATATCTGTCTGCTGTAGGTCCCCCAATGCTAAATTACAGGAATGCCCGCTTTAACATCTCATTTGTCACCAAAGCTTATCTGCGACTCTGACGGCAAGCAAGAGTACTTTATTAACTCACATTTTGTCTAAAGCATTAAAATGTGATTTAATCTAAGTGGGACAGACAGTTATTTATTTGCACCTCAGTAATGTTAGAAACATTTTAGGGAGTTACTTTCAAAGCAAAGAAAAGAAGTATAATTCACTAATACAACAGCAAAATTTACACCAAGTCTTATCTTAAATGTGCCTTTTTATTAAAGCCATAATTTCCACAAGTGAAAGCAACAATGTGGACATGAATCTAACCAGGACATACTTATAAAGAAACAGGGCTAAAGTTCACCTGGAGTCACAGACAGTATTCAAACAGAGATCTCGGGCTAATTGCTCATATCAGTTGGTTAAACGGTGGGAAAACTGTGATAATATAATAATGTCTGGTTCTCAATTATGTAGACAAACAGCAACATGACGTGCCAATTCATTGTGAGCCTTATCCCGGATATAGTCTAACAACCATATCTTTGATTTAGCTATTGTAACTCTGGAGTTTAAACATTACAGAGCTGGCAAATAACTACTCTCCGAGACAAAACACACTGTCCAAACATATAGTTAAAATGACCACAGAGGTATTAATACGACCACAGAGGAATGACATTGATAAAGTTATACATGGGGCATCCCAGGAGAGTGAAATTACTGCAGTAATACTGTTCAGTTTTGAATCATCTCCATTAAAAGGTGGAAAAAAGAAACCTAAACTGACTAAAGTAATTGCCACTGGAAATCTGAAAGTGCTCATTAGTCAATATTTGGTTTTCTCTTTCAGATTAGATAGGCAACAACTCTCACTTGTGCTCTGGCACAATTCAGCAAATGTTTGTGGTGAGCAAATATGGGTTTTTCATCTTGGAAGTGAAATAAAAAAAAATAGGGAATGGTCTTAATCTGTCAAGCCAAAGCAAACTTAAGGCCTGGAAGCTGTTGCTTTTACTCGGCTTTTCTCATATTGTAGCCATTTTCATTTTTGGTTTTCAAAGTGAATTATAGCAGAGGCACACTTCCCAAATGTTCGCAGACACAAAACTCTCCCAAAAGACCAATGCAGGCTCTTCCTTTTCAGCTTGGCTCTCCAAAATCCAATCTCTCAGGAGATTATATTTGTGATAAAAGATTTACAACATTGTTTTTGCTCCTTTTTTTGGTGATTTGCACATGTAGTGAGGTGTACCGCATTCATTCAGGATGAATTCCCACACGGCGGACCAAACTGGAATGTGCTAGCCTCTGCATCCCCCCGACATTTAAAAGCTGACCTATCAAATTTTCTTGACCTGCTGCTGTGATGAATATGCACTTCCTGTTCCCCGATCTCTTTCGCAGTCTGAGAAAGGAGCTGTTGATGCTATCCAAACTCCATCTAAGACAATGTGTTATTGTCATTGATTTTTGCACACACACTGCTTT
Source organism: Caranx ignobilis (assembly GCA_021432705.1). Lineage (NCBI taxonomy): Eukaryota > Metazoa > Chordata > Actinopteri > Carangiformes > Carangidae > Caranx > Caranx ignobilis. The sequence goes on from MU269980.1 coordinate 37,559,639, forward strand.
TGACATTGTGGTTGATGCTGAAGTGAACCTTGGCTGACTGCTGAGAGGTCAAGTAGCGTTAAAATAACGTGTACTGGTCTTTTTAGCTGA